>OX453300.1:20871438-21565104 GCA_949710035.1 Crambus lathoniellus | reverse complement strand
ACCAACAAGCTCAGACACGGATTCGGATATTGAGAGAAGGATAGTAGGGCAATCGAGCCCTCTCCCCCCCCAGTCTTCATCCAACGTGCACGACGAGTCCAGATCTACACTCTATGCCACCATTGAGCCGACCACGAACCCAGCACAAACCTATGCACAAGCGGCAGCATCGCCGCCTGCACCATCGCCGCCTGCACCATCGCCGCCTCGCACACCCCCCCTGCCCGCCGAGACAAAATTGTCGAACTACCCGCCAATTATTGTAGAAAAACTCCCACATTGGACGGAGCACTTTCGGAAGCTGGCATCACGCCTTGGACATCCACCTAACGCACGGCCCTTTGGACAAGGAATCCGGTTCCTACCTAAAACGCCAGAAGAGTACCGCATTATCCAGGCCCACCTAATAGAGGCTGAGAAATCAGATCCCAGTATAACCTGGCATACTTTCACGCCGCCTGAGGACAGACCAACCAAGGCCGCCATTAAGGGCCTTTTACCAGACACCACCCACGCGGAGATCCTTGAGGCCATGAAAGGCCTCGGATTTCCGATTACCTACGTGAGGCCCATCACTGCAGCACGAAGCCGGTTCGGATGCATATTCTTTGCCCAGTTCGAGCACCTGGACCGCGCAGCACTAGCCCGCCTCTACGCCACGAATACGCTCCTGGACATGCCAGGGGTTGTCATCGAGGCGTGGAACCCAAGAAGAGGGCCAGCCCAGTGCCATAGATGTCAGGCTTTTGGCCACGCCTCGACCAACTGCCATCGCCCGCAAAAATGCGTCCGCTGCGCGGGCGATCATCCAGTGACACAGTGCACGAGGGACCGCACTGATCCGACCTGCACGCGTAGCATGAGCAATGGGACTCGAGTCGGGTGTAGATCGAGAAACCTATCTCTTGTCTACGGCCTATGTCGATATGCCGAGCACAGTTTGACAGCGGGACTCGTTGTCTTGGGTGGAGATAGCTATCTCGAGCTCGACAAAAATAATTGCCATTATTAAATAATTACCATTATTGCCATGTTTTATTATTTACCGGTTTTTAGTTACCGGTCATATTTTTACATAGTTTAGGAGCAATGGATAACGTTGTGAATGATTTCTATCCTTTATTTTGATACATTATTTTACTCTGTCCTTTTTTCGGCGCAAAAGACATTTATCCAAGTTCGTATTTACTGAAAAAGTATCAAATTGATGTGACAGATGAAAGAAGTGAAAAATTTGGGAGTTTTGCGCGGGAAGCAAAAAGAAAAGGACGGGCTTTAGTTCATTTTTCTAAATTAGTTCTTTGTGGCTTTTATTGTGTTAGTGTGGTGGAATTAGTGCAATAATGTGCCATTAATGAAGAACAATGAAGTAAAAGTGAGAAATAAAGTAAGGCGCTCCGTACCATTCATATTGTTATCCCGCGTAAAACTCCCATGAGCATTGAAAGTGTGAACCACTTCATTTTAATGAGTTAGGCTAAGTTAGCAAGAAAAGAAGGAAAAATAATAGGAAAGAAAAAATACTAAAGACATAATAATCAAGCAAGACTAATCACGAAGCAGTATGGTCTCAGACCCTAGCCTGTTCCTTTAGGAAGAAATTAAAAAAAACCTTCTTTCCCCTGACTGCGATGTTGCCAATGTAAATTTGTCAGTTGCCGTGTCGTGTCAGGGAAATTACTGGAAATTACCGTATACCGGGGCGGAAAATAAAAAATAATCGTATTTTGATACAATTACTGCACTCAGAGCTTTCGGAAATGTCGTATTTGTATGAAAACTTTTGGCATAAGCTATCGTACCACGGTTACCTTTTAACCCCGATTGCTGTATAATCCGGCATTTACCGTACCACGTTGGCAACACTGGTAGAGATATCTTTCTCGACTACTCAACGGGTAGAAGACAAAGAACTCCGTCTCAACTGTCAAATTAAATGTCAATTGAAGAGAAAAGTGGTCGTCGTGCTCGCGACCGTAGAGTTTTGTCGACTTTTGACATTACACGAAGACTCGACAAGTTTCTCGAGGTGGTCATGCTCGCACCGACAGTTTCTCGATCTTGACCGGACAAAAGTGACATTTCGGGGTAGACAAAGCTTCTCTCGAGGCCGTCATGCTACGCGTGCTGCGCTAACTGCGCCCAAAGCCACGCCGCCAGTGACAGAATCTGCAAGGTGTACTTGAGGGATCTCTCTCGTCGAATCTAGCTCGGATGGGCAGCGTTTGGGAAGCTCCGGCATATATTCGCGTCCGAAATACCTCAATGTCTCAAGACGAAAGTCTTTGACCAGTGTGTGTTGCCAGTAATGACTTATGGAAGTGAGACGTGGTCTTTTACTATGGGTCTCATAAGAAGGCTCAAAGTCACCCAGCGAGCAATGGAGAGAGCGATGCTTGGTATTTCCCTGCTCGATCGAATCAGAAATGATGAGATCCGCAGGAGAACTAAAACGACCGACATCGCTCGAAGGATTGCATCATTGAAGTGGCATTGGGCGGGACACATAGCGCGGAGAACTGATGGCCGTTGGGGCGGAAAGGTTCTCGAATGGCGACCGCGTACCGGACGACGTTCCGTGGGCAGGCCCCCTACAAGGTGGACCGACGATCTGGTCAAGGTCGCGGGAAGCCGCTGGATGCGGGCAGCGCAGGACCGATCGTTGTGGAGATCCTTGGGGGAGGCCTATGCCCAGCAGTGGGCGTCGTTCGGCTGACGTGATGATGTGATGATGATGACTTGAGGGAGGCTAGACGTATGAACGCTAGAGTCCCCCCCCGCAGACCCAACGAAGCCCGAGAAAACCACCAAAACCAGCCGCAGCCACGCCCGACCCAAGAAGTTATTCCACCCAACGCCCTCACAGCAGACGCACAACCTGGAGCCACCCTGGCCCCCCCCGCCAACCCCCCCACGGACAGGGAATCCCCAATCACGAACAGAAGGAGAAGGAGACGGAGGGAAAGCCAAGAAGGCCCGGAATCCCCGCATCTCCCCCCCTCCCCAGCTGATCAGCTGGCACCCACCGCACATCACCCCCTCCCCCCACAACATCAGCTTCAACTTCATCATCAATTTCATCACCAGCAACCTCCCCCCGGAGAACTACCGCCCCTCAAACCCCGTCGGCTCTTCAGGCCTCAGCCCCCTACTCAAGGGCCACTCCCTCCCCCCTCTGGCCCACCAAGGCCAATCTCAACTTCCGCATCCAGACTCTCGCCAAGCTGCTCACTCCAACCTACATCACATGGAACTAGCCAACCCGATCACCACAGCAATCAACATCATCCTCGGCGCGATGACGCAAGTTCAAACCGGAGGGGACCCCCTCGCAGCCCTCCTCAATGGGCTACTACACCTACTGGCCACGCAAGCTTATAACTACGAATAATAAACAACTCAGACATTCGTCCGCAGAAGGACGGCCGCGCACGGACGGCATCCAGTCACCCGGGTGTAGTAACTCCCGGAGATCCCTCCCGGGTAATGAGCGCAAAGTTCGAACCCGCACCGCAGTAGATCACTGCGAAGAAGACCCGAGCTCAACCAGGACAGCAGGTCCCCGGGCTAACACTACCCTAGCCCGGAAAGGAATGACGTATCATCAGTCTTCCTTCACAAGCTGCATCAACCTTTGAGAGTGGCTAAAGTGGTGACCCCGACAGAGCACAAATGGAGCACCTTCATCACCAGCAACTTCATCACCAGCAGCCAGCAACTTCATCACCAGCAGCCAGCAACTTCATCACCAGCAACTTCATCACCAGCACCGTCTTCACCAGCGCCAAGCACCGTCTTCACCAGCGTCAGCACCGTCTCCACCAGCGCAGCCATCACTCCTCCCTACCATCATCCAGCAGTCGCACAGCAAGCCAGCACCCCGCCTCAAGGTCCCAGCGCAGCAGCATCCAAAAAGCAACCTGGACCTTCGGCAGCACCCGACGACAGCACCCCGACCTGGCACTCCGCAGCCCACCTGGAGCACCACGGGGCACCCTCTCCAGCGTGGCACGTCTGCGGACCAGCAGTTTCGGACCCACCGTCACAAGCACACTCCATCCCGACCCACCGTGGACAGGAGCAACAACAAGCAGCACCCCGCACGTCTCGACCCACCGCAGACCGGGACAGCCTGCACCAGCCTGCTCCCTGGCACTTGCAAGCATACGCATCGACTGTTGAGCAACCCATCGATCGACCTCCGGTCTAGGAGGGGAGTGATGTAGCGACATCTGGACGACGACGCACACAACACAGACGGCTACTACAAGACGGCAACCACAGCACACTTACGGCAACAAGACTCTGCTAACCTAACCTAACACTACCGCAACCACCTCTACGCGCGCCTACCAGTATATATGGAGTTACTATTACTACATTGCGCAAGCAAAAATAAATCCATCAAGTTTGTATATATACTTTCATCCATCATCAACCAGGACAGTTGTCCCCGGGCTAACACTACCCTAGCGCGGAAAGGAATGACGCAATATTAGTCATCCTTTCACAGTTGCATCACTCATCAAGCGTCTAAACAGTCTATTCCTCTGCGTCTGCGAGCAAAGAGAGTACCACGCCGGCGCTGCGTAAGTAAGTCGCGACCGGACGTGGGTCTTGAATATTGTGAGTTTCGCCCGCAGCGGGAGTCTGGAGCGAAGGACAGGGCGTAGGATGGCCCGCGCGGCGCGGGCAGACGATATGGCGTGATCCACCTGGGTGGCCATAGACAGGCCGCGGTCGATGTGGCAGCCCAGGTATTTGATGGTAGGCTGCCAGGCGATCTCCTGCTCCTTCATCGCCAGCTTCGGTGGCATGATCCGCTGGGCCCCGATAAGGATTGCGGTAGTCTTGCCCACGTTAACCGCAATCCTCCAGTTGTCCAGCCAGGGCGGGAGCAGGTTTAGCTGTTCCTGCATTCTAGCAGCGGCGACCATGGGCCACGGGGAGGATGTGAAATAGGCATTGTCATCTGCGAACAGCGCCAGCTCGACCCGTGGCTCCCCGTCATTCTGCTCATTGTTGACGGAGGGCATGTCGTTGGTATAGACGGCATAGAGCGTGGGCGAAAGGCAGCTGCCCTGAGGAACTCCCGCCAGTATGGGGCGCAGCTCGGACTCCTGGCTCTCCACCGCCACGTTGAAATGCCGGCCATCCAGGAACGAGGCCAGCAGTTGTACAAGGGCCGGGTACACCTCGGTGTTGTTGGCCAGCTTGTAGATTAGACCGGGGTGCCATACCCGGTCGAAGGCCTTCTCGATGTCGAGTAGGGATTTTAGTACGTTTTTGCATCAATAGATGTCGCATTTTAATCTCAGCTGTCATAAATTGTATGTTGTAGGCCATAAACAAAATCTTTTACTTTTCTCACTGGCTCAAACAAAAATAATCTAGGCTTTCTGTCTGTCATTTTGTCTTTGTTTGTCTCGTCAGTGTCACAGGGTAAAAAAACTATAGTCAGTGTGCTTTGTTCGCTTCTGTTTGTGGTTCGTTGTTTTCGTTTGTATTTTCCGTGGATTATTATAACCGACGACTTTGGCTTTTCCTACTGGTGCCTGTCCTGACGACTCTTGATACGATACGACCACAGTCTACTTACTACATACAGTCAGTCATCGCGTTTGACATTGGCGAAAATGCCGCCGATGTCCAGACAGTTGTAAAACTGTAAGGGTTGTCACGCGTATAGTTGTAAGACTCCGCCGAAAAAAAGGAGTTACATTTTATACATCTTGACTAACTTACTAAAAAGGTATATAGATATGGCGAAGTTCACAGGTTTATATACAAACATATTCATTTTCGATGTCAACAAAATTTTGTAAAAAATCGGACTTGTCACTCTTCTGCATTGCACCGTTACGTGCGGCGTGCGTGGTTACGCTTCGCATTATTTTGTGAACAAACAATTTCATTTTCGGTGTCAACAAGATTTTGTGAAAAAAAATTTATGGATCGGATTTATCACACCTTACCTGCGGGCAGGTCATTGTAGCGTCATTGAGATTACGAACAAAAATGTATTACATTTACATGCAAAATCAACCTTATCGCACTTTTCCTGGAGACAAATATGCGAAGGCGCTACGTCATTGATTTTGTGACACTGAAATGGTTCACAATAAACTCGAAAATCAGACTTGTGATTTAAAATAGCATCATTATGCGTACAAGAACACGTAATCTTTTTTTGTGAACAAATTAACTTACTACCTTTTCCCTGTGGGCCGGCACGAGTTACGTCATTTACATTGTGAATAATACAAAAATTTTTGGAATTACGTACAGAATCGGACTTTTTACATTTCGGTATAGCGCCGTTACAATAAGTAGACGTATCTTTTTTATGATTACTAGCTTTTCGCCCGCGGCTTCGCCCGCGTGTACTACACGACATTATTTCCGGGATAAACTACATCATTGTCCAGCTCCCAATCTACCGCCGTACTAAAAATCACATTGATCCGTCGCTCCGTTTTGACGTGAAAGACGGACAAACAAATAATACCTACTACTGGTTTTCCCGTGGGAATATGATACTTTCCTGTGGTAAAAAGTAAAAGTAGTCTATTATAATCCTTCCCAGGGTCTCAAATAATTTACTTAAATAGGTACCAATTTCTGGCCACAAATTAGCTCGCGCTTAAAATGATTTTCGTATGGGAATGAGATTTATCCCGCGGTAAAAAGTGTTAAGTGTGTCTTTCCCAGGGCCTTAAACTGTCTCTATTATAAATATAATCATTTCCATTAACTTAATCTATCACTTTAAATACCAATTCCATTCCACAGCTATGCCCGTGCTAAAACTTATTTTACCATCCTTATTCCCGCGGTAAAAATTCCTTCCTAAGGTCACAAAATATCTCCATTCCAAATTTCATCAGAATCGGTTCAGCCGTTTTGACGTAAAAACAGAACATACAGACAGACAGACAAACAAACAAACAAACATAAATTTTCGCATTTACAATAATTTTAGGGATAGTAGAAATATGAATATGATTGGCCGGCCGCGACTACGTCCGTCCGTGAGTAATTAGTGGTCGTCCAAATTTAAAAGGGACCTTGTGGCGCTCGGCACTTACGCCCTTATTGCTGTTGTTCGAATACAAAACAAACCGGCCGGCCGCAATAAGGTCCCTTTTGGTTAGGAACGACCACATTTAATTGGGTACATCGCAAAATTTCATGTCATAAAGTAGGTAGATAGGCGTTCTCGAAGGTCTCATCAGTACCATCATCAATCCATTTTAATGTCCCCGTTGCTGGGGTACAGGCCTTCGTATTGATGGATAAGGAGATCGGACCATGACCTTCCACACGGGCCCATTGCAGTTATGGGGTATTAACCAATCCAAATGCAGCCAGAACCATCTTATCGTGTCTTCCGAAACATCATAATTGAACAGCCATCCCGTGAAAGACCACTGCGAAAGTTACATAACCTCAGCGATCGCAGGCCGAGCACGCTACCTATACTTTATATCAAACATGAAAGTCAGATCAGTGGTTTCTTCTTATGCCTATAAGAAGGTTACGATACCTAGACAAACAGTAGCTACTTTCGTATGAATAATATTCGGACATTCTCCTACTCTTGAACTACCAAAATGCAAAAAATCAAGTCAATACTTTGATATGGTACTTTTTAATGTGGCATAGAAAAATATGTAGTTTAAAAAACTAAAACAACACACTTTTATAGGAACAGACTAAAAAGCACAAAATAACCGTCTATTCAGTAACTGAAATTAAAAAGCGTGGTGCGCCCTTTGCAAAGCATGCATTCAAGTACTTAATATTGACAACGCCCACCACGCTTTTTAATTTCAGTTACTGAATAGACGGTTATTATTTTGTGCTTTTTAGTCTGTTCCTATGAAAGTGTGTTGTTTTAGTTTTTTAAACTACATATTAATTTTTTACTTTTTAGTTTATCAAATGGCAAGCTATGGATAGGGATGGTAATCGATTTCACAGTCCATTCATGTGTCTCCCTACCCCGTAAACATTATAACTCGAAGGCGTGATTGTATGTATTTAGTTTTACAAATTCAAGTGGACTCTATTAGTTACCAGATGCGCGAGCCAAACCCTTACTTCCTCCCTGCTCCATCATCAGACCCTCACCACCAAGTGTAGCGAATAGGTCTCATCAGAACGAAACAAATGAGCCCAAACTCGAGGAGTTTCCTAGTGGTCACTAAAGAGTGCCACTGACTTCCTCCCTGCTCCATCATCAGACTCTCACCACCAAGTGTAGCGAATAGGACTCATCAGAATGAAACAAATGAGCCCATCTCGAGGAGTTTCCTAGTGGTCACTAAAGAGTGCCACTGACTTCCTCATTGCTCCATCATCAGACCCACACCACTAAGTGTAGCGAATAGGTCACATCAGAACGAAACAAATGAGCCAGAACTCGAAGGGTTTCCTATTGGTCATTAAGGAGTGCCACTGGCTTCCTCCCAGCTTCATCATCAGACCCTCGCCTCTAAGTGTGGCAAATAGGTCTCGTCTGAACAAAACAAATGAGCCCAAACTCGATGGGTTTCCTAGTGGTCATTAAGAAGTGCCATTGGCTTCCTCCCAGCTCCATCATCAGACCCTCACCACCAAGTGTAACGAATAGGTCTTATCAAAACGAAACAAATGAGCCCAAACTCGAGGGGTTTCCTATTGGTCATTAAGGAGTGCCACTGGCTTCCTCCCTGCTCCATGATCCATCATCAGACCCTCAACACCAAATGCAGCTAATAAGTCTCATCAGAACGAAACAACGAAGCCCAAACTCGAGGGGTTTCCTAGTGGTCATTAAGAAGTGCCACTGGCTTCCTCCCTGCTCCATCATCAGACATCAGACACTCACCATCAAGTGTAGCGAATAGGTCTCATCAGAACAAAACAAATGAGCCTAAACTCGAGGGGTTTCCTAGCAGCCATTGAAGAGTTATATTGCCCACCTCTTGACTCCATCATCAGATCAGCTCGATGGTAGCAGATTATTGTATTGTCATCGGATTCATATAGACTTGCAAAGTTTCAAATCAATACGACACTTAGAAGTAGGTTAAAATTTTCATCAAATCATCTTTTGTTAAACATCTGTGTAACAATAAACTATTATTATGATTTATTTCTTTTATTTACTGGCATCTATTTCCTGGCATCCCTATCCTTACTAGTTTAAAGTCGGAAACACACTTCTGTGTTGTGGCGCGACGCCAGAATGTCTGTTTCATGCACTTAGTATGGATACGACAGAGACAGAAAGAGTCGCGCCACACTGCATAAGTGTGTTTCTAACGATATACCTTGGTACTATTATACAGGCTGACGGGGAAACTCTACCTATTCCTTGAAAGGGGTTATACTAGAGGTCATTAGCAACAAATTAAGTCCATTGAACCAGGGGTCAAAACCAAAGATATTATAATATAACAAGATTGCGCACTCATGAGTTACAGCCGAGCCGAGCGAGATAGCCCTATTATGGTGTGCATCCCTCTCTAATGAGAGAGACGTGAGTGACTACACGATTTGGTTTTTTCAAGGACAATTTATAGTTAACCAGACTTGGCTCACGTAGGATTCGAACACCACGCTTCTACATACATTTAAACATCCGAACTCACTTTCTATTTATAATATTAGTTAAGATGAGGACTCCGCGAGGCAAAGTATAGAGGGTACTTTGCATCACTTATGAGGCAATAATGTGACAATCGACACATACACATATGCTTTATAAGCATACTTACTTTTGAACCGACTTCAAAAAAGGAGGTTGTCAGTTTGACCTGTATGTACTTATATGAAATGTATGTCTGTATTTCTGATAGGCGTATTTTGCTAAAATGTATAGAAATAAAAAGTACACGTACAGTAATAAAAATCTGTTTATTGACTATACATTGCTAAACAAAATTGTCTTGCGGATCTTTTGACGCATGGAGGCTTTGTGTTCAATTAATTTTAAAGATTCGTTTTTTTGCGTACCTACTTTTTTACCCTTAAATTAAAATACAGATGTTATAATATAATACATTTAATAAGTTCTGTTTCAAGCCTATTTTCTGATAAAGTTCTTCTTCTTTTTCTTCTTCTGCTGAGTATTGTGTAATTTTTCAGGTATGACGTTAAGCCAACCTTTTTTAATTTCTTCATCTTTAGGAAATCTGAAACAATGAAAATTAATTTTTGGGTTAAGTAAGAAAGTAAATTCTAGTCTATAGATTACAAACGAAATGGACACCCTACTATACGCAAGAATAAAACTTTGGCTAAATACTAACCTATGAAAAGATACACCGCTACGTTTATATGATGCGCTTTTGCATCCTTTCACACATCAAGTGAGAACCATTTTTATTGATTTAAACGTAATTTTAAAATGATAATTAAGATCCACACACTAACTTTACACACATAAATTAATTTGCCGTCGCCATATTGATGATGTTTTTATTTTTATTAAAATTGTCCAGACGCAAAGTGTTGCAAATTTATTATAATTAAAACTACCATAACACCGACTCTTACATTAAACAAGTAGTTTTTCAAGGTTTTAAATAATACAAATGATATGGACTTTATTATTATCAGCTTAACATTCCTTTTAATTAATTAATATTTTGAAAATTCTCGAGAACAGGAAATATGAATTTGAATTAAGTTCTACTACAACCAAAAATATTTCATGGTGGCAGCCCAGTAGACAGGGATGCAATCCTATTTAGGAGCCAGCCTCTCGCTCGGCTCGTTTTTCCGTTTATCGTAATGTCATACGAAAATAAACCTTATTGTAACTGGATAGAATCGAATTGACATTGCTTTTATTTGCATAGTGCACAATCTTGTTATATTATAATATCTTTGGTCAAAACTAGATGGTTACCGAGTTGCGATTGTGACGGTTCTTCGATTTCTTAAATTTTTTCTGAATTGTTACCAAAAATCATTAATTGTGAATAAAAATAAACATTGAATCAATACTTTTCTCAAAGCTGAATAATTAGTGATCATTTAAAAAAAAGGGCTTCCCCAAAACTTACATAATCTCAGAAATAAAAGATTTTTAGTAACAATAATTTTTATTTTTTGCATTTTTCTCCAACTTCGCCCTAAATTATTGGAAAAAAACTGTATGGAAGTTGGCGTACAAATAAGTAAAATGACTAACTAGTTTCATAAGCTTTCCAAAAGGGTACAAAAATTATTAAGTTACTTAGCTGTTTTTTAAAAAATCAACAAAAGAGCGCTGTAGGGCAAACTTTTCCTTTTAATTTTTAAATTGAATTCAGCCCAAAAAGTGGCGAAGCGATGGTTGGCTTATGCGTCATGTTAGTGAAGGAGTGCTGCCAGTGGGAATGGGTCTGCTCTTCTCTGCTTGCCTTAAATGTGTTTTTTTTGTTTTTATTTTTAATGCGGTGGTGGCGTGTGAGGCGGGTCGTTACGTTCCCTAAAATATGGTTAAGCGAAGCGATGGCTGGCTCATGCGTTATGATCGTGAATGAGTTCTGCCAGTGGGAATGGCCAAATGGGGCCGGAGAATTAGATATATAAGTAGAGAATAATTATTACCGACGTCGGCGTCGGTGGCACTGACTGTTTATCAGAGGTCACCAGTCGCGGGCATGCCGCATGTCGCTGCGAGTCGGTGCGACCGTATACGCTGCACGGGCCCTTACGTGATGCCACGAACATCCAAGTTGTTAGTATTGTTAATCTAGTGTGTTGTTTAATACATCCGTATTACGTAAATATTCGAATGCTATCGTATTTTAAAAATAAAATATCCTATATTCAATATTATGAAAATTTATTCATTGATCAAATTTCATCAAAATCGGTTCACTACACGAAGCGTGAAAGCACAACCGAAAACCACTTTCGCATTTATAATTTTAACCAATTATAAAAATTTAAAAAAAAAACAAGTCTTTTCTTTTAAAACTTATGGTCACCCTAATGGCCTAGACACGAACATGCGCGACGGCGGTGGCGACGAGCGAATTGCGCATCAGTTGGTGCGTCTCATTGACTTATTTGATTAGACGTCTGTCGCGGCGAGCGACGCGAGCGCGCAATGATTCCGCAATTCGCTCGTCGCCGCGTCGTTCTTACTATCTCATTATGACCGTTTTTTAGCAGCAGTGCACCTTCCTGTTGTACGTAGTACCAGGAATAATACATCTATGCGTAGTACTTATAAATTCCTTGGCCAATACGCTAGTTGATACATAACTACTCTTTGGTGGCAATGAGGTACGTCCACAGATCACCAGGGGGGCTACCGCGTAACTTTATGGGTATGAACTTCATACGTTTTTGGGAACTTTAAATCAATTTTATAAAGAAAATGTTCCTTGTTTTGTGACGTCGGGTATAACGCTAACTAGCTAGCAACGTTCAACAGAACAATGCAGCAAAAATCTATCAAGATAAGGAATTCAAATGACAGTTGAAGCCCATACCCATATCCATATTTCTTAGCCGGTAGCCCCCCTGTATGTAGCAAGCTACACAGGCTACACCTACAGGTACGCAGGTAGAGCGCTCGCCAGATAAGTTTGCGCGCGTTCGAATTTAGAACTAATTTCAAATTTGGCAGGTCGCCATTGTATTTGTTGTGTAAAAACGTAAAAAAGTCGCGTATAAGTAAAATTTATAACGTTCCGTTCCTTCTTACTGCATAGGTGGGACAGCGCCATCTAGTGAGCGAGCTTTCAGAAAATCGCCCATTGATTTTGATCGTCAGAAATTCTCAGAATCGGAAATTAACCAAAGGATGGAGGGCCATAGCACAGAATAAGCATTTTTCATACAGTAGGCCGACGGAGACGTCTAGACAGGTCAATCGTGCGGGGCTTGCGGGGTGAGACGGGGGAGTGGTTGTCCCGAGTTACATACAACGCCGTTCATAGTAACTCGGGACAAGTCTTCCAGGGCTATCACGTCTTTATCGTTATAATTTATTTTTATGTTTTGTGCATACGACATGTAGTGTGAGTGCGTGCAAATCTTCATCTCGCTTATAAAAAAAGGCAATTTCCAAAATCCAAGATGGCGGCCAACTTTTATGTTTGCGGGCCGACTTTGATGAAACTTGGTTTTTGGTACAATTTTGACAAGAAAACAACAACACAATGTCACAAATAAAATAAAACAAGATGGTTGCCAACTTTTTTTTTGTAAGCCGATTTTGATGAAATTTAGTTTCTGGTACTACATATTTTGACACGAAAACAACAACGCAATGTTAAAAGTATAAAAAAATCTAAGATGGCGGCCAACTTTTTTGTTAGCAGGCCGATTTCGATGAATCTCAGTTTCTGGTACTATTTGAAAACAGCAACGCAATGTTAAAAAAATAAAAAATCCAAGATGGCGGCCAACTTTTTTGTTTGTGAGCCGATTTTGATGAAACTTGGCTTTTAGTACAATTTTGACAAGAAAACCACAATGCAATGTCAAAAATAAAAATAAACCAAGATGGCGGCCAACTTTTTTTGTAAGCCGATTTTGATGAAACTTAGTTTCTGGTACTATTTTGACAAGAAAACAACAACGCAATGTTAAAAGTATAAAAAATCCAAGATGGCGGCCAACTTTTTTGTTTGTGAGCCGATTTTGATGAAACTTGGTTTTTAGTACAATTTTGACAAGAAAACAACAACACAATGTTAAAAGTATTAAAAAATCCAAGATGGCCAACTTTTTTGTTTGCAGGCCGATTTCAATGAAACTCAGTTTCTGGTTCTATTTTGACAAGAATACAGCAACGCAATGTTAAAAATATAAAAATTCAAGATGGCGGCCAAATTTTTTGTTTGCTGGCCGATTTCGATGAAATTCAGTTTCTAGTACTATTTTAACAAGAAAACAACAACGAAATGTTAAATATATTAAAAATCCAAGATGGCGGCTGACTTTTTTGTTAGCAGGCCGATTTCAATGAAACTCAGTTTGTGGTTCTATTTTGACCAGAAAACAGCAACGCAATGTTAAAAATATAAAAATCCAAAATGGCGGCCAAATTTTTTGTTTGCTGGCCGATTTCGATGAAATTCAGTTTCTGGTATTATTTGAACAAGAAAACAGCAACGAAATGTTAAATATATTAAAAATCCAAGATGGCGGCGGACTTTTTTGTTTGCAGGCCGATTTCAATGAAACTCAGTTTGTGGTTCTATTTTGACCAGAAAACAGCAACACAATGTTAAAAATATAAAAATCCAAGATGGCGGACAAATTTTTTGTTTGCTGGCCGATTTCGATTAAATTCAGTTTCTGGTACTATTTTGAAAAGAAAACAACAACGCAATGTTAAAAGTATAAAAAAATCCAAGATGGCGGCCAACTTTTTTGTTTGCTGGGTGATTTCGATGAAACTCAGTTTCTAGGTCTATTTTGACAAGAAAACAGCAACGCAATGTTAAAAATATTAAAAATCCAAGATAGCGGCCAACTTTTTGTTTGTGAGCCGATTTTGATCAAACTTAGTTTCTGGTTCTATTTTGACAAGAAAACAGCAACGCAATGTCAAAAAAATAAAAAAATTCAAGGTGGCAGCCAACTTTTTAATTTGTGAGCCGATTTGGATAAAACTCGAACTTTGGTACTATTTTGACAAGGCAACAGCAACGCTAAATTATATATACATAAATGTTACAATTACCACAGTATAACCAATTTTTTTTTATATAGTAGGCCAACGCCCTTGAAGTTAGGCGATACCGACGTCTGTATAGGTATTTCCGTAACTACGGAAGAATTGTAACAAAATTAAAATGTGGAAGGTACATTTTGGTGTATTGCGAAATAAAATAAAATAAATAATTATGGTTAGCATTTTAGAAGTATCAAAATAAAATATATTACATGTTTTCTTTAGTTTCACCTATAATTGTATCTGTCTGTCTGCCATGAAATTTTGCAAGGTAAATTTGGCCTACTCCTGACGTTTGAATGGGTTGAAGTTTTGTTAAAGAAAAACATTCAGATTGGAAATAAGCCGATTCATATTTCTTAATCTTTAAAGCGCCTTCGTCTATATTATATCAAAATCATCCCATGTCGCAATCATTATTTTCAAACTGTAACTTAATATCAATGATTATTTTATTAACTTATTTTTTTATCTTTTTAAATAAGGTTTACAGCTGTCAAAAATACAGTAAATTACGAAGGATGTTACGTCGTAATTTACTGTGCTTGTGTTAAAGCAAATTAATAAATAATTAAATCTTTTACTTGATATGATGATGATGATGATGATACTTGACTCTGTCCAAGCTTTCAAATAAAAACCTGTTACATTTTAATAAGCGAAAAGAGAGAAACAAAAACAAAAAACGGCTACCATCGTGACCATTTGTATATTTTTTTACATTGTGTTAAGAACGGTTTTCTTTATTTAAATTTTTACTTTTTTGCATTCACAATGCAATTTTTATCATAGAAAAATGGAAAATAAAGTATTTAGAAAAAATCGACCCGACTCACAACCAGCTCCGATGGGACTCGAACCCACGACCTTTCGCTATCCGGGCGACTGCTCTAACCACTGAGCTACGGAGTAGTCGTTGAGCTAGTGAGTCGAGTCGATTTTTTCTAAATACTTTATTTTCCATTTTTCAACGGTTTTCTTGTCAAAATAGTACAAAAAACCGAGTTTTATCAAAATCGGCCCATAAACAAAAAAGTCGGCCGCCATCTTGGATTTTTAATATGTTTAACATTTCGTTGCTGTTTTCTTGTCAAAATAGAACCAGAAACTGAGTTTCATTGAAATCGGCCTACAAACAAAAAAGTTGGCCGCCATCTTGGATTTTTTAATACTTTTAACATTGCGTTGCTGTTTTCTTGTCAAAATAGTACAAGAAACTAAGTTTCATCAAAATCGGCTTACAAAAAAAAGTTGGCCGCCATCTTGGTTTTTTTTTATTTTTGACATTGTGTTGTTGTTTTCTTGTCAAAATTGTGCTAAAACCAAGTTTCATCAAAATCGGCTCACAAACAAAAAATTTGACCGCCATCTTGGATTTTTAATATTTTTAACATTGCGTTGCTGTTTTCTTGTTAAAATAGTACTAGAAACTGAGTTTTATCGAAATCAGCCTGCAAACAAAAAAGTTGGCCGCCGTCTTGGATTTTTAATACTTTTAACATTGCGTTGTTGTTTTCTTGTCAAAATAGTACCAGAAACTGAATTTAATCGAAATCGGCTAGCAAACCAAAAATTTGGCCGCTATCTTGGATTTTTATATTTTTAACATTGTGTTGCTGTTTTCTAGTCAAAATAGAACCAGAAACTGAGTTTTATCAAAATCAGCCCACAAACAAAAAAGTCGGCCGCCATCTTGGATTTTTATCATGTTTAACATTTCGTTGCTGTTTTCTTGTCAAAATAGTACCAGAAACTAAATTTCATCGAAATCGGCCAGCAAACAAAAAATTTGGCCGCCATCTTGAATTTTTATATTTTTAACATTGCGTTGCTGTTTTCTTGTCAAAATAGAACCAGAAACTAAGTTTCATTGAAATCGGCCTGCTAACAAAAAAGTTTGCCGCCATCTTGGATTTTTTAATACTTTTAACATTGCGTTGCTGTTTTCTTGTCAAAATAGGTACCAGAAACTAAGTTTCATCAAAATCGGCTTACAAACAAAAAAGTTGGCCACCATCTTGGATTTCTTTATATTTTTAACATTGCGTTGCTGTTTTCTTGTCAAAATAGTACCAAAAACCGAGTTTCATCGAAATCAGCCTACAAACAAAAAAGTCGGCCGCCATCTTGAATTTTTTAATAATTTTGACTTTGCATTTGCATTATTAAATTATTTTTTTAATTTAATATATCGCAATACCAATGTACCCACCCGGGGTCGTAAAAGGTCCACCGTCACATTTTAAAGTGACAACCCTTACGTACTTACGTAAATACCTATACAGGCGTCGCGATCGCCCAACTTCAAGGGCGTCGTCCAACTGTATAGAAAGATTGCTTAAACTGTGGCCATAGCTAGAAACAGCTTGAGACCTATCAGAGGATTTAGTTAAAAAATAGTTGATTCCTAAGCAAAACTCCATGTAATTTCTAATAGTCAATTAAAACTGCTATGACCAAATGAGTCAGGCCCTCAGTTCATCAATTGTCAAAAATTTGCTTTCACCTGTCAAAGTAATTAAGCATTGATTGTTAATAATTTTTGAATCCGAATATAGTAAACAATTCGTGAAATCTTTTCAGAAGTTTTCAATTGTCTAGAATATACCGTTACAGATTTATAAAGGTTTAGTTTAGTTACTCTCAGTTCATCAATTTGTACAATAATGAATCTTCCAAATTTGCAAGTAAACTAAAGAAATACATAAAAATACTTTGAATTTCTGATTCTTTAACACTTCTGGGATCTTCTAACGTAGAAACAATGGTGCAAACGTTAATAGTTTAGTAATAATTGGATTTTTTTCATTTTGACAATTTATGAACTGAGGGCCTGACGTTTTCGGTTCTACTGACTAGGCTTCGTCACATAGATTAATGAAAGTAAGCTTACGTTTTTTTACGAAATCTTTACTAGAAGTTGACCTAGCATCCGTTTCTCTAAGTACCATACTTTCAGTGATTGAATTTTTAATTTTTGTGGTGACAAAATTGACAGATGGTTACCATCGATTTTTACTTTTTTTAAGGACGGTATTATTATAACAAAGTGTAAAAAAGGCGTTAACTATTTCGACAGTAGATGCCAGAATAATAAACAGTCTAAATAACCGCGGTGAACATCGCGAGTGCGCATTTTTACACTATGTTAAAATAATACCGTCCTTAAAAAAAGTAAAAAATGATGGTCACCATCTGTCAATTTTGTTCTCACAAAAATTAAAAATTCAATCTCTGAAAGTATGGTACTTAGAGAAACGGATGCTAGGTCAACTTCTAGTAAAGATTTCGTAAAAAAACGTAAGCTTACTTTCATTAATCTATGTGGCGAAGCCTAGTCAGTAGAACCGAAAACGTCAGGCCCTCAGTTCATCAATTGTCAAAATAAAAAAATTCCAATTATTACTAAACTATTAACGTTTGCACCATTGTTTCTACGTTAGAAATTCCCAGAAGTGTTAAAGAATCAGAAATTCAAAGTATTTTTATGTATTTCTTTAGTTTACTTGCAAATTTGGAAGATTCATTATTGTACAAATTGATGAACTGAGAGTAACTAAACTAAACCTTTATAAATCTGTAACTGTATATTCTAGACAATTGAAAACTTCTGAAAAGATTTCACGAATTCTTTACTATATTCGGATTCAAAAATTATTAACAATCAATGCTTAATTACTTTGACCGGTGACAGCAAATTTTTGACAATTGATGAACTGAGGGCCTGACTCATTTGGTCATAGCAGTTTTAATTGACTATTAGAAATTACATGGAGTTTTGCTTAGGAATCAACTATTTTTTAACTAAATCCTCTGATAGGTCTCAAGCTGTTTCTAGCTATGGCCCTCAAACCTTTAATAGGTACGTGAATCGGAATGCACCCATCAGACAGTGACAGTGACACATTTGTGAGTGACACACGTCAATCAAACTAACTTCCTTTTTCATTCTTTTTCATCGAATATCGAAGAGGAGGGAGTGGGCTAGGAGTGGGTAATTAATTTAGCCAGCGTAATGTGAGAAAAGTTATGATTAATAACTAATCACAAGAGATTGGAATTTTCCTTCTATACTCCACCAAGAAAAATATATTATAAAATCAATATAATGAAAATTTGGACATCTGAACATACATTCAAGTAAGTTGTATCTCTAATGATAATGAAATGACGCAACACTATTAGATCTTTTCTTAACGACGAGGATTAATAATTTATTATAATTACTTTGCAGTCACCCTTGGGAAACAGTAACCCAAGCAGCATGGCGAAAGTATCCCAATCCTATGAATCCAGCTGTCATTGGAACAGATGTTGTGGAGAGGAAAGTAGTAGATGGAGTACTACATACCCATCGACTTGTAAGCTCGAAATGGTATTTTCCGCGATGGGCTCAAGCGGTCAGTAATATCAATTTATTGCTTGTAAATCAATAAAGTGTTTTGTTTGTTTACAATAGTGAAAAAAATTAAATTATGCTAATACTTATTAGTGTTAGAAATTTTGTTTTTTTATAATTGGAATTAACTGCTGTTTTCTACTATTTTGTTCTAAATGACAATGAATTTTGCTCATCTTATATTTTTTACCCTTTTCAGCTTATAGGTACTGCTAAGATATGTTATGCCAGCGAGAAATCAGAGGTAGACCCAACACAACGATACATGACCCTGAAAACAACAAACTTGTCTTTTTGTCGATATATAGCTGTTGATGAAACAGTAAGATATACTCCACATCCCAAGGATCCTTCTAAGACACTCCTTAAACAAGAAGCAGTAGTTACAGTACAAGTGAGTATTCATTTTAATAAAATTAACTACTTTGATAATTTAATGAGAATATGCAAATAAGTCCATATTCAAAGAATGCAATACAACTCATTTGTAGATGGACTTGTAGTTAATTTTAATTGCTGATAGTAATAGGATAATGAAACAATTCACTGTTCAATAATAATTATGGAACAGTAAATTGTTATGTAAAAACATTCCCATTTTTATAAATGTTGGCCTAACAAAATTAAATAATATTTGCAAATTTTCAAGAACTATCTTTTATCATGTATATATTATATCATGTATCTTTGAGATAACATAACACTCATGACTGAACAAAGAATGACCAAAGTCCAACTTGATAAGTTTGATGCACTGCCAATTAAACCAGGAACTAGAAGCGCATGTAACAATTTCTAAAATGGTTTTATATTTAGGTAGAAAAAATTACAGTCCACAACACACAGTTTGATGCATTGTCATTGAGAGTTTACTTTCTTATCTCATTCAATACCTATATAAAACTTATTTTTTATCACATAAAATGATTTGACCAGTTCTTATAACCCATCTGTGTACATGTAACATATTTCTTACTATTCAGTCGGTGATTATTGAAAACATTGTATCAGTATCTTAATCTGTTCATGTAATTGTGTGCTACATCACGGCGCGGCCCACTCTGAAAACCGCAATTCTGACTACATGGTCATTTTGTCCTATTTCGTCCTATTTCTGTCCCAAATTTTCAGAATTCGTCCTAATGGGGACGAAAAGATATAAGGGATTTAAATGGTCCACGCCAAAGCAAACCTTCATTATGGCACGGACAGGCTATATTTATTGAACCATAACACCTAGCCAGGATCTGATTAGTATAACATTTTGTCCCTTTTTTATAGAACCCGCAATGCCTGGAATCAAAACAAAATGAAGCGCCGTTCAAAAGATATAAAGGAATGATTTGGTCCATGCCATAATTAACCTACATTATGGCGCGGACTTTTTAACCAGGTCACCTAGAGAAAATCTGCTTATTGGAAACGATTCGTGTACATTCGTCCCAATTCGTCCTAAAAGCCACAGAATTCGTCGTCCTTTGATTTAGGAGATAATCGGAATTAAAATTTTGTTTTTATAGTACAGGAGCTGACTTCCTATTTAGTGACGATGTTTGTAACTTGTTCTTGTTTTGCGTGTTTGTGTTAGAATAATCAAGTTTATCAGTAACACAAAAGTATAACGTAAAGTAATACGTAACTTTTATGCATTTTCGAAACTCAAAACCTTAATTTTTAAGTCATAAACCAAAATATTTTCTTAAGAGATATTTGGATCCTGGGCTCCTAGACTATATCAAAAACATGTACTGTCGCGTACAAAATAATTTCGATAGAGGTCATGTATGAAGTTGCATTTCAATGTTATATTGCTCTTCTTTCGAAATTATTAATATTTGGAGGTGGGGCTCCCACCGTGGGAGTGAAGTGAATAGTGGAGTGGGGATTGGGGGCAAAAAAGGGTTTGTTTGTATGAAACTTTTCTTCAATGGAATAGCTAGGTACTTGAAACATTGGACACTCGACAGCATATCAGGTTAAACAGTTGAACTGCTATAACAGCTTTTATTACGTAGGGCATAAAGGCGGTCTGCCGCCGTGTGTACATATACAGGGTTATTTTTTATTCATTTAAAACATCTCGTGGGGTTAATCAGACCATCAAACTGAACAACTTTCATTATGAGACAGATATTAGATTGGAACAGCTGATTTTTTTTTACCGTAGAGTTAGTCCCATAGTGAAAGTTGTTCAGAATGATGGGTAGAACACCAGGGTTTCGGCTTTAAAACCAATAAAAATTCAGCCCGTTTTATCATTATAATTAGAAAAATATTAATGGTAGGTTAAATGACACTTTTTTTATAAGATAACGTTTTTTTATAATAATTGTACATTCATAGATACCTCCTTGTCACCAAATCACATTTATTTATTGCAAAATCACAGTAAAATCACTTTGAAAAAATGTTTTATTTTGGGAAATATAGTTGATGAATTGCGGCACACAATATATTGCGGCACACCTCACCAGTGTTGCCAGTATGATTTACCAAAACAGGACGGTTGGCTTCTGAAAAGGTACGGTTTTTAACTTCAAGGTACAGTTTTATTTTACCAAAACCGAATTTTAATGTACAAACAATTAACTATTTCAAAGTCACTGGGTGGCGAGAAACGAAGCGCAAGCGAGAGTTATTAGAAAGAAAAACAGGGTAAATAAATTTATGGTAAACCACGGAACGGAAAACTTTAACAGATGGCCTACCACAAGCTCTAATAGCAGTTATTTTTAAGTTGAGAGACAGAGACGCCGCTTTACACGCCGTATAGCGGCGTCTCACTCTCTCAACTAAAAAATAACTGCTATTAGAGCTTGTAGTCGGCTACCAGTACAGGATGGCCGATTATGTTGGCCGACCATGATGGCCCATCGTGTACAGGGCGAGTTTGCGTTGCTCGCAGACGGCAATCACACACAAACCGGCCCTGTACACGTTGGCCGATCATGGTCGGCAAGAAAAGCTCCCAGTACAGGATGGCCGATCCCATTGGCCGACTATGATGGGCGATCGTGTACAAGTACAGAGCCAGTTTGCTTGTGATTGCCGTTGCAAATGCACACAAACTGCCCCCTAACCCCTGAGGCCCTGACGGAATCGAGTTGAGATGAAAATCGAACCGTTTTATAGATTTTAGTTATTTCCAGTCCGTGCACTTGTCTCCCCCGGTGTCTACCCCAGTAGAGACACGTCCACTTTTTTGTCGACTTGTCTCCACCGACCGGGGGAGACAAGTACACTTTAGATTTTTTTATTGTTAAATCCACTTGTCGCCACTATTAGATCGAAATAAATAAATAGAAAGAAAGAATAGAAATAAAATAACTCTGCGCATGGCTGGAGCGTTTTTGGCGCTAGTTTCAGTGCTTATTATCTTTATCGATGGTCAAAATGTTTAGTGTTATTTTTTTATTTTTGTTCAAATGCTGAAATAAAGAAGCTGAAAATTAAGACTAATCTTTTATTAATTATTTTAATACGTTAAAATCCTTCAAACCGTTTAGACTATATCAGGGAACATAGAAATCTACATACATACATACGTACTATCGGGGACAAATTCGGTGAACCACCTCTTACTTCTTTTCGTGTTGCTGGCGTCTCACCGTTCAGTTGCAGTCCCTATCCGTGATTGCGTATACATTGTACTACCCTAGTTTAATACATAACAAAATAGTAAAAGGATTTGCGCGTAAATGGCGAGGCACCAGCCACACGAAAAGAAGTAAGAGGTAGTTCACCGAATTTGTCCCCGACTGTACCTACTCTCGCTCCTTCTGTCGCAGTTGGGTAAAAAGCACTGAAACTAGCGCCAAAAACACCCCAGCCATGCGCAGAGTTATTTTATTTTTATTATTTCTTTCTATTGATTTATTTCGATCTAATAGTGGCGACAAGTGGATATAACAATAAAAAAATTCTAAAGTGTACTTGTCTCCCCCGGTCGGTGGAGACAAGTGGATGAAAAACTAATATTTTTCTGAAGTGTACTTGTCTCCCCCGGGCGGTGGAGACAAGTCCACAAAAAAGTGGACGTGTCTCTACTGGGGTAGACACCGGGGGAGACAAGTGCACGGACTGGTTATTTCGTACTGTTTTATAGATTTAAGGTCAAAAACCCCACCTTCGATCACAACAAAGCTGGTTGTGATCGAAGGTGTGATTTTAGACCTTAAATCTATAAAACAGTAGACCTATAACGATTTCATTTAGTTCGGTATTCAATCACTACTTACTCGATTGGCGCTATACAGTCGTTACTAGAATGGTGATTTTTTTTATCTTGATTCAATTTTGATCTCAACTCGATTCTGTCAGGGGTTAAGTAAGGGGTACCCTGTACATTTTGAGTGAATTTTACATTTGTTTACTACACAGTTTTCAATATCAGAGATAGAAGATGTCATATATAAAATATGTAATTTTTATAGTGGCAGTAAGTACCTACTTTTGCGCTACCCAGTATATTACTATAATAATATTCTTTTTAGTGAATAGACTACAAAAAGTTGCAAATTATTTAAAAATCCGCTAGAACGGCAACACTGCACGTATGACAAGAACGCTCTCTTTTTTTGGTTGGGTGTTTATGGCTTGGTTAAGAGCCGTATAGACCAGACAACATGTTTCGCAACATCTACCTGTCTTGTCCATTTTGCTTCATGTTTTGTGTCGGCTTAAACGCGGCTTTAGGGTTTTTCCCACGAACAACGACACGACACGATTTACAAATTGCGCGACAGTGTTGTCAGCACTATTTTCCAATAAAAGACGGTTCAGTTCACAGCATTGAGCATACATAAAGACAGTACGACCAACTTAACAGCGAATTGCTGACAGATACGGCAAACTGTAAACTGCAGTTGCCATGCAACAAAATAGCACCTACAGTTTACGGTTTGATGGTAAATGGTACAGAAAACTGTACTTTTTGGTACGTTCTGGCAACACTTAGTAAATCGTCTCGTGTCGTTGTTCGTGTGTAAACGCCCTTACAAGCCCTCAACTTTATTCCTTTCCGTAATGCGCATTCTGTTCATGTTCCGATTGTAAAACTTAATGTTCACAGAGACTGTTCGTGCATTCCTCAATCTAGGAAAAGTTCGTGCAAAAGGATGTAGCTCTCGCAAAGAGCCGCAAGATAGGACGCTTAATGTTTGAAAAATTAAAAGGAATTATTAAGAAAAAATCTACCCGTCTCACAACCAGCTCCGATGGTTCGGGTCGATTTTTTATAAATAGGTCCCTACTTCATTTTCAATTTTTCAATAATAAAAATTGCATTGTGAATGCAAAACAATAAAAATTTAAATAACTCGCTTAATGTTTTACAATCGGAACACTGCGTATTACGGAACGGAATAGTTTTAATTAATTTTTACTGTACGCTTTTGTACGTGACTGTACTTATATAAAAAAACTGAATATCTCCTAAACCAAAGGACGACGAATTCTGTGGCTTTTAGGACGAATTGGGACGAATGTACACGAATCGTTTTCAATAAGCAGATTTTCTCTAGGTGACCTGGTTAAAAAGTCCGCGCCATAATGTAGGTTAATTATGGCATGGACCAAATCATTCCTTTATATCTTTTGAACGGCGCTTCATTTCGTTTTGATTCCAGGCATTGCGGGTTCTATAAAAAAGGGACAAAATGTTATACTAATCAGATCCTAGCTAGGTGTTATGGTTCAATAAATATAGCCTGTCCGTGCCATAATGAAGTTTTGCTTTGGCGTGGACCATTTAAATCCCTTATATCTTTTCGTCCCCTTTAGGACGAATTCTGAAAATTTGGGACAGAAATAGGACGAAATAGGACAAAATGACCATGTAGTCAGAATTGCGGTTTTCAGAGTGGGCCGCGCCGTGATGTAGCACACCATGTAATTGACTAGTCCTGATTTTTATAGAAGAATACCATAAATAAATAAGTAATAAATCTGTTTGGAGTGTGCTACATCACGGCAAGGACCACTTTGAAAACCGCAATTCTGGCTACATGGTCATTTAGTCCCATTTCCTCCGATATCATTTTGGCAGGGACAGGCTATTTAGGGGTCCATGGACCACAGATTAAGAAACCCTGGGCTATATATTATAGTGAACCATAACATCTAGCCAGGATCTGATTATTAAAATATTTATAATAAACCCTTCTTCTTTTATTGTAATTATGAGTTGTTTGTTAGTCTATTTGCCTATTGGGAAAGGCCAATCAACATCAGGATTTTTCAGTATTTCTTTTAGACTCCAAAATCTCTTCTAAAGTATGTTTCATAATTCGGTGCAAAAAAAAAGAAAACAGTATTACCATATTAAAACTCTATATTCACATTCTGTAGATTTCTTTATTTGTGAACGACATTGCTGTTAATTCAAAACATGCTTTGACTGGATAGATATTTGTTTAACATTATTAATAACAGAAAACAAATGGAAATTTCTCTTACGTAAACAACAAAATAATTTTTCAAAGGGATGTTAGATGGATATTTTTTTCACGTACTGGCAACACGCAGGCACAAAATATTTGTGACGCAGGGGTGACAAACCTACTTTAACATGTGTGTGATTATTTGATTGATTTTGATTTGTATTTTGTTTACTTTACGTGGGCTCCTATATGCTTCGCGTACAGTGCTTCTTTTACATTATTTCGTAGATTTCTTGTCCTTTCTGTTATTGTTTTTGTTTATCGTTAAGTTTGAACCGTTGTTACTTGTTACTGTTCTGCCGTGCTAATTAAAAACGCAGTAAGGAATATTCTTTCAAGTATTGAGTTAGTTTCATTTAAATTCTGAATGCTCGCGATGAGCTCATTACAGCACTTTGATTCTTATTTCTATAGCTATACGGATATATAACGTTCCATATAGCTATAGAAATAAGAATCAAAGTGCTGTAAAGAACTCATCGCTAGCATTCCTAATATAACACTCCCGAAACACACACCTAAGGGGACACCATCTCAAACTGTCAAAGGCCCGCTCATTTAACAACGTTCACAAGCACTTTTTCAGCAACAGAGTGGTTGAATCATGGAACAGATTGCCAACGGATGTGATTCCAGCAGAAACTACTAACCAATTTAAGAACAGATTATATAAATACTTACTGGAAACGAAAACCTAACCATTGGATAACAGGATGCAGACTATCACCAGTTCAAGAGTAGGAAAATGTCCGAATATTATTCATACGAAAGTAGCGCCTGTTTGTCTAGGTATCGTTACTTTTTTATGCCTAAACTACCGATCTGGCTATCATAAAATTTGGTATAAAGAGCAGTGGGTAGCGTGCTTGGCCTGCAATCGCTGAGGTTATGTGATTTTTATTGCATATATCACATGCAACGGTCTATCACGGGATTGCTGTTAAAAAATATATCGTGCTTCGGAAGACACGATAAGCCGATGTTTCTGGCTGCATTTAGATTGGTTAATACACCATAACTTCAATGGGCCCGTGTGGAAGGTCATGGCCCATTCTCCTTATCCATCTATATGAAGGCCTGTGCCCCAGCAGCGAGGACATTAAAATAGATTGATGATGGTACTGATGAGACCTTAAAGAATGCCTATCTACCTACTTTTTGATACAAAATTTTCCGATGTAGTACCTACTCGCGGACGTAGTCGCGGCCGGCCATCCAAATTCCTATTTCTACTATCCCTACTTTCATTCTAAATGCAAAATAACGGCTGAATCAATTTTTAAGAAATTTGGAATGGAGAATATTTGAGACCCTATTAGGAAGGACATAATATGCGAATTGTTACTGCGGGAATAAGGCTCATTCCCATGGTAAAATAAGTTTTAACGCGGGCAAAGCTGTGGAATGGAATTGGTATTAAGGTGATAGTTTGAGTCATGGGAAGGATTATTAGCGATGCGCGACTCCGAATAATACTAATACTAATCATTCGACTCCACGAATCATTCGACTAAGTCGACTGCGATTGAGATTATTCGACTGGAGTCGACGGCATACGTCCGGCTGTTCAGTGTCCAGTCGCGTTCGGCTTCGGTTCGACTCGCGCTTGGTCAGGTGGGCGGGATCGAAACTATTGTGCTTTTAATACTGTGCTGTGGGAATGATTAATGAATGAATAACCGACCGTTTATTCGTTTCGTTCCGTGTTGACATTAGTAGTTACTAATTAGTAGTCGTTATTCGAATATAGACATTAGTATACTACTAATTTTGCATTCGAATGGCCAAATTAGTAGTTATGAATTAGTCGAAAAGGAAAATCATTCGGAGTCGCGCATCGCTAAGGATTATATAAGGTGTCTCAAAAGTACGTATAGGATTTGAATTTCGCGCTATTTCCGAAATATTCAAGATGGCGGGTTGAAATTTGACATACGTCATTTTGACACATAAAATTAATCGTGGAGCGTTTCACAATAAAACAGCGCATAGAAGTTTTACAAAATATTTAACGAAAATTCACGATCAATTACAAACACTCGTCGAAAAATCTCGTAATTTCAAGAAGAGGTGATGTCAAATGGTCACCGAGATCTTGCCATCTGATGCCACTGGATTCCTTTCTTTGGGGCTACCTCAAAGATAAAGTCTATACCAACGATCCACAAAACATAGACAATATAGACGAAATATTCGCCGAGTTATTGGTGAAATAAGTAACGAAATGTGTGAAATTAGCAGCGAAATGTGTGAAAGTGTCATGAAAAACTTGCACACAGCAAAAATGCCCGTGGCGGCCATTTAGCAGATATTCTATTCAGATAAAATTGTACAAGTCTCTTCTTTAAAATAGAATAAAACTACGAAGAAATTCCAATCCATTCGCGTTTTATTGAGACAAATCATCCTATACCTACACCCGTTATTTAGAATAGATTCAGTTTAGGGCCCTGAAAAGGACATATTTTACTTTTTACCGCGGGAAATCTCATTGCTTTGTTTCGCTTTAAGCGCGGGCTAATTTGGGGGCAGAAATTGGTATTTAAGTAAATAATTCGAGACCCTGGCAAATCGGGCAAGGATAATAATAGGTTACTTTTAATTTTTACCACAGTCAGTATAGTATCATATTCACACGGGAAAATCAATAAGTAGGTATTATTTGTTTGTCCGTCTTTCACGTCCAAACGGAGAAACGGATCAATGTGATTTTCGGTACGGGGGTAGATTGGGAGCTGGAGAGTGACATAGTTTATCCCGGAAAATATCACATTCCATCAGGATAATGTCATGTAGTACACGCGGGCGAAGCTGCGGGCGGAAAGCTAGTAAATTATATCTTTGTTGTTGATAGTTGATTTTTTGTGAAAGTTCAAAACCAATAATAGTCACAACAATAGCGAGTAACAAATTATGATAGTATAGTATCAATAAATACAGTACAATATGTGCAACGATATGTGATATGATTTAAGAATAAATACAGTACAATATGTACTTACATAATGTGTTATTTTGTTTAATTTTGGTAATACACTTTATATTGGACCAATCGCGAATTGGACCAACCGCGAATTGGACCCACTGCGAATTGGACAAACCGCGAATCGGACCAACCGGGAATAATGTGAATTGGACCAATCGCGAATTGGACCAAATGTGCCTAAAGCTGGACATTGACGATCAGTTTTGTCCTAAAACTGTGGCGTAAAACTGTGGCGTCACTCCAAATGGTTTTAAGCCAACTAGATTTCCCCACTGACTGGCGTGACGCCGGCTCTTCAGTTTTCGACCGGCCGGGCTGTGTGACAGACGTGTACTCATCGTGTACTACTTATTTTTGTCAAGAAAAAAAAAGGATTCTGATTCCGAATAAGTAGTAGAACTAAATATTTTAAGCATCTACATGTTGCCGTTGCCCTTATTAATATCGAGCAAAAAACGGCAAAAGTCACGTTTGTTGTATGGGAGCAATCCTTAAATATGAATTTTATTTTAATATAGGTAATTATCTATTTTTAAAGTGGGTATACAACTAAATATTCTGAGAATATACCAAGCGTCTACCTATTGCCGTTATTAATATCGAGCAAAACACAGGAAAAAATCACGTTTGTTGTAGGGGAACCCTCCTTAAATATGAACTTCATTTTATTTTTACCCGACTACGGCAAAGCAAAAAAAGGAGGGTTATGATTTTGACCGGTATGTATGTATGTATGTATGTTTGTATGTATGTTCATCTGTTCCCGCATAACTTCTAAACTGCTGATCATATATTCACAATTGAGGTATCGTTGGAAGCGTCTCAATTGTCTGCTGGTTATAGGCTATGTCACGTCACATGAAATTGAATATGGCGCCCTCTAGACGACATAAAGTTGTGAACTAAAACACTTTTTTTTGAGAAGAATATCGTGTTTGGTATTAAATGAAAGCTCTTGGTGAGCTCGTTTCAAAAATGTATATTTTTGTGGTTGTTGCTTGCGGCTTTGTTTGCATAAATCGATTTTTTACTTTATCACGAAATTTATCATCATCATATCAGCCGAACGACGCCCACTGCTGCGCATAGACCTTCCCCAAGGAACTCCACAACAATCGGTCCTGTGCTACCCGCATCCAGCGGCTTGCCGCGATTTTGACCAGATCGTCGGTTCACCTTGTAGGGGGCCTGCCCATGGAAAGTCGTCCGGTATGCGATCGCTATTCGAGAACCTGTCCGCCCCAACGGCCATCGGTTTTCCGCGCTATCTGTTCCGCCCACTGCCACTTCAACGATGCAATCCTTCGAGCGATGTCGGTTGTTTTAGTTTTCCTGCGGATCTAATCGTTTCTGATTAGATCGAGCAGGGAAATACCAAGCATCGTTCTCTCCATTGCTCGCTGGGTGACTTTGAGCCTTCTTATGAGACCCATAGTAAAAGACCACGTCTCACTTCCATAGGTCAGTAGGCCAGTAATGACTGGCAACACACACTGGTCAAAGACTTTCGTCTTGAGACATTGGGCGTTTTCACACTGGACGATAACGGTACCGACACGATATTACACCGATATCGTCCCGATATCGTCACGATATCGGAACGATATCGGTGTGTGAAACGATAACCAGCAGCTTGCTATGCGGTTAGTCGCATTACGCCAGCTAAAGTAACCGCGCGGCTCCAAGTTTTGTATTAGTTATTATACTAGTATAGGTATTCGAGGTAATAATGGCAGCAGTTAACAAATTACGTTTGCTTTATCTTTTATATTTACGGCGAAACAAACGATATCGTCAAAGAACATTTTGGGTTGGTCCTATTCTTCAAGTGCGATATTTATTTTTACATGCACATTTACTTACCTATATAAAAAAGCGCCTTTAAAAAAATGCCACCAAAAAGTAAGAAATAAATAATACCTCTATACTGAATTAACATTATTAGTTATTAGTTATTAGTAAGTAAGTACTTTCAAGACGTCGGGCACTTCAAAGTACTTACCTACTTAAGTTATTTGTTGTGAATACAGTATTAGAGTTAGAGGTATTATTTCTGACTTTTTGGCGGCATTTTTTTGAAGTCAGTTTTATTTTTTATAAAAATATTTTTTATGTCATTCTTTTTAGTGCATCATGCAGGCAATTTTCGTGTACCTACCTATTATCTTGGTAAATAGTACCTATAGTATAAACACATCTTAGATTTCTGCGCGAACTGTCCATATAAATAAAACACTTTCACGGATTTTTTTATTTATACCTATAGCACAGTTTAAGCAATCTTTCTATACATTTTGACGACGCCCTTGAAGTTGGGCGATGCCGACGCCTGTATAGGTATTTACTTTAAAATGTGTCGGTGGACCTTTTACGACCCCGGGTGGGTACATTGGTATAGCGATATTAAATTAACAAAATAATTTAATAATGCAAATGCAATGTCAAAATTATTAAAAAATTCAAGATGGCGGCCGACTTTTTTGTTTGTAGGCTGATTTCGAAGAAACTCAGTTTCTGGTTCTATTTTGACAAGAAAACAACAACGCAATGTTAAAAATATTAAAAATCCAAGATGGTGGCCAACTTTTTTGTTTGTAAGCCGATTTTGATGAAACTTAGTTTCTGGTACCTATTTTGACTAGAAAACAGCAACACAATGTGAAAAATATAAAAATCCAAGATGGCGGCCGAATTTTTTGTTTGCTGGCCGATTTCGATTAAATCCAGTTTCTGGTACTATTTTGACAAGAAAACAACAACGCAATGTTACAAGTTTTAAAAAATCCAAGATGGCGGCCGACTTTTTTGTTTGCAGGCTGATTTCGATAAAACTCAGTTTCTAGTAGTAATTTGACAAGAAAACAGCAACGCAATGATAAAAATATTAGAAATCCAAGATGGCGGCCAACTTTTTTGTTTGTAGGCCGATTTTGATAAAACTCGGTTTTTTTTGTACTATTTTGACAAGAAAACCGTTCTTAACACAATGTAAAAAAATACAAATGGCCAAGATGGTGGCCGTTTTTTGTTGTTGTTTCTTTCTTCTCGCTTATTAAAATGTACAAGCTTGAGACAGAGTCATCATCATCATCATCATCATGTCAAGCAAAAGATTTAATTAATTATTAATTTGCTTTAACACAAGCACAGTAAATTACGACGTAACATCCTTCGTAATTTACTGTGTTTTTGACAGCTGTAAACCGTATTTAAAAAAATAAAAAATAAGTAAATAAAATAATAATTGATATTAAGTTACAGAATTTGAAAATAATGATTGTGACATGGTGTCGCACTTAGGGTTTAGGTCCAGTAAGGGCCGGGTGTCCGAGAGACACCGGTGTTAAATAAAAGAATACCCTATGTACGTACACAAAAATTTATTTGGGCGTGGTCCGAAATGCCCGGTAAAATTATTTAACGTTGCCTTTCCATGCCCAGAGTGGTACTCTCCTGGCAGCTCCGAAGATGGGGGTTTCGAGCTGGAACGGGAAGAACGTTCCCGAAGGTCCCGGGTAAAACGGCGAAGATGCTCGGCAGGAAACGTAAAATTTAGGGTCACGCACGCACCGGCGAAGCTGCAACTGGGTTCACCAGGAACCTCGGACCCTGGAATTGACCGTAATCACGGGTCAAAAAAGAGTCAAGAAATCCTCCTCTGATTGTGACCGCGGCAGAAGACTAGTAGGAAAGTACCGAAGCAGTATGCGGTGATGAGTGTTGGTCACAATCAGATCGGAGTTACACAAATAATTTAAAGCACTATCATTGGCAAATAAATAATAATCAGATGCTAGAAAACAATCTACTTAAGCAAATTAGCAACAATAGTACAGTGAAATAGGTATCATTAGAATAAGTTGAAATATTATTAAAATATAAATATGCAAAATATGATGGTTGCTAAAAATATATTTAAAATATAACTGTACTACTAAGCTAGTTTTCGAAACACTTGTTCAAAACTTACCAATACGTGGGTTTCACAAAAATATTTAAAACTTGGCACTTAGGCACGAATAAACTAATGCATGATTTTAAAATAAAAATATGTTATCATCCGCGGTGTGAACGTCGCGAGAAAATGGCGAGCGCAGTACAGACACGATTTGTCTGCCGAGCGACCGGCGCGCGGCCGGTCGCCTCGGTCGGAATGTTGTCGGGCCGTACCAGCTTACAGCTTTATTAATGTGGCGAGGGGTGAAGGGCTACCTGCGCGTACGTCGATGTCAGCTCAGCTGTTTGAATTTTGCGTTCAGAAACATATTATAATAAATGTAAATATTGCGTACTTAGTTAAATTTGTTATTTTATTTTTATAATAAATAAATAAATAAATAAATAAATAACTTCTTACATTCACACCAATTATCTAAGCCCATTTTAATTTCATTAAGAAACTGTATCATGGAATACTTGATAACGGATAAATATATACTTAAATACTTTTTGTTTGTAAATACATACTTAATATACATAGTAAACACCCAGACCAAGACAAATAGACATGTTCATGCACACAAATATTTGTCTTGTTCGGGAATCGAACCCGAGACCACTGGCGCAGAAGGTGGGTAGCCTACCCCTGCGCCAAATCGGTCGTCATAATCGGTGTACTGTAATTATATATTTTCTTTAATATTGATTTTGATATTAGATTTAAGTAGACTTAGGTTATTTAATTTATGTATTTAAATGTGTGACGTTTTACAACGTTACAATGGGATGATTTTGATATATAGACGAAGGCGCTTTAAAGGTTAAGAAATATGAATCGGCTTATTTCCAATCTGAATATTTTTCTTTAACAAAACTTCAACCCATTCAAACGTCAGGGGTAGGTCAAATTTACCTTGCAAAATTTCATGGCAGACAGACAGACAGATACAATTATAGGTGAAACTAAATAAAACTTTTAATATATTTTATTTTGATACTTCTAAAATGCCAACCATAATTATTTATTTTATTTTATTTCGCAATACACCAAAATGTACCTGCCACATTTTAATTTTGTTACAACCCTTCCGTAGTAACGAAATACCTATACAGACGTCGGTATCGCCTAACTTCAAGGGCGTTGGCCTACCAAAGAAAGAAACAAAAACAAAAAACGGCCACCATCTTGGCCATTTGTATTTTTTTACATTGTATTAAGAACGGTTTTCTTGTCAAAATAGTACCAGAAACTGAGTTTCATCGAAATCGGCCTGTAAACAAAAAAATTGGCAGCCATCTTGGATTTTTTAATACTTTTAACATTACGTTGCTGTTTTTGTGTAAAATAGTACCAGAAGCTAAGTTTCATCAAATCGGCTTTAAAAAAAAAAGTTAGGCGCCGCCTTGTTTTTTTTTATTTTTGACATTGCGTTGTTGTTTTCTGGTCAAAATAGAACCACAAACTGAGTTTCATTGAAATCGGCCTGCAAACAAAAAAGTTGGCTGCCATCTTGGATTTTTAAATTTTTAACATTGCTTTGCTGTTTTCTTGTCAAAATAGAACCAGAATCTGAGTTTCATTGAAATCGGCCAGCAAACAAAAAAGTTGCCCGCCATCATGGATTTTTTAATACTTTTGACATTGTGTTGTTAGTTTCTTGTCAAAGTTGTACTAAGAACTAAGTTTCATCAAAATCGGCTCACAAACAAAAAGTTGGCAGCCATCTTGGATTTTTAATATTTTTAACATTGCGTTGTTGTTTTCTTGTCAAAATAGTACCAGAAACTAAGTTTCATCAAAATCGCATAACAAAAAAAAAGTTGGTCGCCATCTTGTTTTTTATTTTATTTTTGACATTGTGTTGTTGTTTTCTTGTCAAAGTTGTACTAAAAACCAAGTTTCATCAAAATCGGCTCACAAACAAAAAAGTTGGCCGCCATATTGGAGTTTTAATATTTTTAACATTGCGTTGCTGTTTTCTTGTCAAAATAGTACTAGAAACTGAGTTTTATCGAAATCGGCCTGCAAACAAAAAAGTTCGCCGCCATCTTGGATTTTTTTATACTTGTAACATTGGGTTGTTGTTTTCTTGTCAAAATAGTACCAGAAACTGAATTTAATCGAAATCGGCCAGCAAACAAAAAAATTGTCCGCCATCTTGGATTTTTATATTTTTAACATTGCGTTGCTGTTTTCTGGTCAAAATAGAACCACAAACTGAGTTTCATTGAAATCAGCCTGCAAACAAAAAAGTCGGCCGCCATCTTGGATTTTTAATACATTTAACATTTCGTTGCTGTTTTCTTGTTAAAATAGTACCAGAAACTGAATTTCATCGTAATCGGCCAGCAAACGAAAAATTTGGCCGCCATCTTGAATTTTTATATTTTTAACATTGCGTTGCTGTTTTCTTGTCAAAATAGAACCAGAAACTGAGTTTCATTGAAATCGGCCTGCAAACCAAAAAGTTGGCCGCCATCTTGGACTTTTTAATACTTTTAACATTGTGTTGTTGTTTTCTTGTCAAAATAGTACCAGAAACTAAGTTTCATCAAAATCGGCTTACAAAAAAAAAGTTGGCCGCCATCTTGGTTTTTTTTTTATTTTTGACATTGCCTTGTTATTTTCTTGTCAAAATTGTACTAAAAACCAAGTTTCATCAAAATCGGCTCACAAACAAAAAAGTTGGCCGCCATCTTGGATTTTTAATATATTTAACATTGCCTTGCTGTTTTCTTTTCAAAATAGTACCAGAAACTGAGTTTCATTGAAATCGGCCTGCAAACAAAAAAGTTGGCCGCCATCTTGGATTTTTTAATACTTTTAACATTGTGTTGTTGTTTTCTTGTCAAAATAGTACCAGAAACTATGTTTCATTGAAATCGGCCTGCAAACAAAAAAGTTGGCCGCCATCTTGGATTTTTAATATATTTAACATTGCCTTGCTGTTTTCTTTTCAAAATAGTACCAGAAACTGAGTTTCATTGAAATCGGCCTGCAAACAAAAAAGTTGGCCGCCATCTTGGATTTTTTATACTTTTAACATTGTGTTGTTGTTTCTTTTCAAAATAGTACCAGAAACTATGTTTCATCAAAATCGGCTTACAAAAAAAAAGTTGGCCGTCATCTTGGTTTATTTTTATTTTTGACATTGCGTTGTTGTTTTCTTGTCAAAATTGTACTAAATACCAAGTTTCATCAAAATCGGCTCACAAACAAAAAAGTTGGCCGCCATCTTGAATTTTTATATTTTTAACATTGCGTTGCTGTTTTCTTGTCAAAATAGAACCAGAAACTGAGTTTCATTGAAATCGGCCTGCAAACCAAAAAGTTGGCCGCCATCTTGGACTTTTTAATACTTTTAACATTGTGTTGTTGTTTTAGTGTCAAAATAGTACCAGAAACTAAATTTCATCAAAATCGGCTTACAAAAAAAAGTTGGCCGCCATCTTGTTTTTTTTATTTTTGACATTGTGTTGTTGTTTTCTTGTCAAAATTGTACCAAAAACCAAGTTTCATCAAATTCGGCTCGCAAACAAAAAAGTTGGCCGCCATCTTGGATTTTGGAAATTGCCTTTTTTTTATAATCGAGATGAAGATTTGCACGCACTCACACTACATGTCGTATGCACCATAATATTAATTTAAAAATGAATTCTATCGATAAAGACGTATAGCCCTGGAAGACTTGTCCCGAGTTACTATGAACGGCGTTGTATGTAACTCGGGACAACCACTCCCCCGTCTCACCCCGCAAGCCCCGCACGTTTGACCTGTCTAGACGTCTCCGTCGGCCTACTGTATGAAAAGTTGCTTATTCTGTGCCTATAGTATGTTAGGATGTACACATAAACCGCATCAATCACAAATACTCATCTGATGTAAACGTATCAAAATCGATTCAGCCAAACGTGAGATATTCACGGACAAACATACATAATGTACATAAAGGGTCAAACTGAGAACCTCCTTTTTCAAAGTCGGTTGTAATACCAAAACCTTCTCCTAAATGTAACGAATACTTTTCTGAAAACCGCATCTCGCGGACAAACCTTCATACATACATTCGGGTCAAACTGAGAACCTCCTTTTTTGAAGTCGGTTAAAATACTAAAACCTTATTCTAAATGTAACAAATACTTTCCTGAAAACCGCATTAAAATCAGTTCAGCCAAAAGCGAGATAATCGCGGACAAACATACATACAAGAAAATACAGGTCAAACTGAGAAGCTTCTTTTTTTTGAAGTCACTTAAAAATTATTACTATCGTTCGGTCATTGTCGATATTACATACTCGAAATAGAAGGGAGAGGTGAGGCAGGAGGAGATCCACCTCCTCTCTCCTCTCCACCAATCAACAAGCAGGCATAATCGTCGCGGAACTCACACCTAGCAAATCAAGAAACAAGCGCTACCTAGCGGTGGCTTTTAGCGTAAATACCCAAAAATGCAGTAAATAACAGATAAACTCTTAATTACCCTTGGTTACTTTCGTTAATAACCGGCTTCGCATCTTCCGCACTTGTGTCGTCACCGATATCGGCACGACAGACGATATCGTTGACGGTAACGACACAGTGTGAAAGCATTTAGTAGTGATTGTATGAAACTGCCAGTCCGACGATATCGTGCCGATATCGTGTCGTTCGTTACCGTTATCGTCCAATGTGAAAACGCCCATTGAGGTATTTCGGACGCGAATATATGCCGGAGCTTCCCGAACACTGCCCATCCGTTCTGGATTCATTGAGAGATCTCTTTCTCGAAGTTGGACTTAACTAACTGGACCGTTTGCCCTAGGTAAACAAAGTGGTCAACAACTTCGAGTGTAATGTTCCCAACATTAACTGGAGCGGTTGCAACATGGGTATTCAACATGATTCTCGTCTTATCCATGTTCATCTTTAGCCCACTCATTTAGAAGGAAGGCTCGAGGTCGGAGCGTAACTTGTACGATATTTAGCGAATACCGTTTCGATATTCTGAGTATCAGGTAAGCTACCCTGCTCGACACGCTTCCAATGGTGATCACGTTGTTGACTAGGCGAGTCCTTCCCCTCTCTTCGGACTTCAGATAATCCAATGATCTCCCAGTGTAACTTACTAACAGCCTTTTCCAACTCTATGACCTTCGAGTCAGTCCGCAATATGCGCGTGTTCTAGGTTGCCAGGTCAAGTCGTCTGTGTTGGTAGCCTGGTCTTACCCGGGGATTCTCAGCACCCCCTGCCCCGCCGTTACCATAGCCGCTACCGTAGCTAGGAATAGCGGGGCCGCCGTGGACTGGGGGCTGATTTTTTTGGTGTAAAGCCATTTGGGGGGTTGGATTTACCATAATCGCTACGCTTGTCCTGCCAAGTGGTGGCGATCGCAGTATGGCCTGCTGTTACATGGAGACGCTGCTGCCCATCTTTTGATGGCACCCACGAGAAGAGAGGAAGTAATGTTTTTTATGTGCCGACTGCCGGCACTACACAGCGCGACATTATGACCCCAAAATAATGTAAATAAAAATTAAGCTCAAAAACTAAAACCCGACTACTGAAAAATCACGCTCTAAAAAGTATGAAACAAGAAAATATTCTCATCTGAAATTGCCGTGGTCGTATGCCCCTTCATATAATAAAACAATATTTTCATTCTAGGGGAAAAGTGGCATACGACCACGGCAATTTCAGATGAGAATATTTTCTTGTTTCATACTTTTTAGAGCGTGATTTTTCAGTAGTCGGGTTTTAGTTTTTGAGCTTAATTTTATTTATTTATTTTTAAAGTGAGTACCTATAAGTACAACTAAATATTCTGAAAATACTTAAAACGTCTACCTATTGCCATTATTAATATCGAGCAAAAAACGACAAAAATCACGTTTACTTTATTGGAGCCCCCCTTAAATATTAATTTTATTCTGTTTTGTTTTTAGTACCTATTTGTTGTTATAGCGGCAATAGAAATACATCATCTGTTAAACAATAATTGTCTAGCAATCACGGTTCATGTTATACAGCCTGGTGACAGACAGACAGACGGACAACGGAGTCTTAGTAATAGGGTCCCGTTTTTACCCTTTTTACTTCCTTTATACCAAAAACTAAACGCAGCAGCACCGCAGCACGCTCGACCACCGCACCACCGCGGGCGAGCGCAGCGATCGAACTGACGCGATTGCGTGGCGCGTCGTCAGTTAAAACTCTGGAGTGACGATTCGACATTCACGATCAAATTTTGGATTGACGCCGGAGTTTTACGCCACAGTTTTAGGAAAATTTGACCGTCAATGGCCAGCTTAAAGGCTTAGCGCGACTCTTTGTCGCGTTCCTTCCAACCAATCAGCCCGTTGCCTTGCCTTAAATCGCATGAGCGATCTGATTGGTCGAAAGTGCCCGCGACTCTGTTTCATTCGAGTCGCGCGCAAGTTGTGCTAGCACTACACTACTGCTTCAAAAGTCCTCGGCCAAGATGTAGGTTAATTTTGGCATGGACCAAATGTCCTCGGCCAAGATATAGGTAAATTTTGGCATGGACCAAATCATTCCTTTATATTTTTTTAACGGGGCGGGCGCTTCATTTTGTTTTGATTCTAAGTTACTAGGCATTGCGGGTTCCATAAAAAAGAGACTAAATGTTTTAATAAATCAGATCCTGGCTAAGTGTTATGGTTCACTATATAGAGCCTGTCCATGCCAAAATGAATGTTTGCTTTGCCATGGACCATTTAAATAGCCTAAATCTTTTCGTCCCTTTTGAGACAAATTCCGACAAATTGGGACAAAATCGGACGAAATGGGACTAAGTGACTATGTAGTCGGGCAGGATTGCGGTTTTCAAAGTGGTCCTTGCTGTGATGTAGCACACCTGTTTAAGGTTGACTTCCGAGCATCGCGGCCGATCGCAGCCGCGCGCGATCGATCGCGTGCGACTGACGCGCGCGGCTGATGCGACAATAGTCAGTGTATGAAAATGTATGGCGCCGCTTCCGAGGTATGCGACAGACGCGTGCGGCCGACGACAGACGTCGGCCGCACGCGGCCGTAACTTTAATGAAAACTTCTTTGTATTGTATAGATACTCACTTATCAAGACTAAAATCCATATTGTTTCTGACTTCACGCTTAAAAAAAGAAATTTCAGTCTCTTAAATCTCGGTGGGGTCGAAAACGCTTCGTACCGCCACAATGTCTGGTTTAGTATGAGGTCTAAAACGCCGCGTACCGCACCAATAGAAAGAATAGCTAATTCAGTGCCGCAGTGAGCGTGTTACAGAAAGGGCGTTTGCGCACTACACTGAATTTTACCGTCCGGCGGTCCGTTTTTTTACGGACCGGCCGGCGGCGTGGCATGAAAAACACGGATGATTGGCTTGTGCAGTTGTCCGTCTTTTTACTCGCCGGGGCAGCGCAGTAATTACCCCCGGGGCGGGGGCCCCGCCCGCTCATGAATATCACGTTTTCAGGTCAATTTAACCGCCTCTGTGGTCTAGTGGTTTATACCACCGATTTCAGACCCAGAGGTCCCGGGTTCGATTCCCAGTGGGGGTACATATTGTATTCGGTTTGGTTGGTGGTAGGACTTGTTCTTAGTCCGCCTGGCTAGCTACCACCATCTTATCTAAGTTTGACGCCATAACAATGATGTTTTCAGCATTATTGTGTTCCGGCAGTTAGAGATAAGATAGCCAGTTCCTCAGTTATTGAGGATTCCAGGAGTAGTGCGCTTCCACCTTCAGCCTTATCACCACTTATCATCAGGTGTGATGAAGGCTAAGTGCTACCCCATTGTGAATAAATAAATAAATAAATATCACAGTTTCAATGTTTCAAAGCCGAAACTACACGAAATAAATAAATTCTTACTATGTATTATAAATAATTTATGATTAAAATCATCAATCAGTTTTTTCCGGACGGAATCCATCAGTTTTTTTCCGGACGGTAAAATTCAGTGTATCTCGGAGGGAAAATTCCTCAGTTATTGAGGATTCCAGGAGTAGTGCGCTTCCACCTTCAGCCTTATCACCACTTATCATCAGGTGTGATGAAGGCTAAGTGCTACCCCGTTGTGAATAAATAAATAAATAAATATCACAGTTTCAATGTTTCAAAGCCGAAACTACACGAAATAAATAAATTCTTACTATGTATTATAAATAATTTATGATTAAAATCATCAATCAGTTTTTTCCGGACGGAATCCATCAGTTTTTTTCCGGACGGTAAAATTCAGTGTATCTCGGAGGGAAAAAAACGGACCGGAATGGGGAAAAGTAAAATGTCGGACGGTAAAATTCCGTGTAGTGCACAAGCGCTCATATACATTCTATGGCCTGCTATATCGGACCGTAAAAAATCGGACTGCCGATGCCGGACGGTAGCATTCAGTGCACAAACGCCCAAAAGGAGAGTTTATAAAAATCATCTCAATCCAGCGTTGACACATGAATTTTCTAAAGCCCCCAGTACAGGATGGCCGACCATGGTCGTCGACCATGACCAATACATCGTACATTGACACTTTTGAACGAACAAGTTTAAAAAGATTCTTTCAAAAGTGTCAATGTACGATGTATTGGTCATGGTCGCCGACCATGGTCGGCCAACCTGTACTGGGGGCTTCACAGTGACAGACAACCATAAATTAGAGATTAAAATAAGGAAGATGACAGAAAAGTGAGTATCTATACAATACAAAGAAGTTTTCATTATAGTTACGGCCGCGTGCGGCCGACGTCTGTCGTCGGCCGCACGCGTCTGTCGCATACCTCGGAAGCGGCGCCATACATTTTCATACACTGACTATTGTCGCATCAGCCGCGCGCGTCAGTCGCACGCGATCGATCGCGCGCGGCTGCGATCGGCCGCGATGCTCGGAAGTCTACCTAGAGCGATTAAGTTACTCATGAATACGGCATGGATACCGGTATACCGAAATACCGATATTTTTTTTCGGTATTTTGATACCGGTATTTGAGGATAAAATACCGGTGTTTCGATATTTTGATACCGGTATTTGAGGATAAAATACCGGTGTTTCGGTATTTCGAAAAAAGCTATCTATATTTGCAAGGGTGTTTAAAAACTGTGCAGTACGCTCGATTTCTATGATTCACAGTGTTGTTCATACTGCAGACATTTTATATGACACGAATCGCGAATAATCACGACTATAGAAAAGAATCATTACAAAATCAACTACGCAAAACACTGCATGCATATAGCTAGTACGAATAATTTCGAGTCGCGGGACCGAGACGAGATTTTATGGCTAGTCTCGGGCGGGGCAGGGGTCACGAAATTTTAGACTTTCGAGACAGTCCTTTTTCGGGTAATCTAAAAACACTTTCGATCCCCGATTTTGCTCAATCGCTTGATCGACTAAACTCGAGTGTCAGAGCATCGGAGGTACCAGTTTTCCAAGCCTCTTGATGCGAGTCCGTTGTTCAGACGAAGTGTTGGTGAGGTCTTCACGGCGTTTATTGATGAGCCTGAAGGTTTATCCGGAAAACTTGAACTTTTTGCTTTTACGCTGAATTTCGCATATCTTACTTCTTACTTCGAGAGCAAGCTCTCGAAGGATTCCAGTCATATTGTCGAGGGCCTGATTAACGTCAATAAAATTTGTGGTTTTGACGGCAGCGAACCGGTTCTCCAGGTTTGACTGAAACATTTCATATACTTACCTACAATAGTTTGGAGCATGATAGGATGGACCCTGGACTTGACCAAGCGGACGCGTTCAAGCTTAAAGTTGATATTCAGAGAGCCTCTGACAACGGTGATCAGGATCACTGCCTTTATTAAACCTGTTGATCAATGAGTCATTTCTGAATATGTGCCTTTTGTCCGTCATGATAGTCTCACTTTTTTTTCAAACCATCAAGGCTTCGCCATGTCCACTTACTCTGCAGCTGTTTTTTACAGAAAGAATTCGTAAGAAAAACGCTCTTTTTATATAAAATTAACAAATCCCGATGGGTTCCGCTTTCAAAGCCTTCCTGGGATTCTACGAGCGATTCGTGGCGATTCTGTACTTCCACTTTAGCGTTGGTCTCCCATGACAACGTTTTAGTGGGCCTACATTATACGTGATACCACAGTACCTGGGTACTGTGGTACCCTACCTTGTAGGGCCTTAGATATTATGTCACTGAACATATCTTCGACTTCAAAATCTTCACCTGAATAACCTTGAGCCTGTAACTCTCGGTTAGCTTAATTACGAGGTATTTATCCCTGCTCGACACACTCGACACTTCTACAACGTTGTCGTCACAAAGGGCATTATTTATCAGAAATCATACGCCACCATGGGTGGGTTAGCTGTTTTCTCTACCGGAAATGCGTATGGTGGCCGATTCAAGGGTGGCAGTGTCCTCTGCCGCCTTATACCGTCCAGTTTCTCTTGGAGTGCTTCTCCAGGTGCTCATCAAGCCGTAATGTGCGTCTGTTATACGTAGCCAAGGTCAGTTGTATTAGGTAGCCTTCCTTAACACGGGGATTCTTCATACCTCCTGCCGTTAACATTACCGCCGCCGCCGTGATCAGGAATAGCAGGGCGGCCGGAAACTGGGGGGTCTGTTTAGTGAGGCCATGGAGGGTTAGCCCATAATTTTCACGCTGGGCATGCGGGTTGGCAATCGCAGTGCGTTGCTTAGTCGCACCGATATCGCTACTGCCCGACATCGGCCCGTGTTTAATAAGGTCGCTCAAAATGTAGTGGTTATCCCGCCAGCGGCATTGGTCGCCATTTCCCCGTCGATCACCAGGGTATACCACTTGGGCCTCGAATTATTCAAGTAGGGATGGGACCCCTTACCCATTTTTTGGCATAATTACTTTACTTATGTTGTATTATTTACTTACTTATTTACCAATCAAATAACGTATTTACCTTAGTATTCTGAAATACCTATACTTTAATAACTCATTTTGTGTAGGGAGTTCATAAATAGTTTGAGTGTTTCTGCCGTATAGCGTAGTCACTTTCCGCAAACGATACATACTAATCGTTCTTGGAATCATTTAAACAGTAATTAGTAGTAAGTACTTACTTATTTAAAAAAATACCGAAAAAATACCGAAATTTCGGTATACTTACCGGTAATTGAAATTTCAATACCGGTATGAAAATCATTTCGGTATTCCATGCCCTAGTCATGAAATATTAATGATTTATCTATCTGTAGTGCTTGGAATTACACAGTGTGCTGGCTAATAAGCCATTTGTATAGGAAACAAAACTTTCATAGTGTTTGGTCTCTATTATTGTATTACAAAATTATATGTAGTACAACGCAACCATAAAAGACATTGGGCAGATCTGACTCGGTCATGCATGACGCGTAGACGTTTGTAGACGCGGCCAACAATGAGACACATGTGGCTTTGCTTTACTGAGTGTAATACGTATGTACGAAAAATCACATTGATCCGCTACTCCGTTTTGACGTGACTACAGTTGCAGTCGGGAATAATTCCGAATCTTTCCCGTGGAATACTTACGAAATATTCCGAAGTATTACGAAACATTCGGAATATTTCGATCGTCGAAAAATACGGGAGTAGGTAACGATAAAAAAGCAGCAATCGGTAAAAAAGCAGTAGAAAGCAGTTTTGACACTTATTTTTAAATACCTACCTAAGCAAGAAAAATAGTCAATCATAGTAAAAGAAGTATGGATGGATATCTTACTATCTAGGTACCTCTTAAATAAAATGTCTGTGGAAGTTTTAAGTGTAGAAGTAGGTACTTAAGTAGGCACATATGTCATATACCCTACCTAAGTACCTATTATTTTAGCGAATTTTTAATGTTTTTGAATTGCTTGAAACGGATGAAAACATATTTTTAAACTATGATAAAAGGTTTTAAACTATAATAAGGTAAGACGATTAGAATCGGCTTGTAGGTATGTACCCTTTCGTTTTGCCACTGCTAGGTAGGTACAAAACTCGGCACGGAGTCACGGAGTATAGCCGTCATCGGCATAGCCGTCGAACCACAATATAAGTGGTCGTACCTAGCAATACAAGTACTTCACTATCACTAGGTAGGTAAGTAGGTAGGTACATAGTATAAAATAAAGTCACTCTCCGCCTCTGTCTGTCTGTTTCTAACCTTTCTTCTTTTAAACCACGCATCGGATCTCGATGCAGCTGTCACTGTTATTTAGAAAATTTATTCTCGAAGGTTTATAAATAAATACCTACATACAAAACATTCTAATTACGTATTTATATAATAGAGAAAAATTACATGTTTTTTGATGAAGCCGTCAAAAAACGATTTTTCGAGCGCTTAGGTACATTGCGAACGCTGCTGGCTAAGGGTGGTGGTATTCCATTCATCAAAGATCTTTGTCCAGTATGCATTGGATCCAAGAAATTGGACGCATATTGGACGACTTTGACGTCCAATTTCATACATTCGACGTCCAATTTCTTGGACAAAGATCTTTGATAAGTGGAATACCACCCTTAACCGTATGAGATACCTACCTACATCAAAATAATTTACTACGGCATTGTATATCATAGAGGCCTACAAAAAAGATCCGAAGTCGCCTTATTTCTATAGGTTGACTCACAGTAATTTTTATATTTATTAAGTTATCTAAAAATATTACTTTATTTGCAAAGCTAATGTCTCCTAATCAGTATTAATCCTTATCCAAATAAGTACCTATATAAGTTACCTTGGCCATTTAATGTAGGTAAAACGATATCATTGAGGTAGATCAAAATTATCCTTTACCGTATTTCATTTAAATGAACACTTTAGAAGTTATCACAGATTCGAAGCACCCACAAATTGTTCAAACGAAGCCGGGCTGGGTCGCTAGTACCTATAAAAATTAGTGTTTTGCTGTAAGTAGGTACCTACCTACTTTTGTTGTTAATGTCGCCTTACATAGGTAAGGAATAAAATTAACATTCAAATTTTACTAACGCTAATTACGCTACAATAATAATAACAACCAATTCACCATCAATCCATCACTGAGCAAATAGGTAAGCACTTCGTTTTTAAAAACAACGCTCACGTTTATTTTTATCGAAATTGAAATATTTTCTTAGACCGCGAATTATTGCGAAACATTATGAATCCTTCTCTGCGGGGAAGGGGAGCGGTCGAATAATTCCCCGGGGGGCATCGCCTCCCACTCCCCGCCCCGCTAATCTCGCCCGCCCGCCCTGCGCGCCGCGCGCGCTGCCTGCCATGCGCCACTAGAATTTGTTCTGCGGCGGGCGCCGCGCGCCGCGCACGAGTTGTTTGTTCATCCGTCGTCGTCGTCGCCCGCCGGACTCGGGCACGATATTTTCTAGCAAGATTGACCTAAGATAAAAAAATGCCAATATTTTCAAACGAATTTATTTTGATAAATTCTGATGGAAAGAAACTTTATGAGAAGTATTACGTAATTATTCCGAATACTTCAGAAGTTTTGCAACTGTAGACGTGACAGACGGACGAACAAATATTACCTACTGATTTTCCCGTGCGAATATGATATTTCTAAAGCTTCTGACAGAAATAAGATTTTATACAATGATTATAGTAGCTAAGGCTCGCTTATAGATATAAGTTTTATCAGTGGCCGCACTGGGTCATGCCGCCATATAAATTTGCCCAATGTCCTTTGCAATATAAAAACAAAACTATTTCATCAATGAATGATGACTAAAGATTCAAGATTGTCAAACTGATTTCTAAAACTACTGCCTTTTTAGACCATTACAATTTATGTTTTCAGGGAGTACCTTTGAGCAGTTACATGGAAGATTTGTTGGCTAACAAGATCTCCTTAAATGCTGGCAAAGGAAGACAAGCAATTGAATGGGTCATTGGTAAAATTGATTCTGAAATAAAGGAACTGGCTACTTCAGCTTGCAAGAGCACTGATGAATTGCTATCTCAGACTAAGAAATCCCTTGATGACATCACATCTACAGCAAGGAGATCGATGGATGATATATCTACGAAAGCTAAGCGATCATTGGACGATATTGAGAAATTCACAAAAGCCAACGCAAATCAACGAAGCTGAAAAGAGGAGTGACTTCTGTGTTTAGTCTCGTTGAAATGTGTTGTCCTTTCATTCTACTAAGGCATCCCATATTGTATTACCTGATTTGTCATATTTTTTTACTCATAATGAGGAATGTAATATACATTAGTAGTTTATTTATTATGATAGCACAATTTGTAATTTATCATTTTGTAGTGTTATGGTGTGAATATTGTCGAAGTATAGTTGTAAATATTATATGAGAGCATCATTCCTGTGTTATGGGATAAGTAACAGTACCTAAATGATTTGGATGGTTTTGATATGAGTTTCTGTGTAGGGTTTTTGATGTTATGTTGGTGGGTATTGTTTTAAAAGATAACTTTGAGGTCACTAAAATGGTTTCATGTTTTTAGTGCAATGCTAAATATCAAAATTTAATAAACTTGATGTACATCTTATAATTATTATTTAACTTAACTGCTAAATTAAAAACACACTTTTAGCATTTAATTGAAGTAACACAAAACCTGATTTCAGGGCCTAGAGAATAAAGCCTGGAATACACATGCTACATAGTAGCACACAAGCACGCTAGTTTAGAGCAGATGGTACAGTCAGCGTCAAATTGATCTAAGCGTCTAGAGTACCTAGTCAAAAAGATCTGAAGAAACAAACACAATCTGATCTAAGCAGTTCAAATCATCATATTGTTAGCACGCAAGATGTTCAAAATATCTTGGCACTCATTGTTTCATATTTATATTAGCAGTCAGAGTGTTCAAAATTATCTAAGCAAACAAAGTTCTCAAAATATCTGTGCATCATGTATAACGCCATAATGCACAAATAACTTTGAGAGCTTTGTTTGCTTAGATAATTTTGAACACTCTGACCGCTCATATAAATATGAAACAATGAGTGCTAAGATATTTTGAACACCTTGCGTGCTTACAACAATATGATGATTCGAACTGCGTAGATCAAATTGGTTTTATGTTTTTCAGATGATTTTGACTACTCTAGACGCTTATATCAATTTGACGCTGACTGTACTTCGTAGCAGACTATTAGCATGTGTATACGAAAAGAGCATGCTTGCTACTCAATCGCAAGCCGGTCTATTTTTTCGTGCTAAGTAGCACGCGGTGTGAGGTGCGGGTGAGAGGAGGGTGGCTCCATAGCCAGTCTGAACTGATTAATGAAAATTTTGTAGGGAAAATTGATTTTATTTTCCCCAATATTGGGTATTTTTAGTCAGTGAGTTTATCAAATGTGTTGAAAGTGATAATATTACTGAATTTAATTCATTTCGCACACGATTCCGTAAAGATACGTTCATTTTGAATGCTCTAATGAGCATCACAAAATTCACAAATAAGACTAGTAATGAGCATGTGTATCTCAGACGTGCTAGAAAGAAGTAGGTATGTTCTTAATAAGTATGCTACTGCGGTCTGCGCTTTCATGAGCAAATGTAAACACTTTGAGAGCATGCTATAAAAGAGCGCGTACTACCTAGTAGCAAATAAGCTAGCTCTTTTAGTATGCTACTAAATTGTATACTACTGTATTCCAGGTTTAAATTTAAAAATTCTTACTGATTGCAATGCAATAACATTTCAGGTTTCGTGCTCTTTTAATTACACATAACAGTGTTCTGTTCTTAGATGTTTATGATACAATATGTTTCTGGTAATACATGTGTTAAGTGCTAAAGTTGCTTTGTTCATATTTATTATTTGCAAAAATTTTATTGGCAAAAATCAGCTTCATTAATGACATAAAATTTTCAGAAAAAGCTTTTAAATATATTGTGATCATATTTAAAAAATAAAACTTTTATTTTAGACATTTATTTAAGACAGTTATAATTTACAATCGGTATTTGGAGGGTTTCTTGCCACGGGCTGCGGTGATAAGTAGGTATGTCGCCCGTAGAAGTACGCGTATATGCTCTGGCTCTCTGCCGAGGAACTCGAAGCGACACGCGTCTTCACTTGTCGGGTGACAGTTGAAGTACGAAACGAAAGTCCCTCTTGCTCCTGCCTGCCTAGCATGACCATCAATCCGCTTTGGGCTCGCGTGGTGGGTCATGGCCTATTCTTCATATCCATCCATAAGGAAGGTCTTTACCCCATCAGTTATTAACTTATTACTTACGGGACTTATAATGGCTGATGATGATTAAAATTCTATTATAAACAAGAGTAACGGGACTCAACGCGACATTTATTATGAAGTACATATTATTATGTACTTACAGCTTGACGTTTCGGCTGTGTTGCAACAACCGTGGTCACAAGCAATATTATTATGTACTTACAGCTTGACGTTTCGGCTGTGTTGCAACAACCGTGGTCACAAGCAGACTCTGCTTGTGACCACGGTTGTTGCAACACAGCCGAAACGTCAAGCTGTAAGTACATAATAATATGTACTTCATAATAAATGTCGCGTTGAGTCCCGTTACTCTTGTTTATAATTATAATGGAACGCGAAAGTTTAAAATCTTATAAAATTCTATTGTTTTTAATCTACCATCTTCAAAAATTTACAACTTGTAAATTGTACCTATTTTACAACTAAAAATATGGAAATATAAATATGTAAATTGTAATCTACAGTGGCCTGTTTAACCAAACATACAATTTACAAATTGTAAATTGTATTTACAGGCTACAAGTCTACAAGTTTCTGTTTAACCAACATTTACAAGTTACAAGTTTACCATGGTGGAAAATTTACAAATTTGTAAATTGTAGATCCTCCTCCTTGCGTCGTATTCCTCAATGCTGAGGGTCGTGACCTCTCGGACATATCTTGTCCCTCACGATGTTTCGCCATTTGTTACGGTTGGATGCAGCATGGAGGGCATCGTGAAAATTGGTGTCGAGAGCGGTGCGGATCTGGTCCGACCAACGCATCGGGCTACGCCCTCTTGGTCTTTTGCCGTTGACTTTGCCAGTTATTATCAGTCTCTCTAGATTGTCTCCGTTTTTCCTGGCTATATGGCCAAAATAGTCAACAATCCTTCGAAGGCAGATGGTGGAGAGTCTTTTAGAGATCTTCAGTTCTTTGAGTATGGATGCGTTAGTCCGATGTGCTGTCCAGGGAATCCGCAGCATTTTCCTCCAGCACCACATCTCGAAGGCGTCAATACGCGCACGATCGGCTTTCTTCAAAGTCCATGTCTCGGCGCTGTACAGGAATATGGAAAACACTAGAGTGGACACCAGTAGATTGTAGATACAATTCCACATATTTCTGTTTAACCAACATTTACAAGTTACAGGTGACAATTTACAAATTTGTAAGGAAAACCGTTTCGTTAAACGAAGAATTGTAATTACAAGTCTACAAATATGTAAATTGTAGCACGATTACTACAGGCGGACTCACCCTGTGTCAGAACTTTACAATTGTTTGCACCAGCCGAATAAGTAAAGAAATTAAATTGTTATTCACATAAAAATGCTTCTAGCCACTAGTAGTGAAAAAATTGTATTATTATTGTTTTCCATGACTTTCTTTTTAGTTAAAACAGCAGTAGGTAGGTACTTACCTAAAGTACTCTTCAAACAAAATTTTAAATAAATACTTTTATTAGAAAAAAACCGAGTAGCAAGTGACGCAGTGGTCCGGTTTTTAAGCAAATCGGAGACCGGGGCGCTGCTGGAACAATGCACACTAATCATGCATTCTAAGCAAAATTCGCAGAATTTCGCAATTCTGTCAGACCTAGGGTTGCCAGGTTCTAAAATAATAAAACGTTTTTAAAAAAAATGTAACCGCCTTCAAAAAGGATCTTCAAACAAAAAATAACAAACACTAAAAAACGAAAAGAATAATAGGATTTTTTAAATCAAAGGAATTTCGTTGTTTTTTAAATCAAAGATAGTCACGATGATACGTGACTTTTTCTAATTTATCTTGGTACTTACTGAACTGTTTGAAGTCGGTGCCGTCTAATAGGTATTGAGGTGAATACGTCCTACCCTACACCTCACGCTTGGGACCGGGTTTTTTTTTATATGTTTGTTGTTTCACTCAGTATATTTCGTTCTTATTCTTTTTGGCTTGGCACCGACTTCAAAGTTCAGTAAGTACCAAGATAAATTAGAAAAAGTCACGTATCATCGTGTCCGTTACGCTGGCAGGAAAGTAACTTCTAGAGGGATGCGAGTTTGATGAATAGTTAGTGCGCAGTTTGCTGTAAATGTGCGCCAAATAAAAAATTTGTGGGCCTAATACTTTTGGAATAAAACGGGAGAAACGAATTCTGCTGGAGTAACGGTGCTCCAGCAGGAAGATTCTAAACTAATGATCCGAGAGAAATAAAAAATATGTGGGCGGGTAGCTTAGATTCTAGCAGGAATGTGCGCCAAATATGAAATTTGTGGGCTTTACAGTTTTGGAGATATTTGATTTTCTGCTGGCGTAACGTTTTGCCGAGTCCCAGATCTCGGGAACTACTGGATGTGCGATCTTACAGTAAAAGCATATAAGTAGCGCCTCATTTGTGCTGTATGCACATACAGAAAACATTTCAAAAATATTCACCGATTTGAAGTAATCAGACATTTTCAGAAATGAATAAAAAAAATCTAGCGCCTAAACTACCACACAAATATAGAAACCAAAAACGGTGTTCTATTCTTCTTGCTATTTCTAATTACCATAAAAAGTTTGCGAATCCCACAGTTACGCGTTTATGAATAACTAGCTTTCCGCCCGCGGCTTCGCCCGCGTGAACTACACGACGTTATCCCGCGGGAATGTGATATTTTTCCGGGATAAAAAGTAGCCTATGTTCCTCTCCAGGCTACAAAGTATCTATGTTCCAAATTTCAGCCAAATCCGTTCAGCCGTTTTCGCGTGATTGAGTAACAAACATCCAAACATCCAAACATCTAAACTTTCACATTTATAATATTAGTAGGATACCCACATGAAGGTGAGACAGACAATGTCATGACTTAAGACGGTCAGCAGGATAAAGATATCAGAGATTATTTAGATCCTAGCCCAATAAATAATTAGTGCTGTTACTAAAGTTCATGTTCTGAAAATTTCAGCTTCAAATTTTTCGTAATAAAGTAAATATTCATAAAAATCCAAAACAACTGTCAGTATTCTGATTAACCGACCAAATTCGATAGACCACGAAAAAGCGACGCGCTCATACATATTGATGACCTTCTTTAATGTGTCGTATTATGCCGAAAAATTTAATGTACAGTTGCGTTCATTTTTTTTTTTGGCAAATGTAGGTGAATAGTGCTTTAAAGCCCCCAGTACAGGTTGGCCGACCATGGTCGGCGACCATGACCAATACATCGTACATTGACCAATACATCGTACATTGATCTTGACCTTTTAAATAAAAAAAGAATTATCCAAATCGGTTCATTAACTAAAAAGTTCTGAGGTAACACACATAAAAAAAAAAAATATACAGTCGAATTGATAACCTCCTCCTTTTTTTGAAGTCGGTTAAAAAAGCCGGACTCAGCGCTGTATTAGGCCGGACATTTTGCCCTAAAAGCCGGACATGGTGTTTGTGGAAAGCAAAACACACTATTTTAAAGCCGGACTTAGAGCGCTTGTACACGTCCGTTTTTTTACCAGATAATGGACCGTGTTTTTACCCGATTCACGGTGGTGTATGGTTTCGGCGTAAATTGTTCGCCGGTCTGGTGTCCGGTGCATGTATACACATTCATTATAAACCATACCTACACCACCGCGAATCCGGTAAAAACACGTTCCATTTCCGGTGTAAAAAACAGACGTGTACAAACAAGTGCTCTTACCTACGCCGCCGCCTCTTCTCGAAAATCCGGATAATTGGAAGTTCAGCTAGGTTGGACCGGTTCTAACAAATGGAAACCGGGTTTAATGTAATAAGAAATAGGAGTGATCATATTCCAGTTCCAGATAACAGGACTAATCAAGCATAATATTTAGTAATTTAAAAACAAAATCGTATTATATGGGAGGTACCTATAGTATAATAGCACTAATAACTTTCACTAATGATAAAATGCAAAAATCACGCCGCACGCACCACGGGGCAAAAAAGCCGGACAGGCCGGACACGTAAATATTTGGCCGGACATGACCATAAAAAGCCAAACAGCAACCCTAGTCAGACCACTAGAGAATAAGAGGCAAAATAGCGTAACAACCGTTACAGCCTTTCGGAGCCAAATTTATTTAATTTTAAATCAGTAAAGTGTACCTAAAATCTATATTGACAATAATAAGAAGTATGAGATATTTATTGATTGAATAATATATGTATCTTGTGATTATTGAGAAATTATCAACAAAAGGTGTACAAACTGTAACAACCGTTATATGGAATGACCCTTATGCTGAAACTGAATGACCTAATTAATTATAGCTGGCTGAATTACACATGGCTGTTGTGTGATGATACACATCCCAGTAGTGTGATGTATCAAATTCTATCAAACATATTGGGTAGTTAAAACTAACCAAAGAACATTTAAAATAAAGCCGGATGTGTGGTTTATTATACATGCTTATCTAATCTAACACTGAATTACATAATATAGGTTACTAACATCAAACATATCTCGATCCACTCACTGGGTATATAAATATCAAACAGTATTTCAAATTATATTTATATCAGGTGCTGGTTCCAGAAGATGTCATATTGCCATTAGGCACAGCTCCTGCAGTTCTAGTAGAAGCTGCTAAGTGTGAGGCTTTCAGGCGGTCAAGTTCATTCACCCATGACCGAACATGCTCCAGCCTATGCCAAGCCATTTGCAGGACCTTTTGAGAAGCATACCCAGATCCTTCATGAGGCTGTCCAGTAGACACTTGTGTTAAATAGTTGATTTGATCACTCAGCTTTGATTCAACCTGGTTAAGAGTTCTCAGGAATTGTGATGTATTAGTTTCTGCTTGTTTCTGTCCAGATTTTTCTTTACTTAGTTCTAAAAGGGCTTGAGCTGAAACAAATTGTTGCAAAAAATAAAGTTAAAGAGCAATATATGTATTTATAGTCAGTAGGTAATTCTATTTTTGTTAGAAACTTACCTGCACACTGTAAACAAGTAATAATATCCTTTTCAATATCATCTAAAACTTGTATCCTTTCCATCGGGCCAGCCATAATAAAAATTATGAAGAAAATGGATTAACTATATCTGAGAAAAAAAAAACGTTTATGTTGTGGGTGGGTGGGCCTGACTTGTAGTTCGCAAGGTTCGCAACTTGGCTGAAGTCAGTAAAAAATAATGCAGGCAAACTAGCAAATCTACAAGTCTGTCTATTTATGTTGTGATTTATGTGCTAGCAAACAAAGCCTCACAACACAACACAACCCACAAAACACAAATAAATATGACCACAAATTATATAGATATGACAGACAATAATAAAATGATGCAGTCTAAACTTCTAAAGCGGGCCCATTCACGGTACGGTAGGCCACAAATTATATAGACTAGGGCCGTGATCCGTTTTGAGTCAATAGTACTGTTGGCGCTGTGAGCGCTAAAAGCTGTTCCGATTTGATTATCGCGCTGACAGCACTGTTGACGCGATTTCAATGGGCGATTTTCTGAAAGCTCAGTCACTAGATGGCGCTGTCCCACCTATGCAGTTAGAAGGAACGGAACGTTATAAATTTTACCTTGACACGACTTTTTTACGTAAAACGGAACGTCAGACAGATGTTATTTATTTACCAAAATCTTTAAATTTACCTATTTCGTTTCTGTTCCTCACAGTAGTACTTATTTAATATATTATTAGTTTCCTTTGGGTTTTTAAAAAGTAATTAATTTAAATTTGTTTCATACCAAAATGTACCATAGACATGTACATACTTATTCAACGCCATCTGGTGAAGCAATTGGAAGCTTTTTTTTTTTAAATAGCCTCTCAGAAAATCGCTCATTCGGAACGGCTATTTGCAAGCATCGCGAGCGAGCGTTGTATTGATTTGAATTTGTAAGTAAATAATCACCGGTTTAGTATGGATATTCGTCAATGAGGGATTTTCTGACAGATGATTAAAAAATAAAAAAGTTAGTTCCAAAAAACTCAACAGATGGCGTTCATCAGACATGGGTTTGCTTTTTTTAAATTTGCTGGCAAGGGCCCTGTTTACCCATTTTACAAGTCTACAATTATGTAAGAAAGCTAGTGAAGTACTTGTATTTTTACTCTAGTAGAACATCAGAATCACAAGTTGGTGGCCATTTTAGAAGAAATCATTCACTATAATGGGAGAGTTTCCTGCAGTTATTTTTCGATGCACTAGATGGCGCTGTAACCCTAACACAACATCCTTTTTTCAGCATTTATGGCAAAGGATTAGTTCATTGAGCCTAAAAAAGACTTGTGTGTCGGTCGGTTGTAGGTACTGTCAAATTAACCTGTCTGTGGTAAAGTTTTTCTTCTGTCAGATCTGCGCTGCGGATTGCTTTGCTTCTAGAGTGAGTTCCAGTTAATTCAACGCGCGACGGGGGCGTTTTTGGCGCTAGTTATAGTACGTTTTTTTGTTCTGGGATTATTGAGAAGATTAGTATTCGATTTCGACCGCGCGCAGACTTATTTGACGCGCATTCTTCTATGCGTTGGTGTTGGTGGTGTTTTGTGAGCGTATTCGTTCTATCTAATCTGTGGGATAATAATGTACTCTTTGGTCGATGATTAATTATTTTAAGCGGCCCATCCACGGCAGGCCGCCCCGCCGTCCGTCGCCTTACGCACGCAGGATGGTGAATTAGACGGTAGGTTTTGCTGTCAGTTTGCTATATCAGTCACGATTCTTTTAGCCAATCAAAATGAACCATTCATAACGCTGCCCGAAGTTCCTCTATTCCGAGTTTCCTCTATTAACCGATTGGTTAGATAGTCATGAGTGATGGAATTGACCGCCTGGCCACAGGACAGCGCGGCGGCGGCGGCGACGAGCGAATTACGCATCAGTTGGTGCGTTTCATTGACTTATTTGATTAGACGTCTGGTGCGTGCGAGCGCGCAATGATTGCGCAATTCGCTGGTCGCCGCCGCGCTTTCCCGTGGCCAGGTTGTGACTGATGGTTGCATGACCGTCTAATGTACGCCTTACTACAGACAGACTATTTTCTTTGCTATTTTCTATTAGGTACTTTTTCGTTCTTCAGAAAAAGTTAGGTCGCTATAGTGGGGTAGTGCCATCTAGTACAAATTTTTGAACTAACGATGAAACGTCAAAAAAAACTCCCTCATTACGAGTGTAATGTCAGTGACATTGACATTAAGATAATAGTAGATGTAATACATAAGGGAGCAAAATAGCATATTTACGGCGAGGGCGCAATTTTTAATCATGGATTCAATATAAGTCGCCCAAGGTGAAAATAATTTTGCGGCCGAGTAATACACTCTACTTTCATTTCAAATTCAGGGAAAGTAAATACACTTTGCTTTTCATCCCCCTATATAAGAAAAGCAACAAAAACAACTAAAACGATCTAGCAAAATAAAAGAATGGCAGCGGGGGGCATCGCCTTCTCTATTTTTTCTATTATATTTAAAAAGTTTGAAGTTCAATTAAACAAAAAATAAAAAAAAATATATGTCCATCGGATGCCTCTTATGTATCTCCGGGGTAGCATAGGGGGTTGAAAATTTTGTTAGATTTTAGCTTCGACGCACTGTTTTTGAGATATTCTTTTTTATATTATTCATTTTTATAAAATTCATTTTTGAAACAGTTCCGGCCCCCCACCCCATACATTGCCGATGAGATAACTCTATGGTTGACTGTAACCAAATTCAGTTCTATTTTTAAAAATACTTTTACACCCTAGGGTGCAACGCAGAGTTTTGACCCCGCTGCTCAGTTTAAAGGCCTGTTCAGACGAGGGACTGTCCGCCGAGTACTTTTTGTCCATCGATATAGATCTCTTATAAATTGTATCGAATAACGCACACAAGGAACTAAAAGTACCGCGGACAAAAAGTCCCCGAAAGTACGGCGGACACCGAGAGACTGGACTGGACAAAAGTTCGCGGTAGTCCCCGAAAAAAATATAACAAACGTAAATAGGCGTAACAACGCACACAACGAACTTTAGTCTGCAATGCGCGCTCGGAAACGGTCGCGCTCGCACATAATTGCATAAGAGTCGAATTACTCGTAATTCACGTTAAGCGCGGCTTAAGCCGCTGCGCACTAAACTTCACTATGGGTTCCCAGCAACTCATAGTGAATGAAGCTTTGGCGTTTATCCAAAATGCCATCGATACCATGGACGAAGTCAGCATCGTGCAGATCTGCAAGTCCAACTTCAACGAAGCTGAGATTTGCAGTGGCAAGGCGCTGCTGTTCAAGAGCATCGGTAAGGCCGACGAAATGCCATCTCGCCGGAGAGACGGAGGTGCGAAGAGTCTTCAGGACATAATAACCCTGTTGAAGGAGACCGACCCTGACGACGTGCCAACATTCGTGGCGAAGGAGCTGCATAAGCTGCCGCCTGTCACTTTCGACCACGTCGACGTAACCAGACTTCTCAAGGACATCACCTCCTTGAAAGCGAGCCTGGCCGAAGTACAGTCCAAGTTGGCGGCCTCAGACAATACCATCTGTGAGTTGCGTGCCCAAGTCGTGTTGTTAAGCAACACCGCTGCGGTATGTAGGTCACCTGAGACCGCTAATGTGAACACTCGTCGTGGGGCGCAAAATGCATCCATCGGCAGTTTCGAGTCGGCGCATATGGATGCGTCACCGGCCGCCGCTACAGCTAGCGATGCACCGCGCCCCGCCGCCCGCTCCTCCGCCCCGCCGCCGGAGACGTCACGCAAGAGCACGTCGGCCCCTCAACGTGCGTACGCCGCTGTCACCGCTGCAAGCCAACCTGCTAAACATCAAGCCGGCCCGGTTACAAACAAGGGGGATAAACAACGACCAGACTCCGAAGCTGTGCAACCAGCTCCGCGGAGACAGAAAACAAGTTCCGATGATGACGGCTTCAAAAAAGTGGAACGGAAGAAGAAGACCTCCCATCGTAACATGTGTGGCACCGCCCTGACTGGACACAACCACCTGCTGCGGCCGGCTATCCCGACGACGCTGGTGTACGTGTCACGCTTGCATTACTCCACAAAACCTGAAGATATTGTGGAGTATATGAGAGTAAAAACCAAATTTACTCTGAGGGTCGAGCGGTTGGAGTCCCGCCACAATGTGAATTTCAACTCATTTGTGGTGAGGGTGCCGACTGAACATCTGTCGACCTTCATGAAAGAGGACTTTTGGCCGAGGGGTGTCATGTTCCGCCGGTTTCGAGGGCGGCTACCGGACACTGCTTTGCCCAAAACGTCGCCGCCTACAATACGTGTGAACAAATAGTATATTATTAAGTTTTATATAAATGTATGTATGTTAGTTTGTAAGGTATTTATTATATGGGCCTTAAATTGTAATATTTTTATGATGCCTGAAATAAATGATTATTATTATTTTTGCATTTTGTTTTATTTTTCACATATATACATATATGGTAAGATTTATTCATGCTTTTGTGGGACTGTGAGTCAACACAAAGAGGCATTTTTTTATATTTTCGGGGATTTATGATGTAGTCTGAATTAGCTTGTGGATTGGTAATCTATTGTATTTTCGGAAACATCTAAGAACTTTCTAACTATTCTGCATGTGTTGAGAATGGCGGCTTTTTGCAATTTAATGTATGTGGATGGTTGGAGATCTAATAGCTTATTTCTTTCTATTGTCCTTCTTTGATCTGAAATTCTTTGTTGTGAAACTTTAATATCCGGGTAATGTAACGAAAACCGTTCATATAGTTTTTGCCTATATAATGTCATGTCAGTTTCCAGTTTTGTGATGTAATAATAGGTTATAGGTTATTATTATTATTCCCTTTATTACATTTTAAATACTTACAAAATTATATTTCTAAACATTAAATTTTACAATGTATAACACTAAAAAATATAACATTTAAAAATACAAAAATGCAGTTCCCCAACGGCAGCAAGATCAAGGTCCCGGCTACCGATGGTTAAGGATCCAGAGACAGGAACCTTCTCACTATACGGGCCGTGTCCAGAAGTACTGCCTTCTGCATCTGACATATATCATATTATTATTCCCTTTATTACATTTTAAATACTTACAAAATTATATTTCTAAACATTAAATTTTTACAATGTATAACACTAAAAAATATAACATTTAAAAATACAAAAATGCAGTTCCCCAACGGCAGCAAGATCAAGGTCCCGGCTACCGATGGTTAAGGATCCAGAGACAGGAACCTTCTCACTATACGGGCCGTGTCCAGAAGTACTGCCTTCTGCATCTGACTCCCGATCCATCCACCTAACGCGAGCCTCTTAAGGTGTTTATCGAGGCTCTTGGCTATCAGCCCATGGGCAGATATGACTATCGGAACAACAATTGCTGAATCAATGTCCCACATGTCGACAATCTCGTGAGCTAAATCAAGATATTTGTTTTCTTTATCTTTTTCAGCTTTCACAAGGTTGTCGTCATGAGGAACAGTGACATCAACAATTATTGCGCGGCGTTCGTGTCGATCTATCAATACAATATCAGGCTTATTAGCTACAATAGTCCTGTCTGTAATGATAGATCGATCCCAATACAATGTGGCATGGCTATTTTCAAGGACCTGTTCTGGTGCATACCTGTAGTACGGTACCTCGGATGCCACAAGACTATGTTTCAGAGCAAGTTGTTGGTGTATTATCCTGGCCACTTGGTTATGTCTATGCAAATACTCGCCGTTTGCGAGACGAGAACAACCGGAGATTATATGCCTAAGGGATTCACCCGGACGATGGCACGCTCGGCAAATATCCACTGTGCCATCCCTTAGGATATACTTTCGGTAGTTATTCGTCATCACAACCTCATCCATAATTGCACAGACAAAACCTTCGGTTTCACCAAAAAGATCACCGAAACGGAGCCAGGATACTGAGGCTAATAAATCTACGTCGGGCCCATGGAGAGCCCGGTAGAATCTGCCGTGTAACTCCTTGCTTTGCCACACAGCGCTGCGGTCGGACGTACTAAGTACTACAGGTTTGCGCCAGTTTTCTTTTGCTAAAAATAGAGGAGTCAGTCCATTGTCAACAGCAACTACATCTCTATGAGACCCCATATCGACTTGGAGAAAATACTCCCTAAGATTGCATATCTCGCGGTTATGCAATGTCTTAGCATTTAAGAAGCCACGACCACCGCACTTCCGCGGGATATACAATCTCATGGTCGATGAACGTGGGTGATGCATGCGATGTGCTGTTAGCAATGTACGAACTTTTCTATCCAGGGCATCCAGTTCAGTTTGAGTCCATTTAAGTATGCCAAAGGAATACATCAGTACCGGCATGACCCATCCATTGTATGCGCGAACCTTGTTTCCGCCAGACAAAAGACTTTTAAGGACTTTTGAGAGGCGCCCCAAGAAACGCTCACGCAACGACTGTTTCATGTCAGCATCGTTGATGCCTAATGCCTGTGACATACCTAAATATTTATAGGTTTCGTTAACGGAGAGAGATCTAAGATTAATAGAATCCGAGAGTTGTATACCCGTGGATTCCATTATCTGACCACGCTTTACATGCATGACTGCACACTTGTCCACATCAAATTCCATTTTAATGGCATTACTGAAAGCTTCAGTAACCTTCAGTAACGCTGTTAAATGAGAACTGCTATGGGCAAATAGTTTCAGGTCATCCATGTATAGCAGGTGTGATATTACTTGACCATTTCTCCGTAAACGGTAGCCTAATCCTGAACTCTCGAGAAGTGTACTCAGAGGGTTCAAGGCCAGACAGAACCACAATGGACTCAGACCGTCACACTGGAAGATACCTCGCTCTATTTTTATAGGGTCGCCCTGACCTAGAACCCGTCGAGATCCTGGATAGAAAAGGACCGTTCTCCATTTTCGCATGCACGATATCAAGAAAGTGCGTAGAGTTGTATTTATTTTATACAACTCCAGCACCCTCATGAGCCACGAATGCGGCACGGAATCATAGGCCTTCTTATAATCTATCCAGGAAGTCGACAGGTTCTTTCGGTTTCGACGAACCTGTTGGTTAATAGCCATGTCAATGAGGAGTAGCTCCTTAGTACCACGGGCCCCATTCCTACATCCATTTTGAGAGGCGAACATAATAGAATTTTGATCAATGTGTTTATTAATTTTCGACCTCAAAATGGACGTAAGAATTTTATAAATTGTTGGTAGACAGGTGATAGGTCTATAGTTTTTGGGGTCCGCAGTACTACCAGATTTATGGAGCAGATGGGTTATGCCTGTTGTCATGAATTCTGGAAGCGATCGAGATAATAAAGCATTTTGAAATTGAGATGCTAAGCAAACGTGCGAGCTAGGTAACCATTTATACCAGAAATTGTGCAGTCCGTCCGGGCCTGGAGATTTCCAGTTGGGTAAGGAACGAACTGCACAAACTACGTCTTGGTAGTCAATGGTTACTTCATTCATATCAGGTATAAGCTCACACGAACGCTCAACATCCCTCATCCACGCGCCTTCAGAGTGAGTGACAGGCACGGACCAGATGTTGTGCCAGAAAGAAATCATGGCATCATCATCCGGCCGATGCATATCAGTATCACTCTGATCCGATTGCTCCCAGGATGCATAAACACGTCGTTGATCTCTCTCGAACATGCGGTTCTGAGTAAAGCGATCGACTCGCACCCTATACCTCCGAATACGATTAGCCCATGCACAAATTTTCTGCTTCAGGAAGTCGATGCGCTCTGTGACACATGAAATATAATTTTGAGTACTAATACCAGTCCCCAAGAATGCACGTTTCACAAAGCGCATGACCCTAGGGCGCATGTTGCCCTCCCTAAAGCAGCTGAGCTTACCGATGAGTACCCTAGCCTCACTGATACGACGTTCAATCCTACACTGCCAGGCTGGTACAGCCAGACGCGGGCGTGTTGCTGTGTCAGTATTTGGAAATTTGACATGAGCAACACGACAAGCCGTAATAGCCGCACAATACAAGATCGAATGAGTATCAGCCAGGTCTTCACTACTATCAAAGTAATTTGATAGTAGTGAATCTAAAGCACACATCAGCGCCCTATTTTTTTTGTGCATGGGAAAACGCGGAAGCCGAGGTCTAAGGTGAACAGGAGTCGATCGAAATTCCCGAACTACATCTTCAAGAGTACTCCTCAATATATCATTGTATTGGGGACTTACAGTAGTAACCATATCATCTCCACCATCACTATCAGCAACGCCAGCTTGCAATGTGGCCGCGGCAGAAGCTTGAGTTGCCGCCTGCGATGCAGTAGTACTGATACGGTTACGTTGCACCTCTGTTCGGAGCCGATCAAGTACAGAGTCATCCAACAAGTGACCCCGTTGAATGGCTCGCACCTGATCCGACAGTCGTTGAGCCGAAACGTTGATAGATGGTTCAAGAGCCTGAAACAGAGAAAGCATCCGAACACGATACGCAGTAAGATTAGTTCCTGCCTCTGTTGCCTCAAAATATGCGCGCATGACATTTTCATTGATGGAAATTGTCCATCGCATGCGCTGCACTCCACCGGGAGCGGGGGCCCTGACCGGAGCCGTTTGCCCCAGAAGCCCCAAACTCTTCGGTGGCCGGCCCCTCCTCCGGCGTACAGGTGGTGGCGACGTCGGCGGAGAGAAGTACTCGTCACTATCGCTCGACGCAACTGCAGATGTCAGCTGAACACACGGCACTAAGGCAGTTGCCGACAACTGCGAGGCGGAGCGAGGTGACGAGCCCGGAGGTGGTAGACGTGCTGCTCGGCTTCTCGTCAACATCTATTTGTTCATTATACCTATTCCATTCCCATTTAATGTGGTTTATATTGGTGATGACATTTTCAACTGTCATACGGGATCATTTTTAAATAGATTGTAAAATATGTATCTTCTTTGTTGTTGTTCTATGTATATTGTTGCAGGCTATTAGATAAGTATTAAATATTATTATGGTATTACAATGGCCTCTGAATTAAATATTTCTTAATAAAATCAATAAAATGATGGAAAATAATGACTTGTCACGTTGACGACTTTTTTTTTTTTTTTTTTTTTATTATTATTATTCCCTTTATTACATTTTAAATACTTACAAAATTATATTTCTAAACATTAAATTTTTACAATGTATAACACTAAAAAATATAACATTTAAAAATACAAAAATGTAGTTCCCCAACGGCAGCAAGATCAGGGTCCCGGCTACCGATGGTTAAGGATCCAGAGACAGGAACCTTCTCACTATACGGGCCGTGTCCAGAAGTACTGCCTTCTGCATCTGACTCCCGATCCATCCACCTAACGCAAGCCTCTTAAGGTGTTTATCGAGGCTCTTGGCTATCAGCCCATGGGCAGATATGACTATCGGAACAATAATTGCTGAATCAATGTCCCACATGTCAACAATCTCGTGAGCTAAATCAAGATATTTGTTTTCTTTATCTTTTTCAGCTTTCAAAAGGTTGTCGTCATGGGGAACAGTGACATCAACAATTATCGCGCGGCGTTCGTGTCGATCTATCAATACAATATCAGGCTTATTAGCTACAATAGTCCTGTCTGTAATGATAGATCGATCCCAATACAATGTGGCATGGCTATTTTCAAGGACCTGTTCTGGTGCATACCTGTAGTACGGCACCTCGGATGCCACAAGACTATGTTTCAGAGCAAGTTGTTGGTGTATTATCCTGGCCACTTGGTTATGTCTATGCAAATACTCGCCGTTTGCGAGACGAGAACAACCGGAGATTATATGCCTAAGGGATTCACCCGGACGATGGCACGCTCGGCAAATATCCACTGTGCCATCCCTTAGGATATACTTTCGGTAGTTATTCGTCATCACAACCTCATCCATAATTGCACAGACAAAACCTTCGGTTTCACCAAAAAGGTCACCGAAACGGAGCCAGGATACTGAGGCTAATAAATCTACGTCGGGCCCATGGAGAGCCCGGTAGAATCTGCCATGTAACTCCTTGCTTTGCCACACAGTGCTGCGGTCGGAAGTACTAAGTACTACAGGTTTGCGCCAGTTTTCTTTTGCTAAAAATAGAGGAGTCAGTCCATTGTCAACAGCAACTACATCTCTATGAGACCCCATATCGACTTGGAGAAAATACTCCCTAAGATTGCATATCTCGCGGTTATGCAATGTCTTAGCATTTAAGAAGCCACGACCACCGCACTTCCGCGGGATATACAATCTCATGGTCGATGAACGTGGGTGATGCATGCGGTGTGCTGTTAGCAATGTACGAACTTTTCTATCCAGGGCATCCAGTTCAGTTTGAGTCCATTTAAGTATGCCAAAGGAATACATCAGTACCGGCATGACCCATCCATTGTATGCGCGAACCTTGTTTCCGCTAGACAAAAGACTTTTAAGGACTTTTGAGAGGCGCCCCAAGAAACGCTCACGCAACGACTGTTTCATGTCAGCGTCGTTGATGCCTAATGCCTGTGACATACCTAAATATTTATAGGTTTCGTTAACGGAGAGAGATCTAAGATTAATAGAATCCGAGAGTTGTATACCCGTGGATTCCATTATCTGACCACGCTTTACATGCATGACTGCACATTTGTCCACACCAAATTCCATTTTAATGGCATTACTGAAAGCTTCAGTAACCTTCAGTAACGCTGTCAAATGAGAACTGCTATGGGCAAATAGTTTCAGGTCATCCATGTATAGCAGGTGTGATATTACTTGACCATTTCTCCGTAAACGGTAGCCTAATCCTGAACTCTCGAGAAGTGTACTCAGAGGGTTCAAGGCCAGACAGAACCACAATGGACTCAGACCGTCACCCTGGAAGATACCTCGCTCTATTTTTATAGGCTCGCCCTGACCTAGAACCCGTCGAGATCCTGGATAGAAAAGGACGGTTCTCCATTTTCGCATGCACGACATCAAGAAAGTGCGTAGAGTTGTATTAATTTTATACAACTCCAGCACCCTCATGAGCCACGAATGCGGCACCGAATCATAGGCCTTCTTATAATCTATCCAGGAAGTCGACAGGTTCTTTCGGTTTCGACGAACCTGTAGGTTAATAGCCATGTCAATGAGGAGTAGCTCCTTAGTACCACGGGCCCCATTCCTACATCCATTTTGAGAGGCGAACATAATAGAATTTTGATCAATGTGTTTATTAATCTTCGACCTCAAAATGGACGTAAGAATTTTATAAATTGTTGGCAGACAGGTGATAGGTCTATAGTTTTTAGGGTCCGCAGTACTACCAGATTTATGGAGCAGATGGGTTATGCCTGTTGTCATAAATTCTGGAAGCGATCGAGATAATAAAGCACTTTGAAATTGAGATGCTAAGCAAACGTGCGAGCTAGGTAACCATTTATACCAGAAATTGTGCAGTCCGTCCGGGCCTGGAGATTTCCAGTTGGGTAAGGAACGAACTGCACAAACTACGTCTTGGTAGTCAATGGTTACTTCATTCATCTCAGGTATAAGCTCACACGATCGCTCAACATCCCTTATCCACGCGCCTTCAGAGTGAGTGACAGGCACAGACCAGATGTTGTGCCAAAAAGAAATCATGGCATCATCATCCGGCCGATGCATATCAGTATCACTCTGATTCGATCGCTCCCAGGATGCATAAACACATCGTTGATCTCTCTCGAACATGCGGTTCTGAGTAAAGCGATCGACTCGCACCCTATATCTTCGAATACGATTAGCCCATGCACAAATTTTCTGCTTCAGGAAGTCGATGCGCTCTGTGACACATGAAATGTAATTTTGAGGACTAATACCAGTCCCCAGGAATGCACGCTTCACAAAGCGCATGACCCTAGGGCGCATGTTGCCCTCCCTAAAGCAGCTGAGCTTACCGATGAGTACCCTAGCCTCACTGATACGACGTTCAATCCTACACTGCCAGGCTGGTACAGCCAGACGAGGGCGTGTTGCTGTGTCAGTATTTGGAAATTTGACATGAGCAACACGACAAGCCGTAATAGCCGCACAATACAAGATCGAATGAGCATCAGCCAGGTCTTCACTACTATCAAAGTAATTTGATAGTAGTGAATCTAAAGCACACATCAGCGCCCTATTTTTTTTGTGCATGGGAAAACGCGGAAGCCGAGGTCTAAGGTGAATCGAAGTCGATCGAAATTCCAGAACTACATCTTCAAGAGTACTCCTCAATATATCATTGTATTGGGGACTTACAGTAGTAACCATATCATCTCCACCACCACCATCAGCAACGTCAGCTTGCAATGTGGTCGCGGCAGAAGCTTGAGCTTATTATTATTATTATTATTGAGCGCCCGATAGTGGAGTACGTCTTCGGGCAACAAATGACCGCACACTATATGCGTTGAGTCCGCGACAAATACCCGGAGGAAATATTTTGGACGTACAGGGACTTTTTGTCCCACGGGGACAAAAGTCCTTCGTCTGATTAGGCCTTAAATATACATCACTTTTCGAATATGAGAGATGAAAAATATTTATATAAAGCCAATGCATTTATATGTCATTAGGTATTCCAATGACACTCTTTTTTGTTACCGTAAAAAACACTTGTTATTTACTTCGTGAAACAGAATTTACAAGTCCATGTTACATTTCGAAGCTTGTGAACTTGTAAACTTGTATCTTTCGAGAAATAGGCCCATCTCTGAGTGGTAATAAACAATAGAGGTGAGTGGATTCATGTCAGGTCAGCGCCATCTATCGAGCTAATAAATAAACTTTTTTTTTTTAATTTGCTTGTAGAAAATCTCTCATTAGTAAACGTTTTATTGGACAGCGATGATGATAGTGATCCGTGCTTAAATTTAGAGTAATGTCTCTACCCGTCGTCTCATCTTTAATAAGCACTATCATTTTTCTGGCTTTCTGCTTCGGGATAAACAAATAAAATACCTAAATAAAACCTAAAACGCAGAGATTACTCAAACAAAACCACAACAAACAATGACGTTTGACAACAAAACGTCAAATATGACAGCCCGCTCACAGTGCTAACGCTTGAGAATGATATCACCCATAGATACTATGATATCACCGTGATCGCAAAATGGCGGCGGTAGTGACGTCATCCGTGACGTAATTACTGCTTTCGTTGTCGCGCTCACAACAAATCGGAACGATGTGTGAGCGCGATATCAGTGATATTATCGCTCAGGCGTTGGAATCACCCATAAATGATATATTAAAACCTTCCTGAAGAACCACGCTACCTATTAGTGAAAACCGCATGAAAATCTGTTTCGTAGTTTTAAAGATTTAAGCATATATAGGGACAGACAGACGGGAAGCGACTTTGTTTTATACTATGTAGTGATATATGATTAAAATACAACCATCCGTTTACATTGCCGTCATCTCGGAACGGAAAAAAACGGTCCGGAATGGCGAAAAGTAAAATGACGGACGGTAAAATTCAGTGTGGTGCACAAGCGCCCATATGTTTTTCATAGCTGCCATATCGGTCCGTAAAAAACCGGACCGCCCGGATCGGTAAAATTCAGTGTAGTGCACAAAAGCCCAAACGCCCTTAATCTGTCAGTGCCATGTCTGTGGTCTGGTCCAGGCGTTGGAATCACCCATAGAATAGGTCAACACTTAGTGATTACAGTAGTGGGGATGCCCCTTTGGCCATACATTGGCTATAACTACGACCGCCATTTTGTTGGGGTGCCCCTATTGGCTAAAATTATGGCTGTCACTTTTTTTCGAAATGACGTTTAGTTTTTGTGTTTTTTTTACTCATTTCGGTTTTCTTTGATTATTTAGTTAATTTTATAGTTGTAGTTAGAAAGGGATGCGAAAACATGCACCGAATACATTTTCGATACTGTTATTTACATAATAAGTAATTAATCCCATTTTTACAACAAGTGCTGTTTAACCAACATTACAAATATTTAAGAATTCTCCAACTAAAAATCTTACATATTTGTAAAGTCTAATGCTGTTAAACCAACGTCTACAATTATAGAAAACGCCGGCCCTGTTTAACCATTTTTACAAGTCTACAAGTATGTAAGAAAGCTACAAATTTGTAGACTTGTAATACAAGTGCTGTTTAACCAACATTACAAATATGTAAGAATTCTACAACTAAAAATCTTACATATTTGTAAAGTCTAATGCTGTTTAACCAACGTCTACAATTGTAGAAAACGCCTGTAGATTACAATTTACATATTTGTATTTACATATTTTTAGTTGTAAAATACAATTTACAAGTTGTAAATTTTTGAAGATGGTAGATTAAAAACAATAGAATTTTAATCATCATCAGCCATTATAAGTCCCGTAAGTAATAAGTTAATAACTGATGGGGTAAAGACCTTCCTTATGGATGGATATGAAGAATGGGCCATGACCCACCACGCGAGCCCAAAGCGGATTGATGGGTATTAACGACTGCAAAAGCAGCCGGGACTAACGGCTTAAAGTGCCTCCGAAGTACGGAGGAACTTGAGATAATAAATTGTTGGTCACCCATCCCGTGACCAACCGTAGGGAAAGTTGCTTAACTTCAACGATTGTAGGCCGAATGCGTTTACCACTGCGCCACTTGCTACTCTGTTTTTTCTAATAAAAGTATTTATTAAAAATTTAGTTTGAAGAGTACTTTAGGTACTGCTGTTTTAACTAAAAAGAAAGTCATGGAAAATTATAATAATAATAATACAATTCTTTCACTACTAGTGGCTAGAAGCATTTTTATGTGAATTACAATTTAATTTCTTTACTTATTCGGCTGGTGCAAACAATTGTAAAGTTCTGATCTGACACAGGGTGAGTCCGCCTGTAGAAATCGTGCTACAATTTACATATTTGTAAACTTGTCATTACAATTCTTCGTTTAACGAAACGGTTTTCCTTTCCTTATAAATTTGTAAATTGTCACCTGTAACTTGTAAATGTTGGTTAAACAGAAACTTGTAGACTTGTAGCCTGTAAATACTATTTACATTTTGTAAATTGTATATTTTTGGTTAAACACTGTGCTACCCATAAACTTATTATACTCTAGTAATAGACGGACAGAGCTCGCTTGGTTGTGAAACCGAAAATGACATGAGCTAGTGTGTGTAATTTGTAAAAGTGTGTGTGAGTTTTAGAGCTGCCCTCAAGTCCATTTTAGGTTGTCGATAACAATAATGTAAATAAAACACAAACAAGATTTAATAATTATAATAAAATATGTATATTTTTATGAAGTATACTTCAATGGACCCCTACAAGGTGGACCGACGATCTGGTCAAGGTCGCGGGAAGCCGCTGGATGCGGGCAGCGCAGGACCGATCGTTGTGGAGATCCTTGGGGGAGGCCTATGCCCAGCAGTGGGCGTCGTTCGGCTGACATGATGATGATGATGACTTCAATGGACATGGGAAAAATTAAAATAAAGTTCATTTTTATCCTATACCAGTATAGAAGCCGTTATTCCAAAACCAATAGTTTTTATTTCACTTCAATACGATAAGTATTTACAAAGTTATTGTAAAAATTAATTTGCGTAAAACACTAATTGCCTTGGTTGTTCGCTAGCGATCGGCTTTTACCACGTTCGACGTCATTCCTCCCGACCGCCCGTATACCGCACCGGCCGGTCATACTTACCTACTCGCACAGCTGCACTGGTTCAGTTCAGAATGGTTCAGATCAGACATTGAATTGAAATCTTGTTTTATAGTTGTTTTTTTAACAAAACTAGTTCTGGAGTTTTTGGAGTCTCTTTTCATCGCATTGCACCAAATTTTTAGATTTTTTACGAATAAAGATTTTATTCTGCGTTTTGATCGAAGTATTCGTACACAGAGGCACAATACAGTATTTAAATACCGTACTTTGTGAAGACATGTTGATAATTTTCTTGAATAATACAATATTTTATAAGACTAGCGAGAGAATTGAGCTGTATGACGTCACGCCCGCGGCTTCCGGGCGCATTGTGGCTGTCACGAAAACAATAGCACGTGAAAAATTTAAAATGAAGTATTTAGAAAATATCGACCCGTCTCACAACCAGCTCCGATGGGATGGGACTCGAACCCACGACCTTTCGCTATCCGGGCGGCTGCTCTAACGACTGAGCTACGGAGTCGTTAACGACGACGACGACGACGACAACGATCAACGACTCCGTAGCTCAGTGGTTAGAGCAGGCGCCCGGATAACGAAAGGTCGTGGTTTCGAGTCCCATTGGAGCTGGTTGTGAGACGGGTAGATTTTTTCTAAATACTTTATTTTCAATAATAAAAACTGCATTGTGCATGCAAAAATTTAAAAATTTAAATAACTTGGTGGTCATTTTTACGAATTTTTAAAAATTTATTGTAAAGTATTTTTAAGGGCTACGGAAAAAAAGTAATGACATATTTTAACTTATTTTAATTTTTACTTTTTTGCATTCACAATGCAATTTTTATTACAGAAAAATGGAAAATGAAGTATTTAGAAAAAATCGACCCGTCTCACAACTAGCTCCGATGGGACTCGAACCCACGACCTTTCGCTTTCCGGGCGACTGCTCTAACCACTGAGCTACGGAGTCGTTATACTTATTATTACTCTATTACTAGTTATATTGGAAACTATCGACATGAGTATCGATATCGATAATTTTCAATTTCACGCATTATGACACATTTTGATTACGTAAAATGACACATACGCAAAATGACATATACGCGAAATGACACATACGCAAAATGACATACGCAAAATGACACATACGCAAAATGACACATACGCGAAATGACAAATACGCGAAATGACAAATACGTGAAATGACATATACGCGAATTGACACATACGCGAAATGACATGAATTAATAAAGAATTAATAATTAAACTGACAACCTCCTTTTTTGAAGTGGGTTCAAAAGTAAGTATGCTTATAAAGCATATGTGTATGTGTCGATTGTCACATTATTGCCTCATAAGTGGTGCAAATGCTTTGCCTCGCGAAGTCCTCATCTTAACTAATATTATAAATAGAAAGTGAGTTAGGATGTTTAAATATATTTTTTTTTAGCTACAAGAGCTCCCTAGGAAGCGTGATGTTCGAATCCTACGTGAGCCAAGTCTGGTTAACTATAAATTGTCCTCGAAAAAACCGAATCGTGTAGTCACTCACGTCTCTCTCATTAGAGAGGGACGCACACCATAATAGGCCTATCTCGCTCGGCTCGGCTGTAACTCATGAGTGCGCAACAAGGAATTTATAATACAACAGGAAGGTGCACTGCTGTTAAAAAACGGTCCTAATGAGATAGTAAGAACGAGGTCAGTTTATCTCACTCCATTCCATTACGGCGGCCACGAACATGCGCGACGGGCGGCGGGCGGCGACGAGCGAATTGCGAACTTGACACAACGAAGAGGGAAAACGTCAGAAAACGTCATTCGGCTTGTAATGTTGCTACTTTAACATTCTGAAATCTATCATTCAAATTCTTTTCTAGGATAAGCCATAAAAAACTTAGACGACCTGATACATTTTTATGCTTAATACGGTAATACCTAAATTAAAATGCGATGTTTTCTATTGACTAAAAGTAATACGAAGCGGAAATTTTACGAAATTTAATTTTTATAACGAAAGTTGTGAACCATAAATCTACTAAACCTGTTATTTAATAGTGCTGGCAATTTTAGAGAAAGGGACACCCTCACCTCGTTCTTGCGGTCTCAGCTGGACCGTTGACATTTTGTATTGAAATATAAACCTTATCTCTTAAAATTAAAGTGTATTCTTAAATACACAAAAATACGGAGTGCACCTTCCTGTTGTACGTAGTACTTATAAATTCCTTGGTGCGCAATCTTGTTATATTATAATATCTTTGGCGTAGTCACAATATGTCATTTTGCGTCAGAGTCATAGATATGTCATTATGCGTATGTCATTCTGCGTGGTCACAATATGTCAAGTCCAAGATATGTCATTATGCGTATGTCATTCTGCGTAGTCACAATATGTCATTTTGCGTCAGAGACATAGATATGTCATTATGCGTGTAATTCATAATTTTTGATCAATCTCTACGTCATATTTTCTCAAGTTCACGGATATAATATCTTTTTATCTAACACATAATGTTCAAAAATCAGCCTTTATTTAGAAAATAGGCGGAAAATAGTATGTTATTAATGTGTCACTTAGTGTATTTGGGAATATATTCAACTAAAATATGAACTATGAAAATGGTAATTGTACAATCCTATTTACCTGTGAAATTAGTGTTTATTTGGTTTATTGTCGTAAGTAACATTACAATTCAACACAGAACACTACAGCATTATTGATTTATATAGTTATAAGAGCCAAATCGACGCGATCGCGATAAAAATCACAAAATAATCGAGTGGACGCTTTTCATCAAGATGATAAAAGACGCTAAATAAGTCAAAGTTCTGCTGTCATTTTCTTCCAACTCTTTCTCGCACATAGCTTCTGCCATAAGGACTGGTTTCTCACTCGCACCATTGTCCGTCTATTACCCCTAGTATAAATAAGTTTATGGTGCTACCAAACATGTACCCTCAGCATGTACCAAACTATATCTATGGCTACCAACGACCATAAAATATATAATGATTTGACAGCTGACTCGAAATAGTGACATCTATTAAAAAATTTGGAACTAATTTTGACGTATTATCTGTCAAAGGAAAACCGCTAAAAATGAACCTGTCAGGTACATTTCACTGATAAGAGGATGAACCCAAAATTCTTTCTGTCTTCTACGTCTTCGTACATAAAGCAATAAAGCAAGTAATTGTCGACGTTCCAGGGAACTCATTATTCCTCTCGTTTAAAACGCGTCCGTAGAGTGTAGTTTCAAAGAGATAACTGCGCTGCCCCGGCCAGTAAAAAACCGGACAAGTGCACAAGCCAATCATCCGTGTTTTTCATGCCACGCCAGTCCGTAAAAAACCGGATCGGTAAAATTCAGTGTAGTGCACAAACGCCCTTCCCGTCTGTCTGTCCCTATAATATGCTTAAATCTTTAAAACTACGAAACAGATTTTCATGCGGTTTTCACTAATAGGTAGCGTAGTTCTTCAGGAAGGTTTTAATATATAATTTATGAAAGTTTTGTGTAAATTGGTAGAAATATAACGATAATTGTCGAAAGTGCCGGCAACGGCAAGCCGCCCGGTAGCTTACAGCAAAAACGCTGCCTAATCCTTTCGAGGTTTAAAAAAATAATGCATGTTGGGATATACCTCTTCTATAGATCTACAAAAAAGTCCGCGATAGCATATGTCTATCTTTTAAGGATAGCATATTATAGCCATATTATCTCTTAAAAAATGGTTATGAACAATGCGGTAATTTGGAAAGCTATTTAAACGGATACAGTATTAACCCTTATCAATCTAAATACGTTAGTTGCTTTAAGCATTTCATGCACATTATTTTACTCTTTTACACCATATAATTTAAATTAATATCTTAGGAGTTATCGCAAATAAATGAACGCACGCCAAAATAAATTCAAGCGCCTTTCTCGATTGACGACCGATTTGGCGCAGGAGTAGGCTACCCACCTTCTGCGCCAGTGGTCTCGGGTTCGATTCCCGAACAAGACAAATATTTGTGTGCATGAACATGTCTATTTGTCTTGGGTGTTAACTATGTATAATATGTATGTATTTACAAACAAAAAGTACCTATTTAAGTATATATTTATCCGTTATCAAGTTTTCCATGATACAGTATGGGCTTAGATAATTGGTGTGAATGTAAGAAGTTATTTATTTATTATTATTATTTCTCACCAATAGCACGTAATATATCTAGCACCAAAAATATGGATTTTGAAATTTGTGTTTGTCTGTCTGTCTGTCTGTTGTCCGTGTTTCCCGCAAAAACTACTAAGCGGATTTTGATGAAACTTTTTTTGTTATTTATTAATTTATTTATTTTATTTATTTACACAAAACTTATAACTATCATTACAGGCACTATTTAACCCAATGCGATAGTTACAGCATTCTTGTTACTATTATGATTAAGAATACAATTATAACTTACAACCTATGACTTACAATAACAAAGTATCCAAGTAGCTAATTTTGTGAATTCACTCAGCGAACAAATGAACAAATCCGTTTCTTTATCGATAAGGTTGATATTGCGAAAAGCGCGCGACAGTGGAGCCTCGTTCAGTAAGTTGGTACGAGCTCTAGGCACCACTAATAGATTCGGTCGACGCCTTCGCCCTCTGTATTCATTGGGAACACAAATACGCATCAACCCTAACATCTCCGCATTATTTATCTTACCCCTAAGTACTGTAAAGAGATATGTAACCAGGCTGAGTTCTCTCCTAACACGTAGTTGATTGTATCCTACCATACCCAAAACGAACAATGTTGGGTACTGCAATGGGTAGAAGGGGTAAACTCCGTACAGCTTTAAGTATAAATACCTCACAAATTTGTTCTGTACCCTTTCTAACATAAGGTTATATTTTTACTCATGAGGGGCCCAGATCATAGCATTAAATTCTAAATTACTCCTTACTAACGTGTTATACAAGGCTATAACGGCTTGTACATTTGTGAAATTCTTTACTGTTCGCAACATAAATCCCAGTGTTCTAAAAGCTTTTTTGCAAATGTCAGTTATGTGGCCCTTAAAATTCAAATCCACTGTAAACTCAACACCTAAATCCCTAATTTGCACAACTCTACTTACAGGCGATCCACTAATGTTATAAGGGTATTCTATGGGGGTCTGTTTGCGTGTAAAAGAAATCGCATGACATTTAGATATATTGAATTCTAACATGTTCTCTCGACTCCATTCAACCACCCTATCTATGTCATCCTGAAGTTTGTTACAATCCTCTACCTTTCCTATGTTCAGTGACAACTTAAGGTCATCCGCAAATAATAAACATTTTGAATGCTTCACGACATCAGGCAAGTCGTTTATCATGAGTAAAAACTCCAAAGGACCCAGGTTCGATCCCTGACTTACGCCAGACCATGTAAAATACCGTTCTGATCTATGCCCTCCATACTCCACATACTGTTGTCTATCTGTCATGTAGCTAGCGAAAAATTTCAATAGATGTGGGGTAAAACCAAATTCTGCCATTTTCCTAAGGAGCACGTCATTATTTACCAAATCAAATGCTTTCTTAAAATCGAAGTATGCAGTATCGGTTTGTCCCCCACTATCCACTGTCGGTATTATTTCAGCTACCAGCGCCAGAAGGTTGGTTGTAGTGCTTCGAGATGGTCTAAAGCCATGTTGAGCTTCCGCTAATTGTGAGTTTATCTGTTGGTATAAAATTCTATGCAAAGCAGACTCAAACACCTTCGCCGGAGTTGATAGTACAGCTACGGGTCTATGATCTTCAACACCAGTATTTTTAGTTCCTTTTGGCACTGGAACAACTTTCGTAACTTTCCATCTCTCTGGAAATGCAGCTAAATCCAAACATTTATTGAAAATATAAAGCAGTGGCTCCGCAAGAACCAACCTGCAATCTTTCAAAACAAATGGTGGAATACCGTCAGGTCCAGCAGATGTTTTTGGCTTTAGTTGTTTAAGCGCGGTAGTTACGTCACTGAGTTGTAATTGCGTCAAATGAACCCGAGCTGCCCCGTTGCCCCCACCGGTCCTTTCAATCGCCGTGCTAACTTTCAATTCTGCTCTCTGTTTACTGTAAACTGAATGAAAAAATCTAGCAAACTCAAATGCACACTGTTCGCCACTGAGAACCTCGTTATTCTTTAAAATTGTTTGTGATTTTCCTTTCCCCCTTTTTGTATTAATATTGTTGGAATATGACCGCAGGAGATAAGAAAAAGCCGAGATCAGCGTTAAATAAACGGATGTTTATTGTACGTTCTTACAGAGAGCAAGGCAGTAAAGTCAGACAGACAGAGAGTATAACATAGATGTATACAACCATAGATATTATTACGGACTTGGGTTTTTGTGTTTTCCAACAGTCCCCCTCAAAAAGTCAAGTATTACAATTATAAAAATATAACTTAAATATCTTTCTTCTCATTAACAACATCATTTTAATCCTTGCGATGTTTTGAAAACATACAATAAGAACTTACTGTAACATCATAAATGAATATTAATTAATATGTTAGGATGAACTTAAATTAGCTTTTATAATAATTAACTTTTTACAGGATATCGCTTTTGTAAATAAATCAGCTAGTTGGTTTCCTGTGGAAATAGATTCTAGCTTAAAAATTTTGTTAGCGATTTGTTCCCTTATGTAATGGTACTTGATAGCAATATGTTTAGACGTTTTATGATTTGAAGGGTTATTGGCGATACAAATGCAACTTCCGTAGAAGAGACAGCGACAGATTTTGTTTTCGTGTATTCCACGAAATTGTACATTTATCGAATGCTTGTATCGGTGTATCCTGATGTACTTTTTCTGTCTTGTTGGTCGCCACCCCAGTCAGAATCAGCATAACCAATTATTAAATGCTTATAATCACATTTTTTACCTATAGTACCTTTAATGTATCTTACATAATAGATGTTTCAAACATTTCCATGGCTCCTCATTATTTGTACAAGGTTCATCATAGTATGTACCTATCAGAATTTAATTCAGTTTCATCCATTTTACAAGGGAAATGAGATTTGTTCGATTACAGTTATTCATTGAACATTTAGTTAACTATAGTGGTATAAAGATTGGTTTAAAGATATAGTAAGTATTCTTTGTTCGTTCAATTAAAATATCCACGTGTGAAACATAAAACACATTCTCATCTATATTACATTTTTCTAAAATGTTTAAACAAGGATCTCCTTCAGAGTTTTTAAACCCCATTTCTTTAAGAGCAATATTAAATCGTTCAAACCAACATCTGGAAGCCCGTTGGAGACCTTACAATGATTTGTTCAATATGCTTACATCTTTTGCAGTTATACCCTTAGGTATTTCATACAAATATTTTCTTTATAATGCCATTTAAAAAAACAGTTTTAACGTCTATCATTATGGTCATTGGAAAAGATCCATCTGTAAATTATAACTCAATATGTGAATATGGTTATTTCATGGTTTTTTCAATGTGTAAGCTAAATTGATTTGCAAAGGTTAAAATGAATCTAAGAGTTGTTATTCTCGCGACTGGCGCGACGGTTTCCTCATAATCTAGTAAATATTATTACAGAAAAACTCTTGCAACTAGGCAGAATTTATAACACGAAGTTTCGTAAAATTCATTATTTTACAACTGACAAGATTAACATTATTTGACCTTTCAACAAGATTCCAGGTTTGGTTACTCTTAAGTGAATCGAATTCGCTCTGTATTGTGTTCTCTACCAAAAACATCTGTGTTATTAGATGGTAACAATTTGAACACTAGTAAGTGACTAGTTTGATTGAGAATTCTTTCACTACGCTTTATGTTACATGATTGATTTTGTGTGGAAACTGAATATTGTTGGAGGTCGTTTATTAGCTTTGCTGAATCCATGTCAGACTTACTAATTTTTGTGGGTATTATTAGCTTTGCCGAATCTATGTCAGGCTTACTAATTTCTGTGCGTATTATTAGCTTTGCCGAATCTATGTCAGGCTTACTAATTTCTGTGGGTATTATTAGCTTTGCCGAATCTATGTCAGGCTTACTAATTTCCACAGGTACCTATTACTATATTATCTCCACTTTTGTATTGTGGTCGTGTTTGTTCATTTATCTATTTCATCACATAATAATATGACGTCACGAGCTACGAAGAAGTCATTGTTATCGACATTATATAATTTGTAGCCATTTGCATTATAACCAACAAATATCGACTTGAAAGATTCTTTTTCGAATTTTGATTTACGTGTTTTATTATTAAGATAAACCATAAATGATTTATTGTTTGGTTTTTTTTGCCATGCCACATTTCGTATGGTGTTTTAGTTATCATAGCTTTGGTGGGTAGTATATTTGTTATATACGTAGCTGTTAAAATAACTTCAGCCCAAAAAGACTTATTAAGTTTCGCACTTGTAACTAAGGTTCGAGCCATTTCAGTCAATGTACGATTCATACGCTTTGATACACCATTTTGTTGTGTTGTGTATGGTACAGTTAAGTGTTACATTATACCCTTGCCAACACAATATTCTTTAAAATCATTTCAAAGATACTCACGGCAATCATCGCAGTATAAATTTACCACTTTCAAATTTAAGAAATTCTTATTTTTATTTACAAAAACCTTATAATGTTTCACAAAGGTAGGTGAGATTGTTTAGCAAGTAGGTACATGGTTCACCAATATCCCTTTTCACTTAAAACAATATTATTTATTGCATATTTATTCATGTCTTAGACGCAAGGGCTTAGGAACGAATACTACTGAAATAAGATCTTTAACTAGGTTTTTCAAAATCGATCGCGAGCGATATAACCGCTGCCTGGGTTTCTTTCGAACCTGTTCACAAGTTTTAAGCAGGTTTCCGAGCCATGTTAGATGCTTTTGCCATCAATCATAATAATTTGCGTTTTATTGACATGAAAGAATAATTTAAATAAATTATTATTGGTTTTTATACCAGACATTTATTATTTTTGAAACTGCGTATCTCAATATTTTGAAAAATGATTAAATACCCAGCTTCTTGTATACGACTTACTGATACTTAGTTGTATTGAAGGGTCCCTTTGGTGAATACAAACATCATCCATGTTCCCTTAACAACTTGAATTCATCGTAATATTTATGCTTCTTTTACCAAATCCAGAAAGGTTTGGAATATTTTCAGCAACGCCGATTTTCAACGGAGTTTGCAAATGTTTGGAATTAACACTGTGATCAGTCGCCTCTAAATCTAAAAGAAAACAAATTTCATTAGAACTTGACTGAGTTAAAGACTTACACTGTGCAAATATAAAAGCGAGACTGCCCTCGTCATTGTTGAGTGGTTGAATAGTATTTGCAATCGGTAGGTGACTGCTGCGACCAGCGGCTTCGTTCTGCTGGATTTTCTTGCAATAATGATCTGAATCTGAATAAGAATGAATCTTAACATGACAATATTCTGCGGCAACAATGCTCACTATGCAACTTAGAAATCTTAGAACTCTTTCCTGCCATGAAGTTTCTTTTTGTTTGTTAATATTGAGATTGTTTCTTCACATTATTGTGTTGCGATTGTATGTCTTTTCCTTAATGGACATATGCATAATTGTCAGCTCGTAGTTGTTTCAGTTTATTCTAACTTCTTGATTAATCCACCAAACATGTTATCACAAAAGCTAAGATTATTCTTCTTCAGCCAGAGTTTCCATTACGCCGTCATAAGATACGGACAGGGTAAGCAATATCGCATGTTATTTTCTTCATTATCCAAAAATCACAAATTTTGGATTAGATCATTTTCGTTCTCAGCGTGCGATATGAGATTCGATCTATCTTATCCCATCGGTGGGAATCCACATTCGGTCACAATATTATCAACAAAGTAAATAAAATGTTGGATGACATATTATCTGGTTGTTATACAAAATGTAAGTAATAAATTGTTTACGAAATGCTAGCTGCGTAGCTAAACTTCTTCACTCTTAAATTCATCAAAAATACCTTTCGCTGTGGGCAATTCTTGTACAAGACTCAAAAAGGAATTAGGTACTAAGGTACTCGACTATGTACCTCTTGCGAGTCGGTTTTTCCGTGCCCATTCTTGATCCTGTTCTGGTGGCGGTGGTGCATCCACTAAATAAAAAACTTGCAATTCATTCAACAGTGACCTTATTCTAAATTTCCATGTAGGTACCGTAGCGATCTCCATTAAATTGTCGGATATTTCTTTTAGCGACTCCATTTTGACAGTTAAATTTTAAATTTTACTTTTATATCTCAAACGGTTATTTACAAAACTATTTTGAAAAAGCGTAGCCTGGGCCCATAACCTGTTAGAATATGACCGCAGGAGATAAGAAAAAGCCGAGATCAGCGTTAAATAAACGGATTTTTATTGTACGTTCTTACATAGAGCAAGGCAGTAACGTCAGACAGACAGAGAGTATAACATAGATGTATACAACCATAGATATTATTACGGACTTGGGTTTTTGTGTTTTCCAACAAATATAACTCCAAAAGGACTTCAGGTCCTTTTTGAGATTATTTTGTACACGGTTTCTGTATCCATTATATGCGGCAACTATCATGCTTTTTACCTTAGTTCGCAATTCAGAAAAACGTTCATAGTCCGTATCTAATCCTGTTGTCTTATATTTTTTATGTAAAATAGATTTATATTCTATCGACCGAATAATTTCACCCGTATACCATTCGGGGTATATTCGACCTGAATCTCGCTGTTTAAATTTTTTTTTCGGTACACACTTCTCAAATATTAAATTAATTTCCCTATAAAAATAATCCAAACTTTCCTCTAAATCTAACGAAAAAATTGGTGCCCAATCGATGTTACTAATTAACGAATATAAAAGTGAAAAATCTGCTTTGCAAAAATTCCATTGTAAAGTACCTGTATCGATGCTGGCTGGTGTACTTGCCGGCAGGTTGTTAGACTGGGTCCCAGTGGTGATGGACGAGGTCATCACCGTCACTTCCAGTGGTGGATGGTACTTATCGATGCTCACCAGACAGGAGTCTGCCGCCCGCACTCTCACACTATCCTCCTCATCGAACGAACTCAACACTAAATCCAAGGTTCGATTATCACAATTACACACTTTGGTACTCTGAGTAAATCCACAAAATGATTGAAAGTATTCAAAATAATTTTTCACATCCAACGAACAAGAAAACCTGTTAAAATCCCCTATCACAATAATTTTTGTATACCTAGTAGATAATTGCTCAATAATTTTAAACATTACTAAATACTCATTTTCATTACTACCAGGTGGAATATACATAACACAGCACAAAAACAAAAAATGATTTCTTAAAAATACGGAAGCACTAACTAACTCAAACACATGATTATCAATGTTTACGTCGCCCGGACAGTTCACTCGTCGTAGTTCGAAGCGCGGTGTGGCCACGAGACACGCGCCACCCTGCTTACGCCCATCCGCTCGGTCACATCGTAGAATAGTGAACCCCGGGGGGACCAACTCCGCGTCTTGTATGGAATTGTTACAGCCGGTTTCTGTTATGGCATACAAGTCGGCGTTTGAAGATGAGATGCTTAAATAAAAGTCTTCTGTTTTGGTTCTTAGTCCTCTTACATTTTGATAGTATATTTCTACTGATCGACATGATTTTTTGTTTGATCTTCTATTAAATTTCTTGGGATCTATATAATAATCAATACTAATATTATAATTGTGAAAGTGTGTTTGTTTGTTTGTTTATTTGTTTGTTTGTTTGTTTGTTTGTCCTTCTTTCACGCCAAAACGGAGCAACGGATCGACGTGATATTTGGTATGGGGATAGTTTGGGAGCTGGAGAGTAACATAGGCTACTTATTATTCCGGAAAATTTAGTAAAAATTGAATTTTCTATGAAAAATCGTTTAACTGTCGTACCTTCGATACAAAACTGTCATTTCTTCCATTGCCGTTTCCAAAGAGTATGTAATCACTGCGGTCAAAGTCGAATACTAATCTTTTCTATAAGCTAAGAATAAAAAAATGCCCCAGTCGCGCAGAGTTATCTGACACTCACTCTACTTCACAGAGTATTTTTTTATATTTAGGAAATAGAGACCAAGCTTGGGCCCCTTTATTGGTAGTGTGTAACTAGCGCTATCTGTTGTCTGGTGTAGGCAACTTTTGGTGTATAAACACACACACAAGATGTTGGTGACCAGGTCCACTATTATATGGCAAAACAACGTTTGCCGGGTCAGCTTGTATAGTTATATAGCTAGCTGTAGACATTCGATAGTAGTTAAATTTAAATATATTATACATAGTTAACACCCAGACCAAGACAAATAGACATGTTCATGCACTTAAATATGTGTCTTGTTCGGGAATCGAACCCGAGACCACTGGCGCAGAAGGTGGGTAGCCTACTACTGAGCCAAATCGGTCGTCAATCGAGAAAGGCGCTTGAATTTATTTTGACGTGCGTTCATTTATTTGCGATAACTCCTAAGATATTCATTTAAATTATATGGTGTAAAAGAGTAAAATAATGTGCATGAAATGCTTAAAGCAACTAACGTATTTAGATTGATAAGGGTTAATACTGTATCCGTTTAAATAGCTTTCCAAATTACCGCATTGTTCGTAACCATTTTTTAAGAGATAATATGGCTATAATATGCTATCCTTAAAAGATAGACATATGCTATCGCGGACTTTTTTGTAGATCTATAGAAGAGGAATATCCCAACATGCATTATTTTTTTAAACCTCGAAAGGATTAGGCAGCGTTTTTGCTGAAAGCTCCCGGGCGGCTTGCCGTTTGCCGACACTTTCGACAATTATCGTTATATTTCTACCAATTTACACAAAACTTTCATAAATTATATATTAGAACCTTCCTGAAGAACCACGCTACCTATTAGTGAAAACCGCATAAAAATCTGTTTCGTAGTTTTAAAGATTTAAGCATATATAGAGACAGACAGACGGGAAGTGACTTTGTTTTATACTATGTAGTGATTATGATTAAAATACAACCATCCGTTTTTTTCCGGACGGTAAAATTCAGTGTAGTGCACAAGCGCGCATATGTTTTTCATTGCCGTCATCTCGGAACGGAAAAAAACGGTCCGGAATGGGGAAAACTAAAATGACGGACGGTAAAATTCAGTGTGGTGCACAAGCGCCCATATGTTTTTCATAGCTGCCATATCGGACCGGCGCGGCGTGGCATGAAAAACAAGGATGATTGGCTTGTGCACTTGTCCGGTTTTTTACTGGCCGGGGCAGCGCAGTGATCTCTTTGAAACTACACTCTACGGACGCGTTTTAAACGAGAGGAATAATGAGTTCCTTGGAACGCGTTCCAACACGTTCGAACGTCGGCAATTACTTGCTTTATTGCTTTATTACGTAGAAGACAGAAAGAATTTTAGGTTCATCCTCTTATCAGTGAAAGGTACCTGACAGGGTCATTTACCGAAATCACAATTAGTTGAGGCAGGATGAAAAATTATTTTTTAACTACTATCGAATGTCTACAGCTAGCTATATAACAAAAAAAAGTTTCATCAAAATCCGCTTAGTAGTTTTTGCGTGAAACACGGACAACAACCGGAAAGGCGCTTGAATTTATTTTGGCGTGCGTTAATTTATTTGCGATAACTCCTAAGATATTCATTTAAATTATATGGTGAAAAAGAGTAAAATAATGTGCATGAAATGCTTAAAGCAACTAACGTATTTAGATTGATAAGGGTTAATACTGTATCCGTTTAAATAGCTTTCCAAATTACCGCATTGTTCGTAACCATTTTTTAAGAGATAATATTGCTATAATATGCTATCCTTAAAAGATAGACATATGATATCGCGGACTTTTTTGTAGATCTATAGAAGAGGTATATCCCAACAAGCATTATTTTTTTAAACCTCGAAAGGATTAGGCAGCGTTTTTGCAGAAAGCTCCTGGGCGGCTTGCCGTTTGCCGGCACTTTCGACAATTATCGTTATATTTCTACCAATTTACACAAAACTTTCATAAATGATATATTAAAACCTTCCTGAAGAACCACGCTACCTATTAGTGAAAACCGCATGAAAATCTGTTTCGTAGTTTTAAAGATTTAAGCATATATAGGGACAGACAGACGGGAAGCGACTTTGTTTTATACTATGTAGTGATATATGATTAAAATACAACCATCCGTTTACATTGCCGTCATCTCGGAACGGAAAAAAACGGTCCGGAATGGCGAAAAGTAAAATGACGGACGGTAAAATTCAGTGTGGTGCACAAATACACACATACACACATATGTTTTTCATAGCTGCCATATCGGTCCGTAAAAAACCGGACCGCCCGGATCGGTAAAATTCAGTGTAGTGCACAAACGCCCAAACGCCCTTAATCTGTCAGTGCCATGTCTGTGGTCTGGTCCAGGCGTTGGAATCACCCATAGAATAGGTCAACACTTAGTGATTACAGTAGTGGGGATGCCCCCATGGCCATACATTGGCTATAACTACGACCGCCATTTTGTTGGGGTGCCCCCATTGGCTAAAATTATGGCTGTCACTTTTTTTCGAAATGACGTTTAGTTTTTGTGTTTTTTTTTACTCATTTCGGTTTTCTTTTATTATTTAGTTAATTTTATAGTTTTCCCATGGTTTTTCCACTTTTCTCAGATATTTCTGTACAGAAATATGGATACGTTATTCGAAGATGCCCACGGTACGTAAGTAAATCTATTTACATAGTTTTTGTATCAATTATTTATTACATCAACTTAAATTTGCGTTTGTTGTTTTAGTTAATTCCAAGAGGCAACTTTCTATTTCATAACAAACCAAAACAAAAGAAAATATAGTTTACAACTTAACCGGAGTAAGAAGATTCTCAAAGTTATGAATGAAAGGTAATGTTTGTTTATCCTACTAATATTATAAATGTGAAAGTTTAGATGTTTGGATGTTTGGATGTTTAGATGTTTGGATGTTTGTTACTCAATCACGCCAAAACGGCTGAACGGATTTGGCTGAAATTTGGGATACAGATACTTTGTAGCCTGAAGAGGAACATAGGCTACTTTTTATCCCGAAAAAAGTCACATTCCCGCGGCATAACGTCGTGTAGTCCACGCGGGCGAAGCCGCGGGCGGAAAGCTAGTTTTTTATAAATGAATGTACCTATGTGTAAGTAATTTAAATATTGATTAGTTTTGTTGAAATCTATTCTTTCTAATAGGTATCACTTTATTTCAATATCCATTTAGAAGTGATATCATATGGTGATAATGATAAAGCACAGTAGATTACTTGGGATTAAATTTAAATAATCAGTTGTTACATTTAACTAGTTTCAATTTAGTGAAGTTGTTAATTCAATAAATTTGTCAAAACATTTAAAACTGACTTATCAGCAAATTCATATTTGTGACAAGCAGAACAGAATTATGACAAATAAACCAGTAGGAAAAGAAATGATTGTTGTCGGTACGAATGACGGTTTATTGTGATTGTCTTACAACTATGTTATTACTGCTACTATCTTAGATCTTAATTAAGTATATAATTTATACTATACACATCCACTCAGTCCATGTACACTCGACAGCATATCAGGTTAAACAGTTGAACTGCGATAACAGCTTTTATAACGTAGGGCATAAAGGTGGTCTCAAGGTCAACATGTATAGTCTGATGTGCCACCGTGTGTACAAAGCTTATCTACTTATTAACTATTATCTAGAAACGTAGATATCTATAACTTAATTATAAGTACATTAAACAACACATCAAGTTAAACAGTTGAACTGCGATAACAGCTTTTATTACATAAGGCATACAGGCGGTCTCAAGGTCAACATGTATAGTCAGATGTGCTGCCGTGTGTAGGTACATACCGGCACAATAAACAATGTGCTTTAGCCACACCAGCACTCTTTCTTGATTTACAAACTGATCAGCTATCACTTATTTGTTTATAAAATGTTATGGCAGATAATAGTAACAATATGTAGAATCTATACTAACCAAATCTAATCTTTTCAGATAAGTTGAGTGTCAACGACGTCAATGGAGTGCTGCGAAGATGCCTGTGCCTACCTATTCTTGCGGTTATTAATTATCAAAACAGACTTATAGTCTAAATTACTGCTGTTAGTAGTTATATTTGATTACATACTGTATTCAATGTTTAACTATTAAGCCCCCAGTACAGGATGGCCGATCATGTTGGCCGACCATGATGGGCTATCGTGTACAGGGGTGGTTTGCGTTGCTCGCAGACAGCAATCACATGCAAACTGGCTCTGTACACGATGGCTCATCATGGTCGGTCAACATGATCGGCCATCCTGTACTGGGGGCTTTAGGAGTTAGTTATTGTGTTTTGCATTGAAAGTGATACCTATTAACAGTAAATAATGAAATGGCAGCTATACTGATTAAAACTACTAGGAAAATTAGCAATAGCGTTTGTGCGTAAAAACTATTTGCAAGCAGTTTAATTTTTCTTTTATTGGTTGTTAAAGTGTTTATATTTCTTGGTTTATTCATAAAGTCAATTTAGTAAGTAGCTAATAATTTAATTACTCTCATTCTTTGCCTTGTATAAATCTTAACTTACACTTCAGTACTTTGTATTTAATATAAAATTATAATGTAATAAATGCCTGTTTTATCAAATAAATGAGTCTTTTTTATTTTGTCAGAATTCTAAAAAATCTATCACTAGGGATGTATGTAATTAAATATCGATACCATTATCGATAACGTATCAAGGGCGTCGATAGTTTTGACAGCACTATGCTGTCAATTTCTAATGGGGGCGCGTCATTCACTAACAAACGGCCGCTATAAGGCACAACTATAAGGCTTGATTCCTATCTGTCTGTACTACAGTCGTCGAACTTCATGGTCGTCACAAAATAAGATGCCCGTTTTGACACATGCCAAAATGACGTGATTAGGCATGTAACCATACGAGTCTGTGATCGATTCTCACGATTAATCGATTAAGGTTCTGAGTAACTAATCGATTATAGTAGGTTTGCAACTTATGTGGATTAAGATTAAAGTTATAACTATAAAATGTTAAACTTACTATAAGTATAGGTACTTACTTATACTTTTAATAAACATATTATTAAAGTATAAATTGACCTTTTATGTTATATAAACTTGCATCGAATCCACTTAAATTGCATAATTTATATAAGAGCGAACGCGCACTTGTGATTTTTAATCGGGCGATAGTTTGGTCGTTCTCGAATTCAGTATAGAATTATATGGCAGTGGCAATCGTCAGTGCGCTTAAACTATCGACCGATCAAACTATCGAAAATGACTGGCCGATAGTTGTACGATCAAACTATCGCACAACTATCGGCCGGGCGGTAATGTGCATGAAGGACTATGTGAGCGCGCGCACTGCATTCAACTAAACTATCGCACAACTATCGGTAGACTGCGCATTCAGTATCGGACTATCGAAAATGACTGGCCAATAATAGTTACTACAACTATAGTTATAGTTACAGTTATACAACTATCGGTCTGTGCATGAAGGACTATGTGAGCGCGCGCCCGGATTCAACTAAACTATCGACCAACTATCGGTCGACTAAAATTCACAAGTGCTCGCAGGTTCTCAAAACCAATCTATCGGCCGACAGTTTGATCACGATCGTCTTACGATTCCGACTAAACTATCGGTCGACTAAAAATCACAAGTGCGTGTTGTTGGTGTTGCACTTTTAGAAAGTGCAAGTATTTTAACTACAGCTCACAGCATAGACATGGTCATAGAGTAGCTACATTACTTATTATAGCGGCCTGTAGACGTTGGCCCAACCATTGGCCAATACGTCGTATATTAACACTTTTGAAAGAACCTTTTTAAACGTCTTGTTCGTTCAAAAGTGTCAATGTACGATGTATTGGCCAGTGGTTGGACCAACGTGTACAGGCCGCTTATGGTGAACGCACGCTTGTCCGATGCGAACGCTTCGAACAAGCCAAACGAAACGTGTTTTAAGAAATCTCTGGAAAGGTGAACGTGACGATTCGACATGGTGGGGTGTGCAAGGTTGTCTAGGTTGTATTTAAAGAATTTTTTTTTTCATTCGAAACTTTCTCGCTTGGATAAGTGTGCGTTTGCCTAGAAACCGTTTTATCGAAATCATTGTTGCCAATTCATAATTTCACTAATGCGCCAATCTAGTTTTCACCCAAAAAAGATCTATTTTACAAATTAATCTATTAAAGTGGTTATAACGATTATTTCGATAAAATTGAATGAAGCTGGAGAAATCCTGCACACAACGGTTACAACACTAGTATTTAAAAAAATAAAGACTGAGAACGTAACTGTTTTTCGAGACGTTTCGTAGTTAATCGAATGTTTACTTTAGAATAAACGCAAAAATAATACGCGTAATACACTTTGCCTTAATTTATGACGCGTCAAAAAATGTAACATATTATTTTCATACGCCTTTGATAAGTAATCAGCATATATTTGATTTTTTGGTTTTCGTAACAAGTTACATTCTAAGGTCATTACCGTGTGTCAAAACGGGCATCTTAATCTATCTATATAATCTATATAATTTGTTTGTGGTCTGGTCAATCCACTTTTTTACTACCTACCTACCTGTACCTAACTTTATTTTTTATCAATAAATCGTTTGGTGCTGCTGCAGAGTTGCAGGATTCAGGTAAAATGACTACGGAAGCAGAGGAGAAGGCACTAAGGTATAGAAGAGCACAGAGTGTCACAAAAGCTGAGGAAATAACAGAGAAAGAAAATAAGGCTCGCAGGCTCCAGTTTGATAAACCGTAAGTGCCGGCGATTTATTGCCTCTTCGTAAAGATAACTGAGTAAAGAGTTAACCTGATCACACTGTGGTTTTAAGTGACAGCAACAAGCCGAAATCTATTACATACTATTTTTATGAAATTACCCCAATTGCTGAATGTATTGGCTGTGGCAGCCAAAGGTTGCAGGCCAAGTGCCTTTTTGTCTTAGTATGCAATAGAAGTTGTTTAAAAATATTACTTTTAAATTCCCATATAATCAGTAGAATCATCTGATTTGTTTTAGATTACACAAACCAAGAGATTCTCTATTTTCATGGAGTTCAGAGTTTACAAACTTTACTGGCTTGGTGAACTGGGGGTTTCTTATGCTAACAATTGGAGGTGTACGCCTGTTTCTGGAAAATATACTGAAGTAAGTAAAGTGAATACTCCAAACTTTATAAAAGTGTAATGAGAGTAGGTAATCAAGTTATCCTAGGTAGGAAATATAATAGGGTTAATACTATTATATTTATTTTAGATATGGCATTCGTGTTAATCCTTTTGAATGGATAATAGTTTTGACTGGATACAATGAAGGCAATAGTCATCAGTACCCTTCCATCATACTGTTGATATGTAAGTAAATATGCATTTTTAAATCAATTACATTTCATTATAGCAGGATGATGATGATAGCAGGAACTAAGGTCATTTTAAATTATAACTATACAAAGCCTTAGCAGTACTTATTCAATATCATTCTGGACTCTGAAAAATTGGAATTAGTATTTTATATTATGAACAATAATAGTTAATGCTCTAATAATTTAAACTATTTCAGTCAGTGTGGTGCCAGCTGTTACCAGTCTGTTAATTGAGAAAGGCATTGCTGTGGTAGGTACTAATATTTTAAGATTGTAAAATTATACATATTAATCAATCTATTTTAATACACAAGATTATAATTTTTCAGGATATATTATCTGAGAAAATTGGATTGGGCTTACAAGTTTCAAATATATTTTTTGTCATAGCTCTGCCTGTGGTTGTATTACATTATAAAGGACCACATTTTAGTTTTGGTATGTATTTTTTTATTATATTTAATGTATGTATGACTTCAATCGACAATAACACGGAAGATGTATGACTATATTTTACAGTTCAGTAAATTAACAAATAAAATATTAAACAGTTTCTTGTATTTTAAACTGTTCCAATTATTTCTCATTACTTGTGTTTTATTTTAGTGGGAATTTCAACGGTCTGCATGATTTATCTAATCATCTTTTTGAAACTATGGAGTTATACACAAACAAACCACTGGTGTCGTTCAGGAATGAAGGGTAAATTAGCAAAAAATAAGCTCAGAAGACAGAGCCTGTCAGCCCCAAATTGGAGTAAGTATTATCCAACCATTGTATCATAGTAAAGTTGTACAGTTAAACTATGTAGAAACTAGAATAGTGTTGTATGACACTAATGATAAGAAATAAATAATATTCTAATTCAGTTTAAGTGTCTAAAGACCTATCATTGTAATAAATGTGAAATACTGCATCATTATTGAAAATGAAGTACCTATTAGAAAAATAACAACCCATCTCACAACTAGCTCCGATGGGACTAGTTGTGATGTGAGACAGGTCTTTATATTTCGTCGTTTCATTCTTTGATATAATATTTACAGAGTAGTCCCTTTAACCTACAGGCAACTTCGCACGTCTTTAGAGATTTAAAAAAAAAAGTTCACTAATCTGTCATTTACTGTTCTGTGGTCAGTTTGACGCCATTTTTCTCATTCCTTTTTCGTGCGAGGCAACGAGCGCACGCGTCTGTTTTAAATGCCGAAACGCAGCGCACAGGAAAATGTTGAACGAGTCCAACGTTTATATTCTTCAGATAATGAAGATAATGCCACAGGTAGGTACGTTTATAGTGCTTTATCAATTCCTATTCGAATATTTGTGCATACAAGTTATTAACAAGCTACACAATAGTTACCTAAATTTATCAGATATTAAGATACAATTAATACTTTTTTGTTTCTTGTTGTTCACTGGTGAACATGAACAAGTGATTTCACTTGATGAGTTTAGTTAGGTACATAAAATCAAACTAAATCGAGATTGACTGCGAGCTAATCGCGATGTCGTAATTAGCTGCGAGCTAATTATGGGTCATATTTATGACATGAAGTAGAATCTACCCGCGTTCTAGGATAGACGCATGTTATCTACACTTTATTTAGTTACATAAAATCAAACTTAATCGAGATTGACTGCGAGTCAATTGCGATATCGTAATTAGCTGCGAGCTAATTATGGGTCATATATTTATGACATGAAGTAGAATCTACCCGCGTTCTAGGATAGACGCATGTTACCTACATTTTATTTAGTAACATAAAATCAAACTAAATAAAGATTGACTGCGAGTCAATCGCGATATCGTAAATAGCTGCGAGCTAATTATGGGTCATATATTATGACATAAAGTAGAATCTACCCGCGTTCTAGGATAGACGCATGTTATCTACACTTTATTTAGTTACATAAAATCAAACTTAATCGAGATTGACTGCGAGTCAATTGCGATATCGTAATTAGCTGCGAGCTAATTATGGGTCATATATCATGACATGAAGTAGAATCTACCCGCGTTCTAAGATAGAGCATGTTATCTACAGTTTATTTAGTTACATAAAATCAAACTAAATCGAGGTTGACTGCGAGTCAATCGCGATATATCGTAATTAGCTGCGAGCTAATTATAGGTCATATATTATGACATGAAGTAGAATCTACCTGCGTCCTAGGATAGACGCACGTTATCTTCAGTTTATTTAGGTAGTTAGTCAAAATCAAACTAAATCGATATTGACTGCGGGTCAATCGCGATATCGTAATTAGCTGCGGGCTAATTATGGGACATATATTATGACATGAAGTAGAATCTACCTGCGTTCTAGGATAGGCGCACGTTATCTACAGTTTATTAAGTTACATAAAATCAAACTAAGTCGCAATTGACTGGGGGTCAACCGCGATATCTTAATTAGCTGCGGGCTAATTTATGGGTCACATTTATGACATAAAGCAGAATCTACTTGCATTCTAGGATAGATGCACGTTATCTATAGTTTATTGTCTGCGGGACAATATAAATTATTAAGCCATAATAACTTATTAAATTATTTTTTGAATTTTATTTTTTACACTCTACCCTCATGTTGTTTTTTTTTTTTGGAAAAAAAGAGTATGTTTGTTTTGGATACAATAAATATCATACAAAACGATGCAGGACTTTATCGAACAATCTTTGGAAATATCCATCCAACAAACCATGGATGCCGCAGTATCGCAAACGGCTCACTCAAGAAATTACATCGATAACTTTCGATCCACAATAATATTGTCAGCGTTGAGGGCGTCTACGTCCGATACGCCTGATTTTGGAGATGCCATTCAACTTAGCTAATTTATGGACACCTTTATGAAAAATAGGTCTACTACCAAAAGATCAGAAAGAGAACTTGACAAAGGTACTTGATATCAAATAATTGTTGAATGTTGCACGCACCTAAATTAAACACAGCGATTGCTGCCGCAGTTTCTGACGTCGTCGTCGTGAGGGGATGCTACAAAATGTTTCTTGGTTTTCAACAACAACTTGATATGGGTACCTCGGCAATAGGTAAATAGAGCAATGGACACACTGCTCTCCGATAGACGATAAGATACAATCTCTTTAGTATCTAAGCGACGACTGTCGCATTTTGGTATTGATTTACACCATTTCCTAACGAAAGATAGGATTAAACTTATTACATCTAGTTTAGAAAATAATTTCCTGCACGTCCTACAAGACTCCGATAGATATGACTCTTTATTGGGTAATACATCATCCGAAAATATAAAAGCCAGTAAGGCAATCGAACGACAAGGTTCACAGATTTGGAAAACATTCACAATTCAGAAACCTTCTGCAGTCCAGTCCACATTCATTCGTCCTGCCCATCAGGGAAATCGGTCAGGACCTCCTCAGTACCCGCGAAACAGGGGGGCGGCGGGGAGGTCAAACCACAGGACAGGACAGAGGCTAGCGCCGCCACCGCGACGAACCTACCCTCAGCCTGCTTCGTCTCATGCGAAGAACTACAATCAACCCAGGCCCCGTGCACGGCCACAATAACAAAGGTACACGCTGGCAGAATTCAATACTTTTATGATTGTTGGTTTCATATAACATACAACAAAACTGTACTATCATGGATCCAAAACGGATATTATATACCCTTTTGTACGGAAGTGACAGTCTGTCGTGCTTTAATCTAAATTTACCCCCGAAGAAAGTCACGAGATGGTCCAAGCTATAAATAAATTAATTGAATTGGAGCAATTTCACAATGTTCCCCGGTAATTGACCAGTTCATATCAAGAACTTTCCTTATGGTGGTAAACGCTTTGTCTTAAATCTTAAATCATTAAATAAATTTATTGAGAAGAAAAACTATTTTAGAATGGAAGACTATAGAACATCTCCTTAACTTATACCACAAGGTAGTTTTGTAGCACCGATTGACCTCAAAGAGGCGTATTTATGACTTCCAATATGTAAGGAAGACCGAATAATATTTAAGATTTCATTTTCAAGCTCCAAATTCAAACTTAGCTATCGACGAATTTACTGACTTGCCTTACGGCCTATCCGTAGCATAAGCATCCAGGGTTTTTACTAAAATTATGAGAGAGGTTATATGTCCTATCTTAGAAGCCAAGGTCATAAATCAGTAAATTTATTTCGACGATGCTTAATAAATAAATTCTTTATTTATCAGACAACACTGTGGCCCATAGAAGGTTAGTAAAAAGAATCTTAACATAAGGAATCGGGGACACTTCCGTCCGTACGACTACGTACGGTACGACTCTTAAATTGTTACAATGTTTAGGTTTTGTTGTAAACCGCGAAAAAAGTGTGTTAACGCCTTCTCAAGTCTGTACTTCCCAAGGCTTTTTATAATTATGATACGCAACATTTCTCGCTGTAAAACGCAGAAACATTGCACAAATGATCAGAAATTATTTAAAATTACCGAAACGTACAATAAGAATCTTTCCTTATTTTATTGGTGTTCTAATTTCGGTCTGTCTAGCAGCTAAATACGGATTTAACTTTAAGAAAGCCAGAAGTTTTTGGCATTGCAGCGCCATAACGGTAAATGCAAAGCAAAAATTTAATTTTAAGAAGACCAAAACTGGTGGCGCAATAACTTTTTTAGAACATTCTGTCCTATGAAAGCTTTTACAAAGGAAGACGATATTGTGCAATATTACTGCGCATGGATAATACTACAGGTAGTATGCTACATTAACCGTCAACCCAAAAAATAACGGCTCAGATATCGAGTCAAGTAAAAGCAACCCCGATACTGAATGGGAGCTATCTGACGAAGCTTACGTTGATATTAAATCACCGTCCCGCGCCGTACCGTTTCACTGTTCTTAAACCATTAAACAGTAACATCGACTCACATGAGTGTATTTAACGAGTTCTTAAAGGCGCTTACAAACTTAAACCAAGTCGCCCTAAATATACCTCTACTTGGGACCCACAACTTGTTCTCAACCACATACCTAATTGATACCCAAATTTAGTACTGAGCCTAGACAAGACAAGAAGACTTTGTACAATGCACAGGGTACAAACTTTCACGCTTATAAAACTAGAAAATGTATTCATTTCTCAAGACGGTGTTAAGATAGCCATAACCGTCATTATTAAAACTTCGGTCCCGGGCTGCGAACAACCCATGCTGTACTTGCCATTCTTTCACGAGAAAATAAATATATGCCCTGCTTTAGTCCTCATCGATCATATATATTTTTCAAAAAATATGAGGACTTCGAACGCAGACAAACTGTTGTTAAAATACAAAAAACTCCACAAGCGCACCAGCTCGCAGTCTATAAGCCGCTGGGTTAAATAAGCTGTTGGGAGCTTGGGAGAGAGTGGCGATAGCACACGATACGCCTCCATCTCGACCATGCTTGCTCACGACTCAGTGTTTGTAGACGAGATAAGAAAAACAGCTGGTTGGACAAGTACCTACATCTACACAGCCTTTGCTCGGTTCTATAACCGGCCTATTGAAAGCGAAGATGTCTTCGCGAGAACCGTAACGTTCCCTACTAAAGATTAGTTACTTTTTTTTTGTTGCTGATTTATGATTAGGTATTTAATTTGTACGGAGAAAACTTAATATTATTTAAGGGTTGATTGTTTACATTCTGCTTATGAACAAATACATAATATGTTTAATTGAGATGGTTATTTATTCTTATAAAAACAACCCATCAACACTTCTTCTAGAACAAAACTTAAATCTCTAAACATCTACTCTGTAAATATTATATCAAAGAATGAAACGACGAAATATAATAGATGATCAAACGAACTACTGTGAAGTTCGATCGCTATTATATGAGTCGTTTCATTCGAAGATATAGCAACCCGCCCAGCCCAGTAAACCTCAGCTGCAGGCGGAGGTTTACAAACCCACTAGTTAAGCTTTGTTCTAGAACACCGCTATTACTCTGAACTTGCTCTAAACGAAATGAGAAAAATGGCGTCAAACTGACCACAGAACAGTAAATGACAGATTAGTGAACTTTTTTTTTTAAATCTCTAAAGACGTGCGAAGTTGCCTGTAGGTTAAAGGGACTACTCTGTAAATATTATATCTTCGAATGAAACGACTCATATAATAGCGATCGAACTTCACAGTAGTTCGTTTGATCATCTATTTTTTTCTAATACTTCATTTTCAATAATAACAATTGCATTGTGAATGCAAGAAAGTTAAAGAACTTCTTCATTTCTGAAATTTAAACTTTTTTTTCTTTATGACATTACAGACAAATTAATGAATGCTGAACATGAGCGTAAGTCAACAATGTTTGTTGCTTCTGTCCTTTTTCTTCTTACTTTGCTTTTTCAATTGTGCACCTGTTTTCTCTGCTTTGTTTTGTGTTTGTTTTTGTTATGAATTTGAATACCCAGACAGATTGTTGTGACTATAAATTCAAATTAACAAAACAATTCATGAAGTATTAACTAAAAGCAATATTTTAAATTACCTAACATTAAGGCTCATTTTCACTGTGTGATAGGGCTCTTATGCGGAGTAAAGAGAGATTTCTGTAACATGTGCCATAATTTCATCTATACATCTATAAAACAGAAACGGACAAAAAGTCTGTACATGAAATATTAAAAAAAAAAATTACTGCTATGTGATGTGTACAAGATATAAACCCCAAAACGATAGATATTAAAATTTTTGTCTGTTTGTCTGTTTGTCTGTTTGTCTGTTTGTATGTTCGCTTTTCACGCAAAAACTACTGGACGGATTTTTACCAAATTTTGTGTAGTAATAGCTTATAACCCGGGTCAACATATAGGGTACCTTTTATTGCGGGATTGCCCTTATTCCTACGGGAAAATACAAAAACAGATTCTTACTAAAATAGATGGCGCCACATGATTATGAAAATACGTTATATTTAATCGCTGTCTCAATTAATAATGAATCATGTTATTTTTTTTTACCGGCTTCAAAACATAATATAAATTAAAACCCATCCAGGCTCACATAAAATCATAAAAATAATTTCATGTTATTTACGTCATTATATCTACTAAACAATAGATGGCGCAGGAAGTCAGTAAGATTACGTTATACCTCTCACAAAAGAACATTCGAATGATTATATTAATTAGGGTAAAAGCCCCCTCTGTTGCCACTTTAAGATGCTTTTCACTTCTTTCGCATCATAACTACTAAACAATAGATGGCGCGGAAAGTCAGTAAGATTACGATATACCTTTCACAAAAGTACATTCGAATGATTATCTATATTAAGTAGGGTGAAAGCCCCCGCTGTTGCCACTTTAATTTTTTTTTCACTTCTTTCGCCTATGGTCTTAAGTAGGTATCTAAAATTGTCAAGAATGTATCTTATACTTTTCTTTAAATTTTTAAATTTACAATACAAAAAAACTACTTAAAAAATTTAACCGACTCCAAAATGTATTTGTCAACTGAAAAGGAAAAATATAATATATATTAAGTATAATTAAGGTACCTTTTTGAGGTCGGTGCCAGTCAGTTTATTTTTTTAAATTACTATTTATTTCCTAAGTTTTAGTGTATATTGTACAATAACATACCCACGAAAACTACTAAACCGATTTTGATGAATCTTAGTCTGTTCCCAAAGTTAGAATACACCTAATTTAAATCAAATAGAATCATCTCGATATGCCTTTAGATTTCGAGAAATTCGTGGACATACATAGTAAAAACATATAACTAAGTATTCATATACTTACGAAATTTAGTTTTATTTTAGTCAATTAAAAACCTATTTTTTAAACTTAAAATGTGAGAAGGGTGCCGATTGATGTGTTTTTTGTCAATCAAATTTTAAAAGATACATCGCGAAATCAATATTTAACTAACTTAGATAAAATAAAAGAAACATCTAATTTGATGTAAACTGAAAAGCGTTTATTGAATAATATTACTATGTCTTAAAGAATTATTACTATTATTATTATGACTTAAAAGTCATAGATAAAAAGTATATTATCAAGCAAAAGTTATTAACGAAATGTTTTAAGCTAAGTAAGCACTCGGGGCAGTGGCCAAAACTGAAGTTCTCACCCTATTGATGTAAAATTTATATTTCGCATTTCCACTCGACGCTAGATGTCGCTACAGTAAGTATAGTGCCACAAATATATCTGAACCGGTGACAGTGGTCCTGGAGGAGCCACTAGCAATACAATATTAACTGTCAAAATGGACTGCCGGCAGTCAACAGTATATTTAGTACCAAAAAATAACCACTGTGTGAAATAAGTTTGTGGCAATGTAGACAAAATGTCACCAAAGTAGTTTTGAAAAATTTGCTCAGTGGCCAGTACGTAGTTACCTACAGCCACAAGCTTTTCTGTTCCGGTGACAGTCGTGACAGAGGAGCCACTTGCAATACGAAATTAGCTGTCAAAATGGACTGTCGTATGAAAACTGTTTTAGTTCCTAAGATAATCACCGGAACAGAAAAGATTGGCGCACTATACCTACTATTTTTATGTCATTTAACCGGCTCTGGCTACTTAGGCCTTCAGCCGTAGGTACCATCCAATAAAATAAAGGAATATTAAAAATAGTTTTCTATCTAACTTATTTATTCATTTATTTACTAGGAAAGCTTACATAAGTGATGATTGATTAAAATTAAATAATTAAATGGTATATCATTACATTTTATACCTGTTACTTAAAGAAGGAATGTCTCCATATCAAAATACTAGCCTTCCGCCCGCGACTTCGCCCGCTCGGACTAAACGACGACGTTATCCCACGGGAATGTGATATTTTTCAGGGATAAAAAGTAGCCAAAGGCAGCCATTACATCCAGATCGCGATCACTGATCGTGATCTTGATCGCGATCGAGATTTACTTTGTAGATATTTTGCGATCAAGATCACGAGCCGTCAATCACCTTCGTACACAGTCAATCTGCATCGCGATCATTGATCATTGATCATTGATCCAGATTGACTGTCTAATGGCTGCCTAAGTATGTCACTTTTCAGCTGCCAAACTATTCCCATTCCAAAAGTCACGTCGATCCGTTGCACCAATTTTGACGTGAAAGACGGACAAACAAACAAACCCACTTTCACATTTATAATATTAGTATGGATACACACAATCTCTTTTTCATTTTATAGTAAAAATATGATTGGCCTGATATTATGCATTAGGTACTAAGTAAGAACTTCTGTTTGAATCGTGAAAGCGCGCATATGCGCAAAACGATAATACGCGCTCTAATCGCGCGCGGCAAGAGTGCGCTTCACCACTGGAGCTCTATAGTAGTGGTCGGAGTGGACGTGCCTCGTGCGATCCTAGAGCACCAAGAGAACAAATTAGATCCATGATCCCAATCTTAGATCGTGGTTGGCCAATCCAAGATGGATCGTTTGGTGTGGTTCAGTCTTATGAACCTCGCGTAGAATAGATCTATTGCCCGCTAGCAAGCAACGTCGAAGAACGAAGAACGGCTGTTCAAAATAATCGTTATCATTATACACTGTTATGTGTGATACATGCATTTTTGCGTATAAAAATCATATCAAAATATAGATAAGTTATCACAACTTACTGTAAATCGAGATTTGACAGCCTAAACCGACCTAGATAGCGGTTTAAATTTAAATCGGGATCGGTAACAACAAGTAGCTAAATGGGATTTAAAAGAAAATCGAGATCCAAGTGGCCCTTTTGAGTTATGAAGAAGAGAAGAGAAGTTTGTTTTTTGTCGCCTCTAAGGGATTGCAGACTTCAGTATTTAATTTGACATACATTTTAGCTTGATACCTCCCACGCATACTTGAGAAAAAGTTTCTTGACAGACGGACAGATCTTTGAATGAGGGCTCAACTATGTTCATGCAGCATATGATAACAACATACCATGTTCATACCCTAGCCTGCATATTCGATATTCTTTAGACCCTTTTAGTAGAGAATAGGACTTCAAGAAGAGCGATATTCATCGCTTTAACACAAGAAATAAAGATAAACTTGTCGTTCCCAAGTTTAGGCTAGAAAAATCCAGAGCCTCATTTCTGGGGAAAAGCATAGCCTTTTTTAATAAAGTTCCACAGCATATAATTGAACTACCATTGCATAAATTTAAATGTTACATTAAAGAGTCGCTGATGAGCAAAGGATACTATAAAGTAGACGATTATTTGAATGACCGCAATGCATGGTCATGATGTAACACATAACATAATCACTGTTTAATATGATGTATTTTTATACTAAGCAATTGTTGTATTAGTAACGATATGTTTTTTTTTTTTGTAAATGTCGTTACCTAACTAAGAAACGCTGGCAAGTTTCTTGCGCCCATTCTTCTTGTCAGTTAAAAAAGTCTTGAATGGGTGGTAGGAAAATATTGACGATTCATAAGTACATATTTATTATGTCTAAGTGAATAAAGAATATTTTTATCTTTTATCTTATCTTAGCGTTATGAAATCTGAGCAACAAACACACATAAACTAAACTAACACAAAAGTCACTACAGCGCGTACGAAGTCGCGGGCAACAGCTAGTTAATAATAATTCATTAGTCGGTATTTCTCGCATGTGGGTTTCTAAAGATTTCGGAAATGCCAGGATTTTTTTATATAATTCGTCGATGACGCCCGCTGTGGTGAATTCCCGCATGCGGCATATCAACCGCGTTATCGACTTGTAACTTTTATTAGTCGTTTCCTCACCTGTGGGCAGTGCCTATTATGCTGTATATCAACCAAGTTATCAACCAGTGAAAATGAGCCTTTAAGTTAAATTTAGAGGCAGACATGTCAGTAATTGGTATCTTATCTTTGGTGTCGAAATTAGTTTGCTTTCTGGGTCATTTTGTTTATTGGTTTACTATTAGTATTTTATTTTTGAATTAAAATGCATATTTCCTTGCTCTATCATCTTTATTTAGGGCGACTTTCATAACACTGCTTGTTTGTCGTACAAAAGAAGAATAAATATTGAAATCAATGTTGTCTTGAGAAGACTTTAGGTTTTTTTTTTTAGAATTGGTAACTTAGTCTTTTACGAGTTCCTGATACCTACCTATAAGGGCCCTTTCACACGAGCGAATTCTTGGCCGGGCTAGATCGCGGCGCGGCGCGTACGTCTGATGCGATATCGCTGCGATTTTTTACCACATATCTACATAAAATATAACGTGTTCACGTCTCGCGATATCTGCGATGCCTAGCTTGCTGCGATGACATGACAATATTCTCGTATGGAAGAGCCCTAAAAGTATTTTATATATACTTTAGGGAGCCGTTTTAAAAGGCGTGTCTGGCACTATCTCTGCAGTGTGTCCTATAAGTCATAACAGGAAATTAATAAAAAACAAAATCGAGATAACATTGTATTCTGAGGTGGTGGCTGGACGATTTAAAATAAGTTATTATTATTTTATTCTTTTTACTTTTGTTGACGGCAATAGTCGCTTAGTGTAGTTGAAGTAAATTAGGAAATGTTACGACTTATGGAAAAATCCACTAAACAGTCTTTCTAGAATTTTAAAAGTTTTACCGTAGTAGCTCAGCTGAATCAGCAGATGATAAAGGTAGTGATAGTCAATTGTTTAGAAAAAAATATGTTTGTGTGAGTGTCCCTAAGCATGCCGTCCCTTCCCCAGAGAGCTTCGACGACGACATGAATGAAGCTATCGCCGCCGCGCGCTTGGTCAAGTATCCCGATAACCTGAATCTCAAAGACTTGTTTTATTTCCTGTTGGCCCCCACCCTCTGCTATGAGTTGAACTTCCCTCGCACTACACGGTTAGTCCTACATGTTTGTATTAGATTATGTAAAATGAATTTTTGTTTTGAAATTATGCTTGCATAAACTAACTTGCTGTAGCCGTAAGAAATAAATTATGATCTACGCGCATCTCTTTGGCCGCTGAGTCGGCACGACTATTTCCTCGTTCGCATGCCCATATCACGACACGACCAGTGGCGGATTTACAAATATGCGCGAAATTAGCCGCACCCTAAATCAATCTGCCGCTATAGGCCTACTCAGCCTACTGGTAAATCTGCCACTGGGCACGACAGTGCGGCAAACAAGTTGCATGCAGTATGTAATCGAATATTGTTTTTTACACAACACAACACAACAGATACAACTATAACCATCGAAGTTTGCTACATATTATGTTATTTATGTTTAATTTTTCAGAATCCGTAAGAGGTTCCTGGTGAAACGCCTGCTGGAAGTAGTCTTCGGAGTGAACCTTGTATTGGCGTTGTTTCAGCAATGGATGATCCCTTCGCTCACCAATTCCGTAGATCCTTTCTCCGAAATGGACCCTATCAAGATCACTGAAAGATTACTTAAGCTCTCTGTAAGTTGGAGTTTCATATTTTTACAACCAATTTAAACTTAAATCTTCTGGTTTTTTTTCAATAAAAGAAAGCTTCATTGTGCTTCAGAACGAATGTAAGTTGGAGAGACTTGGATACACTATCTAATTCCTGGATTACCTACACTCTTTTCCTCATATGGTGTATGTAAGCCGGGTCTTAGATAAAACGTGTCTGGCAGGATCTACTTTTATTGTCCATCTTTATACGCTCGTCATTAGGGTGTAATCTGCTTGACCTTGAAGGAAGGGCGCGTGTCCAGTGGCGGTACCTCCATACAAGCCCAAAAGCCGGGCTTGCCCTAACAAAATCTTATTTACACTACTAATGAATCACAATTAATGATAACAACAAAATAATATTCACAAACGTAAATTTTCAATCAAAAATTAAATTTTTCAAACAACTGTTCGATAGACAAGTCATTAACTACATAATATAGCGTATTAATCGAAAAATACAATTCATCTCTCTCGCACTCGTTGGCTTGCAACCGGGCTTTGCGAATTCATATATCCGCACTCTTCTAACATTAACGAAACTGGTACCCCACTACATACATACTGCTGTACCTATCTATAGATTCTATGAGAAATTTCAAAACTGAGCAAAAGCCGGCATGCAAAGGAAGTTAGCCGCAAGTGGGAGCGATGAACCCGCAGAAACAGCTCACGATCGGGCCAATCCCTGCACAGCAGCACACAATCAGGCCAATGGCTGCGTTGCGTAGCGCATACAAACGGGCCAATCAGGAGCAATGCGATCACCTGGGTGAATGAATTAAGTAATAACAGGGGCCTATTGCATAATTAGACTAATAATATTAGTGAATAATACAAGTTACTAGTTAACAAGTTACTAGTTGCGTTATTTCGTGTTGCATAATTATTTTGTGTTTTTGCTAATAATATTAGAAAATTGTGTTGCATGAATTACTAATATTATCGTGAAAGTTACAAGCGAATTCATCATTATTTACAAGTACTCATATTTTTTGTTGCATAATTAATTTATACTATCTTGTAATAAGAGTACTAATATTATAAGCAAAACATACAAAATTACAAGTATACAAGTTGGCTGAGTGAGTCAAACCTTTGCCCATCTGTAGCCTTTGCAATAAAAAAAAATCTTGGCGGGAACAGAAACGTTAAACTTTTTCCGAAAGTATAATTTATTTGTTTATTTATAACACGCGGAAAATGGTTGGAAAGAGAGAAGAGCAAAGAAAATTAAAAATGTGCATTTTATTATTTATTTAATTCTTAATGCACAATTGTACAATGGCGGACTTAATGCCTTAGGCATTCTCTACCAGTCAACCTTAGGGTGATCTGGAGACTTTTATGTGGTTGGGTGCACAACCAGGGTTATTTTAATTTAAAATAATAATAAAAAAAATATTATATAGCTAGGTACATATATAAAATAAAAACTAAAATCAAAGAAAATAAATTCTAATGATCATCATTAAATGATGATTCTCCTTCTGAGGAGATAGGGCTTCTGTAAAATTTACACTGTTGCCTTGTTTGTAGGAGCAATTCATCTTCTTCGTCTGCTGATAATTCAATCAACTGAAGATACATTTTCGATCAACGTTTACTACCTACAACGAAAACTACAACAAATACTTTAATAATATGGTGCCCCTTAGGTGCGTAGAAATAATTACAAGTTTCTTCGAATAATTTGTATTTTAAGCTTCATATTGCAACAGAAACTAGTAAAATTCACTAATTATATTAGTTATTAGTACTGATATTTTGCCACTTGTAGTTTATTACTGCTACTTTATTATGCAACAGAAATATACAAGTTATAGGTTGAATTTACTTATATTATTAGCTTGTACTTAGATACTTGTATATTTGTATCTTGTACTTTATTATGCAACATAAAAGTACAAGTTACAACCAAAACCACTAATAGTATTAGCTTGTACTTTGTTATGCAATAGGCCCCAGGTTGTTTTGCAGTTTGATTGAGCCAATGTTTCTTTGATAAAGTTTTCTGTTTTGCATTAATGAGTGTTTTTCGTTGTACAAAAAGATGTCAGAATTCAGAACGACGAGTGATGTTGTTTTTTGTGATTGTGAAAGATTAAAATGTGTTAAAAGTTTTGATCGGCGCCGCCCGGCCGGTGAGGCGAGGGAAAGGTAAATTCATTTCACTTTGCCGAAAAAAGCAGCGAGTATTTTCAGACAGACCTACTCCAAATTTGTGTATTTTGCAAACTAGTAAGACTCACAAAAGGCAATTCAATAGAAATGTGTACAAAACTCGTAGAAAACATCCCGTTCATTTAAGATGGTTACGCTTATATATGGCGCGGTCGCTTTTACGTGACCTCTACAATTTGGGCGGCTTATTAAAGAATTGCTGTCTTAATCTTGTTTTTGATATATCTTTCATGATAGCTGGAATTGAAAGCTGAAATTAACAGGAACTAATGTTCATGAATTACTTAAATTCATTTAATATATGTCATGTGTCTTAATGTTATGGAAACTGAGTATTCGATCTCTAAAGTACGACAAGTCTAAAATTTATCACATTTATTTTTATCTTTATATCGTGTAAAGTTACAAGATCTAAAATTCTTGACATAATAAGTGTCTAACACGGGTATTTTTTTCAGCTGTTTGTTTGGTTGTAAATGTAATAGTTTATTTGCAAATCCGTTTTTTCTGATTTTCGAAACCATTTATAATTACGTTGGTTTACGACTACCAAATCAAAAACTATTTTTTAATTAAGCCTTTATTTAAGTACTTTTTTGCATTCACAATGCAATTTTTATTATTGAAAAATGGAAAATGAAGTATTTTGAAAAAATCGACCCGTCTCACAAAACTCACAACCAGCTCCGATGGGACACGAACCCACGACCTTTCGCTTTCCGGGCTACTGCTCTAACCACTGAGCTACGGAGTCGTTATAAAAAATGGACGCCTTTTTTGGCTTTAGGTCTTCGGGCTTGCCCTGATCTCAGACCCTAGGCACGCCACTGCGCGTGTCGCAATCGTGTGCACTTGGATGCAATCCGTGTAGATGCAAAACAATCGGAGATGTTTATACCGATCGATGGGAGGTTTACACCCATCATCTAGCCAGCGTTTAAGTAAGACTAAATATGCCTCTTAAACTTGGTAGTTAAAAGTAACTTACCAAGTTATTTTCACGCAATCTCAAGAAATTAGAAGATTAATGGTTTACAATAAAAAACCGCTTCTTACAGGTGCCAAACCACTTGATATGGCTCTGTTTCTTCTACCTGGGCTTCCACTCGTTCTTGAACCTGATGGGCGAGCTGCTGCACTTCGCCGATCGCAAGTTCTACGCGGACTGGTGGAACGCCAACAACATCTCGGTGTTCTGGAGCACCTGGAACTTGCCCGTCCACATGTGGGCCGTGCGACACGTCTACATACCTATCACTGAGAAGGGGTACAGCAAGACCGCCGCCAGTACTGTCGTCTTCTTCATATCTGCGTTCTTCCATGAGTACTTGGTAAGTTGATTTGTTGTTAGATTCTATTATTTTGTATTGCCAAATCTATGCGGATTGGTGGAACGCCAACAATATGTCGGTGTTCTGGAGCACCTGGAACTTGCCCGTCCACATGTGGGCCGTGCGACACGTCTACATACCTATCACTGAGAAGGGGTACAGCAAGACCGCCGCCAGTACTGTCGTCTTCTTCATATCTGCGTTCTTCCATGAGTACTTGGTAAGTTAATTTGTTATAGGAAAAATGTGATAGTAAAAAACCACGAGCCCCATAATACTATGTTTACTATCACATTTTTCCTATTCTTACAAAATTGCATTGTGAATGCATAAAAAATAATATAAAATCTCAATATGGCTGTTTCATCTTAATCGATTGTTAAACATTTGTAAAAATGTTTCTTTCGGATGCGAGGGTTTCCTCACATTGATGAAGCATCGCTGGCCTACAGCGTAACAAGTGATAGCAAAATTCGACGAGTCGTGTAGGCCTTTCGGTAGCTTAGTTGGTCAGAGCATCGGGCCGGATTCCCGGAGGCGCGGGTTCGAATCCCGCCTGAAAGATACTTATGGGGCTCGTGGTTTTTTACTATCACATTTTTCCTATACTTACAAAATTGCATTGTGAATGCATAAAAAATAATAAAAAAAGTTAATTTGTTGTTAGATTCTATTCTTTTTTATTGCCAAATTTACGCAGACTGGTGGAACGGTAACAATATCCTCCGTGTTCTGGAGTATCTTGACTTGCCATATCTGTGTTCTTCCATGAGTACCTGGTGCGTGAATTCATTGTTTAATCAGTCAAGGTGCTCCCTCACCGAGAGCATTAGCCTGTAATGTAACGTAACAGCACAACGACCGCTCTGTCTGACATGGCTAAATTGACTTAACTAATTGCTCAAAATGCATCTTAAACGTCGCATTATTGGTAAATGCTCGTCAGTCAGGGAGGCAGTATTGTAACTTAATGCTCAAAAGGAGACACTCACGCTTCATTCATGACCAAACAAGTGAAAGACAGTGTCGGCCAACGGAAATAAATTGCACATTATTATTGTAAACAATTTTACGATAATTTTTTTGTTTTATCACTTCAATAGTGTATGATCGATTAGTGGCCAAGCAGTTATTCAAGTTTGAAAATGTTTGGCCAAAGTGTCGGCCAACGCAAATAAATTGCACATTATTGCAGTGCAATTTATATTTTTTGGCCGACACTTTTACTCTTTTGGTCCAATTTGGCGGATGTGAATATAAGACTATTTTATAACGTTAGGGACACCTTACACATATTACCGAGTGGCATTTGCTGCTTTGCCCTAAAAAGAGGTCTATTATCGTTATCTAGTCTTAACCTTCGATATATATATATGTCGCAGGGATATGAGGAAATCAGAGATTTCATGAAATCCCTAGGGATACCACGAAATCAAGGAAGATGTGGAATATTCTTATTTACGTTACGACGTCTTCTTCCAAAACAAGTTCAGTTATATGTTGTTTCACTAAACTAAATAAAAAAGGACCAATTCATATGAAACTTAGCAGAGATAAGATAAAATATCTTCTTTTTAGTTGATTTCTATAAAATTAAAACTATGGAAACTGCTCTACGCTTTTCTAAAAACATACTATAATAATTGATTTTACTCAATTCTTCTTATTTCAGATTTATTTTTATATGAAACTGAAATGTTTTAGTAGTATAGTATAAGTATAGGAAAAATGTGATAGTAAAAAACCACGAGCCCTATAAGTAGCTTTCAGGCGGGATTCGAACCCGCGCCTCCGGGAATCCGGCCCGATGCTCTGACTAACTAAGCTACCGAAAGGCTTACACGACTCGTCGAATTTTGCTATCACTTGTTACGCTGTAGGCCAGCGTTGTTTCATCAATGTGAGGAAACCCTCGCATCCGAAAGAAACATTTTTACAAATGTTTAACAGTCAATTAAGATGAAACAGCCATTTAATAAGATTTTAAATTATTTTTATGCATTAAGAGTAATCCAGAATCTAAAAGACAAATCTGCTCCTGACTGATGGATTACCATAAACTTATTTATACTAGGGGTAATAGACGGACAATGGTGCGAGTGAAAAACCAGTCCTTACGGCAGAAGCTATGTGCGAGAAAGAGTTGGAAGAAAATGACAGCAGAACCCGATTTGACTTATTTAGCGTCTTTTATCATCTTGATGAAAAGCGTCCACTAGATTATTTTGTGATTTTTATCGCGATCGCGTCGATTTGGCTCTTATAACTATATAAATCAATAATGGTGTAGTGTTCTGTGTTGAATTGTAATGTTACTTACGACAATAAACCAAATAAACACTAATTTCACAGGTAAATAGGATTGTACAATTACCATTTTCATAGTTCATATTTTAGTTGAAAATATTCCCAAATACACTAAGTGACCCATTAATATCATACTATTTACCGCCTATTTTCTAAATAAAGGCTGATTTTTAAACTTTATGTGTTAGATAAAAAGATATTATATCCGTGAACTTGAGAAAATATGACGTAGAGGTTGATCAAAAATTATCGATATTATTATCGATACTCGTGTCGATGGTTTCCAATATAACTTTGTTTGTCTTTGTGAACACTGATATTTTTATTTAAAGCTGATTTTAACCGTCACTTTTTAAATAGTAAATTATACCTTTGTTCAGTACACCCCTGCCTAGACCGCGGAGTCAGCATTGGCGCAGTGGAAGGCTATCATGAGTATAGACTCCGGACAAATCTTGGTTTCAGCCGGGATGTAACTGAACAATAGGACTGCGATACACAGTGGAGAGAATGTTAAGTAAGGTGATTTCACATACGGTTCTGTGGTGTCGAAAATCCCTGGGCAGCGTGGGGAGAGGGGGGCCCCCCCTGTGGCTCCGTCTTCTTCTGCAGACCTTACCAATTAGTCACCTCACTCATAACACAAATAACAGCGTTCACAAGACACTGGGCGTTTCAACAATAGATACACAAAGACACACACGTGGGAGCTTTTTTTATTACGATATAGTGTCTCGACAACAAGCGCGTGTGGTAGAAAAGGTTATCTTTCAAAGCATCCGCGACCGGCCACTCCAGAGATGGCATCAAAACCTTGGTCGTACAAAACGGGATCACATAGATAATTTAAGATGTATTCAAACTCGATATGCCAGGCACATTCAACGCGAGCGATTTTTAACAAATTCAGCAAAATTCTTCCGACATTTTTTTCCAAGAAGAATTTCAATCCAGTGTCCCTGTCAACTTCAAGTGACAGCTAATGTCAATTTGACGTGACATTAGAGTTGCGTTCAGAAACGTCGATCTTTTCCGAACATCCCCCCGCCCCGGACCGTTAAGAACGGTACGTCAATCTACGGGTAATCGGGAGAGCCCACTAACTGCTCTCTTCAAAACCGAATCTCGAACCAAAACCTCAGCAAAACGAGGAACTCCGTCAGTTCCGGGGTAGAGTTTAACAATGCGCCCCCTTCGCCAACATAGGGGCGGCAGGTTAGCATCCTTAATCAACACGAGGTCGCCAGTCTGGGGTGGGGTGGTTTTATCTGTCCACTTCACGCGCTGTTGTAGGATATGCAAATACTCCATCGACCAACGTGCCCAGAAGTTTTGGGACATCTGTTTCAAAAGTTGGTATCGCGACAAACGATGGGATCCTACATCCTGAATCGGATATTCAGGCAACGCCAAAAGGGGCTGTCCGATCAAGAAATGACCTGGCGTCAACGCTTCCAGGTCATTCGGGTCCGAAGACAACGGGCACAAGGGTCGCGAGTTGAGGACGGCCTCAATTTTACAAAATACCGTATCAAGTTCCTCAAACGTGAGAATAGTTTCTCCAATCACGCGACGCAAGTGTGTCTTGGCAGCCTTTACACAAGCTTCAAAAATTCCTCCCCAGGTCGGACAAGCTGGAGGGCTAAACTTCCAGATTATCCCACGCCGGGAGAGGGTGGTTCCAATGTCTATTTTATTATCAACAAAAAACTTAACTACTTCCTTAAGATAATTACACGTTCCCTTATAATTAGTACCACAATCGGAACGTATCAATGACGGCAGTCCTCTACGGGAAACAAATCTGCTCAAGGCGGCGACAAAGGCTTCGGTAGACAATTCCGAGACAATTTCCAAGTGGACAGCCTTGGTGGACAAACACACAAACACGCACAAGTACGCCTTATAGGTTTTAGCATTACGCAGTCTCGAAGCCTTTACAGTAAAGGGACCGGCGAAGTCGGTGGCGACTCCGGCAAAAGCTCTACATTCCGTGACGCGATCAGCAGGCAAATCACCCATCTGGGGCTGCATGGTCGCGGCCTTCAATCGATAACAAGGCAGGCAACGGAAAACCACAGTGCGAATGGCTCGACGAGCAGACAAAATCCAAAATTCACGCTGCAAAATGGCCAACAAAGCATTACAGCCAGCATGTTGTGCATTCACATGGCGATCTGTTATTATCAGTTGAGTCAAATGTCCGGCTTTAGGTAACAAAAGGGGGTGACGAGCTCCATACGGCAGGTTCGCATTTCGAAGTCTTCCGCCGACTCGCAAAAGCCCACTCTCGTCCAGGAAGGGATTTAATCGCGATACCGCGCCCTTCAACTTGCGACGGCCTAAACGCAAAATTTCAATCTCGGACTCAAAACTATCAGCTTGTACTCTCCGGACCCAAAACAAGAGCGCGTCCCTACGCTCGTCCGGAGTGAGAACCGACGAATCACGCCTCGCGCGTGGGTTTCTGCAGTTGTACACAAAACGTCTGATCCAAGCGGTAACACCAAGCAGTTTCTGTAAGGAGCTGTACCGATCCAACAACAAATCCTTTTCCCCGGCGGGGTTAGTCTCCAGGACGCATGCCCGCATATCAGGAACGGCTACGTTCGACAACGCTGGAGAGGGCGGCCACTCCGACTCAGGCCGCATCAACCACTGTGGGCCCCACCAGAGGGGGTGGTTAATTAGGGTTGGGGCTACACAACCCCGAGACGCACAATCCGCGGGATTCATGGTTCCCGGCACGTGTCTCCAAATCAACTCGATGTCGGAATTACAAATCTGCGACACTCGATTGGCCACAAACACGTCCAAGGTGTGCGCCGGAGCCTTCAACCAACAAAGGACGACCTGACTGTCCGTCCAAGCATAAACCTCTTGTATCTTAATAGATCGACCTAATGTGAGCCATACGTGGTTCAACAAACGCATTAGGAGGGCAGCTCCACACAATTCCAACCTCGGGATCGTATGACGAGTCCGAAGGGGAGCGACTTTGCTTTTCGCTATCACCAGATGCACAGCAGCAACTCCGTCAACAGTAACGGTGCGGAGGTACACGGCCGCAGCAAATCCACGTTCGGAGGCATCGGAAAAGCCGTGAAGAGTAACTTTACAATTTTCAGAAGGGAGGAATAGCCTCGGCAAATGCACTTCATTAATCTCGGGGAGGGATGAAACGAAGCTCGACCAATCTCGGAGTAACTCGTCCGAGAGGGGTTCATCCCACGACACACCCGAAGCCCATAACCGTTGCAAGAAACACTTGGCCATAAACAGCACGGGGCAAATCCACCCATTGGGGTCAAAGGTACGTGCGACAGTAGACAATACTAAACGCTTGGTCCAGACTTTCGGTGGTCGTAAATCCACACAATAAGTGAACGTGTCAGAGACCGGTTTGTACTGTACGCCAAGGACGGTCACCACATGGGGATTATCAACATTTTCGAATAGGTGGGGGTCCTGCTGGTGCTCTTCGGGCAAACCTACCAGTACATCAGGCGAGTTGGATATCCATTTCCTCAACTCGTAACCTCCCGACTTCAAAAGGGCGGTGAGTTCGTCTCTCAGGACAATCGCCTCTGAGACAGATGAGGCGCCCGTGCAAATGTCATCCACATAGACGTCACTGGCCAAAATGGCGGAGGCGCGAGGGTATCTCAAGCGCTCCTTCTCGGCCAACTCCAACAAAGAACGAATCGCAACAAACGGGCTCGACGCCAAACCGTACGTATTCGTATTCAATTCATAAATCAACAAGGGGTCCCTAGGACTCTCTCTCCACAAAATCAATTGGTACCTCCTATCCTCTGGATGGATGACCGTTTGTCTGAACATCATCCGGATGTCAGTCATAAATACAATTTGGTGCCGCCGGAAGTTGGTCAAAATGTCTGAGATCTCCGTGTGCAGCTTGGGACCTACATGCAGACACTGGTTCAAGGACGCTCCAGTAGAGGTGGGAGCCGAACCGTCAAAGACCACCCGAATCTTTCCGGATTTCAAAACGGCGTGGTGCGGCAAAAAGAAGTGCTCAACGGAGCGCCAATCCAAATCGCTCACGGACATGTGCCCTAACTCCTCATACTCCCGCATGAATTCAACATACTTCTGGCGGAAGACCGGATCCTTGCTCATGCGACGCTCCATCGCCACTAGCCTACGTTCCGCTAGCGGTCGGGATTCGCCCAGAGGAGGTCGGCCGGCACGAAAGGGGAGACGGGTGATCAAACGACCAGAGCGGAGGCGACCAGTGTTATTCTGGTAATACAACTCGCATTCATCCGCTACTGGGTCAACCCGCGGGGCTGGTGGAGGTTCCTCAACCTCCCAAAACTTCTGCACCACTTCGGAGAGAGACACATTAAAAACAAGACCGCGATCCTCATCTGGGGAATCCAAAACGCGGCGAGCAGGGCCCATCACAACTGTACCGAGTGTCGTCTGCAGAGCTACCAAGCCATCTGGCTGCAAAACTCGCTTCCCCGTCAACAAAACTCGCCCCAGGACATCGGCTCCAAGGAGAGCATCAATCGGGCCTGGGCGGAAGAAATTTGGATCGGCGAGTGGGGAATCAGACACCAAAGACAACATACTCGGTCCCAAGTCAACTGAAGGTTGACGGCCAACAACTGTGTCCAACACAATCGCCGAGGTCTTAATGCCTGGCGTGGACCCATTACGTGATGTAAATGTGAAGTCAACATGCCCTAACAACCCGGGGACTTTCACATCGCCAACACCTCTCACGCCTTCCGTGTGGGGGTGCACCTTGAGGCCCAACCGCCTAACTAACCAAGATGACACAACACACCCCTGAGCACCGGAATCCAACAAGGCGCGAACTTCCACAAGGTCGCCATTCAATCCCCTGACAAGCACAGAGGCCGTGGGCAACAAAACGGTCTCTGGAGGGGTGGCTACAATCGACCGTAAACACGTTGATTGCTAGTATGTGGGGTCCCCAGACGTCCCCCCATGGTAAGGGGGTCGCTCATAGCGATCCAGTGGGTCCCAATCTCCCACATACTGCCTACGTCCAAATCGCCCGGTATCAGGCGGGTTATATCTCCCGGCCCCTTGAAGACGGGGCGGGCGCCGCTCCAAACGCGGGTGTTCGGCGAGCGGCGGCGAGAATCGGTGCCTATCATCCACCGTGTACGTCGCCCCATAGTCGCGGGGGCACGGTGACCGATTTTCAGAGGGGGGGTCCCGGGGACCCCCGGCTGTGCGAGGCTCAACACGTTGCGGGGGGCTTCTACGACCTCCCGCAACGCTCGCAAAATCGAACCCCCTAGTTGGGGACCGATTTCCCATTGGGGGGTCCGTGGGACCCCCGCCCGTGCGAGGCTCAAAACGTCGCGGGGGGCCTCTACGACCTCCGGCAACGCCCGCATAACTCATCCCCATCCTTGGGGATCGGTTTCCCATTGGGGGGTCCCTGGGACCCCCGCCCGTTTGAGGCTCAAAACGTGGCGGAGAGCGTCTGGGGCCACTCTGGTGGCCACTAGAACTGCTGCGGGATGCAAACACCGCGGGGGGTCCGAGCCCCCCACCCATACGAGGTGATCCTGCAGCGACGCGCTGCGGCGCTCCGCCGCCCTCTGGGCTGTTCATGCAGAGGAGGGGATGGTGGTTGCCCTTACAAAAGCGGCATGGGTGCGCTTGGGTACATTCGCGCTGCATGTGCAGGCCCAAGCACGAGTAGCACCATGTCCGTTGTCGCGCGATCGCTCGACGGCCTTGGACGCGCTGGTCGAGGAACTTATCACAACGGGTCGTGCTGTGACCCGGTTCCCGACAATACAAGCAGCGGGCGGTCTCCTGGACGGCGGCATAGCGGCCGGGCGCGCGAGGGGCCATACGCCCCCTACGGGGGGGTCCGGTGGGGGATCTACTCTGTGGCACAGGTCGTTCGGGTCCCATAGGACCGGCCAGAGAGGAATTATCTGCCAGTCTACTTTCTCCTTCCAGGAACGTCAAGAGGTCCGAGAAGGGTGGCAGATAAGTCGCACTATCCCCACCATACTGCTGCTCAAAACGGACCTTAACAGAGTCCGGCAACTTTCCCAGGACAATGTGCAGTAACAAAAACGACCACTGCTCCACTGGGAGTTTTAAGTTTTTCAATGCGTTGTAGGCAACCAACAGCGGATTCAACAAAGCCACTCTCAAGTGCATCACGCTGGCAACGCGGGGTAAATTCAAAATGGCGGCAACATGGTTGTCCGCCAGACGTCGTACGTTCTGGTACCGACGGGCAATCAAATCCCTAGCAATAGGGTAGTTTTCATCCGAGGGGGCCAAATGTTGAACCGATTCAAGGGCCTCCCCTTCCAACACGGATAACAAATAAGCTAACTTCTGGCCCTGGGTCAAATCGTCCCGGGCATGTACAAGACTATCAAAAATATTAATAAAGCCCTCCCAGTCCTCTAGACGACCAGCAAAGCGCCTTAAGTCTAAGGGGGCCAATCTAGCAAAGAGAGGGGGCATACTTTTAGATGTGACCGGGGACGGGCTCGGTTCATTCTCTCTTGCCACTTGCAAAGGTCGAGCTACCTGGGTAATTCTGTCCGCAAAATCATAACACTGGTCCACATCCAAATCGACTTCTTGTCGCATTTCCACATCGGCCTCAACAGTCCTTTCCAAAAATAAGGCATACTGTTCATCAACAACAGCCAAACGTACGGGCAGATCTACGTATCTGTTCAACAAGGCCTCCGTCCTATCCGGTCGGTCCAATAATGCGACCGCAGAAGCTAACCACCGTAACTCAGAACGTATTTTGGCTTTAGCAGAGGAGGCCGTCATTGTAACGTCACAAATTTATCAACAAAAACAACAAATTCAAAATATTCACTATAACACAAAATCTCCAATATTTGGAGGTTATTACTAACCACAAAATTCCAATATTACAACAACAAAGTATTTATAATGACACAAACTCTTAAATATCTGGAGGTTATCAGAAAACAACAAAACTCACTGACTATTGAAATTCACTTGGATATCAACACAACATACTGTTACACAACAACAAGTTAATTTCAATTATTTCAAAGCACAAGTTTCAATGAGTTTCAATGTGTAAACAATGTCCCAAATCATTTAAGTTTCACTAAGTATTGAGTGCAAACTTATTAGCTGACCTTTTATTAGCTATTATTTTAGCAACAAACTTGTCAATATTCACAACTCAAGTTTGCTGACAAAACTAAATAATAATTATTATGAACAAAGAAAGGCATCTGTTTACATTTTGGAACTTCAATACATGACAATTAATTACAAGACATGGAACCAATAACAAAGGAATGCCCTTTACTTTTCAAATGCAAGTTAATCACCATTTACAAGTACAAATTAATCTAGTCCGGACCAGACTGGGTCATCAAACGGCACTGATTAATACAAAGTTTTGGCGTGGGCCTCTCAGGCCTTCAAGCTACGCTCTTGGCTACCAAAAAATGTTCAGTACACCCCTGCCTAGACCGCGGAGTCAGCATTGGCGCAGTGGAAGGCTATCATGAGTATAGACTCCGGACAAATCTTGGTTTCAGCCGGGATGTAACTGAACAATAGGACTGCGATACACAGTGGAGAGAATGTTAAGTAAGGTGATTTCACATACGGTTCTGTGGTGTCGAAAATCCCTGGGCAGCGTGGGGAGAGGGGGGCCCCCCCTGTGGCTCCGTCTTCTTCTGCAGACCTTACCAATTAGTCACCTCACTCATAACACAAATAACAGCGTTCACAAGACACTGGGCGTTTCAACAATAGATACACAAAGACACACACGTGGGAGCTTTTTTTATTACGATATAGTGTCTCGACAACAAGCGCGTGTGGTAGAAAAGGTTATCTTTCAAAGCATCCGCGACCGGCCACTCCAGAGATGGCATCAAAACCTTGGTCGTACAAAACGGGATCACATAGATAATTTAAGATGTATTCAAACTCGATATGCCAGGCACATTCAACGCGAGCGATTTTTAACAAATTCAGCAAAATTCTTCCGACATTTTTTTCCAAGAAGAATTTCAATCCAGTGTCCCTGTCAACTTCAAGTGACAGCTAATGTCAATTTGACGTGACATTAGAGTTGCGTTCAGAAACGTCGATCTTTTCCGAACAACCTTCTTCAGTACCAATTTAACAATATTTTCAGGTTTCTAGTAAATCCAGTGATTAAGTTAAACTGGATAAAATTAATAAATAGAATAGACTGGGAGCTTCGCCAAAACTCTGTGGTGTGCAGCAAATATTTCAAGCAAAACTGCAAAAAACCTTGAGAAATTATTTAAATAAAGTTGTTCTTTTCAGAGGACAATAATTAATGTGTACCTAAATGTTCAATGGTTTTGGGAAAGGTATAATTATTTATTTATTTTTGAAGTATATACATTTTAACATAAAATATGTCATTAATTTTTTTACCGTAGCCCTTCAAAATACTTCACAATGAATTTTTAAAGATTCGCAAAAATGACCACCAAGTTATTTAAATTTTTTAATTTTTGCATGCACATTGCTGTTTTTATTATTGATAAATTAAAAATGAAGTATTTAGAAAAAATCGACCCGTCTCACAACCAGCTCCGATGGGACTCGAACCCACGACCTTTCGCTATCCGGGCGACTGCTCTAACCACTGAGCTACGGAGTCGTTGATCGTTGTATTCGTCGTCGTCGTCGTCGTCGTTAACGACTCCGTAGCTCAGTCGTTAGAGCAGCCGCCCGGATAGCGTAAGGTCGTGGGTTCGAGTCCCATCGGAACTGGTTGTGAGACAGGTAAATTTTTTCTATATACTTACTTCATTTTCAATTTTTCACGTGCTAGTGTTTTCGTGACAGCCACCATTTATTTATTTTTTATTTTTATTTAATTTATTTAACAATGCGTGCTTGAATAATATAATATTGTATAGTCATACAATATTGTATTATTCAAGAAAATTAACAACATGTCTTCACAAAGTACCTAAGGTATTTAAATACTGTATTGTGCCTCTAAGTACGAATACTTCGATCAAAACGCAGAATAAAAATATTTATTCGTAAAAAATCGAAAAATTTGGTGCAATGCGATGAAAAGGGACTCCAAAAACTCATTAAAAAACAAGATTTCAACCAGTGCAGCTGTGCGATTAGGAAGTATGACCGGCCGGTGCGGTATACTGGCGGTCGGGAGGAATGACGTCGAACGGGGTAAAAGCCGATTGCTAGCGAACAGCCGAGGCGATAGTGTTTTAAGCAAATTAATTTTTACAATAACTTTGTAAATACTTATCGTATTGAAGTGAAATGACCATTATTATTGAAAAATGGAAAATGAAGTATTCAGAAAATAAAATCCATTTTCCATTTTTCAATAAGTAATAAAAATTGCATTGTGAATGCAAAAAAATTAAAAATTTAAATAACATGACCTTTATTTTTATTTTCCCATGTCCATTAAAGTATACTTCATATCATATGAATTATTAAATCTTGTTTGTGTTTTATTTACATTATTGTTATCGAGAACCTAAAATGGGCTTGAGGGCAGCTCTAAAACTCACACACACGTTTACAAATTACACACACTAGCTCATGTCATTTTCGGTCTCACAACCAAGCGAACTCTGTCCGTCTATTACTAGAGTATAATAAGTTTATGATCTAATCACGCCGCGAATCTTAAAAGAGCTTCCTAGAAAAGGTGTTGTGGTTCCTGACCCGACCACGTCAAGAAACGGAGTTTTTGCTGTGGCACAAAATCATCATTTAAAATGTGCTTTTTAGTGCCACTGATCTCAGGAATTTGTGCCTCATACTTTTTGAGTAACAAGAGTACGATTGTGGTCGGGCTAGGAATCGCGGTTCCTGGCCCGACCACAACCAAATCTAATAAAATATCAATAATGCGAAGTTACTTAGTATGCCAAAAAAATGTGTGTCAATTGTGCCTATTGTACACAGAATGAATCTAGCTTTATATCACAGAATGTATCGAAATTTTTGATAAAATTAAGTGGGCAAGGTAATAAGGTGTGTCTATTTAATGTTTCTTAATTTGTATGCAATAATTATTCGTCAGATTATATACAAAGCACTGTTTGCTATTATGTTTCATTTTACTACAAGTACTCTCTCTCTCTCTCCCATGCAATTGTTATAAATAAATAATATAATAAATATTTTCTTACAATCACACCAATTATCTAAGCCCATACATTTCATTAAGATACTGTGTCTAGTGAACTTAATAACGGATAATTTATACTTAAATATTTTTTTCTTTGTACACACATACTTATACAGAAAACACCCAGACCAAACAAATACAGACATGTTCATATGCACACAAATATTTGTCTTGGTCGGGCGGGAATCGAACCCGAGACCTCTGGCGCAGAAGGCAGGTATCTTATGTTACCTCTGCACCAAATCGGCCGTCAGTTATAATTTGCTAAGTAGCAAAATATTAGTGTAAATAAAAACTTACTCCAATTATACTGGGATTTCTGGTGTGATACGTTCTGGCCCGGCCACGGTGTCAACAAAGGCTGTGGTTGTGTCGGTATACGGTACGGATAAGTACCTCGTAGTACTTTGATGGAAAAAAAGAGTACCACAGTATTTCATCAGTTATAACACATTTTTGGTGGCCGGGCTGCAACGCATACGACCCAGCCCGGCCACGCTTCTATCGAAATAAATAGATAACTTAACGATGCAATTTTGGTACGGGGTAATGGTACGTATTCTGTACCAACGAGAATGTGTCCGTTTCCCCTTTAAAATGGTAATTAAAACAATATATTTTGGCATTGAAATTTCTGAAATAAAGCGCCTGATATTGTTGATTGAGCAATATACGTAACTTGACGTCTTCTGTATATTTTTTTTTGTAGGCGCAATGGCTCATATGATTTAAACTAGGCTTAGTTAAAATTTGATAAAAATTTATAATTATACATCTATCTTTTCCCATTGGTCTTTTTCCACTTACATTTTGTTTAGTGTAAATAGTTTCTAAGACCCCAAAATATTTTAAAAGCTTAGCAGTCAGGGCTGCCTCAATACAAAAAGGTTTTCTTAAAGAAGAGTAAATATATTTTCCTATACATTTCGGAAGGGTGATATAGATTTGAAACATTTATAGTATGGTGGTCCCTTTTTATGGGCATATTAAAATAATAAATAAAGTTTTTGAAACTGAACCGTGCGACATAACTATACCATAGGTATTAGAAAAGATCGAAGAGAATCTCGTTTCGCAATTTGCCACAGTAGGACTCAAACCCACGACATTTCACTGTCGTCCGAGTAAATGCTCTGACTACTGTGCTACGGAGTCGTAAAAAGACGCATCGAATTTCTCTAATAAATAATAAATATCGAATCTGATAGGTACGTAATCTGCAAACTGTCTTAAATGCGAAAAATAAAAAGAATAAATCGAACTCATCGCTTCATTATAACGTTAAATGGGGGTAAAGTTTGACTTATTGTTTTTAGGGTTCCGTAGCAAAATGGTAAAAAGGAATCCTTATGGTGCGACTCTGTCTGTCTTTCACAAACTGGTTTACTCGAGAACCACTTATGCTATCAACTTGAAATTAGATGACGTTTGCCCAACTATTTTGCAAATAAGAGAGAAATAAAACTATAATTTTTTTTTTGGAACAGGGTCTGAAAGGGGATCTTAAAAATTCGAAGTGGGGCTACTAGGGCATATGAAGTATCATATGAAAGAGCGCTACTTGCAAATTCTCAATCATCTGTTTTTTTTTTGTTTTAGGCTGCATAGTTTTTGACTTATGATGAAAAATGTAAAAAAAATACCGTTCCCTCTTATCGCCGAAGTTTGCAAAGAGAAAATCTGAAATTCTTATATGTAATAGAAGTTCATGTAAAGATTACAGGAAAAATAAAACGATGTCTCTTAATAGTAAACTTTTTCAGAAATCATAAACCAATTATTATTTACATTAGTTCCACTATCGGTCAAGAGATAGCACTGACCTAAAACTGCATTATTCTACACCGCAAACTCTGACGACTATAGCCTCGCCGATGAAAACATTTTCACGTTTTATTTATTTATATTAATGATGGTACGGAACCCTCGGTGCACGAGTCCGATTAGCTCTTGACCGGTTTTTTATGTACTTAGTTCCCTGTTGTGGCTGTTGTTTTCGTTATCGAAGTTTAAAGCCTGATTGTATCTACTAATATATTAAGGACAACAAAATAAACATTGATTTTGAAAAAAAAAATTAGTAGTTTTTTTTCTTTAATATCCATTTCATACATAGGTATATAACGTTTTTAACCAACTCAAAAAGAAGGAGGTTATTACTTCGACTGTATATTTTTTTTTATGTGTGTTACCTCAGAACTTTTTCGTTAATGAACGGATTTGGATAATTCTTTTTTTATTTGAAAGGTGACGCTTCTCGTGTGGTCTCATTTAAATTTCATCAAGAACTGACGATAACTTTTGGAATTATCGTGAATAATGCGTATTGAGACTTTAGTTTGCTTATTTAGGCGACTTCTTTATTTTCATCAAAGTAAGGATCTTTTTCAAATATTTTTTTTGTCAAAAGTTTATACTCCTGACGAGATCTTATTTTCATCAAGTCAAGATCAGGAGATGAAATCCCAGGAAAATTGAGAGAAATTCTCTAATATAGGCAACATCGTTACATTTATTTTTGAAGTTAGTCAAGTATTTGCATCTGGTAGTATGATCATCTCATAGTGATGAGCTGGTGATGGAAGCTACAACTCCTTAACGGTTAGAAGCTGGAGAATAATTCCTTAAGTATTAATCGTACGTTTGGACTAATAGTTACCTATATTCTTTCAGGTTATTAGGGTGAGCTGATTGATGATGAGAGTTGAAACTCCTCAACATAGTTATAGGATGTTTTATAAATACCATATGCACGAATGGACCTTCAGTTGTATACCTTCAAGTTATCTAAGTAGCTAAAAATGGATAGCTGAACTCCGTAACGGTCAGGATATTACAACAATTTATCATAATCACCATGTAGTTTCGCTACGATTATTTACACTAAAAATAGAAAAATAAAACGTTAAAAAATGTAACCGCCTCCAAAAAGAATCTTTAAACAAAATTAACAAAAAAAGTCGGTGCTAAGCCAAGCCAAAAAGAATAGGAACGAATTACACTGAGTGAAATAACAAAAATTGAAAAAACCCGGTCCCAAGCGTGAGGTGTAGGACGTATTTACCTCAAATACCTATTAGACTTGGCACCGACTTCAAACAGTTCAGTAAGTAGGTACCAAGATAAGTTAGAAAAAGTCACGCATTTTCGTCCTTTGAATTAAAAATTCTAATTACTTTTTTCGTTTTTTAGTGTTTGTTAATTTTGTTTGAATATTCTTCTTGAAGGCGGTTCCCTTTTTAAAAAAAAATGTTTTATTTCTATTACTTAAAAATTCGTAAAACTCATATTTACAAACAATTTTTTGTATGGAGGCAGCCCTGAGTGATAATCTCTCAAGACGTCAAATTACGTTAATTTGCTCAAACAAGAATGTCAGGCGTTTTATTTCAGAAATTTCGATGCAAAAATAAATAGTTTTAATTACTATTTTAAAGGGGAAACGGACACATTCTCGTTGGTACAGAATACGTACCATCACCTCGTACCAAAATTGCATCGTAAAGTTACCTATTTATTTCGATAGAAGCGTGGCCGGGCTGGGTCGTATGCGTTGCAGCCCGGCCACCAAAAATGTGTTATAACTGATGAAATACTGTGGTACTCTTTTTTTCCAACGAAGTACTACGAGGTACTTATCCGTACAGTTTACTGACACAACCACAGCCTTATTTGACGCCGTGGCCGGGCCAGAACGTAACACACGGATTTCTGCATAATCCTCATAACGCACATTCAGACCAACCGGTTCGGATCGGCTGGGCTCGGCATGGAGCCGTACGCCTGCCGCGGGAGCTATCCGCGTCAGTACGACTGCCGCGGGAGCTATCCGCGTCAGTACGACTGCCGCGGGAGCTATCCGCGTCAGTACGACTGCCGCGGGAGCTATCCGCGTCAGTACGACTGCCGCGGGAGCTATCCGCGTCAGTACGACTGCCGCGGGAGCTATCCGCGTCAGTACGACTGCCGCGGGAGCTATCCGCGTCAGTACGACTGCCGCGGGAGCTATCCGCGTCAGTACGACTGCCGCGGGAGCTATCCGCGTCAGTACGACTGCCGCGGGAGCTATCCGCGTCAGTACGACTGCCGCGGGAGCTATCCGCGTGAGTACGACTGCCGCGGTAGCTATCCGCGTCAGTACGATCAGAGATTAGCGGGTTGCAGCTAATATGAACTGTAAATTCATGTTTATAGATTCCAATTTTCTTTACCGCATTTAAAAATGCTGTCTGGGCCGCCGGGCCGCTGCTCGGTAAATAAATATTTATTGTGAGCAGATTTTACACAATAACTTTTTATTATTTCAATATTATGTATCGTTTGGAAAACCAACAATAGGTAGGTACTTTAGAAAACCCTGGTTATCAAATTTTGTGCAGGAAAATATTGAAAAAATAATGATAAAATTAAACCGAACAAACAACAAAGCAAGAAATTTTGTTGTTTTATCATTAAATTATTCAACTGAAATGCACTTATTATACTTAACAATTGCTAAGGAAAGAAAAAGAGAATACCTCAAGTAAAATAAAACATAATAGTCAACAGTGCTTTGTAAGTTTGTATATGTAAATTAAGAAACATTTAATAGCTTATACTTACCTGGCCTACTCAATTTTATCAAAATTTCGATACATTCTGTGACATAAAGCTAGATTCATTCTATGTGCAATAGGCACAATTGGCACACATTTTTTGGCATACTAAGTAACTTTGCATTATTGATATTTTATTAGATCTGGTTGTGGTCGGGCCAGGAACCGCGATTCCTAGCCCGACCACAATCGTACTCTTGTTACTCAAAAAGTATGAGGCACAAATTCCTGAGATCAGTGGCACTAAAAAGCACATTTAAAATGATGATTTTGTGCCACAGCAAAAACTCCGTTTCTTGTCGTGGTCGGGTCAGGAACCACAACACTAGAAAAGCAGTAGTATTTATTACAATACTCATCAATGCTATTATTAGAACATCTTACTTTCCAACCCACTGGAAAGTCGCCCAAATACTCATGATCCACAAAAATGGTAAACCAGCTCATTTCGCCTCGTCATACCGCCCAATAAGTCTTCTACCAATAATGTCGAAAGTATGTGAGAAAATCTTACTTGCTCGACTGCGGCCTGCTCTGGAAGAACTTAGAATTACTCCTAACCACCAGTTTGGATTCCGACAACATCACTCAACCATAGAACAGGTTCACAGAGTCTGCGACTGCATCCGGAATTCCATGGAACACAAGGAATTTTGCTCGTCTGCTTTCCTCGACATCCAGCAAGCCTTTGACAGAGTATGGCATAAGGGCCTTCTGTATAAAATAAAACAAAGTCTTCCCCACACATACTTTGGAATTCTGAAATCCTACCTAAGCGATAGAATGTTCCAAGTCAAGGAGGATGACGCTCGTTCGCAGTTCTACCAGTGCAAAGCAGGTGTTCCACAGGGATCAGTGCTGGGACCATCTCTTTACACCTTGTACACCTCAGATCTACTTGAAGATGAGCATGTTACGACAGCCACATTCGCAGATGACACCGCTATCTTGGCCAGCCATCCAAATCCTGAGACAGCGTCCAAAATTCTTCAAGGTCACCTAGACAAAATAGATTACTGGCTAAAGAGTTGGAGAATAAAAGCCAGCCCTGCAAAGTCGTCTCACATCACTTTTAGTTTGCGACCAGGCAACTGTCCTCCAGTCATCCTGTCCAATGAACCTCTTCCTCATGTAGATTGCGTCAAATACTTGGGTATTCACCTCGACCGCCGAATGACTTGGAAAAACCACATCAAAGCAAAAAGAGAAGAAATAAATCTTAAATTCAAAAACCTGCATTGGCTATTGGGCAGACAGTCAGAACTGTCCATGGAAAACAAAATTCTGGTTTACAAGACAATTCTCAAACCTGTGTGGACCTATGGCATCCAGCTCTGGGGTAGTGCTAGTCACTCAAACATTGAGATCCTTCAACGCCTGCAAATTTCAATACTGAAGACAGTTATGAAGGCCCCCTGGTTTATCACCAATGCTGAGGTTCACCAGTTTGCGAATATTCCTACAATAAAGGAGGAAATCACCGAGGCATGCTTTAATTATAAATCACGTCTGAAAGTCCACCCTAACAAGCTAATCCAGACCCTAATCTCTATCAACCCTCCCAAACGCCTAAAAAGGAGCCGCATCATAGAGCTTGACGATATTCGATTTAAAAGCCTCATTTAGGAACCTCATTATTGAATGAGGTCTTCTCACGTTTATATCTTTTCCCCTCACCTGCTTATAGCAATATTGCTGATTGCAGATAGCGAAATAATACAAAAAAAATATATGCATTCACAATGCAATTTTTGTAAGTATAGGAAAAATGTGATAGTAAAAAACCACGAGCCCTATAAGTAGCTTTCAGGCGGGATTCGAACTCGCGCCTCCGGGAATCCGGCCCGATGCTCTGACCAACTAAGCTACCGAAAGGCTTACACGACTCGTCGAATTTTGCTATCACTTGTTACGCTGTAGGCCAGCGTTGTTTCATCAATGTGAGGAAACCCTCGCATCCGAAAGAAACATTTTTACAAATGTTTAACAGTCAATTAAGATGAAACAGCCATTAAATAAGATTTTAAATTATTTTTATGCATTCACAATGCAATTTTTGTAAGTATAGGAAAAATGTGATAGTAAAAAACCACGAGCCCTATAAGTAGCTTTCAGGCGGGATTCGAACCCGCGCCTCCGGGAATCCGGCCCGATGCTCTGACCAACTAAGCTACCGAAAGGCTTACACGACTCGTCGAATTTTGCTATCACTTGTTACGCTGTAGGCCAGCGTTGTTTCATCAATGTGAGGAAACCCTCGCATCCGAAAGAAACATTTTTACAAATGTTTAACAGTCAATTAAGATGAAACAGCCATTAAATCAAAGAATACTTTGACCTGTGTAATGATAATCTACGGCAAATTGAATATCCTAAACATTTTGCATTGTGCAGTGACTCGCACTGGTATAACTTAGAACACCGACTGTCACTTGACAACATGTATGCCAACATTATAACTATCCTATCGGAGGCCGCGCAGCAAACCTACGCTGACTCCGCGCAGTCGTCCAAGCGGTCTGACAAACATCGAAAAATAGTGGGTTGGAATAAGCATGTTCGCGAGGCGCATACTCTGGCTAGACAAAAATATAAATTATGGTTGCTATATAAAAGACCAACATCTGGGCCTATATATAAAGAAATGTGCCTTAGTCGTAAAACTTTTAAAGGCAAATTAAAGTGGTGCCAAAATCACCAAGAGCAAATTAAATGTGATATTTTAGCATCTCATCATAATGACAATAATTTAAAAAAAATTTGGAAAGCTACCAGTAAATTTAATATCAAGCCGGGCTTGCCAGTTAGTGTTGGGGGTGCTGATGAACCCTTATCGATAGCGAACATGTTTGTCCAACATTTTAGAGCCGAATCTCCGCTAGGTGCGTCGCAGTCGCATGGGGTGCTCGATGATGAGATCGGTGGTGACACCGACCTCATTCGCTTCTCCGCGAAACAGTTTAATGACGTAATCGAAAAAATTACTAGGGGGAAGTCACCAGGGCACGATGGTCTCAGCATCGAGCACCTCCAGCATGCTGGACCACACTTGTCGAGAGTCCTGGCTATGTTTTTCTCTCTGTGCATGTGCCATAAGTATCTTCCCGATGACCTTATGCGTACAATTGTTGTTCCCATAATTAAAAATAAAACCAGTGATGTAACTGATAAGGGTAACTATAGACCGATTTCTCTGGCCACAATTATAGCGAAGATACTCGATAGTCTGCTGAACACTTGGCTTGAGGGTTATTTGGGCATACATGATGGTCAGTTTGGCTTTAGGTCCGACCTCTCAACTGAAGGCGCGATAATGGCACTGAAACACACTGTCCGTTACTACACCGAACGTCAAACTCCAGTTTACGCATGCTTTCTTGACCTTTCTCGTGCTTTTGACCTCGTTTCTTATGATGTCCTATGGCGTAAGCTTCGCGAAAGAAATATTCCAGCAGAACTGTTGTGTATCTTCCAATACTGGTATCATAACCAGGTAAATTATGTGAGATGGGCTGGGAAGCTCTCCGACTCATTTAGGTTGGAGTGTGGGGTGAGGCAGGGTGGCCTGTCCTCGCCTACGCTGTTTAATCTCTATGTGAAAGACCTGATCGGTGCACTCAGTAGCACGAGGATCGGATGCCGCATTGATGACGTGAGCGTTAACAACATTAGGTATGCGGACGATATGGTGCTGCTGAGTCCATCGATCAGGGCCCTTAGGGAGCTTCTAAAAATGTGCGAATGTTTCGCACAAGCACATGGTCTTTTATACAACTCTAAAAAGAGTGAGTACCTGGTTTTTAAGGCCGTCGGTGGCAAATGTCCGCCGTATGTACCCAAGATTACACTCGATGGTACAGAACTCCAACGTGTAAATCAGTTCAAATATCTTGGACATTTTGTAACTGACGACCTTAAAGACGAGGTGGATATTGAGAGGGAACGCAGGGCGCTGGCGGTTCGTTGCAATATGGTGGCTCGCAGGTTTGCACGTTGTAGTATACCAGTAAAACTAACTTTGTTCAGAGCATATTGTCAAGTTTTCTACACGTGCAGCCTTTGGACCAACTACACGCAGCGTACCCTCAGTGCTTTGCGGGTCCAATATAATAACGCTTTCAGGATGTTGATGGGGCTGCCTAGGTTCTGCAGTGCTTCAGGCATGTTTGCGCAAGCACATATAGATGGCTTCGATGCCATATTTCGCAAGAAAACTGCCTCGTTGCTGTGCAGGCTGCGGTCTAGCCCTAACTCCATCCTGCGAGTTATAGCGGGTCGTTACGACTCCCCAATAATAGCCCACTGCGTTCGGAGGTGTATATCAAACACCTCATTAGTTGCTAAGTAAAAATTGTGGATACTAACATAGTTTTTAAGTTTTAATTGTTACTAACAAAATATGGATCATTGTCTGGTCTGAAATAAAACTGATTTTATTTTTATTTATTTAAATAAGATTTTAAATTATTTTTATGCATTAACAATGCAATTTTTGTAAGTAAGTATAGGAAAAATGTGATAGTAAAAAACCACGAGCCCTATAAGTAGCTTTCAGTCGGGATTCGAACCCGCGCCTCCGGGAATCCGGCCCGATGCTCTGACCAACTAAGCTACCGAAAGGCTTACACGACTCGTCGAATTTTGCTATCACTTGTTATGCTGTAGGCCAGCGTTGTTTCATCAATGTGAGGAAACCCTCGCATCCGAAAGAAACATTTTTACAAATGTTTAACAGTCAATTAAGATGAAACAGCCATTAAATAAGATTTTAAATTATTTTTATGCATTCACAATGCAATTTTTGTAAGTATAGGAAAAATGTGATAGTAAAAAACCACGAGCCCTATAAGTAGCTTTCAGGCGGGATTCGAACCCGCGCCTCCGGGAATCCGGCCCGATGCTCTGACCAACTAAGCTACATAAAGGCTTACACGACTCGTCGAGTTTTGCTATCACTTGTTACGCTGTAGGCCAGCGTTGTTTCATCAATGTGAGGAAACCCTCGCATCCGAAAGAAACATTTTTACAAATGTTTAACAGTCAATTAAGATGAAACAGCCATTAAATAAGATTTTAAATTATTTTTATGCATTCACAATGCAATTTTTGTAAGTATAGGAAAAATGTGATAGTAAAAAACCACGAGCCCTATAAGTAGCTTTCAGGCGGGATTCGAACCCGCGCCTCCGGGAATCCGGCCGGATGCTCTGACCAACTAAGCTACCGAAAGGCTTATACGACTCGTCGAATTTTGCTATCACTTGTTACGCTGTAGGCCAGCGTTGTTTCATCAATGTGAGGAAACCCTCGCATCCGAAAGAAACATTTTTACAAATGTTTAACAGTCAATTAAGATGAAACAGCCATTAAATAAGATTTTAAATTATTTTTATGCATTCAGCATGCAATTTTTGTAAGTATAGGAAAAATGTGATAGTAAAAAAAACCACGAGCCCTATAAGTAGCTTTCAGGCGGGATTCGAACCCGCGCCTCCGGGAATCCGGCCCGATGCTCTGACCAACTAAGCTACCGAAAGGCTTACACGACTCGTCGAATTTTGCTATCACTTGTTACGCTGTAGGCCAGCGTTGTTTCATCAATGTGAGGAAACCCTCGCATCCGAAAGAAACATTTTTACAAATGTTTAACAGTCAATTAAGATGAAACAGCCATTAAATAAGATTTTAAATTATTTTTATGCATTCACAATGCAATTTTTATAAGTATAGGAAAAAATGTGATAGTAAAAAACCACGAGCCCTATAAGTAGCTTTCAGGCGGGATTCGAACCCGCGCCTCCGGGAATCCGGCCCGATGCTCTGACCAACTAAGCTACCGAAAGGCTGTAACTGTCAATTAAGATGAAACAGCCATTAAATAAGATTTTAAATTATTTTTATGCATTCACAATGCAATTTTTGTAAGTATAGGAAAAACTATAGTATGTAATTTGTTCAAATGAGCACAAATGAGTCACAGTGTGGTGCGACTGGTTGAAATATTTTTCTCATAAAGAATCTGTGTTACTCATTGAGGTGCGACTTGTTGGGAGCAAAGTATACGTTATCGTTTATCCTTATGTATCCTTTGTTCCCAACAAGTCACACCGAATTCAGAGAGAAGGAAATTAAGGTCAAAATGTAAATCTGCGAGGGGAGGTTTGCGGAATGGGAGGGATGTAGGTTCATTGTCCAGGGGCCCGATTCTCAGGCATTCGAACTTTTTCAGTGTGGTAATTCGTATGTCGAACATTTTGTTTGTGGTTTCTATTGAAAAGTTAGAACGTTTCAAACAAACTAAGCTGTGCACATGTCAACAAATTCATTTTGACAGCTAAGTTCGTATACGAACATCTATTGGTTTCTACCACTCGTAGCGTTCGACTGGTTTTCGATCGAACTTTTTCGATTGTGAAATTCTGACAATACACAAAATGTGTTATCTTCGTAAAATATTTGAATTTCGAGCTATAAAAGTGAACTTTTTTCGATTGCCTGAGAATCGGCCCCGGTAGGTATTGATATGCACCTTATCATGATTATATAATCCAAATTGGAACGGAATCGAACGTGGGAAACAGCTAGTCACTCCACTCAGAGAGGCTTGAAGGGTAGAGAAGGTTTGCCCCAGTGTGTCATTAAAATTACTTATCATAATTCATAATTGTAATGTTGTTCCAGGTAAGCGTACCGCTGCAAATGTTCCGTATCTGGGCGTTCCTGGGCATGATGGGGCAGCCGCCGCTAGCGGTAATCTCGCGCTGGGCGGAGCTAAGACTCGGCTCGCGGTGGGGGAACCTTATGGTGTGGAGTTCACTCATCCTGGGCCAGCCGCTCGCCATCATGATGTACTACCACGACTACGCGCTTGAACACTTTAAGCCTATACAAGATTAAACTACTTACTACCAATGCCATAAACATTCGTTTAAGCTGCCTTTTCTAGGGAGATTGTGCAGGCGAAATACCCACCGATAAATGGTACAACAATTCAGTTAGGTCGCAGCAAATGAAAGTATTTATTGCTTGTTTATATTTTTCATCAATTTTGTGGAAAGCTGCACAGCTCTTTAGTTTACCACGCAATCCTAAGATGGAAAGGCAGCTTATACTATTCCATGACAGATATTTTAGACGTACAAGGCATAGTTATGAATTTAAAGTTGTGAACTCATAAATGGCGCCCAAATACAGCCATTATGAGGCTGTACTAAGATTTATACAACGCAGTAGCGGTAATTTTATTTGTATATCTTGTTTCATAGTAAGTTGAAGAAGTACATTCTAAAGTTCTTACGTATTGCACAAAAGCTACTTATTGTTTCAAATAATTTATTTTTATATTTGTACGTGTATAACTGGCGATATCGAAGCTATCAATATATTTTGTGCCATAGCAGCGCAGCGCTTTAATCGTTTTGTTACTGATCAGATGGGCTTACTATCTTTTCCCTTGAACAGCCATAGCCTACGTGGCCTCTACAATTTAGGCTGAAAGTGATAACATTAGCAATAAACAATAAGTTTAAAGTCGTTGTCATAATTTGTTATGTTCATCTATTTATACATTTTTGGAATGTACATAACAATTTTGTTGTTTTTCTGTAAGTATATTGAAAATCCTGACCGGTCATGGAAACTCGAGAATGTAGTCTAATCTTTTTTGAAAATTTTACACAGTTCAAAATGTCAATGCTATTTTTATGGTAACTAATATTTTTTTAAAGCACATTCATTGCTAGACATATATTTATACTATTTATTTTTATGTCGTCTCTAAGCGGTAAATAAATCAATGTAAGTATATAATACTGTTATATTAGAGTACATTGGAATTGTAATTATATACTACTCAAAACAAAATAGGGGCCACTGGGCTTTTTTCATGAAAACGTGCTCACTTTAGCGCCTCATAGATGAGTAACTTTTTGATTTATACGTCAATGGAGAGACCAAACGCCCAATTATCAAATATCGTTTTCAAAAAATTGCTAAAAACCGCTCAATATTCTCAAAAAGGAAAAACAATAAGTACTTCATGTGCCATATAACGATATAATATGTTAACAAAAAGTTCTCATCTATGAGACGCTAAAGTGAGCATGTTTGCATGAAAAAAGCCCAGTGGCCCCTATTTTGTTTTGAGTAGTATATATTATTAGTATAGTTGGAAAACAATATTTACAGGGATTTGAAATTATAGCAATAAAAGTATTTAGGTAGTCAAATTATGCCAAATGTAAGTTACATTGAAAATTTTTATTTTTGAATTGGTACAGAAATAGTTTTAAGCTAGACTTTTAATAGCTTACAATGGGGTTTTGGGATTTTGGTGCATTTTCGATATAAAATTATCATATTTTTGTCATATTTATACTAACTCTTAAGACTGAAAGTACCTTTTATCGATTTTTAATAAAAATAAATAACATTTAAAACCATTTTCATAGAATTTATTATTGTGGTAAGTATATGAATTGTTGAATGATTTTTATAATTATGTATTAAATGTAATGAAAATGTAAATTTTGGAGCCATTTTTATAAAAGAAAATGCCAGGATTAGTTAAGTAAAGTTATTTTGTTGTTATACTTTTTATACATATTTTAAATCGATTGAAATTAAATTTTTAAACAAAACAATGTGGTTTAAAATGTTCGTCCTTATAGATACTTAGATATTCCTTTTTACCATTTTATTTAATCGAATAATCAGCTAGATTAGATTTACCAAATAGGTACCTAGTTTAACCAAACTATGAAAAATATAAAAATACCGTCTTAAGGAAAATTGTTAAATGTAATGAGCATTTTCTATTGACGTACAAAGTTTAAAGGTCTGGTGCACCTGATGTGAAACCCTAGCAGCCAGGTTAAACTATAAAAATTACAAACATAGCGTCTTAAGAAAAGTTGTTTAGCGTAATGAACATTTTCTATTGACGGAAAAATATCGAAGGTCTGGTACACCTGCCGGCCTAGCATGAGCGGCTTATAACGCGCGATATGATATGGTACGGCATGCCGTCTTGCTTACACCTTAGTGGGGTAAGCAAGACAACTTGCCGTACCATATCATATCGCGCGTTATAAGCCGGTCATGCTAGGCAGGCTGATGTGGCACCCTAGCAGCCCAGCTAAACTATAGGAGGTACAAGTACAAATATAACATCTTAAGAGAAGTTGTTCAGCGTGATAAATATTTTCTTTTGACATACCATCTATACTAATAGCCCGAGAGCCAAACTAATTCGCTCTATGGAGACTCAACAATAATTCTATATCAGTAATTTCTAAACATAGAAAATTAGATTATCTAGTTTAATAAATAATTCATTAGTAATCCACCAATATTTATGACAGCGACATTAAAAAAAACAAATACAAAGCTATAAAAAATCTATAAAAAATGGGCAAAAATGGTATAAGTATTATTCACTTTACATTTGAATACATTTATCAATTATCTTTCGTAATAGTACATTACAGCCGAGGACAGGTAAGTAAGAAATTACATTGTCGAGGATGGTTTGAAGCACGAGCCGCAGGCGAGGGCTTTAATCATTCGAGGCAAGGTAATTTGCTTACCGTACAAGGCTTGTATAGTGCTTTTCTCAAGAAATGCGAGGAAATAAAAAAAATTGTTTAACTAAATAATATTTATTAAAATTTATATCACACATGTTCGGGCAATTATTAAATGTAAATGTTATTGTTTTCCCGGGCACACTTATGTATCAATCGCCCATAATAATATTATTTTAATGATGTATCATTAAAATACGCCAACCACACAGGTTCCGAAAACGTATGCGCCTTTTTTTCACTTTTCCAAATCAGATCGTAGGTTTTCATATATCTTTCTTTTGATTTTGATGGCAGTAAGTTTTCTGTTATTAATTTTGCTTCTGCTCTCAAATTTGGTGGAGTAGGTACATACAATGTCTGTATATGTTTCATTGGCAGAACTGATTTTGATAATTTATTACACAAAATAAACTGTATTGATATTTAATCAACCGCTGAAAATCATTCCCGCCGTTTTTTTAATATTGGTTTGTGAGGCCATGTCGAACGGTCATACAGCCTAGTGATACTTACTTTACTACTTGCTACTAAAATGCGTAACTTCAATACCCGCTTCTGGGCGGTAGATGGCGCTGTATATATTTCCCATACAAAATTACTCGTAAAGGATATTTTGTCTATGATAAATCTCATTTTGTTTTTTCGATTGATGTTCGTGCTAAGCATGAAGCTCGACTTAATACTGAGGTAACTGGAGTTCTCACCCTGAATAAAAAAGTGAACAACAGCAAATTTGACATTCAGTATGTAGTGGCTGTCAGTTGTCTCATATGACCATACGTATTTTTTTAAAGTGTAGGTGAGACGGAAGATAGCCACTGTGTAATTTGTGGTCACAAAAAATTGTTCGTACTGCACTCTCCAGTTACCTCAGTATTAAGTCGAGCTTCATGGTGCTAAGGGTACATAGCGCTTGTGGTACAATACGAAGTAATATACTCTGTGCGCACCGTATTTTAAAAAAAGTTTACCTAATTATGATATAATAATAATGTGGCTGTATGGTGCAAACGTCCCTTTGCTTTTTCTGTTTTTATACACAGGAATAACTAAAGAAAAAATAAAGAAAAAAAAGTTGGTAGTACCATAGAAAATCACTGCAGTAATGAATTTCAGTACTTACTTACTGCACTAAATGTTTACTATGCGATTATTATAAGAATAGGATAGGGACGCCGCCATGTTGTGACGTCAATCTGTCAATGTGCTGTCAAACTAACTTCACTTCACTTCAGTATGGTGTGCAAAAAAGAAATTTAAATCGTGAATCAGGGGGCTGATCATGTCATAGCTTACGATAAATTAATAATTATGTTCGTGCAAACCAAAACATATGAATAATTTGCAGATAAATACAAATCATTAAAATGGGTCAGGCCGTAGATTTTGCCACATTTGAGGGTACAAAAGTCTCCGCCTCATATAATTTTAAATATAGTACTCTTAGAAATATCTCAATCTTATCATCGTGTTTCCTAAGAAATAGCAAACCAAGGCAGATATAGATATTTGGATAAGTTTATATATTTGGAAAACTATTTGACATTTCCCTACCAAAAGTGACGGATTTTTTATAAAAACCGCGAATCCGCATTGGTAGGTGTACAGCTTAAACATCGATAAAATTATCATTTTTTAACTTATTGATGAGCTGTTTGATTTGACGTTATAAAATAACAATAAGGTTGCCATTCCTTTAATATCTTTGCGTCTTTCCTAAGAAAAAAGATAAGTTTTCGGCAATAAGATTTTTTTTTTGAAAAACCATTTCTTTGCGCTACTTATATTGCGTAACCATTTTCACCCATTTTATGGTTTTAAAACATTTATTAAGATTTTGTTTGAGTGCTGGCATCACCAAAGTATCGTATTCTATGGTCAATGCAGCGTTGACGACCATATTTTTTGACATTTCGGTGTCAACTCCGATCAAAGTGAAAAGTGTCGCCTACTTTGCAGAGTGCATTTTTTGAGATTTCAAGGTAAGTTTTTGATTAAAACTTATAATTTTTGTTGCGCATGGTTTAATTAGATGTGTGTGATCTGTATATGTTAAACTAGCCTTGTAATATAGTATATTTTAAGAGTTATAATCGATTTCATTTGCGCCTCGGTTCCGCAAAACTGTCTTTATGTCACTTTGCGATACCGGTTGCGTAGAAATTGCGCCACTTATTTTACGCTATTGAATAATAGTGCATGCACACAAGGTTTTCAAGTTTTTTATTATTTTGAAATTACTTTTAGCTGTAATTCCGCTAAAACATGACTAGCATTACTATTAATTGATTTGTTAGCTTTTATTAATATTCTATAAGTACAGGGTGTTCGGCAGAACGTTAAACATACGAAAATAGGGGTAGGTGCGGTGGTCTGCTACCTAACCAGCCTCAAAGATTTTACCTAGGTCCAAATTTTTTTTTATTTTGTATTTTATAAGTTTTGGAATTTCGTCACTTTCATACTAACTTACCCATGTAACTTTTTTTTTTTTTTTTTTTTTGGCATCCTAATGGTTGGCAGGTCCTTTTAAAAGTGATACTTCAAGCAGGTTGTTGCTAGAGTTAAAGTAATGGACTCTCAAACATTGAAAAGAGTTGAAATAAATTTTAAAGTTGTATTATATTTATATAATTAATAATGAATAATACCAAATACCTCCATCTAACAAATTAAATGTATTTTTTTTTGTAAATTGAACAAATCATACATAGGTACTTACTAGTTTTTGTCATCCTGTTTAACATTTCATTGTGCGCAATATATAAAAAAGAATTACCCATAGGTACATTATTGTTAATTATTAATTAAACATACTTACATACCAACATCGTGTTTCTTTTTCTAGTTTGATGCAATACCTCTTGTTAGTACATGTTTGTTAAATAAAATCACATTAATGTACGTGCTCCTTAATAATTTTGCGCTACCATTTTGCACCACTTTGTGCGACCGACTCGTAGAAAATTTTGCGTCACCATTGCGCTATTTGTGGCAAAATCTACGGCCTGACCCGGCTGTATGGTGCAAACGTCCCTTTGCTTTTTCTGTTTTTATACACAGGAATAACTAAAGAAAAAATAAAGAAAAAAAAGTTGGTAGTACCATAGAAAATCACTGCAGTAATGAATTTCAGTACTTACTTACTGCACTAAATGTTTACTATGCGATTATTATAAGAATAGGATAGGGACGCCGCCATGTTGTGACGTCAATCTGTCAATGTGCTGTCAAACTAACTTCACTTCACTTCAGTATGGTGTGCAAAAAAGAAATTTAAATCGTGAATCAGGGGGCTGATCATGTCATAGCTTACGATAAATTAATAATTATGTTCGTGCAAACCAAAACATATGAATAATTTGCAGATAAATACAAATCATTAAATTGATTTTTTCGAAAAGTATAGGACTCATGAAAGTATGCTTTTACGAAAATGATCAGGTAATTTGAATCTCAATCAAATTAAAATTTTGTGTCAACTGCTGAACCCATTTTTTCTTACTTATTGTTCTGCGGGGTACTTTAATACTATGCTTCAATAACACAGAATAAATTGAATGTTGATTCTATTTACTGGTTTAATATTTAAATTAAACAGGAATTCAAGTTATGAAAATAATTTAATAATCAACTTTACAATATAATTGGCAAATTGGGGGTCTAGTGAAAAATTGTATTGGTCTATCATGGCAAAAGGATTGGCCAGCTAGATTATGCACGTTGATTGAAGTTAGATTCGGCAGAATCTAGCTGTTACCAGGGTGAGTCGGGTATTGGTATCACGGGGAGCGATTCAATCAAGCCACTCGGGGAGGCGCCTTTTGTGAATCCGCCAATTGTAAATCAAAACACATTATGCTTGCGAATGCTATTCCACCTCTTCTATTCCACTCATTTGAGAATCATCGTCCCGCTGGTCTGAACTGCTACTGCAGCTGCTACTGCTACAAAGACATTGAAGACTTTTCCTTCTGACATTGCAAAGTACTGTAGAAATATGCTCTAGTATTTTATCAAAGCTTTGAACAAATACTCAAAACCCGTGCTACACATGTGTCCAAACATTTATTCAAATGTTTGTGCTATGTCTGGCGCCGACATAACGAGTAGGTGGATTTAAAAAATAAAATAAAAACTTCGTTTTGAAAGTGGCAATACTCAAACCACGTTCTGCCAAAATAAAAATAAAACTATTTTCATTTTGTTTTGCACTTTCTTGCGGACTGTACCTTTTCAGAGTGAAGTTTGTCAACAACCCGTCCTATTCTTATAATAATCGCATAGTACCTCGGAAAAGTGCCACGTACTGCATTCTTTTCTCAAATATAATATTAACATTTCAGAGCATAAGTGTGAAAAAGTATATAATCCCCCTATATTTGTAAATGAAAAATAAAAAAAGCTCTCTACGTAAACTCTAATTGGCATTACACCTATGTTAAAATTGCTATACGAAACAACCGACTTCTTCCTAAAGTATTAGTTTCCCGTTTTATATCTTTATGGATTTCGATTTTGGTGCTTAGATAGGGTTAACATAAACACATATTCACGATAAAATTGGTGATAGCATATTTGCTGAAAAAATTGCACAATTTTCGGAGTATAACCTTTTTTTTATACCTTCCAATGCGATATTATGTTGGATTCCAAAATATAGTCTCTTAAAATTATATTTAGGGGCCTTTTACAAAAATTTGGCCTGTTATTGAATTTTTCACAAAAATATCGGATAGTTCTTGGGCTATAATATTATAAATGTGAAAGTGTGTTTGTTTGTATGTCCGTCTTTCACATCAAACGGAGCAACGGATCGACGTGTTTTTTAGTATGTGGGTTTTTTAGTTTGGGAGCTAGAGAGTGACATAGGTTAATTTTTATCCCGGAAAAATATCACTTTCGGGATAACGTCGTGTCGTACACATGGGGGAAACCGCGGGCGGAATATGCACATAGGCTATGTGATATAAAATTTTAATGCGTTAATATGTATCATAGCGCTGTACATATATATATAAATTAATTAATTAAAAAAAAACAAAAAAGATAGCATCGAACCCGGGACCTTTCACTGTCCGGGCGACTGCTCTGACCGCTGAGCTACGGAGTCGCTAGAGGAAGCGTCGAATCTTTCCAATACTTCTAACGCGCTGTGAGCCAGCTCTTTATTTTTATTTATTTTAGTTTTGGAGGTTGGGTCGTTTTTTTTCTAATACTTATTTCATTTTCTATAATAAAAATTGCATTGTGAATGCAAAAAAAAACTAAATGTAATTTGAAAACAAAAAAGCTTAGTAGTGTAGTTTAAAAAACTATAAAAACACACTTTTATAGGAACAGACTTAAAAGTACAAAATAACCGTCTATCCAGTAACTGAAATTAAAAAGCGTGGTGCGCCCATTGCAAATCATGCATTATTGACAACGCGCACCACGATTTTTAATTTCAGTTACTGGATAGACGGTTATTTTGTACTTTTAAGTCTGTTCCTATAAAAGTTTTTATATAAAAGTTCCTATATAGTTTTTTAAACTACATATTTATTTTTTAGTTTAACAATTAATGGCAAGCTATGGATGGGGATGGTAATCGATATCACAGTCCATTCATGTGTCTGCCCACCCCGTAAACATTATAACTCAAAGGCGTGATTGTATGTATTTAGTTCTAGAAATTCAAGTGGAGTCTATTAGTTACCAGATGCGCGAGCCGAACCCTTACTTCCTCCCTGCTCCACCATCAGACCCTCGCCACCAAGTGTAGCGAATAGGTCTCATCAGAACGAAACAAATGAGCCCAAACTCGAGGGGTTTCCTAGTGGTCATTAAGGAGTTCCACTGACTTCCTCCCTACTCCATCATCAGACCCTCACCACAAAGTGTAGCAAATAGGTCTCATCACAGCTAAACAAATGAGCCCAAACTCGAGGGGTTTCCTAGTGGTCTTAAGGAGTGCCACTGACTTCCTCCCTACTCCATCATCAGACTCTCACCACCAAGTGTAGCGAATAGGTTTCATCAGAACGAAACAAATGAGCCCATCTCGAGGGGTTTCCTAGTGGTCATTAGGGAGTGCCACTGACTTCCTCCTTGCTTCATCATCAGACCCACACCACCAAGTGTAGCGAATAGGTCTTGTCTGAACGAAACAAATGAGCCCAAACTCGAGGGGTATTTTTGAGGTCATTAAGAAGTTTCACTGGGTCTTCCCAGCTCCATCATCAGACCCTCACCGCCAAGTGTAACGAATAGGTCTTATCAAAACGAAACAAATGAGCCCAAACTCGAGGGGTTTCCTATTGGTCATTAAGGAGTGTCACTGGCTTCCTTCCTGCTCCATCATCAGACCCTCACCACCAAGTGTAGCGAATAGGTCTCATCAGAACGAAACAAATGAGCAAGAACTCGAGGTGTTTCCTATTGGTCATTAAGGAGCGCCACTGACTTCCTTCCTGCTCCATCATCAGACACTCACCACCAAGTGCAGCTAATAAGTCTCGTCAGAACGAAACAACGGAGCCCAAACTCGAGGGGTTTCCAAGTGGACATTAAGAAGTGCCACTGGCTTCCTCCCTGCTCCATCATCAGACCCTCACCATAAGTGTACGGATAGGTCTCATCAGAACAAAACAAATAAGCCTTAACTCGAGGGGTTTCCTAGCAGCCATTGAAGAGTTCTATTGCTCACCTCTTGACTCCATCATCAGATCAGCTCGAAGGTAGCAAATTATTGTATTGTCACCGGATTCATATAGACTTGCAAAGTTTCAAATCAATACGACAATTAGAAGTAGGTTAAAATTGAATTCCAAGATTTTCTTACATTGTGACTTAGTTACAAGTGAAGCTAATAAAAGTGTGGTAAAAATGCTGCCGAAAGTCACTATTCCACGCGGACGAAGTCGCGGGCACAGCTAGTAAAATTTATAAAATTAAAAAATCAACTTCTAAAAGCTAATAATTTAGTTTTCATAAAATTTTGACCCTAGAATGTAACACTTTACGTAATTGTCATGAAATATAAATGAATTATTAGTTATACTAAAGCCATCTTCTATCTCGCTCGTAGCAGCCGAGAAATAATAGCGGGCCATGGTTATACTTACTTTATACCTACTTAATGTTTGACAAAAATAAATTTTAGCGATACAAAACATAAGATGAAATGTATTGCGAGTATTCTTTTCGTGGTATTTTATGGGCTTGCTCTTGGCTTCACAATGAACCTTAGGGTTGAAAAGAAGCCTAAAATGGAGCGAGCTTACCCAGAAGCAGCCTATTCACTCTAGCTTTAAGGCGATGATTCCCGACCGAAATAGGCACGCTATAGCTTGCTTGGCCACGCGCGTTAAGCCCCCAGTACAGGTTGGCCGACCATGGTCGGCGACCATGACCAATACATCGTACATTGACACTTTTGAACGAACAAGTTTTAAAGGTTCTTTCAAAAGTGTCAATGTACGATGTATTGGTCATGGTCGCCGACCATGGTCGGCCATCCTGTACTGGGGGCTTTACACTTCACGCGGACACAGCGGCAGCCGGCTGTCAAAGAGTATATTATACCTACCGGCAGTGAACTGTGAACTCGCGAGCGCCCCGCGAATCGAAAAACACTTGAAATTCAATTAAAAATTAAATAATAAAAAAAGTTAAATTATGACGACCGGAATCTCTCGGCTAATCAAAGACAATTATTTTCGTATATTTTTCATTAACTAAAACCTTCGAGCAACGCGGGTCTTCCGTCCCGGAAGGGAGTAGCCTTAGCGAGTTTACTCTATTCAAACAGTTCTGGCGTTTTTTGGGGGGGGGGGGGGGGGGGATGTGCACACAAGTGCAATTCTGTATACTTACTTACATACAAAAACAATACTGTAAAGACGACTACACTAACACATAAAAATGAAACAATACAGCGACAATTTCGTGTAAGGATGAGGCAAAACTCACTCACACATTGCCTCGTTTTCAACGTAAATAGGGCTGGACTCAACTGTCGATGCAGCAATATCGATAAATTTCAATTTCGAAAGAAGGACTAAAGGTAATTTAAACTGAAACATTTTACATAATTATTAAATATTATGTTTATTTTTCGGTTAAACAATTATTACTTAACTAGTGGATCTTCCTGGTTTTACCCGCGTGGTACCCGTTTCCGTTGGAGTGTCGGGATGAAATATAGTATATAGCCGTCCTCTCAAAATTGACTATCCAACACGAAAATAATTTTTAAATTTGGTTCTGTAGTTCCTGAGATTAGCGCGTTCAAGCAAACAAACAAACTCTTTAGCTTTATAATAGAGGTATAGATTTCTAATAATTATTATTTGGTATTTATGCAGGATCTTACTCAGCTTTTGATATTCTAATATATAAAAGTCTCGTGTCATGGTACTCATGGTGTTTGTGGTTGCGCTTCTCCAAAACGGCTCGACCGATGTTGATGTTTTTTTTCTTAGTTATGGTAGGTACGAGAATAGGAATACAACAAAATTTTATATCGCTATCGCTACTGGTGAGCTGTTTAGTAAGAGTGCGACCACATAACGTCGGCGGGCTGTGAAAAGCTTGTAAGTCACAAATTTAGTGAAAAACACTTTTAGTTGATTTTCGTGAGAAAACCTCGTAATACATGTCTACACGGAACGAAACTCAGATTCAATAATTGTAGCGCCATCTATTGAAGTAAATGAGAACCTCGTGAAAAAGTCGCGTTGACCAGTGTGGTTTGAAAAGCTCGGCTACGCGGTTCATCCCGTGGTTTTATTCATAACCTCTTATAAAAAATATATTTAGTATGGAAAAAATGCAGAGCTTGTAAGAATGTATACGTGTTTATCATACGTAGTATACGACAGTACTAAGATATTTCGTTGTCTATGAAAACCTCTCAAGTAACATTAGACACTTTTCTGTAAATTATTTGCGAATATTTGTCTTCAGAATCATTGAATAATGTTTTAAACATGAAAAATCCACTAAATGTTTTACTTGGCTTCATTCAAAAATTTTCACTGTACGGTTTTTTTCATCTCCTGTAAAATTTGGAGTAATGCACATGCGAGGTTTTCACAGCCCGCCGACAAGCCGTGTGACACGAGATTTTAAAATATTAAAATTCAAAATTGCTATTTAAGTTGAGATTACAACACTTGTAAACGTCAAAGAAGCTATGTCTTGGGTTCGCAAATCCTACCTTGCGAGAAGAACCGGCAAGAAAACCTTAAAGCTGGACATTGACGATCAGTTTTGTCCTAAAACTGTGGCGTAAAACTGTGGCGTCACTCCAAATGGTTTTAAACCAACTAGATTTCCCCACTGACTGGCGTGACGCCGGCTCTTCAGTTTTCGACCGGCCGGGCTGTTGAAAGACGTGTACTACTTATTTTTGTCGATAAAAAAATGGATACTGATTCCGAATAAGAAATACTTACAACTAAATATTTTGTAAATATTTTAAGCATCTACATGTTGCCGTTATTAATATCGATCAAAAAACGGCAAAAAATCACGTTTTTTATATGGGAGCCCCCCTTAAATATGAACTTTATTTTAATATAATTATCTATTTTTAAAGTGAGTAAGTATAACACTAAATATTCTGAGAATATTTCAAGCGTCTACATATTGCCATTATTAATATCGAGCAAAACACGGCACAAAAATCACGTTTACGTTATGGGAGCCCCCCTTAAACCTAAATATTAATTTTATTCTGTTTTAAGTACCTATTTGTTGTTATAGCGGCAATAGAAATACATTTCTAGCTATCACGGTTCATGTGATGTAGCCTGGTGACAGACAGACAGACGGACAGCGGAGTTAAGGTCCCGTTTTTGCCCTTTGGGTACGGAACCTTAAAAACAAGAAAGAAAGCAATGGATGAAAAGTTATCGCTAGCTAGTTATTTTTATATTTTCGGTCCGTCGTCACTTTCTATTTGTAAAAGCAAAATTTATACACAGCACGCTCGACCACCGCACCACCGCGGGCGGGCGCTGCGAGCGAACTGACGCGATTGGAATGAAGATCACACACTGACGGTCAGTTTGGCGCGACGACGCGCCGCCGGTTGGTTTTATGATAGCCACGGAAAATTGCGTGGCGCGTCGTCAGTTAAAACTCTGGAGTGACGATTCGACATTCACGATCAAATTTTGGATTGACGCCGGAGTTTTACGCCACAGTTTTAGGAAAATTTGACCGTCAATGGCCAGCTTTAAGAGCAATCTTTTTCTCCCTATACAGAGTCGTCTAATTGAAAAAATTCCTTCACACATTAGTAAGGTCACTTTCCATCACTATAGTATACTTACTTAATTTAAGTAGTTACATTTGCTCTTATATATTGTATAATGTAACAGTAAACAAATTTTCAACTAAACAAGAAATCTAATATATGTCAACATGTTAGGCGTAGCTGAACTTGTAGTTCCAGCAGTGTTGTATGTAATGTAAGATGGTTCAATGGGTAATGAATGGCTCTGGAAAATAAATATAACAATGAAATGCTATTTTGTGACTTTATTGTTACACCAAGAATACTTAGAAGACTTGTGGCACAAATGCAGTTTGGTATTAAACTTGGTATTGAATTCTCCGCTAGTATTCTCCTTTTGTTTTGAAGGGCTTGAAAATTGGATGTACACTCGAGGACAAATTCGGTGAACCACCTCTTGCTTCTTTTCACCTGGCTGGTTCCTCGCCATTCACGCGCAGACCCTTTTACAATTTTTTATGTATTAAACTAGGTAGTACAATGCATAAGCAATTACGGATAGGGACTGCAACTGAACGGTGAGACGCCAGCCACACGAAAAGAAGTAAGATGTGGTTCACCGAATTTGTCCCCGACTGTACCTAATGAAATGGGTCGAACAAATTACACTGGTTTGCTTGACATCCCAGGTTCGCTTATTATTGCAAAAACATTTCCATAAATTTCTTAATTTGGATTTTTAGGGAAGCTGTAAACACAAAAAGTGCGATAAATAAACAATGAATTCAAAATGTATCATTAGATTTAATTTAAAAAAAATAGACCGCTGTGGTCGTAATCGATCAGACGGGCCTATTATTTTTATAACGTACTAGCAGATCCTCGCAGTTTTACCCGCGTGGTACCCGTTCCCGTGGGAATATCGGGATAATTTATAGATAAGATAAAAATATTCTTTATTCACTTAGACATAATAAATATGTACTTATGAATCGTCAATATTTTCTTAGGTTATATATATAGGTAAGGTATAGGCTTAGGTAAATATATAGGTATAGCCTATGTCACTCGGGAAGAATGTAGCTTTCTAATGGTAAAACAATTTTTGAAATCGGTCCAGTAGTTTCGCAGCCTATTCGATGCAAACAAACAAACAATCAAATCTTTCCTCTTTAAAATATTAGTATAGATAATCTACATTGCAGTGTATTTATACATGATGGTACGGAACCCTCAGTGCGCGAGTCTGACTTGCTCTTGATCGGTTTAGTTTTATTCTAATTAAATGCTAGGTATTACTCAATAATAATAACGGTCTACTTATAGTTCATATAAAACCATAATAACAATCATTTAAACATGTGAATAAATAACGTCTCGTCGCGTCCGTCGCCAGCCGCCACTCAAATTTATCGACAAACATTATGACATGTAACGGTTACATCACTGTGTTGTCCATCGTCGGCGAGAAGTCGGATTTATCGCACGACCGAGTGTAAGTTTTTATGTCAAAAAACGCAAACTATTTCGATTCCGTATTTACGTCAATTTGTATGAAAACTGTATTAGCGCCTCTAGCGGCGAGTAGCGCGCTTATATAGTTTTCATACAAATTGACATAAATACGGAATCGAAATAGTTTGCGTTTGCTTGACATAAAAACTTACACTTGGGGTACTTATCTTTGTATAAACCCGTCGAGCTTACATGACATCTGCAGGTTATACTCGTCCCTCTCACTCTCCGGGCATGCGGCATCGAGTGGAAGAGACGGGTATAACCTGCAGTTGTCATGTTGGCTCGACCGAGTTATACGGGCGAGCGGATCTGTTGTTGCTGAACAAATCCAACAACTACAACAAATAAAATATGCGAATTTGGTATTTAAATGTAATTAAATAGCAATAATACGATAAAAATATACTTACTTGTGAAATGTTACACCATCTTTTTGTTAACTTGATGTTCCAGGCCTTTTTTCTACAGCAAAAAAGTGAGCTATTCGGCATTTTTAATACAGCGGCGTTCACTTGCGCGACTGGATTCGGTCTAGGAAGAAATCTGAGTGCAACTAGTTTTTATAAACGCCAATGCCCATTTGGGCTAGTACTTTGACAGAGGGGAAATGCTTCATATGCCTACTCCCTTCCGAGACGGAAGGCCCGCGTTGCTCGAAGACTAAAACCAAGTATACTGCAAGTAATACGATATTTGGATTACGATTAGACGGATGTTTGGGATTTTATTTGACACAGTAAAATATCACCAATCGAAAAAAAACGGCCGGAAGCACTAGATAACTGTAAATTAACATATATTTTTTCCAAGTTTTAAGTACTTGTGATTTGCGAGTAATCCATAATTTAAAATACCCTATTTTGGGGAATCGCAGCCTTAAATATTATAGGGTTGTAGTAATTTGGGAAACAGACGCAGCCATTCCTTGGCGGTGCGCATCACAAGGGAAAAAGAAAAGCACTTAATTGGTACGCATCTGCATTACTCAGATTAGAATACTTACGAAACGAAACGTCTTAAAAACAGTTACGTTCTCAGTCTTTATTTTTTTAAACCCTAGTGTTGTAACCGTTTGAAAACTTAATTTCTGCAGTTTATTAGATTTTATCGTTGTAAAATAAATGGTTTTAATGATCTTTAATTCTTTATGTGAAAACTAGAAGCTTTATGCTCAAAGCCGAAAAGTAGAAAAAGTTATTAGAGTTAATAAATGTTATTTTGTGGGATTTTCGTACCTAACTCTATCATGCATGAGACTGTATAATCTGATGATGGAAAAAACGGCAAAGTACAATTTAGAAAACAATCGTAATCCTAATGCTTGCTACCTTGTTAACTACCTAACTGTTTAAGTTCACTCACTATACGTTCGTCATTATCTTGTGACGATTCATGCTTAAAAGCCTTTTAAAAGTGCTCTGGGGGCCAAGTCTGCTAACGTTAAGTCACAATCGTGTCTCAATCGTGTTTCAATTTTATTGTAGTTTAGTTGTAGTGCTTTATTACACACTAGTTACAAGAAATGTGTACTTTTTTCACAATACTACTGATGATCACACCACACACTACATTCAAATCATATCAAACTGTCATAATTCTTGTAACTAGTGTTTTAAAGAGCACTACAAATGAACTACAATTGAAACACGATTGAGACACGATTGTGACTTAACGTTAGCAGACTTGGCCCCATGTAAACGATCAGCTTGCATGACAAAAGACTATGCCTAAAATTGGCGTCTTTTTTTTTGTCTCGCGGCCATGAACAAAATATTTGAACATCAATTATTGATAGTTTAACAATAGTAGGTATTGTTATGATACAAGTGAGTTAGGTTGCTCATTATACACGAGGCTGTGGGTTGCAGACCGAGCCGCAGGCGAGGGCGTAAATCAGCCGAGTGTCTAGTGAGTAAGTTGCTCACGAGTTTCATACGCACTTTTTCAACACACTTGCGAGAAAAAACAAACATTTATTGCATACAATAACCTCATATTAGCTAAGGGAAAAAGCGCGCAAGTTTTTTTTTGCTCGCGCCAAATGTAAGGTGATTGATTACATACAGCCTACTTCAAAATAATTATAATAATACTGATAAAATGCAAATGTTTTATAACAAATTATTGTGAATTATAAATAGTTTGATAATAATATACCTACTTACTTAATTATGTTTTTTGTCTTAATTAGGGACACATTTATTTATTCTAAAAACGTAAATGGATTTTCAGCCGTATAAAACCTCTTTGTTGTTACAAAAAAAGAACTGTATCTATTACCCGGTGAAATCGAAAATGCTCTGTTGACTCGCATATAACTTGCAGTTAGGTATTAACTTAACTTTGTAGGGATACTGTATTACCCGGTTAAATTGAAAAGTCTCTGTTTACTCGCATATAATTTGCAGTTAGGTACTTACTTAACTTTGTAGGGATAATTCTATTACGCAACTAGTACTATAATATTATTATGCACGCGTGTGTTATAGTCCGGCTTATGGCCCTAAGATCGATGTAATAAGGCTCACTTTATGAGCAAGTGTGTTGAAAACAATATTATTTGCCACGACAGTATAGCTGTAAACTCAGTCAGCCGGCCTAGCATGAGCGGCTTTTATCGCGCGATATGATATGGTACGGCAAGTTGTCTTGCTTACCCCACTAAGGTGTAAGCAAGACGGCATGCCGTACCATATCATATCGCGTGTTATAAGCCGCTCATGCTAGAGCGGCAGAACCAAGTTAGAACCATTCGTCCGTATATAGAACATTTTTAAAAACCAAAAATGTTACTTTGTCATTCATACTAAACACTATGAAAAACAAAGTTAAGTTCTAGCTAGTCTCACTCGGTTCGGACTGAGTTTACAGGTATACCTTATTCTAAGAGGTATACCTACCTACTTCCTTTGCAAATATTGCGTGTAATGCTGCCAACAAATTATATTTCAATATTTGGTTGATGGCCGCAAGAAAAAATAATGATTTAAAAAATCGGCCAAGTGCGAGTTGGACTCGCCCATGAAGGGTGCCGTACCCACTTAACGTACCGATTGCCTATACCTAGCCAAAATACCACTACCATTTTTCGTCAGCAAAAATAAAATTTGTTTTTTATAGTGTTTGTATGAACGACAAAATTTACATTTGCGGTTTTCGAAAATGTGTTATAGGTATCTCAAAAACTACTTTTTATAACTCGTTCAAACCAATTTCCGTTAAAAGTTTTTATTAAGATCTACCGCATATATTTTTTCTAGATTTTTCACTTTCTTATTTTAAAAGTTAGAGGGGTGGGAGGGGGACACATTTTACCACTTTGGAAGTGTATATCTTTTAAAATATTGACTTTTCTAAAAAAATATAAAAGAAACCTAAATATCATTTTTAAATACCTATCTAAAGACACCCCACACGAATACGTTTTATGAAAATATTTTTTTTCAGTTTCAGTTCCATGTATGGCAAGCCCCCCTTAAATTTTTTATTTCTTTTATTTTTATATACAAATCCTAAAGCGGTTCACAGAATATATCTACCTACCAAGTTTCAAGTGTGTAGTCTTGATAGTTTTGGAATAAATTGGCTGTGACATACGGACGGACGGACGGACAGACAGACAGACAGACATGACGAAACTATAAGGGTTCCGTTTTTTGCCATTTGGCTACGGAACCCTAAAAAGACGCTAGCTGCCATACAAAAATGGTCATTGTCTTTTGTTTGTCAAACTTCACGTTTTCATCAAACATTATTGGAAACGGTCAAACAAATAATCAAATAAGTTTGAGAAATTTGATGGATCATCCTGCCAATGTCAAAGCAAAACTGAGATCTTGTTTTACAAACACTGCCGCTCACCTTCAAATAAAATAAAATCAATAATAAAAACCAGCCCATCGGAGCTGGTTGTGAGACGGGCGTCGATTTTTTCTAAAAAACTACCTACTTCATTTTCAATTTTTCAATCAATCAGGATTTTCATCAAACACGTAGAATGTTTGACAAACGTTTCAAACACAGCTGCACAGCATCAGCATCAAATAATTTACAACATGGCGCTTAATACCTATAAAACAGATTTTTAGATTACTATGTAAAACCCGAAAGTAACGAAAGAACCGGGTTTCGAATTTTCAAGACCCGGTTCTTAAGCTGTCGAAAAAACCCGGGTTTTCTCGGTTCTTTCGGTTCTGAGACTGACTACCCGGGTAAAAACTCTAGTACCGACGGTTCTTACCGTCCTGCGCCAAATCGGTTGTCGGTCGGAAAATGAATAAATTCCAGCTGGAAAGTAGTTTTAAAGTCGTTTATTTTGATTATAATAATCATTTTTTTTAATTTAACAAAAATCTAATGATTACTTTGTTATTGTTGATCGAAGAATTATTGTCAAATAATTTTTTTTTACCATACCTATGTCATAATATTAAGGTTGCTATTACATTTAAGTACAAAAACTTTTAGGTATTAGATTTTTTGTTAAATTGAAATGTTTTTATAAATAAAGGACTTTTAAAACTTTAACAACGAGATCCTAAAGTAAATGTACACTCGACAGCATATCAAGTTAAACAGTTGAACTACGATAACAGCTTTTATTACGTAGGGCATAAAGGCGGTCTCAAGGTCAACATGTATAGTCTGATGTGCCGCCGTCTGTACACCACTAAATTTTAATTGCTACCTCCTACAAAGATTTTAGGGGATTATAGTGTCCACCAATAGGTTGACAAACAATTTTTAGTATAGAGCCAACCACGGAATCGCGAAAAAAAGTTCCGTACAAAAGTACAACATCGACTCTACTGAAATGTAATGGACAGCCCACAGAACACGGAAAGATTTTTTGGGACAGCCGATTTTTTCGCGATACCGTGGATGGCCCCACGTTATATTATAATATCTTTGGGCCCCACGGCACGGGAGCACAGTATTTTTTTTCCACTGTGACAGGAGTCAGGGGGCTTAGACAAAGTAACATAGCGAAGACGATAGCGAAGCGATAACGAAGTTCGAAAGAAATTCAAGGTATAGGATTGGCGGATTGGTATAAGCTGCGCTAAATCACGTGGCCTTGCCGCAAGGTGATTGGAGCATAAAGACGATAGCGATAGTCATTGTCGTTTCGCCACATAACGATGTTACTTTGTCTAAGCCCCAGGACTTTGTTATTGGAAATCTCTAAGGACCTAAAAAAAAAAGCCTTTTTTTTCAACTTAATTTATTACTAAGTAGGTAGGTTGCGTGCGTTTGCACTTTATTGCGTTTCTAGACATTATTCCAAATCCAATGAGCTATAGTTCATATTTTTGGAGCTTTATCTCTATTCAACACGTTTTTAGGGTTCCGTACCCAAAGGGTAAACACGAGACCCTATTACTAAGACTCCGCTGTCCGTCTGTCTGTCACCAGGCTGTATCTTATGAACCGTGATAGCTAGACAGTTGGAATTTTCACAGATGATGTAGGTATTTCTGTTGCCGCTAAAACTAAAAATAGAATAAAATAAATATTTAAGGGGGCTCTCATACTACCAACGTGATTTTTTCCGTTTTTTGTTCGATATTAATAACGGCAACAGGTAGACGCTTGAAAATTTCATAGAATATTTATTTGTATAAGTATACTTTGGTACGGAACCCTTCGTGCGCGAGTCCAACTCGCACTTGGCCGGTTTTTTGAACTTGTTGACTAGACTATGGTAAGTACTAGTGTACCTAATTACCTGAATCTTACTAAGTTTTTCATAATTCCTGCATTACTTAACTAAACTAGTACCTACTATTATATATTATGTGACTAAACCAATCTCCAATCGCCTATAAAAGTTCAAAGCATTGCAACTAGAACTCAGGTAGCGCCGAAGATCGTCGTCCGCGTGAGGAGCAGGTCGATTGATGAAGAGCTGCGATAGGGCCCGAACGTGCTCCGCCCTGGGCCGGGCGCTCTCACGGCCCGCGCCCTCCATTGTCACAGCTATCTGGGAACTGGCAAAAACTCGTCGCTATGATTAAAGCGTTTATTTTCATGGCACGAGTAATGAAGACTCTTTATTGATAACAGACAGTACTCGAACAATCTCTTAAAAATCTTCAACGCTATTGGTAGCTTAGCTTCTCTCTAAAATAAATAATTTGCAGTTAGTATAAGCACAGATAATTAATACTATAAGGTATAAGTCATTTTCTATTCAGTTTTTATCTGGGAACTGGCAAACACTCGTCGCTATGATTAAAGCGTTTATTTTCATGCCACGAAGTTCCTAATGAAGACCCTTTATACAATACCTGGAAAATCTCTATCGCTATTGAAAGCTTCTCTAAAATAAATTATTTGCAGCTACCTAGTATAAGTCATTTTTCACGCAGTTTTTATCTGGGAACTGAGCCCCTAGTGTAAGTTTTTATGTAAAGCAAACGCAAACTTTCGCGAGTCCGTATTTATGTCAATTTGTATGAAAACTGCATAAGCGCGCTACTCGCCGCTAGAGGCGCTGATACAGTTTTCATACAATTTGACTTAAATACGGAATCGAAATAGTTTGCGTTTTTTGACATAAAAACTTACACTACGGGCACGTACCCCTAGTGTAAGTTTTTATGTCAAGCAAACGCAAACTATCGCGATTACGTGCGCTACTCGCCGCTAGAGGCGCTGATACAGTTTTCATACAAATTGACATAAATACGGAATCGCGATAGTTTGCGTTTGCTTGACATAAAAACACTAGTCTATATAATTTGTGATAAAAACTTACACTAGGGGTACTGGCAAACACACGTCTCTTATGAACGCTTACCATGCGTTCATTTTCATGCCACGACACGAGTAATGCCTTTCTTTACCTATTGATTAGCCCAGCCAACGAAAAGATATACTTAGAGGGAAACACAATTTTTGTCTTCGTGAATTTATTTAGACTAGTTAGGAGGTGAACATATCAAAAGTCCCCGCCCGTAGTTCCTTATCCAGAGGGGAAGTTGGGTTGAAGGTCTCATTTTTAGGGTCTTTCTGTTATATCTCGGAAACTATGCATCCTAGCGACATGACGATACTTATTTATACAAAAGAAATGAAAGCTGACCAGCTACTAGCTAGTTTTATTCAATCAAGTCCCACTACTACTACTATTGATTGATAGCTGACAATAACGGAAAGAAAATCTCTGAAGATTTTCTATCGTCATTGGCGAAAATTATTGATTTGATACTTTTCTTTAGCAGGCGCTATGGGATTAATTTCTAGCTTAGAGATTTATAGTGATAACTCAATAAGAGAAATATGAGAAAATGTTGTATCTACCGCATTTTTTCGAGTTCGATGAATAATCTACATACAAAAATAATCATTTCTGTGTTTTTTTTATTGCCTATGCTTTAAAATAATAAAATTACCCGTAGGTTATTAGCTCATAGTACAACTACATACTAGGGGATTCTTTGAAGCTTTCGCCCGTTTGCGGCGAAGGCATTCTATGGAAATATTTAATACGAGTCAATCGAGCGGCAGGCTTATTACCAAAACAAGCAACCAGTTGCTAATTGTACAATTGCAACGCGACTGCTACTAGTTGCGGTTGGTTTGCAATCGGTACAGTACGGTACGGTACCTTTCATACAATTTTGGTTTACAAATCGCTCGCTTGTCGTAGCGATCTACGTTCCGTAATACGAATATGTGTTTTGGGAGCGATTAATTGTTAATTGTCGCGATTGCAACTGTCACTTTAAGATCGGTAATAAGCCTACGGAGCCTGCGATTTGCTGCAGGCACACGAGCGAGCGTTCGTACCAAATAAGTGGTGTTGCCTTGCATTAAATGAGGTAGTTCTGATTTTTTATATGTTAGTAGTGATGAGATGGTAATGACAAATCCAAGTTTTCCACCTCGAAAGCCCTTTGGATCATTGTCAAATACTTAAAAATCCATAAAATCTTTGTCCTTTTTTCTTTTTTTGTATATTTTTACCAACAAGGGCCTGAGTTACGGCAAATGTTACTATGCATTCTTTAAAATGGACTAAATTTGCAATAAAAAGAGAATAATTTGGTTTTTGTAGGTCAAATAGTTTTTAAGATACGGCTATTTTAGATATTGCAAAATTTCAAAATGGAAGTATTACAGTTTTTTTTATTTTTTGTCTACTTTGACCCTAGTAGTGGGTTTATGGCAAAAGTTTATTTATTGGTTATTAAAGTCAATTAAATTTCCAACAAAATGAGATTAATTATGTCAATTTACACTTGATAATTCCTGAGACACAGCTGTTCAAAGTTATAGAGGTAGGTAAGTAAACAATTATGTAATAGAAGGGTTTGCAAAAGGAAGTACGCCCTAAAGGATGAAGGATCTGGGAGGTGTTCTCGAAGTATACTAAAGATATAACTTTAAAAAAGGTTGTAGCAGTTGTGGTTGCAGGAAAGCAGTACTCAAATGTTCGGCTGTTTGCAACTACTGCATTGGCCAATCATGCGAGAACATACCAGACCTGATGTGTAATGACATTGATGAACCATTGATTGATAACCCACCATCAAAAGACGATTTTGACCTTCCTGAGCAGTTCGATGAAGAAATTATACCTTAGCAAGCTGCTACCAAAAGGTGTGCTGTGGATTCAGAGGACGAGCCTGGTCCATCAAAAATATACATACAATGTACCTACATAATTGATCCCCACCTCCCAGATCTTCCTTCCTTTAGGGCGTACTTCATTTTGCAAACCCTTCTATTACATAATTGTTTACTTAGGTACCTCGATAACTTAGAGCAGCTAGTGTCTCAGGAACTATCAAGTGTAAGTTGACACTAATTTATCTCATTTGTTGGAAATTTAATGGACTTTAATAAATTAATAATGTAACTTTTGCCATAAACCCACTACTATGGGTCAAAATGTGTAAAACTAAAAAAAATGTAATACTTCTTTTTTTTGAACTTTTGCAAACTTTTGCATAGCCGTATCTTAAAAACTATTTGACTTACAAAAACCAAATTAATTTCATTTTATTTAAAATTTAGTCTACTATAAAGCGTGCATAGTAACTTTTGCCGTAACACAGGTATATTAAACGGGAATGAACAGGCGAAGTAGGTATAAGTAGTTAGAAGTTGGGAAAAATTATAATAGAAAAGAACCACCAGCCTTTTATATTCTTTCACTTCTATAGCCATTGTGCATGCATAAAAAACATTTAAATCTAAGGGCCCTTCCACACGACGTTTTTTTATCGCGTTTTAGCAGATTTTAGGTAGGGCAGGCGTACCGGTTTTGGCCACTGTACCGGTTTTGGTCACTTTTCACTTTAAAGTTATATAAATAGGAATTAAATAATGATTGCTTATATTTATTAATGGCGAATAAAAGATTGGACTTTTAGTTAATAATTACTGCACTTAGCTTTTTTTTATGTAGTACGATATTTTAGAAATAAACACGTGTTATGTTTCAAAGTTAACATTTCGTAAAATTCTTAAGCAAAATGTTAAGGGTAAAGGTTTTGTAAAATCATTTTTTTTCTACAATAAAATTATTTTATGGTTATTTAATATTTTATATCATATTGGAATATGTTTCTTCTAGATGGATTAAGTGTTGTTTTTTCACTGTTCTTACAAAAAGTTGGGAAACAATAAGTGGCCAAAAGTGGGGCTAGAAATTTTAGCATTGTGCCACCTTTGGCCACTTTGGCATTAGCAGAAAGTTTCCAACCTATCATAAGGTTCATTTATTTTAAAAGACTCACAACTCACTTTTGTTAGCTAACGTACTAGAAAATTAGCGGATTGAGGCTAGTGTAGGCACTAGCCTACACTAGACTCAATCCGCTAATTTTCTTTTAATCAAGTGATAAAGGTATACTTATAAAATTGTAGTAAGGAGCTAGCTGTGATTGAAATACTATTTCATGTAGTGTTTTAGTCCAGAACTCTAATAAGACATCAATTAAGCATAAACTCAACGTATAAATATAGTAATTTTATGAAAGTGGCCAAAACCAATGCAAACGGTGTATTAGGCCCCCTCCGCAGAATTTGTTTACTTTGTAGATTGTACCCTTAAAGGTCGATAAATTATCTCTAACTCTAAATTATAAATTTTCTCTTAAATACTTAAGATCATTAAGCACTAAGGTTAAAAGTGAAAAAATCCTTAAAGTGGCCAAAACCGGTACGTCTGCCCTACACGTTTTTTGTCACAAAAAAAAAGCGCGCGTTTGTATCGATACAAACGAGCTTAATTCTTCAATCGATACAAACGCGATACAGTCTCGATGCAAACGCGATACCTAAATATATAAAAGTGGCGTTTGTATCGATACAAACAAACGCAAGGATCGTGTGTAAGGCTAAAACTTGCCTACTTCCTTGCGTTTGCTGATCGTTCGACTTACGTTTGTATCGATACAAACGAGCGCACAAAAAACGTCGTGTGGAAGGGCCCTAACCTAAGTTAGATAACCACATAGAAGATGGCAGTACAAATTCTTGAATGTTCTAACGACTACGTAGCTCAGTGGTTAGAGCATACACCCGGACAGTGAAAGGTCGTGGGTTCGAGTCCAATCGGAGCTTGTTGTGAAACGGGTAGATTTTTAGAGTTCCGAACCAAAATGGTAAAAAGGAACCCTTATGGTGCGACTAAGTCTGTCTGTCACAGCTGCATATCTTAAGAACTACTAACGCTAAGTACTTGAAATTTTGAACAGTTTTAGACAACGTTTACCCAACTATTTTGCAAATAAGAGAACAATAAAAATATTTTTTATTTTTTTGCAACAAGGACCGAAATCTGAAATTATTTTATGTGATAGAAGTTTATGTAAGGATTACGGGAAAAATAAAACGATGTCACTAAATAGTAAACTTATTCTGTGCCCGTAGTGTAAGTTTTTATGTCAAAAAACGCAAACTTTTTCGATTCCGTATTTATGTCAATTTGTATGAAAACTGTATTAGCGCCTCTAGCGGCGAGTAGCGCGCTGATACAGTTTTCATACAAATTGACATAAATACGGAATCGAAATAGTTTGCGTTTTTTGACATAAAAACTCTACGGGCACAGCCTTAGGTACTTTTTACACGGTGCTACGGGCACTGAACTCGTCAATTAGTTCCACTATCGGTCAAGAGATGGCGCTGACCTAAGACTGCAATATTCTACATCGCAAATTCTCTGACGAAAATTACTATAGCCGCGCCGATGAAAACATTTTCACGTTTTATTTATTTATATTTAATTTTATGATGGTACGGAACCCTCGGTGCGCGAGTCCGACTGGCTCTTGAGCGGTTTTTTTTCTAATATGTAGGTATTATATATACCTACTTTATTTTCAATGATATGACTAATGTTTATTATTAAATGAACGTTACAAAATGCAAATACATAATTAAATTATATTATCCATTACCACAGATTACTAATTACGTACCACATAAAGTACGTTTTATAATTCGGTGCAAAAAAAAAGAAAACAGTATTACCATATTAAAACTCTATATTCACATTCTGTAGATTTCTTTATTTGTGAACTACATTGCTGTTAATTCAAAACATGCTTTGACTGGATAGATATTTGTTTAACATTATTAATAAAAGTTAAAATAGGAAATTACTCTTACGTAAACAACAAAATAATTTTTCGAAGGGATGTTAGATGGATATTTTTTTACGTACTGGCAACACGCAGGCACAAAATATTTGTGACGCAGGCGCAGGGGTGACAAACCTACTTTAACATGTGTGTGATTATTTGATTGATTTTGATTTGTATTTTGTTTACTTTACGTGGGCTCCTATCTGCTTCGCGTACAGTGCTTCTTTTACATTCTGTTATTGTTTTTGTTTATTGTTAAGTTTGAACCGTTGTTACTTGTTACTATTGTGTCTTTACTGTTACTATCTAACCCATTTTGCATTATCTTATGCGCTTTAACCCAAGATATAGTTCTTTTAAGTAGATTTTAACAAAATCTGTAAACGACTGTTAACGACTCCGTAGCTCAGTGGTTAGAGCAGTCGCCCGGATAGCGAAAGATCGTGGGTTCGAGTCCCATCGGAGCTGGTTGTGAGACGGGTCGATTTTTTTCTAAATACTTCATTTTCCATTTTTCAACCATCAAAATTGCATTGTGAATGCAAAAAAGTAAAAATTTAAATAAAATCTGTAAAACCAAAACCTCACAATAAATTTGGTTTAAAAGAGACATGAAGAAAAAGGTTTACGACACCCTGTTGCCAAACTCAAATGTGAAGGTGACGTTACTTTTTTTTTTGCACCGAATTATAAAACGTACTTTAGGTACGTATAACCCCACATAATTTATGTGTTACTGAAACGACTTAACGTTTGTCGAACCTGTTTTGTGGCTGACTTTGTGTTTTAATTTAATTATAATGTATTTTTATTCCTTTATTATACAGTCTGTAAAATTAAGCATGGTTATAAATGCAGACAAACCTACTTTAACATGTGTGTGATTATTTGATTGATTTTGATTTGTATTTTGTTTACTTTACGTGGGCTCCTATCTGCTTCGCGTACAGTGCTTCTTTTACATTCTGTTATTGTTTTTGTTTATTGTTAAGTTTGAACCGTTGTTACTTGTTACTATTGTGTCTTTACTGTTACTATCTAACCCATTTTGCATTATCTTATGCGATTTAACCCAAGATATAGTTCTTTTAAGTAGATTTTAACAAAATCTGTAAACGACTGTTAACGACTGTTAACGACTCCGTAGCTCAGTGGTTAGAGCAGTTGCCCGGATAGCGAAAGATCGTGGGTTCGAGTCCCATCGGAGCTGGTTGTGAGACGGGTCGATTTTTTCTAAATACTTCATTTTCCATTTTTCAACCATCAAAATTGCATTGTGAATGCAAAAAAGTAAAAATTTAAATAAGATCTGTAAAACCAAAACCTCACAATAAATTTGGTTTAAAAGAGACATGAAGAAAAAGGTTTACGACACACTGTTGCCAAACTCAAATGTGAAAGTGACGTTACTTTTTTTTTGCACCGAATTATAAAACGTACTTTAGGTACGTATAACCCCACATAATTTATGGTTTTACTGAAACGACTTAACGTTCGTCGAACCTGTTTTGTGGCTAGACTTTGTGTTTTAATTTAATTATAATGTATTTTTATTCCTTTATTATACAGTCTGTAAAATTAAGCATGGTTATAAATGCAGGCTCATTCGTGCAAAGCAAAAAGTTCTTTATGATGTTGGAATAACGCTCAAGAAAAACAGCAACAGACATTTTTTTATTTAAACTGCCAAAAAAAAACGTTTGCGCATTATGTCTCGATGTTTGAACTGTGTTTTATCAAACTTACATTTAACTTATTAGAGATTTTAAGTAGATAAAAAAATATAGAACAATTTCCACAAAGTAAAAAAAGTACCTACTTAACGAATCCATTCCCCCTTTTTGCTGCCTTTAAAAACATTTTGTTTCTCCAAATCAATAGAAGATTATCCATCCCATCTTTCTCGTTTGCGTAATAAATAACATTACGGTTCGCATTGTAGGGTAATTAATAAGCGAGGTCGAATAGACGTGTCGGTAGGGTTAACCACGTAATACCATTTGCGGGTAGGGCTCGCTAACAATGTTGACCCGGCCCAAACAGAGCTGCGTCAGCTACGCCAGCCCCGCGTGCTGGTTGTTTGGGGATGTCTGCCAAATATACTAATAAGGAGTAAGTATGCATAATTTACATTATCTAATATTTTTTTAGTACGAAGTTTTAACATCTGGTATAGAAGTGAAAGCAAACATACGATCTTAGAAGTTATTGGCTGTCTGTCTCATAACTTACGTAAATTTCAAAAGAAATTAATAGTTCTGTAAAACGTTTTACGTTATGTAATAGGTACATTTACCATTACATATTACATTTGATTTTACATTTACCATTTTTTTGTAGATGTTTGAATAGGTAATTAAATAATTTCATGAAAATTAAATATTTCGTAACTACTTCCTATTGAAATTTCCATACCTACTTATGTTAATTAAGACGATGATAATTATTGAGGTTTCGTGTTGCGCAGAGATAGGAACTAGGATATGCCTGCCTTCTGCTCAGAAGTCGCGGGTTCGATTTTCGTCTGTGTATTTATCTTACACGAAATAGCAAAAATATGTATGTTAATGTGTTACTATATACTTACTTACCAACAATCACTTTCAATTCAACTTTTCTGAGATGATTTAATTCAAAAATTTACTGCTTCAAAATCTCCGATTTAATTCAAAACTGTATTACCTAACCCTTTAAATTAAGACACGGGTGTAAGTGATCCTTGCCGAATCAGGGTTAATCACCTACCACTTCAACCCTCGGGAGCGGCGGCGCGTGAAATCACTGGCGGTGGCGGAGTGCTGAGCGGTCGCGCTGGCCGCCTGCCTGCCGATGCCAGGCACCGGTTCTAATTTTTAGCAAATAAAATTAATGAGAAATCACACATAAATTATGTTTTTGTTAAATTATGTACCGAGAATTTCTTTTATTATTCACTATCAAACGAAGATATGTTGTACTGAAATCATAAATTTAGTTTACACTCCTTGCTCTGAGCAGTCGCGCTGGCCGCCAGCCTGCGAGACACGCGTCATATAATTTTTTGCAAAGTAAACGTTTTTGTTAATTTATTTAATTACAGAGCCTTGACCGCCAAGTTTTTTAAAATTATAATCAGACATAGGAATCTCGTGCTGAAAACTTCATAGTTTTCAGCACGAGATTCCTATGTCTGATTATAGGCCTATGCCTAAATATATATAATGCAAAAGGCCACAGTCTCATGACTGTGGCCTTTTGCATTGCGAACTTTTGTCTCGATACAAAATAAGCATTTGACAGCCGCGCCGCGCGACGGCTTCGCGATTGATTACGACCGACTTGGCGCAGGGGGTCACTCTTGAGAAATTTAGCTTTCTACTGGTGAAAGAATTTTTAAAATCGGTTCAGCAGTTTTCATGAGTGTCCATGAGTTTATCCATTCGAAACATACTTATATACAAACAAACAAAAAATCAAATCTTTCCTCTTAATAATAAAAGTAAAGATTAGAGTGCTTAAGGGCACTTTAGGGTTTTCGTACCAAAATGGTAAAAGAAACCCTTATGGTGAGACTCAGTCTGTCTGTCACAACTGGACATCTCGAGAAGTACTAATGCTATCAACTTGCAATTTGGACGTTTGTTCATCTATTTTGCAAATAAGAGAGAAATAAAAATATTTATATTTTTTGCAACAGGGACTGAAAAAGGGGTCTTAAACCTCGAACTAAACTTTCGAAGTGGGACTACTAGGGCATATGGGTTATAATATAAAAGAGCGCTGCTTGCACATTCTCAAACATTTTTCCTTTTTTTCCTAAGCTGCATAGCTTTTGACTTTTGATGAAAAAAGTTTGCATAGAGAAAAATCTGAAATTATTTTATGTGATAGAAGTTTATATAAAGATTACAGGAAAAATAAAACGATGGCTCTAAATAGTAAAGCTGGCGTTGACCTAAAACTGCAATATACTACACCGCAAATGTTCTGACGAATCTAGCCTCGCCGATGAAAACATTTTCACGTTATACTGGGTGTTGGGGCACCGTTGCAAAAACTTTAACCATGGATTCAGACCATCATGCTGAACAACGTACAGCAAGAATATTTAGCGGAAATTTCGACATACAAATTTAGCAACTAATCGGGACATTTTGTATGGAGAGCCGAAATATTTTTTTCAATTCCGACAAAAAATTCTTGCTGTGCGTTGTTCAGTATGATGGCTTGAAGCCATAGTTAAAGTTTTTGCAACGGGTTGCCCCTAACACCCGTATTTATTTAAAATTATGATGGTACGGAACCCTCGGTGCTCGAGTCCGATTCGCTCCTTACCAGTTTTTATTTAATTAGTAGCCTTAAAATAAACCGTCAAAATATTGATTTCGTAGTGACAACTTTGTTAATTAAATATAGGTCGAATATTAGGTAATTAAGATCAAATATAATTCAATTATTAATAAGTTTATACTAATTACTATAATTACTGCTCACAGTCAAAATACTGGCTACAAGATGATACTGCGAAAAAGAAAATAGCTGTTCCATACACTTCAGTCGAGTCGATGTTGTACTTTTGTATGGAACAGCCGATATTTTTTCGTAATTCCGTGGTTGGCCCCATAGTTGATTGTTCTTATTGATGAACACTATTACCCCTAAAATCTTTGTACTAATTAAAATTTAGAGGATAACGTCAGTCAGTTCCTTAAAGTAAACCACATTTTTATACGCCGTGATTTCCTAAAAATTTGTCTACACGTCATACTAGAAAAAAAAATCTCTTTCCGTTACCGTAATTTAGAACTGAGAAGCAAATAAATTATATTTAATAAAACCTTTTATTTAAAATCAAGCTTTTATTCAAATGTCCTAAAAATAATAAAATAAACTGTGTATCAAGTCAAATCCAACAAACTTATTACATTAAACAATTTATATGTTTTAAAAGCTTGTCGCTTTAATTTCATATGTCAAATATAAGTTAAAGCATTTGTGTTTAGTGCAAGCCCAGTAACAATAAAATCTCGCGACAAGCTTTTAAAACATATAAATTGTTTAATGTAATAAGTTTGTTGGATTTGACTTGATACACAGTTTATTTTATTATTTTTAGGACATTTGAATAAAAGCTTGATTTTAAATAAAAGGTTTTTTTAAATATAATTTATTTTTGTATTTTTAGTTATTGGACATGTTCAGTTTTTCAGAAAAAAAATCAGCTGTTCTATACATTTTGATCTATTCGATTTAAAGTTTTCTATGGAACAGCTGATTTTTTTTTTTCGCGTTTCCAATGTTGGTACCATAGTAATAACTCTTTGTATGCGTGAGTACATTGACCCCTTAAAATTATGTGCACTATTTAGGAAGGACCTTATATATATTTTACCACCAAATAGAGATTGTAGATTCTTACTATAGACACACACATAAGTATTCATTAAATACAAGGCATATTCACATAGGTATAAGAGAAGGTAGCACTGTATTACGAACAAGAATAGAAAACACAAATTAGACTCAATAAGACAAAAAGTTCAAATAAAAATGTGTGTGCCGTGCCGCAGCAGTACCTACTCAATGGTCGCAGCTCAGCGTCATATTACTTGTCTTGCAACGCAAGCAAACGCTGATTTTCAGTTGTAAAGTTTAGTAAGTATTTAAAAAATAAATACTAAAGAACAAGACACATTTAAGTTTCTATCAAAGTTGATAAACATAGTACTTACATAAAGAAAAAAAGGATATTTCTTTTCTGTAGGTAGACTTGGTTGTATTAACTTGGAGCCATCTGTCGTTGACTTTAGTGAACTATTTATGTGCAAACTAGCGGCCGCCCGCGGTTTCACCGCGTGGTTCCCGTTCCCGTGGGAATATCAGGATAAAAAGTACATATAAACCTTCCTCTTGAATCACTCTATCTATTAAAAAAAACGCATCAAAATCCGTTGCGTAGTTTCAAAGATTTAAGCATACAAAGGGACATAGGGGACAGAGAAAGCGACTTTGTTTTATACTATGTAGTGATATACTATGTAGTGAAGTGACACCTAGTAGGGTCTGATTAAAGCAACTTCGCGTTTTTTGCTTCTTTTTAAAGTTCGTTCGTTAGTTCTTATAGCCGCTACACACGTCCAGACCAGACCTAACCGCCGATTTGGTGCGGACGAACTTTGCTGTAAAGCAAATATAGGTAATTCGTGCTACACACGTTCGTACCAAATCAAAATCAAATCAAATCAAAAAATCAAAAAAGCTACACCAAATCTGGCCTTGGCGAAGGCTTTGTATCACATCACTGGACAAGGCCTTGTATCACATCACTTTTTCTTATCAAATACCCACAGAAATCACCTGGATTTGCCAATGCAACGGGCTTGTAAAGAAAAAGACCTATAAACAAAAAAAAGGTCTTGGATTTGAAAAAAATTTAACGGTAGGTACCTGTCACAAAAGAATGACGAAAATTCTTCAAAACCATTTCGAGTGGCCTGTAACTGACAGGGAAACTTTTAATTAAATGTAATTTTTTTAAGTAAGTAATTGAGAAAAAGCCTAAGTATAGGGACTTTAAATTAATGTTTTAATAGAAATAATAATAATTTTCAATTCTCATGCTCTAAAAGTACGCAAATATAGCCCTACGAAGCGGGACTAAATAACCACTTTAGTCCTTAGGGAGTAAAATGTAATCCTAATTTCTTGTATGCATGAGATGAGATGAATTCCTGATTATAGCGCCTTAAAATCAAATAATACGCGTACATAACTAAGGGTTGTTTTATTTTAACTATATCATAGTCACGATGTTGTAAGCTCCCAGTCGGCTCGAGGTATCGCACGAATCCATCGCTGACGCAGTGTTCCTCCTTCGGGAATCCAAATCTTTCGAGATCCAAGGTTTCATAAGTTATTTCCAACAATGATCACGTATTTATATGCACTAATTATACAATAGATATTGTATTAAAACACCCAAACAGCAATCAAGAAAATCAAACAGCAACGTTTCTTGACATGACCAAAGAGTATTCCGACTTGCCACATCCAGATAAAAAAAATATCCAAAATGTGCAAAAATAATAATTTTTCTTTTTATTTTGTAACAAGCAAATTTAAACAAGTTGTTAAATAAATGCGTGCAAAATCCGAGAAAGTGTTTTATTTAAATGAACAGTTCGCGCAGAAATCTAAGATGTGAATTGAATTACGGCGAAAGTTATTTTTTTTTAATATATTATATCAAGTTAAGCCTAGTCAACGAAGAGATATAGAGGGAAATGTTTGGAACACAATTTTTGACTTTGGAACTTTGTTTGGGCTAAAAGTTTTTTAAAATACTGTATATATTTTACCGGCCAAACCAGATTTCAGGACAAACTAGTTTTTCCTAGGCCAAACTAGTTCATCGCGTTGACATTTCAGAGAGCGAGTTTGCCTTTTGCTATGTTTACCTCCTTATTAGCCCAAACAAAGTTACAAAGTCAAAGATTGTGTTCCAAGCATTTACCTCTATACTGTTTTTTGAGTGTTCGTTGATTTTTGCTTCCACATAATTTGAGAGTTATCGCCTAACCTGGCAACACTACACGATGTTTGTTTATATAGAACAAAGAGTAAAGTGTATAGATCAACAATCTTTTCTGTTCCGGTGACAGCAGCGCTGGTTGGACAGTGCTACTTGACAGTAAAATAACATTATGAACAAAACACGTTAGTTCCAGTTTTGGCCACCGGAACAGAACACGTTGACGTAATCGACTGCAACGTTGCCGCTTTTCCAAGGAGCATGGCTTGTTACAAGTGCAACGAGTGAGATAGAAGATGGCTTTGGTCAAGCCTCTGAGTACTGAATCCTATGGAGATGGCATACCTACGAAAAATTGAAGCATACACACACACACAAGCACGCATACCGAGAAACCATAATGGCGCCTTTCCGTAGTGCTGCCCTATTTGTACATCGATATATTTATTGATGAAGTTATAGATACAAGTATTTTTGTGACTACCTACCTATATCACCCTATCACTACATAGTATAAAACAAAGTCGCTTTCTCTGTCCCTATGTCCCTTTGTATGCTTAAATCTTTGAAACTACGCAACGGATTTTGATGCGTTCTTTTTTTATAGATAGAGTGATTCAAGAGGAAGGTTTATATGTACTTTTTATCCCGATATTCCCACGGGAACGGGAACCACGCGGGTGAAACCGCGGGCGGCCGCTAGTATTTTATAAAAGCAGTTTCGTAATCACCTCGATAATTTAAAACGGAATTATAGTGTATAATTATCCACTCAATGGTTCCTTGCCTCCCAGAGGCAAGTATTTTTACCCGCCCCAATGGTTCCTTGCCTCCTGGAGGCAAGCTGGCAGCTAATTAAAATACTTTAATTAATTATGTTAAATCACTCTCTGTTCCTATCCAACTTATACCAATCTTAATCTAGACACCTTATTTTAATCGTAGAACAAGAAATTGGTCCAATTTAATAAAAATTTGGCGGATTATATTCGATTGAAGTTCGCCGACTTGCTTGCCTCCAGGAGGCAAGGAACCATTGCGTGATTTAGGCAATGTTAGCTAAGTATGGAAAAATAAAATATAAAAATATAATTAAATATATTGTACTAAATATGTTGTAATACATTAATATATACTTGTTATGCCCTCAATACCCATAAAAAGTATATATTTAAAATTTATCTACTTACAAAAAAGAAGTCGATGCGAAATCGATCCATACTTTTGTAGCCCGTAAGGGTGATTCTTTACTTACATTTTTATATCTTTAATTAAACAAGATTTTTCTAAAAGAGAGTTATCTTTTTTTTACTTTTATCTAATAACAACATTGTAAACTATTATTTAAACACAAATTGTTCTGTAATAATTGTTTATTTATTAGTATTTATTGCATGTTTTAAAAAGAAATCGATAAAACATTTCCTTTTCTACAACTTCAACTCGCTGTTTTCTAATTAAATCGTAATAAAAATCTATCTACAAATCATACAATCTTATTGCAAATTTAACTAGCATTATAAATCAATAATTAGTTTTTATTAAATCCTTCTAGTTTTTGAGTAAAACTTAATTTAAAGCCGAGCGAGCGAAGCGGAGCGGAGCGGAGCTGTGCCGAGGAACCATTGCCCCGTAAGCTGATTTAAGCGTGCGTAACCATTGAGTGGATAAATACCTAGTTTTTAAGAAGTAGTTGCTCGCAGACGGCAATCATACGCAAACCGGCCCTGTACACGATGGCCAACATGGTCGGCCAACTTGATCGGCCATCCTGTACTGGGAGCTTAAAGCCCCCGGTGTGGGAGTTTGCGTGTGATTGCCGCCTGCGAGCAACGCAAACCACCCCTGTACATTATGGCCCATCATGGTCGACGAACATGAGTGGCCATCATGTACTGGGGGCTTCGAGGTGAGAAGAGCCGCCAAGTGCTTCCTCATCTATAGTAATATCGTAAACAGGAAAGATTTGATTGGTTGTTGTTAGAATTTAATAGGTCCCAAAACTACTGGACTAATTTTGAAATTTCTTTGACCATTAGAAATCTACATTCTTTCCGAGTGACATAAGCTATATTTTATCGTGATATTCCCATGGGAACGAGTACCATGCGGGTAAAACCGCGAGGATCCGCATGTTATTATTAAATTTATTGCTTGTTAAGTACATAATGTATCAAAAATTCAAACGCAGATACAGATTAAAAATAAGGTCCTGTAGTTTATTTACAAACTAATCTTAGTAAAATATAGTTCATGTTGCAGTAGTAGTAGATAAAAGACCAACCTACTATATTTTACTGAGGTTATAGTTTGTAAATAAACTACACGACCTTAGCTTCAATCTGTACGATTGTAGATACATTAATACTTAGCGAGCAATAAATTTGATTGAGGGCGCCCCACTTGTCGGCTCTACTCGCCTTTACTTAGAAACTGCAATTTTATGATCAAATTTTTTATGTTTTCCGAGTCGCGCGTCTATACACATGCGAGAGAGACCTCCATAGAATTCCAGATCAAAGGTCGCGAGAACCAGTTTAAGTAAAAAAAGGTAATGAAATAAAACAAAAAGCTCCATATTGTAAAAGCCTATTATGTTTATACAACAAGGATTGTTTTTTTTTACATAACACACATTACAATATAAATCCTAAAGGAGAATGCCTACTAGGTACCTAGCTATCTACCATAGAAAAAAGAAATGTTTAAAATAAAAACAAGCATTATTAAGTAATAAAATAATAAACAGTTTGAATCGAGATCTTTACTAGCAAGCATATTTTTTTTATATATTTAGAATATAGCGAAGCGACATCTAGTGGTAAAAAATATACTTACTATTAATGTGCTAGAATGAATGTAAGTTGGACAACAACTTTACAGCAAAATGACATTAAAAAAACACGTTATATATAAGTATCCAGTTTTTGGCAACCGGAACAGAAAACGTTGTCGCACTATAATTTCGATTTTGCCAGTGGCCTAATTAACGTCTTTTTCAAAACTCAAACTGTCGTTGACGTATGAAACTGTTCTTCAAAATGAAAAGAGCAAATAAAAATAGTTTTCGTACGAGTCTTTAAAATTTCCTTTCGCATTGTATCCAGCCATATTTTTCTTTTTTTGTTATTTTTAGGCAACCTAAAACAATAAAAGCAGTTTAAAATTAATACACTCAATTTACACTTGAAATTTGAAAACATCGATAATTCGATAAGAAAAATGCTATAAGGGCAGCTCTAGCGCAAAACAAACATATTTATATTTTCTTGAAATACACCAACAAAACTCACCAAAATAAGTAGTAAGCTACATTTGGTATGAATTCTAAGTAAATTATTCACAGGAAAACCAAAACACAAGGCATTTATTGTATTGTTTTGGTGTTTTTGCAAAATAAATAGTACGTACCGGTGTAATGTAATGTTTGGACGATTTTCACTTTTTTTGATGCCACAAACTACCACACTGCAATTAGACATGCTCCTTGTTGCTGTCTCTCACTTATTAATACCTTTTATTCACATGAAAGTCTCAAATTAAAAGACTTTTATCACAAAACACTGCAAATACAACTCGCGTTGACAGCTTACATACCGAGAAACCTAAATGGCGACCGGCTTCAATCATGCATTACGATGACGTCACGTTTCAATGTTGCCAAAAAATAGGTCGAATAAATATATTGCTGTCTCTTTTTACATGAAGTATTGGAGGTAAGATAGAACAAGATGGCTACAGGTTTATGAGTACAATGTCGATTTAGCTCATATTTGTATAACCGATAGTTCATATAGAACAATATGCCATCTCCATAGGATTCAGTACTCAGAGGGTCAAGCACGTGTCAAGTAACCATCACAACAAAACAAGAATATAGTACTTGAAAATTTGCAAGAATTCTGAATTGATAACTATACTGATTATATATTTAATTGCATTGTCATCGGAACTAAAGGTAAATTCCAAATTTCAGCTCAATCGGACATTGGAAAGTGGGTCAAATTTAGCTCGCAAGATTTGACGAACGGACATGCATACATACATACACTGCAAGTTAAATAAAAGCTTGTAAAATTAACTGCAGTTCAAATTATCGCGTCGATATAATATAACTTATGAAATCATTTAAATATAATGTATATTGTTAGCAGCCAAACCCTATTTTAGAACAAGCTATTTTTTTGCCTAGGCCAAATCAGATCAGTTCATCATCCTTTAGGCAATAGGATAAATCGGGATTGATTCACAAAAAAAATACCACGAATTTAAAGGCAAAATTTAAAAAAAATTAAGGCGATCGCGAAGCGCAGCGAAGCGATCTCCTTAAATTTCGTGGTTTTTTTTGTGACTCCGTCAACTTATGGGAGATAAAATAGCTTAAGGAAAAAATAATCGGCCTAGGCGTTTAATTAAATGGCGGATTCAACCACTTGGCTGCGAGTGCTGCGACATATACATCAATAAATTAAAGTTTTGCGTGGCATATAAGGACCGCGCGCGATCAGCGCGAGGATCGAATTTTTGTCGTAGCATCGTAGACGGCTACGAGAAATAATCGTAGCATATAAAGTATGCTACGATTATTTCGCGTGTGTGCAAAGTTCATTGCAGTTATATTTTTTATTTTTATGTTCTTCTTTTGTAGACACTGTATGAATGATGAAATAAAAATGAAAACATTTAATTAAATAAGATCACAAAGATTCTGATTTTTAGTTAAGCTTCTAGCTACGGATCAATTACGTTATTTTGAGGAACTTCTACGAATGGACAGTTTTTTTCTTATTTCGTCAAATATAACGCAAGCCTTTCTATGTTGGTTGGAACTGTGGAATATTACGTAATATTTTATAAAGTTCTTATCTCACTGTATTCGAGCGTGTTCGCGTAAATGTGTGTCATGTGTGTTGTTTATATTATTGAGTATTGTTGCGATAGAGAGAACTTATGGTTGCGAACATAAAGGCAGCAAATACGTGCGCGCGTCTCGCGACGTCATTGGGTCGGAGGGCGGAGTCGCGCCGCCCTGCGGTGGCAGCCGGCGGCAGTCCGAGTCCGGCCGGCGCGCGCCCCGCACGCCCCATGGTGGAGCACGCGCTCGTCGACTGCTCCCAGGCGAGCGCCATGCAGACCGTCCCGCCGCCGCCGCACCGCGAGCCCGACGATGACCACCTCGCCGACGAATACGTACAAAACTTTGAACTCGACCACCTAGAAGATCACCACCTCGTGAAGCGCGAACCACTCCGCAGTGGATGGCACGATCTGGTAGAAACTCCGCCGGCCTGCGCCCGCGCCTGCCGTCCATGGCCGGACGCGGGGCCCTACCCCCAACCGCACGTCGCCATCGCCGTGGACCCCAGTACGCCGCCGGAGACTCCTCCAGCTCTCGTTGGACGCAGCCCCTGCCGCGCCGCGCTGGTAGACGACGTGCTGTGGCTCCCGCACATGCGGGAGCCCCTCGACATGCGCACAGTTCCCTGTGGCAATTTTGAAGAGTGGGATAGGCGCGAGTGGCGCGAACAGGACCACCACCTCCAGCAGGTCACCCTGCGGCCGGGGAGCTCCTGCTCGGCGCTGTCACCCCGCACCGGCCTCAATCAATCCTACCAAGGCTCATCCTGCGGGGACGATTTAATCAGCGACGACCTCCTTATGACTCTCAGTGTGCGTGAACTAAACAAACGGTTACATGGATTTCCCCGGGAGGACGTGACGCGGCTGAAACAGAAAAGGCGTACCTTGAAAAATCGTGGCTACGCACAGAACTGCCGGAGCAAAAGGTTGCAGCAGCGGCAGGAGTTGGAGTTGACGAACCGGTCGCTGCAGGACGAGCTGCACGTGCTGCAGCTGCAGGTGGCGCGCGTGACGCACGAGCGCGACGTGCTGAAGCAGCGGCTGGCGCTGGTGGGGCGCGAGCACGCCGTGCCGCAGCACGCACCGCCTACGCCGCACTCCTCGCCCGAGTTTTTCTCGGAGCTGTGACGGCAGGGCGCGGCGCCGCGGGCCGCCGCCTCCTCCGCCTGCGCCTGGCAGCGCTACTGAGGGGGCCGCCCGCGCGCGTACGCACCAAACCGCCCGAGTGCTTCTGTTAAGTTTGAAATTTAATTATCATCGGTTCCAGTTTCATAGTTTCTTTTTATTATTATGGTGGAACAATTTGGCAGTGACCTTCCCCTCGAAGTTCCTGTCGACACCTTGTTAAATGTATGGTTGTGTCGTAAATTATGCATATGCATAGCTTCGTTAAAATACTATTATGTATTATTAAAATAAATGTAAGTTAATGATAGTATCATTCCGACAACTGATTATTCTATAATTAATTGTAAATAGACACATAAATTACGAATCTATAGGAGGATTTGTGTTTTCCTAATAAAATATACCAACAAAATTTATTTTTTATTTTTGTACCCTCAATAAAAAAAAACAGTAAAAAGTTATGTTTAGGTGTCATGTTCATCTCATATTTTATCAATATTATGAATGAGACATTGTAAAAAACAATTTTATGAACAGTGGGTACCTCATTTTGGTCGTTTTGTGAAAGACTGAAAATTTTAATCCAATTATTTTACGGGCAAAAATTTTTTTTACATCAAATTATTTGATTATTCTTTCAACGGATCTAAATGAAAACGTGTTGAAAATATTGAAAATGAAGTATTAGAAAAGTCGGCCCGACTCACAACTAGCTTAGGTGGGACTCGAACCCACGACCTTTCTATGTCCGGGCGAATGCTCTAATCACTGAGCTACGGAATCGCTACAAGAGCTAGTTGTGAGACGGGTCGACTTTTTTAATACTTCATTTTTAATAATAAAAAGTGCATTATATGCAAAAAAAGTAAGAAAAAAAATAATTACAAAGGTGTTGACAAATTAGGTAGCACTACTTATGGAGATGCTAAATCACACCATAACAATTAACTTTAAATTGAAATCAAGAAAAAATTTACTGATAAAATAAAGCTCTGTCCAAACATAATAATCCTGTCTGTGCATTTAATTGACAAGTCTTAGGACATCGTTGTTTGCATGAAGTTTGACTTAATACTCTGAGTTACCTCAGTATTAAGTCGAACCATAGATGTATTATTCCTGTAGATGGATCACAAAAATAAGCTATAACTCACCCATCCTTTACCCCTTCTAACACTATCAAATTGTCATAAGATAGAAAGAGACATACATGTTAATCTGTTGCGTCGTAATTAGTGAATGTCTCCATTTTGACTATGCAATGCTAGATGACATTAGATGATGATGATGCAATGATAGTGCTGTGGTTTTTTCTTATAACAAGTTATCGATAAAACATTTAAAAATAAGTTAAATGCAAAGCGATACATAAAATTACAATGCATTATGTATATATCGCAGGCGTATTGTATATTTCACCGTATTACATAGCAACTAGCTGTATTGGAAAACAGCACCGCATTGTAATGCGGCGGATTCAAGATACGCCGTATTCAATACGGCTGATCGAAATCACGCCGCATTGAATAGAGCGCTTCGCGCTTTTCGATGCGGCTAGAGACTTAATGTAATTGGGCGGTTCATAATCCGCTTTTCTGACAGTTTTTAGTACTAATCGTGTCCAAAGTGCTCACGGCCTTAGAATTTTGTTTATGCTATGAAACTTCGGCATAGGTCGAAATATGGCAAAAATTTCTTCCATCCAGACAAAAGCGCACGCTCAGCTGATCGATCTAGTGTGGCAGAATATTTTTTTTATAATTCGACGTAGTATGCTATGCTCCAAAGAGAAAGTTGTTCAGTTTCTTGGTCTATGCAAGCCCTTTAATTTTGAATCAGTGCCAAATATGAAGTAGGTATGTACTATAATTATACTTGAGGAGATCGATGGCTCATTGGTACGCGAAATCTGCATCCGGTGGTTGATGTTAAGCAACATTCGTTGCGGTTGGACATCTGAATGGTGACCCAAAACTTTATTATCTCGGTCTCCTCTGTGCTTCGGAAAGCACGTTAAGCCGTTGGTCCCGTTTGCATTAGCAGTCGTTGGCACCCTCACCCACCAATCCGCATTGGCTTCGCGTGGTGGGTTATGGCACTTATGGCCCGTTCTACCTGTGGTGTTTTCATGCACAGGGGAGGCCTATAGCCCAGCAGTGAGGACATTAATATGATAATGATGATAATTATACTGTAGTCGTAAAACTGAACGAGATTGCTAATCAATTTATTAAATTAAATAATCTGCTGAATGATATCAAGTAAAAAATACAGATTTCACGCTAATTTTTATACTCTTAAACAATTTGCTTTAATAAGTGCATCGAGCATATTCTTGTTTGTTGCGAAGGTCTCCAATCGTCGCCTTTTTTACGTTTCTTATGAATATGAATAAATTGAGAAAAATTAAGTTTAAATTGTTAACACTACAATTTTTTATCGATATTACATAATAAAATCGGACTACAACACTATCAGGTTGGTCAAATGTCAAAAAATCCCAATTGGCTTTAAATTATATATTTTTAGCTTAAAAACACCCGATTTTCTTCAACCAAGTCAATGTTAAACTGTGTATACACGTACAGCGATTTAGTTTTTGCAAATACGGACCAGTAAGCTATAAAAATGTGTTCGCAAAAACACAAAACAATGAGTGTGACTTACCTCTGAAATGATATGTGTTCATTATTCTCTTTCAAAACACTCACTCTGCTTGAATAACCGGGAACAGTACAGGCCATTCTTAACAAACAACAGATTTACCGCACCACACCATCAAATCTTTCTATATTTTACTACAAAAAAAGATTTTCTTTCTGAAGCATTTGTAACCAGCTGGTTAACAAATAAATATGACGTTGACTTTAAAGCGGCGCGCGGCTCATTAAGACGCACACGTTGGGCTATTGTTATCTCTTTTTAACACAAGAAATGTCGCCATTTGAGAGACGAGAGTCGATTATAGAAGGAATCGTTCATATTTTTATGCTCCATCTACAGGAATAATACATCTATGAGTCGAACTTCATGGTTGTTTGTCATAAAAATGACAATGATGTATTTTCAGAATGGTGGAAAAGTTGTAAGTAAGTAAATCAGTATCTATAGTACCTATAGCATTTGATAATTTTAATAAGTGACTACTTATCATAGCAAAAATATAATTTAAAAACTTTTCTTAATTGTATTTTAAGTTAATTGTTTTGATGTAACGTAACAATATCAAAGTATTGGTGCCTAATTCGTTAACACCTTATAAAACTGGCTGCTGTACTGTGTCGCTGTATTAACAGTGAGGTTACCATTCCCGTGGTAATATCGTTATAAATTATAGCCTATGTCATTCATGAATAATGCAGCTGTCTTTTGAGGAAAGTATTTCATTCAAAATCGTTTTAGTAGTTCCAGAGATTTTCCTAGATCAAAATTTACAAACTTTAACTCTTGTAGAAAGTATAAATGTAGAAAGGTTAATTATTTTTAGTTTAAATACCTAGACAAAGTATTTAACATAAAATCAACAGAAAAAGTTATTAGCTTTCGGAGTTCAAGAACCTAATATTCGTTTCATAAGTTAAATGAATAAAGGTAAAGCTCTGAAAATATTATGAATGGGCTGAACCTGCAAATTTTTATTTTGATACGACGAGGTATTGCTGTGATCGGAAGGGGCATATACGGTAATGTGGGTTTGTTATCAGCTGATTAAATTCAAAATTATTGGAAAAATCCCGGGGTAGGCTTCCTAGACTTCGATAAGTATTCAAAATAGTTCATGATTATTTAATTATAGAAAACATCTAGGTAAAAATCTTAAAATAAGTCGCCTCGCTAGGGTTTTTTTAGAAGGTGGGTGGGGGAGGGGAGGGTCAGGGGACCCCCCCTCTTCAAATTTCACCTGCCGGAAATGCGTAGTTTTCGAGTTATGAGCGATAGAAGTTAGTATGAAAATCGTTACATGTCGCCTCAATAGGAGTTTTTTGGGAGGGAGGAGGATTGGGGGGGGGGGAGGTGACCCTCCTCTTCAAACCCTACCTACCGGAGTTGCGTAGTTTTCGAGTTATGAGCGATAGAAATTTAGTATGAAAATCGCTGCCGCCTATAAGTTTCCGAGATAATGTCGTTTCTGGCGCTTCGCCGGCCGCTGCCGCGGCACGCTCGCTTCGCTCGCTCGGCTCGCGCGCTGGGTTCATGTCAACCTAACACGCTCGTCGCTACGCTCCTCACACCTATCATGTGACCTACGGTCTACGGTTTCTAAATCCCAGCCCCTGCCCCCTTCGGTGCAGAATTAAAATTACCATGATGAAAATAAAACGAGTTTGATTACTTAGCACATTCACACCAAGAAAGAAGCAACGGATGAATGACGCAATCTGTCTAATGTTATGTCAGTCAACTAATCAAAATGGTGGTTTTTGTTTTACGTTTCGTTTCACGCAAAATTCAAGTTAAAAAACATATTTCATAAAATGCAGTACCTACCTAATTAACGTTTCATTTCACGTAAAAAAAAAATATTTAAAAAAATTACTCATTTCCGGCAGCTAAATTTGCTTTAAAGCATTTTAGGCGAAGCCCAAAAACACCTCCACAGCCTCAATTAACCTCAAAGAAGCGACTTGTTTTAAGATCCAACCCAACATCTACTTAGTTGTTCATGCGCCCTGCGGGCAAAGCCGCTGACGGAAAGCGAGTATTTTTATAATTTACTGATTAGATACGTTATAAAATTGTTCGTAGCGGATAATCACTATAATTATATCGTATAATATCAAAATTAGCACAAACATGGCGTTACGTCTCAGCAAAATACATTCTGTAATCAAAATCTTAGAAAACTTACAATTTCGTATTTTTTAAATCAATATTTATTCATCTAAACTCGACACACGAATATAAAATAACACGCATTAATAATAAACATTAATGAGTACCTAAAGGTATTTTATGCGCGTAAGTAGGAATCGAGACCATGTACTCGCGAAGTGCTTAGCATGCAAAAGCGCTGCAGTTGCGGCGATTGCCCAAGAGTTGCGGGAAACGAGGTCGAATGCAGCGGCGCTGCCCACTCGTGCCAGCCTCATGACGTGCTCACAATGAGGTGGTGTCAATGGTCTTCAGAGGCCCAGTGTAAGTCTGTAAATATGCGATCACACTTGACTTGAGTTAAGTTTTGATATAATATGTATAATGTTTTTAAATCGCAATTTATATTGCAAACGTGATGGTGACACACAATTTAGATTAACTATCTGATTAGTTAGAATTAGATTTATGGTGTGGTACCGAATATACATCATAAGGAGTCCATCCGTAAAGATTTTTTAAATATTAGGATACGTTCTAAACATTTCGGGACCAATACAGAAACAGAGATTTAAGAGTGTAAATAAGAATATACAATTTGGTAAACAAAATTATTGAAAAATTTATAACGTTGTTGTAAATTGATACCGATACCGTTTTATAGTTTCTCAGGCTCACAAGTTTCAGATTCAAGTTTTCATATAGTTAATGTAGGTACAGACATACATTATATAGACGAAGTTGTAAACAGGAAACCTACATTGTTACTAGTGTGTAGGTATTGTTGAAGGTACGTTCCAACCAATTGAAACGTGATCCATTTTGCTTAAGTCAATGTAAATCTCAACAAGTTTGAATTTCGACCTTATTGAACCCTTATTACACCACTAAATTTTAAGATTTTAAGGGATTATAGTGTCCATCAATACGACTAATTTTTACTATGGGGACAACCACGGAATCGCAAAAAAAAAAACAGCTGTTCCATACAAATAAAAGTACAACACGCGACTCGACGGAAATGTATGAAACAGCTGATTTTTTTAGGCTACTCCGTGGGTGGCCTCATACTAAAAATTATGACCCCTAAATGATGATGTACATAACCCCTAATAGAACACGTATATCTGTTAGAAAATGAACTTATGGTGGATCACGAATCGGTTAGTTCCACTGTACCTATAATGAGTGAGCACTAAGCAGTTGCATTCGTAATCGTAAATTGATCTGTTAATTGAAGCCAGCATAGGCGTCAAGGCGTCATGTTCGCTGTTCGCTGATAGCGGAACTAAGTTATATGTAGATAGATTAGTTTACCTAAATTCCTGCATAAAATAAGTATATTCTGCATATTCCGATAGTTAATTCACTGTATGCATGCAGTGCAGCATGCAATATAAATCTAATGTAAAATATTCAAATTACTGGCGATATACGTAGGTGTATCATGAATTCATGACACGAAAGCTTCCGATACAATTTATTTCTGTAATTTAAGAAAATTCTTTTTACCGGCTGATCATCTCATAAATTGTTGAATACAAACTAATAATCTCTTCTTTTAAAATTTTATTTGTAAAAACCACGTTTTTAAAACAGACTAGATGTATTTTCCAATAGAGTACTCGTCAAGACGATTCAAACTCGATGGGGTTGCTTGGTTTCAATATTGAGTTCCTATGGCATGGCCTTCCGGCTTCATCATCAGACCCTGAACCTCGTCTCCCGTCAGAGTACATGTCAATACAATTCTAACGAGCCCAAACACGATGGGGTAGCATGGTTTCATCATGCAGTTCCTGTTGCTTTCTTCCGGATCCATCATCAGATCAGCTCAATGACACCGTAATATTGCATTGTCATCCAGTTCTGACCTATGTTCAAAGTTTCAAAACTCTAGATCTAGCTCATCGTTTGCAAAATTTGCGTATGTAGGTATAATACAACAAGAAAGCAACTAATAAAAACGTGGTAAATAAAAATAAAATAGATTAGAAATAATAAAATAGAACAGCTTTCATTTGTTATAATTTCCATTAATTAATTTTATATTAGTACTTAAAATGCGATTTGCATCCTAACTGGCTCCGGCAGAAATTGACCTATTCGAATTTTCGAATTTGTAAATAAAGGGTAAGTTGGTACGAAGTATTTCCATCCTGTAGGTATATGACTGCTTAGGTATTTCATATGTTTTATTACTTTTTGTATTTGAAATTCTGTTTGTAAGTATTTCACAATTATTTTGAATACTAGAAAAAAGGGATTTGCAACACAACTAGCTCCGACAGGAATCGTTTGGTTGCTGTGACCTTGCAGAGCGTCACTTCTATATTTAAAAAATTGTGATACCCTGTAATAATTGTGACTTGCAATTTTGAATCTGAACCTGCAATGTCGACGCTGTCCGGGCGACTGCTTTGACTGCTCATATAAGGTGTTAGAAGACACTTTAATAAAAATAGCATTTCAAATAAATGCAATTATACCTAGACATATGCACATCTTAAGTTTACGAGCGTAGGTACTGTTCTTAATACAATTTGTCGCAGTACAGTACAACCCTATGCACGTTATGTATTTGATTTTGTAATTATCCAGGAAAATATTACAATGATCCCAGGATTTCCAGGGTTAATGTGATTATATACTCATAGGTGGACAAAAGAAAAAAAACGCGTATATTCATAAAGATGTTGGTTGGCAGAAAAGTGTGAATATATTGAAAATGCTAATAGATCTCTACTATTTATGATCATTTGAATTGGTGTAATCAGGTGTAATCATAATCAGGCACCTAAAATAAAAAAATAATAATGAGAGGACAAACTCGATTTAGGTGAATGCGTATAAGTGAGTGGCCAGTTTTTTTTGAAACTTCAATAAAAGGTACTCTTTTTTCTAACAAAATAAAAAAAGGTTTCTTGCTTTACTAAAATAAATTAAGACCATTTTTATCAACAAACGGGTAGCACTTAGCCTTCATCATACCTGATGTTAAGTGGTGATAAAGCTGAAGGTGGAAGCGCACTACTCCTGGAATCCTCAATCACTGCCGGAACACAATAATGCTGATAACATCATTGTTATGGAGTCAGACTTAGATAAGATGGTGGTAGCTAGCCAGTCGGACTAAGAACAAGTCCTACCACCAACCAAACCGAATACAATATGTACCCCCACTGGGAATCGAACCCGGGACATCTTGGTCTGAAGTCGGTGGTGTGAACCACTAGACCACGGAGGCGGTTAGAGAGAGAGTTGGTTAGTAATTCGTATGGATCATCTATTGCGACTCTACGTCGCCTTGGCGGGTTTGCATCCGCTGCCTATAGCTCCTCAACCAAATTCCCGAAGAAGTCGATTATGGACTCTTCCTCGTTCATTAACGTTATTTGATAGTAGCAAAACTTCTAGAGCAAACCACAACAAAAATCGTCACACAAAATCAAACTAAACTGTCCCATATAGGTAACATTAACAAATTCATTTTGACAGCTAAGTTCGTATGACGAGTTTCTACTTCGATTGCTCAGTAGCAGTAGCATTCGTTGTGTTCGAGTGCTTTGCGATCGAACTTTTTCGATTGTGAAATTCTGAGAATACACAAACTGTGTTACCTTCGAAAAATATTCGAATTTAGAACTTTTTTACAAATGTGAACTTTTCTCGATTGCGTGAGAATCGGTCCCCAGGGGCAAAGAATATATACACTAACGCGAAAAGAAACGACACTTAAGCATGTGTGCACGTAAAACCGCTTGCGGCTATGTGTGGGTGTCTAGATGTGAGGGGGGGCCGTGAGAGGCGCGCGGGGCGGGGAACAGGCAGTCGGTGAATGCCTAGGCCGAGGGCTGGCGCAACCTTCATAAATTCAAATAGGAACTACTAGTAAGCCAAAAATGCGAAAGTTGTTAAAATTCAGTCGATAATAAATAATTATTGAGAGGACAAATTTTTATTTGGGCGATTATTGATTCAGTCACTCAGTATTTTTGTCGCTTACTTAGTATTTTCTTCGGACGATTTAGTATTTTATTCGGACACTTGGATTAACTGTGTCCCACTGTTAGTAGCTTATTTTACGTATATTATTATTATTATTCCCTTTATTACATTTAAATACTTACAAAATTATATTTCTAAACATAAAATTTTTACAATGTATAACACTAAAAAATATAACATTTAAAAATACAAAAATGCAGTTCCCCAACGGTAGCAAGATCAGGGTCCCGGCTACCGATGGTTAAGGATCCAGAGACAGGAACCTTCTCACTATACGGGCCGTGTCCAGAAGTACTGCCTTCTGCATCTGACTCCCGATCCATCCACCTAACGCAAGCCTCTTAAGGTGTTATCGAGGCTCTTGGCTATCAGACCATGGGCAGATATGACTATCGGAACAATAATTGCTGAATCAATGTCCCACATGTCAACAATCTCGTGAGCTAAATCAAGATATTTGTTTTCTTTATCTTTTTCAGCTTTCACAAGGTTGTCGTATTATTATTATAGCCTTTACTATCCTCGATAAAAAACTGCATGTCATTTTAGTTACAAAATTTGTATAAAAATTTAAATTGATATAATATTTCAATGTAATTTTAGATTTGATCATATGAATGGATTTAAATATATTATATAAAAGAGAGATTATATAATTAAATATAAATTCAGTATATTAAGGACCCCTTATAGGGTAAAGGCCTCCTCCATTTCACTCCCAAGTTTTTCTGTTCTATGCTTTTGTATTCCAATCTCTTACTATACTAACTTTTACTATCTCATCAATCCATCTTTCTTTTGGTCTACCTCTTTTCCTTTTATTAGTTGGTGCTGTCCAAGTAGATAGGTACTCTTTGTGTCCATTTTTCTTTGTCCATCCGTGCTATGTTGCCGGCCCACCTCCATTTCAGTTTTTCCAATGTTTTATGGCGTCAATTACATTTGTAGATTTTCTTATGTCTATATTTATTTTTCTGTATTTTCTTTTTATGTTCAGTATACTACGTTCCATAGACCTCTGGCATACCTGTATATTCTTGTTTGTGTTGTTATTATATATCCAGGTTTGGCAGCCGTATATGTAAGACAGAGTAGGAGACACGAATCTAGAATTTTCTTTTTGAGTCTCCTCGGAAGTGTTGATTATAAAATGTCTTTGTTGCTCCAAAACTTGTTCCATGTGATGTTAGTTCGTCTTTTTAGTTCACCTTAATGTCTAGATGAAAAAAAATGATACTTGTTTACCAAGATATAAATATGTATTCCTGAACATATTCTAATAAAGTATTTTCGACTCGAATGGGTATATTAGTCATTCGTAAATTGTCGCTAGTTTAGTTAATTTTTCGCAATCAAAATATAACGCTGTTCAGTTTCTTATTTAAGTATTTTATTATCTGTCGTTCATATTTTATTTTGTCGGAAATTTTATTATATTCCATTTGTAAAGATATTTAATAAATAAAAGTTGATTGAAAATTGAACGTGTTTACATTATATAACATCCTATGTGTATCTTCTTTGGCATACCTAAGTCTTTATTCCATTTCGGTATCAACCCTAGCGCCGGCTAAATGTCACCGGCGATCGAACTCTCACGTACAGGGAGTGTCACCGCTGTGCCAGGGGGCCAAGCCTGCTAACGTTAGGTTAAGCACAAAGTGACTACGCGGGCGGTCGCCCTAAGTCATAATAGTGTTTCAATTGTAGTTCAATTGTAGTGCTTTTTTACACACTAGTTACAAGAATTAGGACAAGATTCAAGATTCAAGATTCAAATTTGTTTATTCAATTTAGATTGTTATTTACAATACTTGTGAACGTCATAGAAGCTACGCCATCGGTTCGCAAACCCTACAGCGGGAGGCCTTAGAGAAGAACCGGCAAGAAACTCCAAGGGTTTTTTTTTCTCCCTGTTTTATTTCATACAGAGTCGTCAAATTGAAAAATGACCTTAACATGGTATGACCACAGTTTAAGCAATCTTTCTATACAGTTGGACGACGCCCTTGAAGTTGGGCGATGCCGACGCCTGTATAGGTATTTACGTAAGTACGTAAGGGTTGTCACTTTAAAATGTGACGGTGGACCTTTTACGACCCCGGGTGGGTACATTGGTATTGCGATATTAAATTAATAAAATAATTTAATAATGCAAATGCAATGTCAAAATTATTAAAAAATTCAAGATGGCGGCCGACTTTTTTGTTTGAAGGCCGATTTTGATAAAACTCGGTTTTTTGTACTATTTTGACAAGAAAACCGTTCTAAACACAATGTAAAAAAATAGAAATGGTCAAGATGGTGGACGTTTTTTGTTTTTGTTTCTCTCTTTTCGATTATTAAAATGTAACAGGTTTTTATTTGAAAGCTTGAGACAGAGTCAAGTATCATCATCATCATCATCGTGTCAAGTAAAAGATTTAATTAAGTATTAATTTGCTTTAACACAAGCACAGTAAATTACGACGTAACATACTTCTTAATTTACTGTGTTTTTGACAGCTGTAAACCCTATTTAAAAAAATAAGTTAATAAAATAATACTTGATATTAAGTTACAGAGTTTGAAAATAATGATTGTGACATGGGATGATTTTGATATATAGACGAAGGCGCTTTAAAGGTTAAGAAATATGAATCGGCTTATTTCCAATCTGAATATTTTGCTTTAACAAAACTTCAACCCATTCAAACGTCAGGAGTAGGTCAAATTTACTTTGTGAAATTACGTGGCAGACAGACAGACAGATACAATTATAGGTGAAACTAAATAAAACATGTAATAAGTTTTATTTTGATACTTCTAAAATGCTAACCATAATTATTTATTTTATTTTATTTCGCAATACACCAAAATGTACCTGCCACATTAAAATTTTTGTTACAACCCTTCCGTAGTTACGGAAATACCTATACAGACGTCGGTATCGCCTAAGTTCAAGGGCGTTGGTCTACTATATAAAAAATTGGTTATACTGTATAATTGTAACATTACATAAATGTTACAATTGCCACAGTATAACTCAATACTCAATACTCAATAATTTATTGCATATCACAGTGTATAAAGGATCTTACATGAAAGGTAATATTTAAGAATCACTATGGACCCTGTCGGGCACAACAATAATAATGGATTGGAGAAGAGGAACACTTATTTTATAAGTAGTAAAGTAATAAGGTGCCTATGTTTTAAATGAGATCAAATGAATTTTCAATTTATTAATTATTACTTTTTATAATTTAGTTTTTAGTAGTTTTTATTATTACTTATATCTTATCATATAATAACCATTTTTTTATATAATTTATATATATAATTTTAATATAATATTTAATATTTAGCGTTGCTGTTGCCTTGTCAAAATAGTACCAAAAAACGAGTTTTATCCAAATCGGCTCACAAATTAAAAAGTTGGCTGCGCCCTTGAATTTTTTTATTTTTCTGACATTGACTGTTTTCTTGTCAAAATAGAACCACAAACTGAGTTTCATTGAAATCGACCTGCAAACAAAAAAGTCGGCCGCCATCTTGGATTTTTAATATATTTAACATTTCGTTGCTGTTTTCTCGTTAAAATAGTACCAGAAACTAAATTTCATCGAAATCGGCCGTCAAACAAAAAATTTGACCGCCATCTTGATTTTTTATTTTTTTAACATTGCGTTGCTGTTTTCTTGTCAAAATAGAACCAGAAACTGAGTTTCATTGAAATCGGCCTGCAAACAAAAAAGTTGGCCGCCATCTTGGATTTTTTATATTTTTAACATTGCGTTGCTGTTTTCTGGTCAAAATAGAACCACAAACTGAGTTTCATTGAAATCGGCCTGCAAGTAAAAAAGTCGGCCGCCATCTTGGATTTTTAATATAATTAACATTTCGTTGCTGTTTTCTTGTTAAAATAGTACCAGAAACTGAATTTCATCGAAATCGGCCAGCAAACAAAAAAGTTGGCCGCCATCTTGGATTTTTATATTTTTAACATTGCGTTGCTGTTTTCTTGTCAAAGTAGTACCAGAAACTGAGTTTCATCGAAATCAGCCTGCTAACAAAAAAGTTGGCCGCCATCTTGGATTTTTTATACTTTTAACATTGCGTTGTTGTTTTCGTGTCAAAATAGTACCAGAAACTAAATTTCATCAAAATCGGCTTACAAAAAAAAAGTTGGCCGCCATCTTGTTTTTTTTTATTTTTGACATTGTGTTGTTGTTTTCTTGTCAAAATTGTACCAAAAACCAAGTTTCATCAAAGCCGGCCCGCAAACAAAAAAGTTGGCCGCCATCTTGGATTTTGGAAATTTGCCTTTTTTTTAAAAGCGAGATGAAGATTTGCACCTACTCACACTACATGTCGTATGCACCATAATATTAATTTAAAAATAATATATAACGATAAAGACGTGATAGCCCTGGAAGACTTGTCCCGAGTTACTATGAACGGCGTTGTATGTAACTCGGGACAACCACTCCCCCGTCTCACCCCGCAAGCCCCGCACGATTGACCTGCCTAGACGTCTCCGTCGGCCTACTGTATGAAAAGTTGCTTATTCTGTGGTATGACTAAGGTCAGTTTCCATCACAATTACACAATGGGTTATGATAAATAGTTAAGTATAGGCGAACTAATGATCATAGCGGTGAACAATTTTCAATTACTTAGGAACTCTACTTAAAGCTTTAATATTAGTTAAAAACAAAAGCCAATTCTACTATATGTATACTGCAAGTTGCGCCATACATGTTTCAAATGTAATTCTTAATAAAATGAATAAAAACAAAAGAAAACACATTTTAAGGCAAGCAGATAAGAGCAGACCCATTCCCACTGGCAGCACCCGTTCACGAGCATGACGCATGAACCAGCCATCGCTTCGCTCAACCATATTTTAGGGAACGTAACGACCTGCCTCACACGCCACCACCGTAGACAGTATGATGTGTTGTGAATGTAGTGTGTGGTGTGACCATCAATAGTATTGTGAAAAAAGTACATATTTCTTGTAACTGTGTGTAAAATAGCACTACAACTGACCTACAATTGAAACACAATTTGAGACACGATTGTGACTTAACGTTAGCAGACTTGTCCCCCAGTTCTTCGTTCAATACCTATAAGTACGCTTGTAGGGTATACCTTCATCCTAAATCTTTGTCCAACTTTTTTGGTCTTTCAGAACAGATTTTTTAATAGTCTCACAACATCACCCACTGACCTGATTCCAATATGTATAATAGTAGCTTAAGCACTCGTGTTACGGATATCAGAAACAACGGGGGTATAAAGGGTAAAGGGAGGTATAAAGGTGTATAATACAATACACCGTGTATTACAAACTAGTTTATTTTTTTTGTACACCATTTAATTTTAATTACTACAAAGATTTTAAGAGATGATAGTGTCCATCTATACGAACAATTTTTACTACGGCGCCAACCACAGAATCGCAAAAAACAATCAGCTGTTCCACACAAAAATACAACATCGACTCGACTGAAATGTATGGAACAGTAGCTGATTTTTTTTCGCGGTTCCGTGGATGGCACCATAGTAAAAATTGTGCGTATTGATGGACACTATCATCCCCTTAAATCTTTGTACTAATTAAAATTTAGAGGTGTTATAACGCCCAGCGGAAAAAACACAAATTCAATACCCGTCTGGTTCAGGCTCAGAGTTCATGAGTATCACTGCGCAAACTGGCCCATAAAATTACCAAAACACATGTGCTTTCCTACTTACCGTGGGATATGAATATGATATTTTCGTATATTTATCATTCCTTCGACCGAAGTACCTTTGTAGAGAAACAATCAGTATTTGTTTTGGTTCGAAACAAATAAGCATTGTCACACGGAGCCGCAATCCTTCTCAGAATCGATCGCTGGTACATCGTGTAAGGTTTAGTGTTACAAGTGCAATTCAATGTCGCGTCTAAACTTACACTGATAAAGTAGATCCCTTTAAAGTAGGTATTTGTAATCAGAGGGCCGCATGTAAAACAACTTTGAATTCTATACACAACTAATTTTTAACTAGTACAAAGATAATTACACTTTGGAGAGTGTGCGAGAGAACTGTACGACCTTGTTCCTCCAGCCCCTTTCCACCATAGGGGTATCTGATCTGATGCAGTAGGCTAGCTTATCACCCCTACGTTGTTGACACTCCACGTTCGCACTAAGCGCTTCGCAGAGTCTTTTTTAATGTGAACCGCAGAGGAATGGAATACGCTGCCTGCTTCGGTATTCCTCGATAGCTACAACCTTGGTCTCTTCAAGGAGAGAGTGAACAGGCATTTCCTGGGCAAACATGCAACATCTTCGCCTACATCGTGTTAATAAACAAGATGGTGGTCAAATGCTTGCCCTGCCCCAGATTGCATAAAAAAAAATATTTTAGGGAATGAAAGTGTCCATCAATCAATACAAACAACTTTTTACCTACTATGGGGTCTATGGGGCCAGCCACCGAATCGCGAAATAAAATCAGCTGAATCCATATCCATAGAAAAGTGCAACATTGACTCGAGTAAAATGCATGGAACAGCTTCGTTTTTTGTTCGATTACCTTACTGGCTTCGTAGGTAACAAATTGTTTTTTAAATAGGATATCTTGTTTTGGTTTGATATAGTTATAAATATGATTGACAGTGTCAGCTTAGCACAAATGAATGGCAGAAAACACTTTGCAAACAATGGTTGATATTTTATGTTATGTTATGTTGTTATTCTATGTTGATTTGTTTTTTCATTAACAAATTAACAATTGGCGCTACCGCTACCCTGACATCTCACACAGAGATCTGACGTTAAATGGCTGATGATGATGATGATGATGATGATGTAATACCAGATCTAAAATAGGAATCGACAATTTTATTATTAATTGAGATTCTTAAATTACGTAATTACTTAATAATTTTTTGGTTGGTGGTAGGACTTGTTCTTAGTCCGACTGGCTAGCTACCACCATCATATCTGAGTCTGACGCCATAACAATGATGTTTTCAGCATTATTGTGTTCCGGCAGTGACGGAGTAGTGCGCTTCCACCTTCAGCCTTATCACCACTTAACATCAGGTATGATGAAGGCTAAGTGCTACCCCGTTATTGATAAAAAATCGTCTTAATTTATTTCAGAAAAAAGCTAGATTTTTTTTTTATTTTGTTAGTAAAAAGTACTTTTTATTGAAGTTTCGAAAAAACTGGCCACTCACTTATACGCATTCAACTAAATCGAGTTTGTTCTCTCATATTATTTTAGGTGCCTGATTACACCGTCATATTATAGTACTTTTACGTTTTGTGTCCGCATCGACCTAGCCGTAGTAAAAGGGGAGGGGCGTGTCCTCTGCCGCCACGCCCCGCCAGAGAGAGACGACGATAGCGCCGCCTACCGGCGTCATGCACAACCAACGCGCGTTTTCCTCTCAACACCTTTACACTTTTCCTTACTGGTGTAACATTAAGATTCAAAGTCGAAAAGCACTGGGTTTCCAAATTGTAAAAGCGACATGAACTTTATATGACCGCGCTCTCCACTAAGATAGATCTAGATATACACAAGTGGTGGTTGTCATGCAAATGGAGGCCTGTTAATGAAGCCGAGGAGAATTATGGCCATTGTTACTGCCTGGCCGGCTCCGTAATGGCCCATTTTGTAGGCGTACATCATAATAATAAATGGCACAATTATTCCTGCAATACTATTGGCCTGCATAAATGAATGCAGTTATAAAAACTCTTATGTAAGCTGCGTAAATGATGTATTGTCATTACATAATCAAATAAAGTAGGTACGACTAGTTTTGTGTGATTTAAAGTAAATTCATTGATTAAAGGCTACCAGCAACTTTGCGGACAGTATTTGAGAAGTCCGGAATAATGTATGTTGTTGCTAAAGCTAAAATAAAATAAAATAAAGATAATATATCTATCAAGTTTATTTATTATTCATTCTCGCAATAATTTTCACTGTGTCCCATTCAACCATTCAATTGTGATAGTTCCACAGACTAACGCATTCAAATTCGTTAAATTAGTTTCTGAGAAGTTATCTTACTAGCGCGTGCGCGGTGAAGTCATATCCAGTCCAGAAAAAGGAAATTCTTTATAAATTGATACCAATGTTTACTTTAATTACTACTGATATAATTGCATACATTACCTGAACACACGTAGCAGTCTAGCGTAGATAGTATAGTGCTACTACCACAGAATACTAAATAATACAATTACACCCACTTGCAGGAAGCTCCATTAAAGTTAATGCTTCATTAAGTCTATTGCTGTCACTTTTCGTTGTCAAGAAATTAAAAGTGACAGCAATAGATTTAATGAAGCTTTAACTTTAATGGAGCTTCATGCAATTGGGTGTTAGTCTACTACTAGGTAGGGCGGAAGCCCCGGTTTTGGCCGCTGTACCGGTTTCGGCCACTTTTTGCTCTAAAAGTTTTCTTTACAACTTTTCGCCATTTTTGCTACAGGCAATTAAAATAAGGTATTTTATGGTAATAATAACAACCGTTCGAATTCCTTACGTCATACGATTTGTTTTCAATAAATTCCATTTTCTGTTCAAAAAAATATTATGAATGACAATTTTAAGAAATTTGTTTTGGATGAAATAAGTACTTTATAAACCTTTGTTTTTTACAATTAAATTTATTGTTGTTTTGCAATTATTTGGTTTCTAGCGTTTCGCTTTACTGTCAAAAGTTTAACTATCAATAAGTGGCCAAAACCGGTACATTTTACATTACTCACAAATTTTGTGTAATATACAAAAAATTATTTCATTTTTTTAAATTTAGAAAATGTAGGTACCTTTAAAGGTAGATAAATTATATAATTTAGGATATAATTTGTGTCTTAAATAGGTACCTAAGACCATTTAGTACTTAGTTCTTAAAAGTCAAAAAAATCAAGGGTACCTCTGCCCTAAGTACTCGTATTTGATCATTTTAAGTAGTCAAGAATTAACTTTATTCATAGCCATGTTTGTACTAGAGAAAGTCTAGTGTCTCGAATAAAAGCCAGTACGTCATTTAAAGCAAAAAAGATGTCAACAAAATCTAGGGGCATAATTCCCATAAAATTATCATTTAAAATTTCAAATACCCTCATCATCAAACACTCCTACTGATATTAAGTACTGATATAATTACCAATTTTACTGATACCTATTTTTTATTTAGGTATTTAAAATGTTTCTCGAACTAGCAGTTACACAAAACAAGCTTTTATTTTGAATATCTTCAATATTTTCTAAGTTATAGGACATCAAACTTTCTAATTAGACAAGGCGAGAACGACTATATATCTTTGTGAGGTCACCAAGGCAGTAGCGTCATTGTCTCGCCCTGAGGTCTCGCCATAGAAAATTCGTTTTAGAAAGAGACAGCTATAGTCAAAATTAAACAGCTCATAAATTAGCTTGATAAAAAAACAGATTTAAAATTATTTTTCGCATTTGGTATTTTTTAATTTTATAATTAAATATCTACTTACATTTAAATAACAGTGAAATACCCTATTGCTGGCTGATATTTATTAGAGCAAGCATGTCCAAAACAGCTGTTCCCCAGGTCTCGCCCGGACCGATCCGAGTGTTATTTAGTAGGGTGTGCCCGTTCGTCCCGGGTGCGACGTCCGGGGCCTGATGAGCCAGCAGCGCGACGCGGCACATTTTTCCGGTAGCAAGGTCACCCCTGACGTCACTTACACGCTACTTTCCATTTTCCGACCAAATCAAAATGCGAAATCTAAAATATTGCAGCTGTGTACCAGATGGGTTAGTTAGGTTTCGTTTTTTTTTGTATGAGAACAACGGCTTTAATCTTTACGTGATGGTGCACGAAAGATAATATCGTTATCAACAGTAAAAGTCCATTCGCTTAGATAGTGTCGCCCTTTTATCGCGCCGCCTTGGCACGTGCCGCTTCTTTTCAAAGGATGCCGCCGCATAAACAAAAGAAGCCGCGTGCGGCGTACACCGGCAAATGGAATTGGATTTTAGGATTCGGCATTCATTAAATTATATTTTCCTAACTTATCAATGTTTATTATAAATACAGGTGGTAACGACGGTTGTGACTTGTGACAATTCGAGCGATGATGAGTAATCATAATAATCATATAAAAAATTAATTATTATTATTATTATTTGTAAATCACGTATTTAACTTACTTTTATATAAAAATATCCAAATTTTCATTAAAATTGACTTTGGTACCCAACTTCGAGTGTATTATTTTATATCTGCATTTTATAGCAAGAGCCACAATGCCGTGCGGGTGTAACGACACTATCTAACCGAACGGACTTAAACTATAAGTACTAATAAATGGCTGGGTTATTTAAATTTGTGCATTCACAATGCAATTTTTACTATTGAAAATGGAAAATGAAGTTGTGAGACGGATCGATTTTTTCAAAAAAATAATTCATTTTCCATTTTGCAAATGACTGGGTATTTAATTAATGCAGAATCGGTGTTGTCAAACCCGACTCTAACTGTTTGTTTATGGTCACGCTAGTTATGCTGAACATCCAGGTTTAGTCCCATACATAAGCACGGGACTAAACCCTATATTTTACCTGACTGTGACAGAAGACATTTCTCTATCAGTGTCTGGCGCTGAAACTGTTGAGGAGGCACGATGTTTCACAAAAAATATTCTTTGCTGTCAGTTACACTCGTACCTTTATAATCAAAACTTTCCCAAAAGTATAGCAGTTAAAAAAAATTGCAAGTTCGTACCAAAATGTTACAACTTGCATATATGTCGCAGCCAAATGGTTGAATCCGTCATTCAAATGAACGCCTAGGCTGATCATATTTTCCGTAAGCTATTTTATCTTCCCATAAGTTTACGGAGGCACAAAAAATAATAACCACGAAATTTAAGACGATCGCCTTAAATTTCTAACCTATCACGTGTTCTACAGGACTTCCGAGCGGTACATGCTGCCATACTTAACCATCCGGCGGATTCAACCATCTGCCTGCGACATTTAAACTAGGTAAGTACTACTTAACAGTGGAGTGAAAGTGTAGTTCAGTAAGGTAAAAAGGGCCGCGGCTCCGGGCGCGGCGGCGGGAGCTGTGTCAGCACAGCAGTTTTCCGGTCGATGTCTCCGCTCTTTCACTGGGTCATTCCTACCAAAGTTTCAAGGGACAGATATTGTATTTTTTATAGAGATAAATGTACTTATCATTATAACTATAGGACGGTACTAGTAAAATACTATAACAAAGTATAGCGAGACTACATTTATACGAAGTTGTAAATCTACATACGCAGGTAGAGTGAAAGTGCAGTTAGGCAAGGTAACAAGGGCTGCACAGTGGCTTAGGCGGTGGAATGAGCTCAGTCAGCCAGCACCGGAGTTTTTCGGTCGATGTGTCTGCTGTTTTACTGTTGTAAAACCACCAAGATTATTTCTATCAAATTATTTGAAAACATTAAAGTCATTAGGCTGCCGCGCGCTAAGGTGCTGGGTCCGCTGAACGCAGATTCACGCGGTCGATACCCCGGCCTTGGCTCCGAGAGAACCATCGCATCAGCTATTAGGAGGTTCAATGTCTTCTTTACTATTATATTTATCATAACATAGAATTGAAAGCATTTCCCACTGTATCAGTATCAAAATACAACCAAAGTAAAAAGCAACACTAGTGTAGTAAAAAGGCTGATGCGGTGCACTGAGGTGGCATGTCAGGTCCGCAGAATGCAGGGTCGGGTGGTCGATACCCCGGTCTTGGCTCCGAGAACATAACACTGCATCAGCTTTTACGAGGTTCAATTTCTTCTTTCCTGTTCTATCAAAATAAATAACTTGAACGTTTTAACTTGTTTTAACGTTTTAACTTGAACGAATAGTATCAACATATAGGTACCACCAAACTAGATGTGACCCTATCTATAAATAGAGCAACAGTCGTCGTTCTGGCAAAAGGGCTGATGCGGCGTGCTGAGGTGGCAGAGCCAAGTCCGCAGAACCGCGCGGTCGATACGCCGGCCTTGGCTCCGAGAACATAACACTGCATCAGCTTTTACGAGGTTCAATGTCTTCTTTACTGTTCTATCTCTAACAAAATGAATAATTTTAATTTAAACATTTCCCACTGTATCAGTATATTCAGTATCAACATACCACCAAACTATTTGTGACCCTATCTATAAGTAGAGCAACAGTCGGTCTGGCAAAAGGGCTGATGCGGCGCGCTGATGTGGCAGTGCCAGGTCCGCAGAACCGCGCGGTCGATACCCCGGCCTTGGCTCCGAGAACATAACACTGCATCAGCTTTTACGAGGTTCAATGTCTTCTTTACTGCTATATCTATCAAAATGAATAATTTAAACATTTCCCACTGTATCAGTATCAACATACCACCAAACTATTTGTGACCCTATCTATAAGTAGAGCAACAGTCGGTCTGGCAAAAGGGCTGATGCGGCGCGCTGATGTGGCAGTGTCAGGTCCGCAGAACCGCGCGGTCGATACCCCGGCCTTGGCTCCGAGAACATAACACTGCATCAGCTTTTACGAGGTTCAATGTCTTCTTTTACTATTCTATTTGGAAGTAGTGGAAATGAATAAGTTACAGACGTTAGTACTACTATATTATTATGTTAAATTAGTAACCTACCTAACACTTTATAACATTTCGCTGCTACAAAGCAAAACTGTAAACACCCTTTAACTTCTCTAAAATACAAATTATTGCAACGTAGGTATACGTGTATTAAAATTAATGAAATCCTAGGCACCCATTTAATAAAATAAAGAGACAAAATGGGTTTACGCAGAGAGTTCGAGATCGAGAGGCGAGAGGGCGGGCGGCGCGGGCGGGCGGGCAAAGATCGCTAACTAGGCACTATTGCCAATCGATACCCGCGCCGAGCGCAGACCCGCTACACGGTACACGCAGTATCAAACTCACAGACGGCAGCTTAGGGTTAAGAGCACTCACACTAACACAAAACCAGCGCTGTAGAAGCTTAACGAAAGCGCTACAGCACTTTATTTCTGTGTGAGTATACGACGATTTTTGGTTGAAGCAAAGATGTTTCACTGCTAAGTTTCTCTTTGAAGCTGAGCATCGTACGGCCACGCGCGACTCATCAGTTTAGCTGCTGCTACGTCAGGTCACTCTCCTTTTCTCGATGTCCTTCAAATTAGCTTTGTAGGTCAGGTTTTCGCTGGTCTGTCTCCACGTGGTGTTGTTGACACACGCAAACACAAAACCACCTGCGGGAGTTTTGTTTTCTACGGGTTTTATTTTAAGGCCATAGGTCATGGGTGTGGTCAAGCAAGTTAGTTATGATCGATGTTATAAGTTTATTTAAGATGTGAGTAAGTTGGCATTTCAGATTTGATCTTACCAACTTTTGTAGGAAAAGCAATAAGAAAGGTCGAAAAATTTACACAATAGATTTAGCTACATTCGCCCGTTACCCTTTATAGCAAATGTGCTGTTTAAAATTATAATATAAGATAATAATGCTTTCTTTTTCATAAAGGAACGCAAAAGAAAGAAGTAAAATAATTATAACTAGCGGAACCTCGCGGTTTCACCCGCGTGGTACCCGTTCCCGTGGGAATACCGGGAAAAAATATAGCCTATGTCACTCAGGATGAATGTAGCTTTCTATAATGGTCAAAGAATTTTCTGAATCGGTCCAGTAGTTTCGGAGCCTATTCGATGCAAACAAACAAACAAACAAACATACAAACAAACAAACAATCAAATCTTTCCTCTTTAGAATATTAGTAAAGATAAGAGCGATGTTATAATGTATAGTTGTAAATTATTAAGTGAAAGTGTGTGTTTGATTGATCATATGAAAGTATGATCAAAAATGTAATTGTGCTCTCTAGATCTCTTTTATAGATTTGTTGTACCTAATCTCTAAGTAATATATATAGGTAATTACACAACGTGTGATGTTTGTTACCGTAGTGAGGTCTACGCGACTGTCCTTGTAACCAGTTCCTTTACATTGTAAGTATGTAAGCAAAAATATCTATTAGAAATTGCGCAACGCTCAAGATTCTCGTGTTATCTAATGCGTTCATGGAAGTGCATGTAAGAGATAAACATTAGCTTTCACTGCAAATGAGAGTGTTAAGATGTAATCCAGCCAACAATCCAGCGAACATAAATCTTATCAAAAAGCATATATCTAAATCAAAGTAGGTGTAGTAGGGCGATTGTGCTAATTTTTGCCGATAAAGAATTCGAATATTACTTAAACCAGATTAAGAAATTATAATTCTTAAATTAGTTCCATAATTCACTAGTAGCTTCTCCCAAAAACTCTATTTATACTTCACTAAAATATGGTACATTTATCGTCATAAAACGTCGCGTCGGTGTAATTGTAATACGATTTCAACCCATACACAATGTCAAGAGCTTGACACCAATGGGTTTCGTCAAGCACTTTACGAGTGTCGTGTCGAGTGCCACGTTACAACACCACGTGATCTTTTGTTAAATTAAAACAATTGAATATTTGTCCGCCCGTACGCAAATCAGAGGGAGTCCTCTCAACGCCGAAGGGTTGATCGGTATCCTACTGTTTACCTATGCAAAATCTTGACGAGTACATTTTGCATTCGTCTTTCCGCATGTGTTTTATATTCGTTTACTTCGGTCGGCCGAGCTCGTAATCGGCGCGCTGTTTGCGAGGGGAACTCTGCTGACGGAGCCCCACAAATATATGTCGTAAGATTTAATAGACATGTAATGGATATCTGGATGACGTTTTAAGGATTTGAGCAAACCGAATATGTCATTTCTTCTGCGTGTAATTGGAATTTTATTTGCGGGATTTTGAGATCAGCGATGGCCTTTCTATTACATTTTTTGTCGAGGACTTTTTTGTAATATTTGCTTTGGAAATGTCCTTCTAATGTAAGGTTATTTTCATTTTAGTTTATTAATCAGTGATCACGCACAATTGTGATGACCACATCTACTGTGTTCCACAGTTTATTGAATCGAAGGTTTCTCATGCAAAATTAAGTAAATTAAAACTAGTCCTACCTTATGGTAAGGGATACTGTCCGTAATCCAGGGGGCTGGTCGCTGTCTTGCCGGCGCGCGCGCGCCTGGCCAAGTAGGTCTTTCACCCAACCCCGAGGGGAAACTCTTATAGCTAACACTCTTAAAACTACACAATGCCCTAATAGGCCGCTAAAACTTTCCCGGCGCTTTTCAAAGCGAACACACACGGGTTACACGTCCGTACCCCGACCGGAGCCCTAGTAGGGGCAAAACGAAATCTCGGTCCCAATATGGGTAGGTAACTTGCGCGGCACGTCGCACACGAACTTGTCTCACGGCTGCTTACGGCCAACTGCCTGCACGCGGCCCGAGCGCATTGCGTGTCGCCCGTGACCTTGACAATGACAACGCACCGCTCGCAGCGCGGCGCGAACATCCCCCCGTCCCGGACAGTAGCAAACTGTCCGCCAACTCAATCTAAGGGCAGGCGAGAGAGGGTAGCGATCGCTCGCTTCAAAACAGAGTCCCCCACCAGGACCTCGGCAAACCTGGGCACACCATCCGACCCCGGATGAAGCTGAACAATGCGTCCTAAACGCCAGCGGAGGGGCGGCAGGTTTGGATCCTTTACCAACACGAGGTCTCCAGTCTTGGGTGGGGTCGTCCTATCCGACCACTTAACGCGTTGCTGCAAAATGTGCAAATACTCCAGATGCCAACGGCGCCAAAAACTCTGCGTAAGCTGCTGGAGCAATTCAAATCGCGAGAGCCGTCCGGAGGGCACTTCGGAATAAGGATATTCCGGCAAGGCGTTAAGCGGTCTGCCAATCAAAAAATGGCCCGGCGTAAGGGCCTCTAAATCATTCGCGTCCGAAGACAACGGACACAACGGACGCGAGTTGAGGACCGCCTCAACCTTACAAAATACGGTCGCGAGTTCCTCAAACGTGAGGACCGTCTCCCCAATAACGCGACGAAGGTGAGTTTTAGCGGCCTTTACAGTTGCTTCAAAAATCCCTCCCCAGTGGGGGCAGGATGGCGGGGAGTACTGCCATCGTACCCCTCTGCGAGAGAGTGTGGATCCGATCTCAAAATTATTCCTATCCAAAAATTCACAAACTTCCTTTAAATACCTATCGGTGCCCTTGAAATTGGTTCCACAATCGGACCTGATTAACGACGGCATTCCGCGGCGAGACACAAAACGATTCAACGTGGCTACAAAGGCTTCTGTGGTGAGGGCACTAACCACCTCCAGGTGGACCGCTTTAGTGGCCAAACAAACAAATACACACAAGTAAGCCTTTTCCGTTCTAGCATTACGAAGCCGCGATGTCTTAACGGTAAATGGCCCCGCAAAATCCGTTCCAACTCCTGAGAAGGGCATCGATTCGTTCACTCGATCGGCAGGCAAATCACCCATCTGGGGCTGCATCGTATCGGCGCGCAAACGATAACACGGGAGACAACGAAAAATAACGGATCGGATTATTCTCCGCGCTGACAAAATCCAGAACTCTCGTTGGAGGAGCGCGGTCAAAGCATTACAACCGGCATGAGCATTCTTTACATGTCGGTCTGTAATCAACAGTCTAACTAACGGTCCATCCTTGGGGAGCAACAAAGGGTGGCGTGATCCGTACGGCAGGTTGGCATGTCTGAGCCTACCTCCGACACGCAGCAATCCGGTACTGTCCAAGAAGGGATTCAACCGCACCAAGGGTCCCTTCAACTTGGGCTTACTTGAGCGCAGGGCTTTCAGCTCCGGGTCAAACTCTCGCTGTTGCGTCACTCGCAACCAATGCAACAGAGCGTCTTGCCGCTCTTGTGGGGCGAGGACCGGAGACAACGATTTCTCCTGAGGCTGGCGACAATTTCGCACAAAGCGCCTTATCCAAGCAGTCACGCCGAGCAACTTATCAAGAGAACTGTAGCGGTCTAACAAAAACTCCATCTGCGGAGCCGCCACCGTCTCCACGGCGTGAACACGCATGCCTAGGTCTGGGACTCTGGCCACAGCCGGGGTGGCAGGCCATGAGCGCTCAGGCCGTAACAACCATGATGGACTCCACCATAGGTGGTGGTCCACTAACTCAGGCGCCTCGCAGCCGCGGGAGGCACAATCTGCGGGGTTCAATTCGCCCGGTACGTGGCGCCAAATCAACGGGGCCTTTGAAGTCTGAATTTGTGAGACCCGGTTGGCCACAAAAACCTCAAGGGTGTGGACTGAACTCTTCAGCCAACAAAGGACGACCTGGCTGTCAGACCACGCAAATATCGACCCCAAGTCGACACCGTTTCCCAAGGTGTCGGCAACATGATTGAGTAACCGTACTAAGAGAGTGGCGCCGGACAACTCCAACTTCGGAATGGTTAGCCTAGTCCGAAGGGGGGCGACCTTACTCTTGGCCGTAACTAAGTGTACGGCGACAACGCCTGCTGCGTCCACCGTTCGGATGTAAACGGCTGCCGCGTATCCGCTCTCGGACGCGTCACAAAAGCCGTGCAGGGAGGCTTTAAACTTTCCCGAAGGCAGCATTTGCCTCGGTATACAAACCCGATTAACGTCGGGTAGGGATGACACGAACCTCACCCACTCTCGTAGGAGGCTACCAGAGAGGGGCTCATCCCATGACAATTCCGCAGCCCAGAGCTCCTGTAGGAAGCACTTCATCGAAAACACTACAGGGCTGAGCCAACCGTTCGGATCAAAGGTACGGGCTACAGTAGACAGCACCGTGCGTTTAGTCCAGACCTTTGGGTCTGGCAGTTCCAATCTATATGTGAACAAATCCGGGACTGGTCGATACTGGACTCCCAAAACAGACAGCATGTCTGGAGTCTCCGGATTTTCAAAGAGGAGCGGCTCTTGCTGGTGGTCCTTAGGCAAATCTGCCAATAGGTCCGGTGAGTTAGACAGCCACTTCCGCAACTCATAGCCACCAGCCCTCAAGAGCGCAATTAGCTCATCACGTAAGACGAGAGCCTCATCTAAGCTCGAGGCCCCCGTGCAGATATCGTCGACAAATAAGGCCCCCCCCTCAATAAGAGCAGATGCCCGGGGATAGCGTAGCCGTTCGCGCTCTGCGAGCTCCAAAAGCGAACGGATCGCCACAAAGGGGCTCGACCGCAAACCATAAGTGTTGGTGTTCAGCTCGTAAGCCAACATCGGATCCTGGGGATCCTCACGCCAAAGGATGAGCTGGTATCGTCTATCCTCCGGGTGAATCACGGTCTGTCTGAACATCATGCGGATATCGGCCACAAAGACGACAGCGTGCCGGCGGAAGTTGGTCAAAACATCACAGACATCGTGATGCAACTTCGGCCCCGCATGCAGACACTGATTCAACGACACTCCGGTTGACGTGGGCGCTGAACCATCAAAGACCACGCGGATCTTCCCATTGGAAGTCTTCAAAACAGCGTGGTGTGGCAGGAAGTAATGTTCCACATTACGCCAGTCCAACTGCGAGATGGACATGTGCCCAAGGTCCAAATACTCCCGCATGAAGTCTATATACTTCTCCTTGAATGCGGGATCCCTGGCCATCCTACGCTCCATGGACAACAATCTCTTCTCGGCCATCGGTCGGGAGCTCCCTAAAGGAGGGCGAGCCGCCAAGAAGGGCAAGCGGGTAATCAAGCGACCCGAGAGGAGGCGCCCAGTGTTGTTCTGGTAGAACAATTCGCACTCCTCCGCTAACGGATCCAACCGCTTGGCAGTGGGAGGTTCCTCCACCTCCCAAAACTTTTGGAGAACGTCGGACAAAGTAGAACCGACAATGGTCTGGCGGTCTACCGACGGGGTCTCTGGTGTCTGTGGTACCTTTCCCATCACCACATGACCCAGCGACGAGGACAAGGCGACAAGATCGGCTGTCTGCAAAACTCGCTTGCTTCCACACAGTACACGACCGAGGACATCCGCACCAATCAACAAGTGTATTGGGCCCGGTCGGTGGAAGGAAGGATCAGCCAAAGCCAGTCCAGACGTCAGCTCAATCGTGGATGGCGGCACTCGCACTTGCGGGAGTGGTCCAACCACCTTATCAAAGACTATCGCCGAAGCACCGATCTTCGGCCTTGGCGCGAAGTGGGGGGAGAAGGAGAACTCAACTCGACCAATCGGATCAGGGATCCGCGAGTCTCCCACCCCCCGTACCGCTTCGTGATGCGGCACAAGCAAAAGACCCAGCTGTCGGACAAGCCACCTGGACATTATGCACCCCTGGGCACCTGAGTCCAAAAGGGCACGCACCGTGACAACATTGCCCTTAGGTCCCCAAACATTCACGGAGGCTGTTGGCAACAGCACAAGCTCCGGAGGGGTGGTTGGGTCCGACAGGGGCGCCATTAAAAATTTTGGGGGGGTACTTGTCCCCCTCGCGCCTGAGTCGGCGCGCCAAATGTGGGACGCTCGTACCGGGCGAGCGGGTCCCAATCGGGTACATACTGGCCCCGACCAACAGCACTCCTAGGTGCAGGGTAATACCCGTGTGGGGCGTGCCTCGGTACATAGTACCCCAATCGAGGCCTCTCCATTAGGGGGGGGGAGTAGCAAATAGGGCCCGTGCCCATCGCCACCGTGGCGTACTCTTGTGGTACCCCCCTACCCCCGCCCGTGGCGGGGGCGTCTCTCCTATAGTTCCCCCTCTCCGGGGGGGACTGAACGGGGGGGCTAAGCCCCGCCGAATCTCTAGGGGACCGGTTCCGGGCTGCCGGGCCCCCGCCCGTGCGCGAGGAATTCGAACCCCGGTCGCTCCCGGCGTCCTTGCGGTCCAAACAAAGGAGGGGGTGATGCCTCCCTCCGCAAAGACGACAATCCTCGGTCTGGGGACACGCCGACTGCATGTGTCCCCCCAAACACCTATAGCACCATTGGCGCTGTTTCGCAACGGCCCTCCGTCCCTCTGGGCGGAGGCCTCTAAATTTGGCACATTCGTGCACCACGTGCCTATCTCCCCTGCAATACCTGCACCGCTCACTCGGTGCGGGGGGAGGGGACTGCTGGAAGGCAGCATAGCGATTGGTCGGGCGACGGGGCTGTTCCCTCGTCGCCACCATACGACCAACACCTGGAACCGGGGCGGGCTCCAGGTGGTCCGTCACCCTACATTCGTCCTCCAAAAAACGAAGGAGGTCCGCGAAGGGCGGGAGATACGAGGCGCTGTCGCCTCCGTACCTCTGCTCGAAACGCCCCTTCATTTCAGCGGGCAATTTGGCGAGGACTATGTGCAGCAGTATAAAGGACCACTGATCCACCGGCAGGTCCAATCGCCTTAGGGAGTTGACCGCTGACAGTAGCGGGTTCAGCAACTCCCTCCGTAACAGGTGTACCCGCGTGATTCGCGGGAGGGCCAAAATCGTGGCCACGTGGGTGTCCGCCAGTAACCGGACATTCTGGTACCTGCTAACCAGAAGCTGGCGAGCCACCTGGTAGTTGTCGTCGCTGATGAGCAGGTGCTGGATTACCGAGCTGGCCTCTCCTCGCAGGGAGGAGCGCAAATAGGCCAACTTCTCACTAGGGGATAAGTCCCGTCGTGAATCCACCAAACTGTCAAACAAATTAATGAAGCCCATCCAGGCTGACAGATCCCCATTAAAAGTGGGAATCTCCAATGTAGGCAATCGGCCTAGCAACGCCGTCGGGGTAGGTTTGACCTCCCCGCTCAAAACCGGCTCCCCCTTCCGAACAGCCAGGGCCCTCTCAGCCGCCTCCGTGAACTGGTCAGCCAGCTCATAGGCCTGGGCTACATCCTGCTCCAGCTGTTCCGACACGGCATCATCAGCTGGGGGGTTTTCCAAATAATGCGCGCGACACTCCATGGCGTGGCGCTCCAGGTCTTGCAGCCGAGCTGCCAGCCCGCCATACCGAGCTAGCAACGACCTACCCGGTCGGCTCGGTCTATTAATGTGACCGCACAAGCAAGCCAACGCAAAACTCCTTGGATGCCAGCCCTGGATACGGCGGTCGGATTCGTAGGAGCCATTTATAATCCGTTTAATAAACAAGGCAAACAAAGAAATATAAAAGTGGTAAACATCAACAAAAAAAACAATAGAAATAGGTCGCGTCACGATAATATAAAACACAATTAAAATTCGGACGACATACACGGACCCTACTATTTTCATAAATTATTAACAACTTACCAATTTCAAGGGCTAACAATATAACGGTATAAACAAAACGTATAGGATTAACGGTATGGCATACACACACGGCCAAGTCAACCTCGCAAATCAACTACTAAACCGTTATCAACAAACAAAAACAAAACTATTTTTAATAATAATACTCGTAATTTAATACTACTAATAATTAAAACTAGTTCCACTTTTTTAACTAGGCAAGCGGACTCGGAACAAACACTAGTATGTGGTACTAATAAACAACACTTTCGAACGAAACTATTCGTCAAATAAATCCGGACACACAAAAAAAAATATACACATCTAGGCGAGTAAACTCGTATCAAAACACTAGTATGTGACAACAATTATATAAGTGTCTATCTATTATCGGATCCACCAAGTGAGAAACATTCGCTTCGAGAATTTACTAGAACAATTTCTTAGTACTTCAAATCGTCTCGGGATCTTCAAATACCCTCGAGATTTCAACAAAAAAAAATAATTTTTAGGTACGCTTTTTAGGTACGCTTTTTATTTTTACTATGAAATTTTATGTAGTTAATTTTAATATGAAAATTAATTATATCAACTACGCTCTGCTACCAAAAATATGATCACGCACAATTGTGATGACCACATCTACTGTGTTCCACAGTTTATTGAATCGAAGGTTTCTCATGCAAAATTAAGTAAATTAAAACTAGTCCTACCTTATGGTAAGGGATACTGTCCGTAATCCAGGGGGCTGGTCGCTGTCTTGCCGGCGCGCGCGCGCCTGGCCAAGTAGGTCTTTCACCCAACCCCGAGGGGAAACTCTTATAGCTAACACTCTTAAAACTACACAATGCCCTAATAGGCCGCTAAAACTTTCCCGGCGCTTTTCAAAGCGAACACACACGGGTTACACGTCCGTACCCCGACCGGAGCCCTAGTAGGGGCAAAACGAAATCTCGGTCCCAATATGGGTAGGTAACTTGCGCGGCACGTCGCACACGAACTTGTCTCACGGCTGCTTACGGCCAACTGCCTGCACGCGGCCCGAGCGCATTGCGTGTCGCCCGTGACCTTGACAATGACAACGCACCGCTCGCAGCGCGGCGCGAACAATCAGGTAGGCATACATATAATAGTTAAGATGGGTCGACAATATTTTCAAAAGTATGAAAGTTTTAAAAAGTTTTTAGGTGTCTCTCTCGAGCTTTAAGGTGACGGGCCATGAGGCGTGAAGCTCTTGAATGCGTGATTTAAGCATGATTTAAGTGAATTACGGTACCCCCGCAGGAGGCGCGGCGGGCGTTGAGGCAAGGCAGCGCCAGAGGCGGGCGGCGCATCGCACCGCTCTTGTTTGACGCATCACTGGAGCTCTGTCAAAGGCATTGCTTGGTGACGTGCTCAAATGAAAAAATCGAAAGAAGTTTAAATTTTAGTTTTGCTGATGGTTTCATACTTGTAGGTGCTTGTAGTAAGAGACATGTGACATGCGGTTTTACGTACATTTTAGACGACCTCTGTGGTTGGATGGTGTAGGTACGCACTGGTTTTCAAGTCTGACGCCATCTTATGAGGTCCCGGGTGCGATTCCCGGTCAGGTAAATATTGAAAACGACTTCTCAATTTGACGACCGATTTGGCGCAGGGGTGGACTACCCACCTTCTGTGCCAGTAGTCTCGGGTTCGATTCCCGAACAAGACAAATATTTGTGTGCATGAACATGTCTATTTGTCTTGGTCTGGGTGTTGACTATGTATATTAAGTATGTATTTACAAAAAAAAAAGTATTGAAGTTTTCCATGATACAGTTTCTTAATGAAATTAACATGGGCTTAGATAATTGGTATGAATGTAAGTAAGAAGTTATTTATTTATTTTATTTATTTATTTAATATTGTCTCGGGTCTGGGTTTACCTATGTGGTAATAATAGCCCGTCGTTATTTCCAATTGCCATAACACAGGGACTTCAGCTTCTTAGCTTGGGAAAATGGAGTACCTACCTAATGTAGGTAAGTAGTTAAGTACCTATGTGATGGTGTCCAATGTTTCATCTTTCTTGTCACATTCAGTTTTCATTTTGGTCGTTATTTATCTAGCGTAACAAATTGATGTAAGTATTGCAAAAGTATTCGAAATCACTGCAAACGGCAGACTTGCCTATGAAATTCCAGATTATTTCACTACCACTCCAACAAAGTGAATACAGGGTTGTGTGTGGTTCATTTCCCTACTTACCCGGCAGCGTGCAGCCCTAGCCGCCCGCAGCCGCAGGTAGGGTTACCAGATGAAACAATCAAAAGTTCGGAGAAGAGGCCGGGTTTCCATTGAAAATGCCTAAAATTAAGTTGCAAATTGAGCATTTTCTGAGATTTTTTTCTGAAACGTACTTAAATTTTTTAATAAGTCATCTTATCGTTTTTTGGGTTCCGTAGCTAAATGGCAAAAAACGGAACTCTTATAGACTCGTCATGTCTGTCTGTCTGTCCATCCGTCCGTCCGTATGTCACAGCCACTTTATTCTACACACTTGAAACTTGGTACGTAGATGTATTCTGTAAACCGCTTTACGATATAAAACAAAAATATAAAAAAAATATAAAAATTAAGGGGGGCTCTCCATACATGTAGGAAAATGTTGAAACATGTAGGAAAGTACATAATATTTATTTTGTCTAAGTGAATAAATATTTTTTTCATTTTCATTTTCATTTCATGGAACTGAAACTGAAAAATATTTTTTAATCAAACATATGCGTATGGGGTGCCTATTGATAGGTCTTTAAAAATGAAATGGAGGTTTCTTAAATATTTTTTTCTTAAAGTAAATTTTTTGAAAGATAGAGCTTTCCAAAGTGGTAAAATTAAATAAAATGTGTCCCCCCTCCTCTAACTTTTGAAATAAAAGAGTGAAAAATCTAGAGAAAATATATGCTGTAGATCTTAATAAAAACTTTTAACGAAAATTGGTTTAAACGATATATAGTAAGTACTTTTTGAGATATAACACTTTTTCAAAAACCGCAAATGTTACTTTGTCATCCATACAAACACAATGAAAAAGAAATTTATACTTTGCTGAAGAAAATGATAGTGGAATTTTGACTATGTACAGGAAATCGGTACGTTAAGTGGGTACGGAACCCTCCATGGGCGAGTCCAACTCGCACTTTGCTGATTTTTATTCACTGTGGATATCGGTGGACTCGCCTTGCTCACGCGTTGCACATGGCACTCATTTTCACGCTAACTGTATTTTATTGAAAATTTTATTACTTCTGAGATTTCCTGAGATTTGTAAAGTCCGGCCACCGCAATCCTGAGAAGAGTCCAAAAATGCTGAGATCTCAGGGCAAAGTCTGAGATATGGTAACCCTAGCCGCAGGGAGTCCAAACGCGATTGTCGACAAATGAACCAAATGGACTCGTCGATTCACACAGCACATGTCTAGCCAAAACTAGCGCATTTTTTAAGTTAAAAAGATAGTAAGAGCACGTACACTGTCTGTAGGTATGCAAACGGCAGACTTGTCAATAAAATACCAGATCATTTCACTACCATTCCTACAAAGTGAATATAGGTTTGCGGTCCATTTCCTTACCCACTAGCGTGCAGCCGCAGCCGCAGGGAAACCAAACGCGATTGTCGACAAACGAACCGAATGATCTCGTCGATTTCACACACCACATGTCTAGCTCTAAAACTAGTGCATTTTTGTGTACACACGTATCTATGGGAAAAAATATATTTATAAAATTAAATAAAAAACCACTAGCCTCACAAGTCGAAAATCCCGTCTCAAGATCTGCTTGTGAGTTTAGTGTTTTTTTCTATTTATAATTTTGCGACATGCACTTTAATTTAGTAGATTTCTTATTATTATTTTTTGCAATCTCATTTATTTTTGTTGAGTTAATTACTAATTGGCAAACTGTGTTTCTAAATAAAACTTGAAGGATTGAAACGAAATAGGACAGGATGTGATATAGGTAAGTTTAAACGAATAATAAAACAAAAATATAATTCGATACCCATGCGAAACAATGTTGCAGTTATCAGACACACCGTGATTAAATAATAACTTATGATATTTACTAGGTAGTTAGAAGTTTCGTACAAGAATAGTTCATGTGCAGTTGGTATAGAGTGTGCTTTCATTTGAATTGTTGTTTGTTGGAGATTTCTCATACATTGTAAGGAGTGTTGGGTTTCAGGCGACATCCTGTGGACTACCGAGAAGGAAAAGAGTGATAGCCAGTGATTGTGGCTCAGGTGATTGAGTTCTTGTAATTAGCATGCAGTTAGATTTGTTGATATTGCACAGGACTATTTTTTGTGGAGAATTTAGTTCTTATTTTATACATAGACACACTATAATATCATATTATAGATAATATTGACACCACAACCGAAAAAACAGGGCCCTAAATCAGAGAGGTATAATGTGTAATATGATATATTTAGTGCCTTACACTGCATTTTTTTATTTTTTTTTTATTTTATTATATTGGATAAGGGAAACATACAGCACTATATAATACATTATTATTGAGAAGCATTATGATTGTTCAAAGGCCAACACAGTTTCCACAAAGAGAAGTTAATGCAAATCATAAGTTGAGTATACACTAGACAATTTAACGAATTATATAGGTACCTAAAAACTTTTTACAATCAAACCATTGGACACTTATTAAAATTATTAAAACATAGTTAAATGATATAAACAATGACACGGTGATCAGCTGTTACTCTTTTTAAACTTAAACAAACTAAGGGAAAAAATATCAATTTGCTGATATCTCTTATCATAAGAACTACAAGCTTTAACCGAGAAGCGGTTTTTGGCATAATTGGTGCGACAAAAAGGCGGAGCAAAGGTTGTCGAGGATCTCAAGCAAAACCTTTTGCATTTTCCAAGATCCCGTTGACGCGCGTTTGTATCAATACAGACAAGATTGTGTAGAACTTTCCAACGTTTGCTTGTCAAACTCGTCTCTATAGAAAACAAATGCGCAACGAACGCGCGTGAAAAAAACGCGGTCAGCATAGGCTCAAACTGAAAATATATAACAATTACTTTTAACTTGCTTTATCGGTAGCACTGAATAATTCGGTAGGTATTATATCAATATATAAAAGTCCAATTGCGCAAATAGGCATATCTTCTTTTTCTTTGATTCTCAGAAATATTTAAAAAAATATTATAAAGCTTCCATTTGAATAAATAATCTTACCTGTTTGTAAGTAACAGTGATTATTTCTATTGTGATTGGCCTTAATAATTATTTTAGTTAAATATTGATCTAAAGGAAAGGCTTTTTCTGGCATTATAATATTCTGTGGCACAGGCAGAGGAAGTCTTCGCCAAAATAGTAAAAAACCGGTCAAGTGCGAGTCGGAATCGCGCATGAATGGTTCTGTACCATTATCTATACAACATTAAACACTATTTATAACGTACAATATTATTCTATACAACATTAGACACTATATTTTAGATCGAGAAAAAAAAACGGCAGAAATCCATGTTTGTTGAATGGGAGCCCCCCTTAAATACTTATTTAATTTTAATTTCATTATTCAGTTTTAAAGTGAATATACAACTAAATATTCTGTGAATATTTCAAGCGTTTACCTGTTGCCATTATTAATATCGAGCAAAACCGGAAAAAAAATCAAGTTTGTTGTATGGAAGCCCCTCTTTCATACTTATTTTATTCTGTTTTTAGTATTTGTTGTTAAAGCGGTAACAGAAATACATGTGTGAAAAAATTTCAACTGTCCAGCTGTCATGGTTCATGAGATACAGCGTGATAGACAGCGAAGTCTAAGTAATAGGATTTCGTTTTTATAGTTAGATTTTAATGTTGTCTGATCATACTCGTATTTTTAAAGTTTCCCTGAATTCTGAGTTCACATGTCCAAGAAATCCCCAATAATCTTTCTATGATAATTCCAACTTCCTATTCTGAATTTCATAGGTAAAGATAACCTTTAGATTATCTTTATAACGGCACCTAAATTTTAAGTCTTTCTATTTAAAAAACTTATAAATTGGTATGTTCAATTCAACATAGTGTTGTTGAAAAAAAATTGTATAGTAATGAAACTTTAAGTCTAAACTTTTCATAAGATTGGTAACAAAAACTCAAGATTTTTTAATATTATTATGCAATTGGTACTGCGTATTTACGAATAAACACAACATTCTCACGTGTTCCCCAAAATGGGATACATACAAACGCCGCCGAATCGGATCACATTTATTAAACAATACGGGCGGTGTATCGAGTAGCACAGACCGAAGGTTAGCATTCATTACTGTGACATCGGATTCTTGAGAGCTGTGTAATATTAAGCTGAATTGGCAAATGACGATTTAAAGTTACAGCCGTTGTACTCTGTTTTGTTTTGAGGAATGTTTACGTAAGTAATAACTTTTTCACACTTATGCTCTGAAATGTTAATATTATATTTGAGAAAAGAATGCAGTACGTGGCACTTTTCCGAGGTAAACATTCTAAATTTGAAAATCACTGCAGTAATGAATTTCAGTACTTACTTACTGCACTGATTTTAGTGCAGTAAGTAAGTACTGAAATTCATTACTGCAGTGATCTGCAATGGTACTACCAACTTTTTTTCTTTATTTTTTCTTTCGTTATTCCTGTGTATAAAACGAGAAAAAGCAAAGGGACATTTGCACCATACAGCCACATTATTATTATTATATAGGTAATTATTATATCATAATTAGGTTAACTTTTTTTTAAATACGGTGCGCACAGAGTATATTACCTCGTATTGTACCACAAGCGCTATGTACCCTTAGCACAATTTATTACAATACAGTTTTTATTGTGTATTAAATTATCAAAATGAGTTCTGCCAATGAAACATATACAGACATTGTATGTACCTGCTCCACCAAATTTGAGAGCAGAAGCAAAATTAATAACAGAAAACATACTGCCAGCAAAATCAAAAGAAAGATATATGAAAACCTACGATCTGATTTGGAAAAGTGAAAAAAAGGCGCATACGTTTTCGGAATCTGTGTTGTTGGCGTATTATAATGATACATCATTAAAATAATATTATTATGGGCGATTTATACATAAGTGTGCCCGGAAAAACAATAACATTTAGGTACATTTAATAATTGCCCGAACGTGTTGTCATAGTTTCAATAAATTTTATTTAGTTAAGCACTTTTTTTTTGTATTTCCTCGCATTTCTTGAGAAAAGCACTATACAAGCCTTGTACGGTAAGCAAATTACCTTGCCTCGACAATGTAATTTCTTACTTACCTGTCCTCGGCTGTAATGTACTATTACTGTCCGACTAACTTATTTGGTATGTTCGAATTTTACTCAAATTTTATGTTTCGGCCATGTTTATGATGTTTAGGCATTGTTTGTTCCGCTAACATTTTGGAGTTGTAAACAGATTTCAAAATTTAAGTATATCAGTTTTAATCGAAAGATCTCGAGATAATCCAACTAAATCCAACTCCTCCAACCGAGACGTTTTCCTATCGATTCCTTATACCAGGAAACGCAAGTCCTCAGTGTCAGAAGGCTGTACCTACTGAACATTACACTCAGTGCACACCAGGAGTTACTGAACTCTGATCTCCACGGGACCCTGTTAAATAAGCGCACAGTTAGACTCCCTATTCCCAAAGTTAACACCACTTTTGCCTCGCGATTTAATTTCTATAGGAAACCTCATATTTATAACAGGATAAATCGTGTTTGCAACATTCTGAGACTGGGAACTCGTGCAGCCAAAATAAAAATCAAATCCGAACTGCTAAACTGGAACTGTCGGGCCTCGGAGGACATATTAGCAAGTACTGTATAACCGCATAGGTACTATTGTATTTTACTATGTAAGCTTTGCAGAAGTTCTTGAAACATTTGTCCGTTTTTTGTCAGATATGGGAAAAAAAAATATATCTAGCTTGTAAGTATCATTTTAGTAAATAAAAAACAGTTTGTATAGGAATATAATCATTAGAATAAGCAATATTATTTTAGTTATATAAAACACTTATTGTCACCTTAATTTACAAAGTTATTGTAGGTACCGCTACATCCCATTTTTGAATAAAGTCAAAGTAAGATTCCCACGATCCAGGCTGAGCCTAGTGTGGAAATTTTTTGTATAAATAAACCTACCTGTAATGTACTTATTGAAATAAAGAATTTATTTATTTATTTATTTATTTATTTATAAATGTTCAGAAAGTTTGGGGTACCTAATAGTTTTAACGTAATACTCACAATAACCGTTGTAGTTTTAACACGTTAAGTGCGAAGCGAGGCCTAAATCACCCCTGATGCAACTTCCCTGTGGTGCGGCAAGCAAAAAAGTGAATTTCTCTGTCGTGCGAATGGCATAGCTTTGGTTTGGTCCAGTGTAGGAAAGAGATAAATATATATTTGAGATCACTAATGGTTCCGGACTCGGTGGTGTACCTACCTTGGTACCGGATGTCTTAGGCCTCGTGCCGCACTGAATTAATATAATTTTAATGCAGTGCGGAACGAGGCTAAAACGTCCCATATCCCCCCTGACCTCGTACCGCACTCAACGCGAGCTTCCCGCGACCAGTGTTGTGCATCACGTCGATTGGAGAGCACGTCCTTTTACAGCGCCGAACATGTCTAAACGATGTCGGAAGAAGTTAATTTTAAAAAACCCAGAAACAGAGCCAAAACAGGTAAGTTTTTAATGAAAAAATCTTCAGTAAGTACCGAGGTTTTTCTTATCTTGGTAGCTATGTACCTAAAGTAAGTGTAAGATATTATTACTTAAGTATATTATACCTAAAGATATTATTGGTAATAACGATTATTGACGTACCTAATACTTTGCAACATATCTAGAATTACCTATTATTCTATATCGTGATAATAATGTTATTATTATTAGGACTTAACACTTAATTGATATTTTTGTAGGTAGTGAAAAACTCCACAAGAAACGCAAAGCAGCCGTTGACAAAACAGGTAAGTAATATAATTAATATTTCAGTAGTTCTTTGTCTAGGTTTTGAAAGTAAGTATATAAATATTAAAGATTTTTAGGGTTCCGTATCGAAAGGATAAAAACAGGACCCTCTATTAATAAGACTTCGCTGTCTGTCCGTTTGTCGCGATAGATAGATAGTTGAAGTTTTCTCAAATTATGTATGCCGCTATTACAATAATACTAAAAAGTTAAAAACAACAAAATACCTATGTAAAGGGATATTTTTAATCACCAAGTTTGTTAAGTGTGTTAGATTCGACTTATGTAAATTTTACGATATATGTCACGTGGTCGGAAGAGAGCACCAGGCGGACCTTACCTACCTACTCTTTCAACATTTTAAGTATAAAACAAACACATTCATTTGATGCAGTTATACCTACATTATCATTGTTATTCTCATCTACGATCTAACCTAAGTAACAATGTCAGTTTTATTACGTTATCTTTACATTTTTGTTATTTTTCAGCACCTGAAAGCGCACGCCATTGCCTCGAAAAGGGTGAAAAAAGGAGAAGATGTGTTGGTTGTTACCAAAAACTACGCACATTTTTACCATCTCGTGAAGCTGATAAAAAATCCAAAAAGATTTTGACTCAGTGCACTCAGTGCAAAAAATCTTATTGTCTACCCTGTTTCAATGAAAAACACTCATAAATAAGTACAACATATATATTGAGATTTTTATAAAAAAAGTATATTGATACTGATTTTTTAATGTTAATTCAAGTTCTAATAATTGTATTTTTAAAGCCCGAGGCAGAATAAATAGGACAGTTTCTTTTCTACTTCTGGTTGCCTTTTTTTTCTATTCTGTGAACCGCATTAAGATTTTCATATACAAATAGAAAGATAAACCTTATGCTTTAACCGTAATCCATTATTTTCCAATAATAAGTCTGTAATAGGTGCCTTTTAATGGTATAGAATGGAACGCTTCGTGCGCGAGTCCGACTCGCACTTGGCCGGTTTTTTTTTCTTTATGGCGCCTTCAAGCACAATTAAGATTATTTAAAAAAAAATGTTTCCTTTGATAGCTTTGTGTTGTTTTGCCAGGTTTTGCCCTTAAAACGATCTAATGAGATATAATTGATCAAAATCGGTCAAGTCGTTGCGTAGTTAAGACAGTTTAAAAACGTCGATATTATTTTTCCCATCACTAATCGCAGCGAAAATTTGCCCTATTTCAGTGCGTTACGAGGTGTATAAGATCCCATATTTTGTTTTGCTAATAAACTAGTTTAGGAAAACTAGCCATCAGATCCCGGGGCGACGGTGGATTAGGGTTCATCAATTCACTGTCTATATCAATAAGGACCAAAATTCTCATTTATCTTTGATTTCGCGCCAGAAAATGGATTTTATTCTGTAAAAGGAGGTGGGGTCTAATAGACCGCGTGTCGCCCTAACGTCTGGTCACGGTACGGGCCGATTATACCTCGTGCCGCAGGAACGGAAAGTATGCAAAAATTGGTGCCGCAGCTAACGTGTTAAATTATAATAAGTAGAGATTTTAAATTATTTTTATGCATTCACAATGCAATTCTCTAAGTAAAGGAAAAATGTGATAGGTAGTAAAAATCTTATAGGGCTTATAGGGCTCGTGGTTTTTTACTATCACATTTTTCCTAAGTATACTTATAATAAGTAAATAAATTCACAAACCCATATGGGTTTTTATTCTTTAAACTACACACAATCACATTCTGTACACAATATGTCATGTCAATCATTGAGTTATAATAATGTACCTACTTAAGTACTGCGTACTCAATGGTGTAAATAGATAAGTATTTGCAAAAGTATATTTATTACTATAGGTAAGTAGGTATTAGCTACCCACCCTGCAGTCGCTTTTGCACGGGTGCAATACTTCCTCTTGACTAGAATCACGCCGTTTTGCGTAGTTTGAAAGATCTACGCCCGAATTCTCGAACGCAAATCATCTTTGGGAGCGTCTCAAGCATCATGCCATCTCTTTCATACGTTTGACATTTAAAGTGACAGGGCGATGTTTGAGACGCTCCCAAAGATAAGTAGCGTACGAGTATTCGGGCACTAAACTACTTAAATGACGCGCGAGAAGCGACTTTTTTACACGACTGCCCAAGAAGTGTAATGTGAGTTTCTTTATTCCACCATAACTTCTGAGGGCCAAGTCTGCTAACGTTTAGTCACAATCGTGTCTTAATCGTGTTTTGATTGTAGTTCAGTTGTAGTGCTTTTTCCACACTAGTTACAAGAAATAGTTACTTTTTTCACAAATACTATTGATGGTCACACCACACAACATTCACATCACATCATACTGTCATAATTCTTGTTACTAGTGTTTAAAACAGCGCTACAACTGAACTACAATTGAAACACGATTGAGACACGATTGTGACTTAACGTAAGCAGGCTTGGCCCCCTGTTCGCAAGTTGTTAATTATCTGAATCATAACACCAATTCGAATGAAAACGCCTAGCCTAAGGTTTTGTTTTCCTGAAACGATTACGGACTCGGAGCTACCAAACGCACAATCTCTTCTTTTCAATTCAATCAGTCGATACTTTTTGAACAGCTATTACATGTGGTCCAGACAGGCATTACACATCGTCAACAAAAGCGATTAACAGCGGAAGGTGCCTGCAGCCTGCGTGATTAATGGTAGAACAATAGCTCAATCACCGTGCGGTCGACTGGGCGCGCGTGCCGCGTGGGGAGGAACCAAACCGACAGCTACGAGACTCGAGGAATTAGAAACCGCCTCTGTCTGTAGTCTAGTGGTTCACACCATCGGTGACAGACCCAGTTCGATTCCCAGTGGGGGTACATATTGTATTATATACCAGCGCTGTTGCAGTGTGAGCAATGCTTCACACTGTAACAGCATTAGCTGAGGAGGGTCCTGAATCCTGATTGGCCCTCTATGAAAGGTTGGTTTGTATTTTCCTGTGAGTTTTTTGTTTCATTTTATTTTTTATTTTTATGAGTCGATTTATGTGGCCAATAAAGAATTAAGTACCTAAGTAATACTTACTATTCGGCTTGGTTGGTGGTAGGACTTGTTCTAAGTCCGCCTGGCTAGCTACCACCATCTTATCTAAGTCTGACGCCATAAAAACGATGTTTTCAACATTATTGTGTTCCGGCAGTTAGAGTAGAGATAGCCAGTTCCTCAGTGATTGAGGATTCCGGGATTAGTGCGCTCCCACGTTCAGCATTATCACCACTTAACATCTGATGTGATGAAGGCCAAGTGCTACACCGTTGTGTATAAAAAAGACAGAGTAGTGTTCACTACCTATAAAGACTTACACAATACTGTAAAAAACCGGACAAGTGCGAGTCGGGCTCGCCCACCGAGGGTTCCGTACCTACATCTATACATATTATTATAATAAAGCTATGTGTCACTTCACTACTCGTTTGACCCCAAAATTGAGCTGGTTTGTAATAGGAAAATGATGGAATTTAGAAGAGAGAAAAAACAGAATTATCAATATATTGGTATTTGTTGGTAAAATATATGTAATAATAAACATTGTCACCAAATTTCAAGTTTATACTTAGGTCAATTAGAAGTTAAATTATTTTGATTTTTTCACAGCTTCAAGGGACCGTAGACCTTAGTACCTATATGGTTTTGATTTCAACTCGATATCTCTACGCGTTCCCGAGATAAAAGGTCTTGACAGACAGACGGACGAACAGACAGACAGACGGACAACGAAGTGATCCTATAAGGGTTCCGTTTTTTCCTTTTGAGGTACGAAACCCTAAAAAGCTTCCGTTTTCTCAAAACCTCTGTACTGGCCTTTGAGATGTGAATAAAATACAGTTTTACAAAGGTGTCTTCGTGTCTAATAGTAGAACAATAGCTCAATCAACGTGCGGTCGACTGGGCCCGTGAGGTGGGACCGGCGGCTGCGGTACAATCGAGGTATTTGACAGAGTTTTATTAGTGCCCCTAGTGTAAGTTTTTATGTCAAAAAACGCAAACTATCGTGAGTCCATATTTATGTCAATTTGTATGAAAACTGTATCAGTGCCTCTAGCGGCGAGTAGCGCGCTTATGCAGTTTTCATACAAATTGACATAAATACGGACTCGCGATAGTTTGCGTTTGCTTGACATAAAAACTTACACTAGGGGTACCATATTTAAATTAAGAACTGTGTAGATTATGTAATGTATGTAATACTGGTATTTTTTAATGAATAAATACCAGTAACAGTGCGGGCAATCGGTACGCGCGGGGTGGTAGGTACTGGGGCAGCGAGGCGGCGGGATCATCGCGAGATGATCGCGAGGTAGGTAGGTACTATGTTATGTAGTGGCACGCTGTACCACTACGAACTTATTGGGAGTTAAATAAAAGAATAGTTGCACTTTTAGGATTATTATTCCTATACAACTGTTCTACTTTGTATTACTTACATAGAGCATATTTACAAACTAGGGATCTTGCCCTGATGACGGGCTGTCTTCCAATCATCTTCCAATACGTCAAACAACGTAGTCCCACACTCCTGCCTGTTCCGGTGACAGCCGTGCCAGAGGAGCCACTTGCAATACGAAATTAGCTGTCAAAATGGACTGTCGTATAAAAACTGTTTTAGTTCCAAAGAATACCACCGGAACAGAAAAGCTTGTCGCACTTATACAAGCCTTCTTTATAAATTCGCTACATCTCAGTGATTTCAAATTACAATACTTTCCAAAGAGGCTTAAATATAGATACTGCGCCACAGCCTACATTATCTCTTATCGGCTGCCACAGAGTATAAACTCACTCTACAGTACCTACATTGAATAATGATCGTAACATAGTTTTGTAATTTTGAATAGTTAATATGCCATTGCTACCCCGTTGTGGATAAAAAAAAACTAGTCTATAAGTCCCACTGCGATATTATCAGTAGTAATTTGTAATCGCATTTAAAAAGAAAAGCTCTAATTAATACTTAAATCAAAAACAAATAACCATACCATACGGACTCTTTATGGAATAAGAGCATACACTAGACTATTTTTGGCATATAGAAAACTCAAAAAAAAAACTAAATCAATTTCGTTTATCTAGATATGTATTCAAATTAGATTGGTTATAAATATCAAAATTATGAACGTCAAATACCTACGTCAATGAAGCTACGCCCGCCATCGGTTCGTAAATCCTACGGCAGGAGACCTTTGTAACGCTGATCACCTGCCCCCTGATTCACAAGCCGTCGGAAACGCTCCCGGCAGCGGAATGTATGCACTGCTTCTGTCACTCACTATAGAATAGACAAAGGCAATGCACAGAATCGAATCCGATTCCGTTCCCGACGGTTTGTAAATCGGGGGTCTGTCAAATTGAAAATAACCTTTACATAATAGTTAGTTCGCCACTATGCCACAGGGCTATTAATTAGCATAGCATATAGCTTAGGCCAATGCCTATGCGTCGTATAGTTGATGATGATGGTAGTTTAGGTCTGAACATTTCAGGTAGGTACTATATCTCATATTACGAATACCTATTATAAATGCGAAAGTTTTGACGGATGTTTGGTGTTTTTACTCAATCATAGCGAAACGGTTGAATGGATCTGGATGAAATTGACTCAGACATAGATTATGGTTAAAAATAGCATAAAGCTTCTTTTAACACCGGGAAAATATCTCATTTCCACGGGAAAATATCGTCTGGCTCACGTGGGCAAAGCCTAGAGCGGAAAGCTAGCGATAATATACTTACATAAATAAATATTCAAAATTAATTTCAACGAATTAGAAAACTATTGACTTCTAATGACCTAATGCATATTCCTAAGGTAGGTCCATACTGTTAGTTTTTAAATACAAGTTTTCGTTATTAGAACCTTGTACATTTTATTGTTAAGTAAGTACTTACTTATTGTATTTTAGGTGTAAATTAATAGAACAAATCATGAAATTACCCCTTTATATAGTCTACAAATATTATTCTGTGATATAGTGTTACTAGCGGCCGCCCGAGGTTTCACTCGCGTGGTTCTCGTTCCCGTGGGAATATTGGGATAAAAAGTAGCCTAAGTTACTCCTTATTACATCAGCTACCTGCTAGTGAAAGTCCCGTCAAAATAGGTCCAGCCGTTTTAGAGATTAGCCGGAACAAACAGACAGACAGACATACAGACAGACAGGCAAAAATTGTAAAAAATGTTATTTTGGTATATGTACCGCATATATAATCACTAGCGGCCGCCCGCGGTTTCACCCGCGTGGTTCCCGTTTCCGTGGGAATAGCGGGATAAAGAGTATCCTATGTTTTATTCCAGTCTATAATCTATCTCTGTTGCAGTTTTTGCGTGAAAGAGTAACAAACATCCATACATCCATCCATACATTCATACTCACAAACTTTCGCATTTATAATATTTGTAGGATTGACACTTTAGATCACCAGACACCGAGCTTTGTAGCCAGGCAGTATGGCCACTATGTATCGAAGTGTTTCGACAACTAAGCTTGCCTCAATCCATTTTAATGTTCCCGCTCGGGCTTCATATAGATGGATGGATGGATAAGGAGAACTGGCCAATGGCTGGAACTGGCTGGAGATAAACCAATCCACATCAAATCAATGAATTAATATTGGTGCATATCAATATACCTATATTAAGCACAAAATTAAGTTCAGTAAAATAAATAAATATTTCAACCAGTTCTTAAAACCTGTCTGTGGGGACCTTTAGTTCTTTCAATATATTGTTAATTTATTTTATAAATTATTTTTTACATAGTCATCAGTTTCGTCAATTTTACGTATTTTCACGTTGCTCGAATTGCATTGTTGTGAAAGCACAATAAATCATGATGAATTTGCAAAACACAAGTGGGAAATTGTGTCTCTGAGGGCAACGACCGTAAGAAAAGATTTTGTCACGTTCATTTATAATTTCAAACATTTTAAGAATAAACATGGTGAAAATAATTTATGTTGCATGTACTTGGTAAATAACTATATCACGTGTGGATCAAGAAACAAAACATGAAAAAATGATTTTGAAACTAGCCAATTCAAAAATGTGTTTCATCATCATCATCATCAGCCATTTTATAGCGGGAATTGTCCCCACTGCTAGGGCATTGGCCTTCCTTATCTATACTAATATTATAAAGAGGAAAGGTTTGATTGTTTGTATGTTTGTTTGTTTGTTTGCATTGAATAGGCTCCGAAACTACTGGACCGATTTAAAAAATTCTTTCACCATTAGGAAACTACATTCTTCCCGAGTGACATCGGCTATATTTTATCCCGATATTCCCACGGGAACGGGTATTACGCGGGTGAAACCGCGAGGATCCGCTAGTGGATGGATAAGGAGAATGGGCCATGGCCGACCACGCTGGCTCAATGCGTGTTGGTGGGTATTAACGACTGCAAATGCAGCCGGGACCAACGGCTTAACGGCCCTTCCGAAGCGCGGAGGAGCTCGTGATGGAAAGTTTTTGGTCATCCATCCCGTGACCGACCATTGAGAAAGTTGCTTAACTTCAACGATCGCAGGCCGAGCGCTGTAACCACTGCGCCACGGGCTCCTTTTGTGTTTGTTTATTTTAATTATACGAAGTCTATCGGTCCAGCCTTTATTAAATCGAGAAATATCTGACACCCAAAACTCTAAACTGATTCCGAGGTAAATATAGCTAAACATACATAAGTTGAGTAAACTAATAAACATAGGTTGAGTGATTTGGCTTAAAAAGGGAACAGACAGACTGATAAAATCTCTATTGTCAATAGATATGATTGCTAGTTATAGGTGCCGCGCGGCTATGAGCTAAAGCTGACTAATCCAATCAAGTAATTGGACTTGCCGTTATCCATTGACCGGCGACTTACTGCCCAGCGCTCAACGGCTTCAGCTGTTCGCACACTAAACTCTGAAAGCCTACTACGAAAGACAATTGCGATTATCGGATGACTGTATGTAGGTCCTCAATTTTGAATGTTTAAAATAATAATAATAATCTGCGCTCATTTGCAGGTAGTGGGAAGCGCGGATCCCGGCATGTGCATTATATTATAACTGCCTCAAAGGTCTCTACGTGTTGGACCTAAGTCCCCACGCCAGCCAGAAAAAAGGACCTACTAAGCTTTGCCTGTAAGAAGACCCAACGAGATACATTAATAAATAATTTTTGGGCAGCATCGTTGTAAATGCGTTGCTTCTGTTAAAGCTGATGAGTTTTTTTCGCCGGTTTTTCTTGTCAGTTAAAAGATGTCCATAACGGGTGGTAGTTAAAAAGATGTTGGACGATTCATAAGCATTAACTAATTTTATTAAATCTATGTGATAATTTTTTTTTTAACTTAGACTTCACACATTGCTCCAATCCTAAGCTAGCTAAGTAGCTAAAGCTCCTGTGTTATGGCAATTAGAACGACGGGTATTACCACATACCTACACCCAGACATGTGAAAATATTGAAAATGAAACCGGGAACACGGGAATCGAACCCGGGGCCTCAGAGATAGCGGCACCGTACCTTGAAAATGGGTGCTCACACCCATCGGCAACGGAGCTAGTGAATCTCGTCCGCTTTATCTTATTTAAGTTTTCGGGGTAGGCCCTCAGGTCTAGTAAGTGCTCATTATTATAATCGATTTTTTAAGCAAGTTATTTTGTTTATTAAGATAAGCAGCCGTCAGCAACATATCCAACAAAACTTTGGCCCAATTTTTAATAAATGTCACCATTTCTTTCAAGTTTTATTTCTACAGGAGGAAAGGTACCAGACAGTCAAAAAAAGTTAAGTTTCGCTTGTAGTAACAAAATACTGTTTTAATTATATTGCCTAATTATGTTGTTTTGCTTATCCTTGGTAAAAGGCTTTACGTAAATTAGAAATTCAGAATAAAACGCAATCATAAACAGTCAATTAACAACAAAGAACAAGTGAATTTCACTACTATATAAATGTCAAGAAATTGGACAAATTAAAAATACAAGCGTCACGGCGTCAATCATTCCCGTGATACCCGGGCACCGGCGCGGCGGCGCCGGGCGTCATCTGGGGGGCCTTTACGACGCTACGCTCTCGTTACTGTCACAGGTCGCCAATCGTAAGCTGACTGACGGCTAGTGCGCTTTTGTAGAACAATTAGTAGGGGGTGTCTTAAATGTTGAGTTGTTCTACGTAATTACTCAATACTAAATATCTTTATTGCATTCTATTATTAAATGGTTTTAACAAGTACATTTTCGAAACCTAAAGTATTTCCGACACTAAGTTTTGAGGACATTGCGAAGTCTCCATATAAAATTGAAAAAAAAAATTCAGGACTGAAAACTTGACATGAGATAGATAGAGACAGTCTCATCACCAACAATGATGGCGATATCCGAAAACAAATAGAGTTGAAATAAAAGCTTAAGGGTGGCTAAAGTAGAAAATATAAAGCGCTTGGGAGCTAGTTGAATACTCACTTAAAGCAATTTAGCAGTAAGCGGCTCTAATTCAGCTCTCTGCTAATGCTAACTATTTAATGCATAGTAGTGTACAGTTTATTCAGAAAAGTATATGAAGTGGTCCAATACTTGTCTACCTTAAGGACCCCACAGACGATCAGTCCGCTTGCAGTCCTAAATCCTGCCGTTCGAGACCTCCATCGGCCACACACAAGACCGATCATTACCTGTCGACAATAGTCGAAAACCGGCTTTGAGGCCACACACTAGCTGTTGATAGTCGTCAGTTTTAGTTTTCGTCGGTAGGTAGTTTCTGTCCGGCCGAAAACTGTCGACATTGGTCACAGCGGCCACACACTATGCCTGCGCATTAGCCATCAGTCCTGACCTGAACCTTAAAGGGAACTATGGGTATGTGACCTGTTGCGGCTAACTGACAGACCCTTGCCAACAGGCGGACTGATAGTCTGTAGTGCCCTTTAGAATAAAGTCAATAAGTGTACAATGTTGAGTGGTCCAATTGTCGGCAAGCGGGTTAGTGAGGCGGTAGTAACGAGGGCCCATGTTAGCTGGTGACAGCTTGATTGGCTTCGTTTGTACCGATCTGTAGTGCACCGGCGCGACGGATAACGTGTTAATACGAGTATCTTTGAGGAAACAGCTGTTAAATATAGTTGGCAAAAGATATGCATGCGCAAAGAACTAATTGACACATTACTTACATTGTGAATGTAGAGTTTATTTGTTGTAATTTTTTAAAGAAATTTTTAAATGAATAGTCTTCGATCAACAATACTTAACATCTTGAATAGTACATTCTCCACAGAGTATTTAAATAAATAAATAAAAAATTAAGCATTAGGGGATCAGACTGTTTTTTTTATTTGTTTAAAATGTTTTTATTATTACCAGAAACACGACACCGGTATAAATTTATTTTTAAATATTTTCCATATTTTCGGAGATATTATAGCTCATCAAACTTCCTTAATAGACAAGGACAGCGCTAGGCACATCTGTCGTCAGATGTGCTTTAACGCCATACTTCCCGCCATACTAAATTTCGTTTTAGAAAGAGATAGCTAGAGACTGTTTTTCACAATTCAGCAGGTATTACTTGCTTATTAATCAACATTTTGAATATTTTTTTTCACTTTTGTTATTCTTCAATGTTATTTTATTGAATGTTACTAACTATTAAATATTTACATATCAATTACAGTCCGATTTGTTTGGACTATCACTTGATGAGTCGGATAAATGAGCGTCCTTCTTTTTGACGTAATTTACAAAATAAACTGTATGTTTTCTAAACTAGGTACTATGTATGTATAATATACAATGAACTGAAATGAAAGTTATGGTTAGGATTAAGTATTAGAAAATCTTATTTTTTGGAAATACACAAATAGGACAAAATGAAAAGCCAGTTTTTACATTTAGTAGGACAGAGGTACCCTTTGTGGCCACTTTAAGGATTTTTTGACTTTTAAGCACTAAGTACTAAATGGTCTTAGGTATTTAAGACACAAATTATATCTTAAATTATAGATAATTTATCTACCTTTAAAGGTACCTACATTTTTCAAATTTATAAAAGTGAAATAGAAAAAGAAAAATATACAAATGTACCGGTTTTGGCCACTTACTAATAGTTAAACTTTTGTAAGTATAGCGAAAAATCAAAACCAAACCCAGATAAAATCAATATATTCTAATGCGCTAGAAACCAGTCAATTGCAAAACAACAATTTAATTGTACAAAACAAAGGTTTATAAAGTATTTCATACAAAACATTTTTTCAAACAGAAAATGGAATTTATTAAAAAAAATCGTATTACATAAGGTATTCTAACGGTTGTTATTATTACCTTGAAAAACCTTATTTTAATTGCCTTTATCAAAAATGCCGAAAAGTTGTTTAGAAAATTTTTAGAGCAAAAAATGGCCAAAACCGGTACAGTGGCCAAAACCAAGGCTTTTTTTCTCTTTTCTTTTGTATTTAAACACATTCCTTATTCGATAGACTGTTTGTAATAATAAAAGTTATCTGAAACAGAAGTTTGTGAGCAGGATATAATGAAGCCGATCCATTACCAAATTATCTCAAAAGGAGCGCAATAAATACAGATATCTGTCGATGTTGATGCAGCGGAGACAATATTTAGTGGCGCTGCCCCCTGGCGGCCGAACGGAAACTTATAGTTTTCTTGAGGCGCCCAACGAATAAAATACTGCTGTCCGGGACATAAATCAGGTGCGTTATACGTGAAACGTTAGAATAGGTATTGTGTTTAAGTTTATCTTTGCAAATAAAAAAGATTGGAAAGTGAACTTGGTTTTTTGGTTTCAGTTGTCTACTTTATTATTTTGTTTTTATTTCTTTTTCCTTCTTAAATAATTACAAACAGTATCCCAGAATTCACGAGCATTTTACTTGCTACTTTGGAAATTACCAAATACAACTTAAGTATTTAGATTTTTCATAAGTAGGTACTGTAAATTTTCTTGAAAAACAGTGTATGCGAGCAGTAATGAGAAATTTAAGGAAACCTTATTTAATAAAAGGATGTAGGTATATATTTTTCAACACACTTGCTCATAAAGTGAGCCTTATTACATCGATCTTAGGGCCATAAACCGAACTATAACACACGCGTGCATAATAATATTACAGTACTAGTTGCGTAATAGAATTATCCCTACAACGTTAAGTAAGTACCTAACTGCAAATTATATGCGAGTAAACAAAGACTTTTCAATTTAACCGGGTAATACAGTATCCCTACAAAGTTAAGTTAGTACTTAACTGCAAGTTATATGCGAGTCAACGGAGCATTTTCTATTTCACCGGGTAATAGATACAGTTCTTTTTTCGTAACAACAAAGAGGTTTTATACGGCTGAAAATCCATTTACGTTTTTAGAATAAATAAATGTGTCCCTAATTAAGACAAAATACATAATTAAGTATATTATTATCAAATTATTAATAATTCACAATAATTTCTTATAAATCATTTGCATTTTATCACTATTATTATAATTATTTTGAAGTAGGCTGGCGTGCAAAAAAAAACTTGCGCGCTTTTTGCCTTAGCTAATATTAGGTTATTCTATGCAATAAATGTTTGTTTTTCCTCGCAAGTGTGTTGAAAAAGTGCGTATGAAACTCGTGAGCAACTTACTCACTAGACACTCGGCTGATTTACGCCCTCGCCTGCGGCTCGGACTGCAACCCACAGCCTCGTGTATAATGAGCAACCTAGCTCACTTGTAGCATAATATACTAATTCAATTATAGCAAATTATACTGCGGAAATTGTGTTCGTTGATTATGTGGGTAGTTACTACATAGGTTTTCCCACAGCCTCGTGTATAATGAGCAACCTAGCTCACTTGTAGCATAATATACTAATTCAATTATAGCAAATTATACTGCGGAAATTGTGTTCGTTGATTATGTGGGTAGTTACTACATAGGTTTTCCTCGTGTATATCTTTTAACAAATTATATCAAGAAAAAACTAAACATGCGTGAAAAAATCGAACAGCAGTAAAATACCAGCGTGCGGCATAAATCAGGCTCCAGCGCCGGGTGCGCGGTGACGCCGCTCCGCTACATTTTAATAACGGGACTCTGCCCATAAATGGTCACTGACAGATTTTATTCCTACTCATATATTACGGCCGGTCGTGCACGTGGACCTTTTATTAATCTTCGCAGGAGGTGGAGGTTTTACTTTTGTTTCAGACATGTAAAAAGAAATACAGAAATTTTTAGTTTTTTTTTGCGCCGGAGATTGTCGGAAAATTTGAGGTTTACCTCATATTGCTATTTTATTCACATGAAAAAGGAGCATAGTTAAGAGTATAATGCAGCTATCGTAAAATTTTCACGCAGTTTTCAAACACTCAATGTAAACTCATTGCAATGTAAATGAGAGCAAAGTAAAACCTCTTCACAAGATTATGTAAGGTTTTGGTGAAACGAACAATATAATATATAAGTCTGGAAAAAATATCATAAATTTTTGAATTTCCTCGTTAAAACCATAAAGTTAATATACCTATTAGGTATAAGTATTAACTTTATGGTTAAAACATAAAGTTAATATACCTATCGGAATAGAGAAACAAAGGGCTGAGCGAGCGGGATGTCACTAGCAACAACACTGTGAGATAAAAGGAGATGCGTGATGCAACGTAACAGAACCGTTTTTGGCTACTGTTTGACAGTTCGTCAGCACTTATCAGCACGCTGAGAATTTAGGTATTTTAATTTTTTCGGATTTTACGTGCAATCTTAGATATTTTTAGCCAATATTGGTATGGAAACATGGTGACTTGCTCAGTTATTGATTGTTGTACAACACAATGAAATAATCCTGCAAAATGTTAAGTTCACAGGTAAATTATTCCAAACCGACACCTCCCTTCCTAAGGTTTATTTTTGCCAATGCGCTTCGAATTTAAAGCAAGAAGTGTGATAATGCTCTTCAACAAACATTTATTTATGTAACAAGCAAATATTGATTACACATAATGCAGAGTTTACGAATATTTTGTGTAAAGAAATAATTTTCGTTTTACACTAGGGCTGCATCAAGTTATCGATATTTCGTGTCCACTGTCTATCACGCGGTAAAAAATTAATATGTATTAGGTACTGTAATTAAAGTACCTGTAAGACGTTTAGATATGAATTACCTGGGAATGTAATCCCATTTAAGATACTTAACTGATCCATAGGTATCAGTTTTTGATTGTTAGAATAGGTACCTATACTATCATTAGTAATATAAGTATCTTTCAGATTTCATACTACCTACCTTGGATACCAGAAACACATGGACTAAATTGATTATATGCAGTAAGCATTTTGATGAAAAATATTTCCAAACGCGAGAAGTGAAACGTACTATCACTGTGGAAGCACCAACAAATTGTTCAAAGGATTGTGCGAAGCATGGCCGGGTCGCTAGTGTATAATAAATAATTTAAAATCTCTTCAGAGTTTTTCTTAAATATGCATACTTCACCGCAGAATCGTAGTTTTAGCCATGCAAAATCCCTTCCCAAGATGGGAATTTTAGTTATATTAATAATATTAGTATATATTAATATATTATTATTAGACGACCTCCGTGGCCGAGTGGTGTACGCACCGGTTTCAAGGTGCCGCTATCTCTAGAGGTCCCGGGTTCGATCCTTGGGGGGTACCGCGTAACTTTATGGATATGAACTTCATACGTTTTTTGAAATTTTAAGTCAATTTTATAAAGAAAATAGCTACTATCAGTTCCTTGTTTTGTGACGTCGCTCGGGTATAACGATAGCTAGCTAGCAACGTTCAACAGAACAAAGCCGCAAAAATCTATCAAAATAAGGAATTCAAGTGACAGTTGAAGCCGATACCCATACCCATATTTTTAGCCGGTAGGCCCCGCAGGTCGGGTAAATGTTGAATTTTTCAATATTTCCTCGGGTCTGGGTGTATGTGGTAATTACCCGTCGTTGTTTCTAATTTCCATAATACTAGTGCTTAAGCTACTATACCTTGGTATTGGAACAATGAATGTGGTCGTGTCCAATATATATTTATTTATTACTGTAACTATTTAAATATTGCCGATATCGATATTAATCTGAAAAGCGACATGACGTACATCACTGACACGCATACATAAACAATTTTACACACACAAATGCGATCCAATTTCGGTTTCGTTTGACAGCTCGTGGTTGTTCCTCTATTCCGATAGGTATATTAACTTTATGGGTTAAAACTGACTTTTTTCATACAAGTCAAATACAAGCTTACGAAACGTTAATTCTATATAAGTACCAAACTTCGGACACAACAATAACGAAAAATATTTCACCGTAAACTTCTGCCGCTGAAGTTTTCAGAGCGGAAACAGGTCATACCTTAAAGTGCTAATGTTAACCGGGAATGGTATCTGGGAGTTTCAATAATGGCCTTCGGACCGAGGTTTACGGCCGGTGTATGTCCGAGCCACAATAACGCCAGAGGGCGCCACAGCTGTTTTTTACAGCGCTTCTTACAAGCTTCACCTAGAAATAAGGAAATAAGTGGAGACTTCGAGGCCATAGTGATTTTGAGACCATCATCATTCCGTTGGAAAAAAAGCTAAAATTAAGATGGTTCTCCTTATTACTACCTTATTGACAGCCCAGCTAGTCATATAGCAGAATTTATTGGTAATAAAAAAAAAACTTGACGAAATAAAAGATTCTATTGTCAAAGTATATAGAGCGGCAGGCAGATGACCTGCCCTTTTTAAAGGAAACATTATTTTCTCACTCATGCTAATACACTGTGCTAATACGTAGTGTATTTTTTTTACCATGCAAAGAATATATACACTTATGCCCTATGCTCATGCTCCGAAATGTAAACATTCTATTTGAAAAAAGAATGCGGGTCGTGTCACTGTCACAAAATGTGTGGACGTGTCACAAAATTCTAAATTTGAAAATCAGTGCGGAAATGAATTTCAATACTTACTTCTCGCACTTGTACAGGAAGTAGTATTGAAATGACATGACTGGTCATTATAAATTCGTCAAAACCCTTCGATCATATGATCGAAGTCAAAACCGAATAATATCTCAAGGGTAAATCTCAAAGGTTGAGATTTTTTGTTCATGCAAGAATTACCAAAGAAACATTTTAATTTCTGAACCACATTACCAAAACGACAACCGACGAGTTTTAGTCAGCAATGGAACATACCCATTGAATGACACCAATTTAAAAAATCACATTTACTAAGAAAATGTATTTCCACGCATTTCGTGAGAAAAGATTTATACAAGCCTTGAACGGGAAGCAATTACATTGCCTCGAATGACTCGACAATGTAATGTCAAACTTCCCGTTGTTGGCTGTAATGTACCTACTATTAAATACGCGTCCAACAAACAGGAATCGAACCAATTAAAATTGGAAAAAACAACTGTAGTTTTATTCCATCAATCGATGAGGTCAATCATAAGGATCAAATTTCTTTAACAAACATAATTTAATTTTCATTTTCTAATGATAAAAGGAAAATAATGAATAATATACTTACTTAGATCATGGATTCGATGTTGTCGAGTCGATATTGAGTAACTGTTTTTTAAGGCGCTACTCGGGAAAAGTATGGACTTTTTGATTTAAAACTATAGGACGGTTACAGTTGTTACAAATCTGGTAATAAGATATATATTTCTTCATACCTTTATCTAGAATCGTATAGTTTCAAAAACATGATTTTATGATTTTGCCTTGACACTTTTTCTTTTCGAAAAGACCTCTAAAAATACGAAAATTCAAGATTATTCGTAAATGGGGTTACTTACACTATTGGGAATTGGTTTAATTAGTGGATTTAGGATCGTATAGAAGCATTTTTTTAAAAATCGCTGTAGTTTTTTAATACGATGTGATTTTGTGTTTTTTTTGGCTAATCAGCAAAATCGGTCTCGCTCCCGCGCGCGTCGTTTTCTCATTGCTATCTCGCTCCAGCATAATTTTTCCGAGTATCGCCTTAACTAAAGGATTTAAGCCAGTTTCCCTCCATGGCCCATAATTTTTGGCAACCTGTATAAGAATATAGGTAGGTAAGTCACGGATTGATGCCGCACTTTTTGAAATTGCCGCACTACTTACTTAACATGTGCAAAATCAACAAACTACTTATGAATACATAAACTACAATCTGTCATCTATAAAATCGTTTAACAGATATTGGATTATTGTAGTTAGAGTATGAGCTACACTGATTTTTGCAGACCTCTAATTTTTGGAGGATACTTGTCGCACTACGGATTGTCGCCTCACCAGTCAAATAGGGCGGACGGATAGTTGCCCCTGTGAGAAATATATTTGAATTTGAGAATATTAATTCAAAAACATAATTTAGAAAGGAAATTGAAAAACATTATTTCATTCTAAATGAGTCATTGACCTACATTCTGTGTTACAGGATAGATGCCACGGTACAAAAAGTTACGTATTTACTGTTATTCGTGTCATTTTATAACAAAATCTATCGTTTTTAAACTTGCTTAAACTTTATGGTATGCTGTGCCAAAGAAATCATAACGATAACCAAAACACTCCATTATCAAAGAAATCCTCCAATGGCGCCTATCCTCCCAAATTTTGTTGTACAAACGAAATAAAGGAATATCTTCAGGATAGATGCCATTTTAAATTATTTCGTTCCAAATCTCATAACGCCGCATCTAAGTAATTTTTTTGATTAATTAATATTACGTGGTTGGACCCGGACCATCTTTTATATTTTCGGAGCATTTTGGTACTGAAATGAAAGAAAAATAATCATATTAGAAGTATGCGTTAGTAAGGAATAAGTGGCTTGGTTTAGGGATAGACGCCTTTAAGGGCATCTATCCCGATCAAAAACGAGGCAAGTATCCGTATCGTAGAGGATAGATGCCTTCTTATATAAATATGAAACATAATGAAATAAACAAATAAAAACATGTTTGAGTATTTATTTAAATACCTTACATTACGTCACAAAGACAATCCATTCTTCATAAAAAAAGAGTAGAGCCTCCAAAAGGGCAATGAAATAATTTTGGTTCTTTTTTTCGATCGTCAAAATTTTTGATTGCCTACTGTGACGCACACACTTGCTTTACAGCGCCTCTCACGGCCGACTGGCGAAGTACACGGGGTGAGCTATCTAGTCTACGGCAAATCGAGCTTGAGGTCATTACCCTCATAGGAGTTTTTAAAATCGCGGCATGTATCCCACCGCGGCATCTATCCGTGACTTACCCTACCCATGCTAGATAATGCCTAGATTGATACCTCGCAAATGTGTTGAATAATGAACTGTTCGTAAATGATAATATTGATAATGCTCAAAAGACACCCAGAATTTATATAATTTTATACACTATATACAAATCGAGAATACTCAAGTCTCAAGCGTTTGCTGTCTAAATCAAATCATACATTTAACATTATAAATATAAAAAAATACTGAAAAAAGGACTATTCCATTCGTTGTCCTAGTCCTCAAGTGACCACAGGCATTACAATAAAAATATTAAAAACCGCATAAGTAAGAGCGTAGGTCGCCGGCAGTTCGGCGCAAATGTCGCCCGGCACTTACATTATCCGCAAGGGCTGGGGCGGGCGGCCTATTATCTCAATACTTAGATAGCCACAGATAGCGTAGATAGACATGGTATTGCAACGGCTACCGACCGGCCATTGCGAGATCCGATTACTCGTGATTGTGTTTGTGTTATACTATAAAAATATAATCCCTCTGCGGGATTGGTGCCCCAAGACGCTGAATGGGAATCCTTTCGTCTCATCAAAGAAATAACTAAATGGTAGACCGATGTAGACTTTGACGGATTTTCTTGGAATTTAATCTGTCTAAGGTATATTTCTGTAAAATTAATCCAACGGATTATTTTACTTCGGTACCCTTGAATGAGAGAAGTAATTTGGCCAGCCGATAGATCGTTTTGTCTGAGTTTGTAATTAACTGAAGCGAAAGTGAAGTGAACATATAGATAATTGGAAAAATTAAATGTATTAGGTCACAAAAGACTGATAATTATTTATGATCATTATAAATATGATGCCTCAATTGACTGAATAAATAAATGATTGACTAAATAAAGCATATTTTATTAAACGGTTGCTTGCGAAATTATACAAACTTAGGTAAAGTACCTAGTTAATTACATTTTTGCACAGACCAGCAATATTTTTTAATTATTGAATTGATCGGTAAATGCGAAAGTTATTGGAATTCATGATGAATTTAATGTAGTTGATAAGTATTGGTTGTCTTTATTAAATACTAGCTTTCCGCCCGCGGCTTCGCCCGCGTGGACTACACGACGTTATCCCGCGGGAATGTGATACTTTTCCGGGATAAAAAGTAGCCTATGTTCCTCTTCAGGCTACAAAGTATCTGTGTCCCAAATATCAGCCAAATCCGTTCAGCCGTTTTGGCGTGATTGAGTAACAAACATCCAAACATCTAAACTTTCACATTTATAATATTAGTAGGATACTTAATTCCTTACTGACCTGACTTTAAAGTTATATTTGAATCGGTTGTTTCAGAAACCACACATGTGCCATTTTTTGTGCAACATACATGTTTTACCCTACTACAAGTTTTCTGTAAAACTGACACTCATCCATCAATAAATAAATATTTATTTTTGCAGAAATGACACACATCCGGGTCTATGCGGTATTACATTACTTATGTGATTTTTATAATGGTGTTTAACATTAAACAACACATTATCCAGTAATTTTTTTTAGAAACCACATAATATGTGATTCATCATTATTCTGTTATTAAATAGTAGATTGTACAACAAGTGCATAAAACGTACCATTTTACCCGAGACGAGGCGAGGGTGGATAGTCAATTCGAGGGTAAAATGGGTTTTATATACGAGTTATACACTCTGCTTTTCACTTCGAGTGTGAGGAAAATAAATAACAATATTGCAAAAAAGAAAAAATAAAGAACTCGCCATATTGGCGGGAGGACTCTTTTTCTTTTTTTTATACGTGGGAGTGGCAGCACAGTGACTTTAGCATACATCGTCGTCCATAATGCTCTTGAAATACTTATTTCTTAGAAAACTCATTAATTTTGCCTAGTTTTATTAATTTAGTAAAATGTATGTACAAAATTACAATGTATGTAGGGCAGAGGTAGGGCGGGCGTACCGGCTTTGGCCACTGTACCGGTTTGGGCCACTTTTTGCTCTAAAAGTTTTCTAAACAACTTTTAGCCATTTTTGATAAAGGCAATTAAAATAAGGTATTTTAAGGTAATAATAACAACCGTTAGAATTCCTTATGTCATAAGTTTTTTTTTCAATAAATTCCATTTTCTGTTTGAAAAAATGTTTTGTATGAAATTTTTAAGAAATTTGTTTTGGATGAAATACTTTATAAACCCTTTGTTTTTTACAATTAAATTGTTGTTTTACAATTGACTGGTTTCTAGCGCATTAGAATATATTGAATTTACCTGGGTTTGGTTTTGATTTTTCGCAATAGGTACTTACAAAAGTTTAACTATCAGTAAGTGGCCAAAACCGGTACATTTGGCACCTCTCACACATTGTGTGTAATATAAAAAAAAATATTTTACTTTTATAAATTTGAATAATGTAGGTACCTTTAATTAAAGGTAGATAAATTATCTATAATTTAAGATATAATTTGTGTCTTAAATACCTAAGACCATTTAGTACTAAGTGCTTAAAAGTAAAAAAATCCTTAAAGTGGCCACAAAGGGTACCTCTGCCCTACCCTTTGTGGCTACTTTAAGGATTTTTTCCAAAGATAATCACCGGAACAGAAAAGCTTGTCGCACTACTCTTTGCTCACAATGCCACAGACAATAATCACTGATATAGGTATTTCTTAAGCCTTAGGCGCTCGATATTGGGCCCGTAAGTTAAGAATAGCCTAAAGTGCATTTAAGAATGTCCTAAGGTTAGTGCAAAGCAATTTTTTGTTAAGAATGTCTTAAGTTAGTTAGGAAAAGACTTAGGCGATTCTTAAGTTTAGTGCAAACGGGTGTTAGTATTTTATAAATGAATGGATGGACAACAAAATAACATACTCATGCATACACATTTTTGTTACAAATCGGTTTTATGTCTCTCCTGTAAAATTTGGTTTACCGTATGCTGGATGTGTGTGATTTCTGAAACAACCGATTCGTTTAATTACTAGCTGGTCTGACCGGTTTAGGGCGCTTGTGTACTACACTGAATTTTACCGTCCCGGAAAAAAACGGATGCTTGTATTTCAATAATAAATCATTTATAATAGTAAGAATTTATTTATTTCGTGTAGTTTTAATGTTTCAATCCCCAAACTACACGAAATAAATAATTCTATAATTTATTATTAAAATACAAGCATCCGTTTTTTTCCGGGACGGTAAAATTCAGTGTAGTGCACAAGCGCCCAAGCATTAGTATGGGAATATTGGTATAAAATATACCCTATCCCTACTGGAGAAAGAATTTTAAAATAGGTCCAGTAGTTTTTGAGTATCCGTTACAAGCAGAAAAATATAAAATCAATAATTTAGTATAATAAGTATATATATATTTTTCATCTCACAGATTCGGAAAGTGATGTAAGTATATTTAAACTGAGGAGCGGGTCCAAAACTATCCGTTCCACCCTAGGGTGGTAAAGAATTAAAAAAATAGAACTGAATTCGGTTACAGTCAACTATAGAGATTACCTCATCGGCAATGAAAAAGTTATCCCTCAGGCGCCAGAGGTCTACTAGTAATCAATTGATCTTGTATGAGGACTGGTATTGCGAAATTAAAATAAAAGAATTTTATAAAAACGAGAATATCTCAAAAACGGTGCGTCGTAGCTAAAATCTCACAAAATTTTCAACCCCCTGTGGTACTCCGGAGATACTTAGGAGGCATCCGATAGACATATAAAAAAAATCTATTTTTGTAAAAAAAAAATTATTTCATTTCAAAACTTCAATTTTTATATATACCTATTATAGAAAAAACAGAGAAGGCGAAGCCCCCTGCCACCTTTCTTTTATTTTTCTAGGTTGTTTTAGTTGTCTTTATTGTTTTTCTTATAGAGGGGGATGAAAAGCAGAGTGTATTTACTTTCCTTATATTCGAAATGAAAAGTAGAGTGTATTACTCGGCCGCAAAATTATTTTCACCTCGGGCGACGTATATTGAATCCCTCGCTGCGTTCAGGAATCTACTTTAGAATACCTCGCTGCGCTCGGGATTCTACTCTGGAATCCTTCACGTAAATATGTTATTTTGCTCCCTTGTAATACAATCTACTATTATTACTTTTGCTTCAAACTTTTGAACTGTGTTTTAGTCTACAACCTGCCAATGATATTCAGCAATAAATTTTCGTATCGGAAATCGTTTCCATTGGCAATCAATAGTGCGATTGATGTCTTGGGGTGCGTTCCGTTTAGGCGATGCCGTGGATGCGTTCTGCTCCATTATACATTGCGATAATCCTATTTTAGCCAACTGCATTGAACCAGTTGTAAGAATACGAAGATATTTATTTTATGCTATAAAGGGATACTATACTACATATGTCCATAAATGATGAGCTTTTTGTGAGAGTAGGGTAGGTAGTTTGACTTCATAATTTTATTAAGTTAAAATGAATTGTATTGTGTGTGTTACTTTTTTTTTGTTTTTCTTTATTTATTTAAAGGGCCTTTTGTACAATGTACATGCCAACCCCATCGTTACTATGACATGTGCTACCTATCTAATTACTTATTTCTAATCTTAGTTTAATACTTTGGGCTGCGAAACTGTAAATCAACAGTGCTTCTTCAGACCAGGGGTTGGAAAGAATACTAAGGAACACACCGATATCAAGCTTGTTGATTTTCAGCTTAGCAACCAAGTTTTCTCGCAGTATTCGATTCCGACAACATTCCACCAACAAGTGTTGGACATCCTCGATTTTACCGCATAAATTACAATTAGGGTAGCTGTGTGTTACTTTTCGATTTATTTATTGTTTGTAAACTTAGAAGAAAATGTTATTTAATTATATTGCTTCTCCCTGTAGGACCAAAAGGGAGAAGCAAATATATTACAATGAGAAAAGCAAGTTCTTAACATAGTTAATATCATACTTTGAACATGCTTTGAACACTTATTTAAATTCTGAATTTATGAATGATTGTGTGCCGTAGCCGTGGGCCTATTTTATTCCTCCCTCTGACCCCGTCAATCAAATATCGGCGTTGAAAAAAATGCAAGGGCCTTTGCTCTGTCAAAGTCAATCGCAATAACCACAAATTGTTGGAGGTACAAAGAGTTGGGTGCGTTTAAAACTACATTAGCGTCACACTGAAACGTGCCCCGCGCAGAGCGGAGCCGCTCCGAGCGCACACGCTCCGCGGCACCCTGATCCTATCATAACGCAATCGCATATCGCTCGCCCTATAACTGCGACAAGGTCCCACAAAAATTACATACACTAAAACACCACTTTACCATCCACGAAATAAAAGCCGAAGTCGCACAGAAGCCGAACAGATACAACTCTGTCGCAAAGCTATCTCAGGAAATCTGCAGATATTTACGTTGATAGCATGGAAGCAAAGAAGTGGAGTAGATACGTGAACTCGATCAGGGACTGTAATAACGCAAAGCTCCCGCTATTATTCATGATATAAGTGAAGTATGTATGACATGAACCAGGAAAGAATGACGTAAAATAAAACATTATATTGATCCCATGAAAATGACATATTAGTAACCTGACTAGGCAAAAAACTTATGATATTAAATTAAGATGGAACTTCAAAAATAATTGCCATTTTCTTTATTAGTAAATGCATCTGTATTGCTTTAATTACGCGCAAAGGAATCAATTTATTTCGTAAAATAACAGATTTAACATCAACCCATACAAGCCAAACCTTTTTAGGGTTGCGTAGTCAACAAGGAACCCTTATAGTTTCGCCATGTCCGTCTAATCCCCAGCCTAGCTCATAGACTCTTGATCTCAGCCTAAAAGTACTAGAAAGTTGTAATTTGGCATGAATATACATGCCTATTAATCACGCCGACAAAGTGGGAAAGGAAAATATTGACAAAAAAAATTTAGTTTACCTTCCCTACACGTGAAGTGGGGATGTAATTTTTTCTTGTCTACCCCATAGTGTTGGGTGTTGTTAGATAGCAATTTCAAAAATATTGTGGGTTTGATAGAGTCAAGTGTCCCTCCCCCCCCCACCCCCCGCCAGCCAAATGGTTGTTTTTGGATACGTGAAAAAAATCACGATAGGTTGTTTACATGACGAAGTTAAAAGGAAAACTAAAGCTAAAGTGCTTTACAAGTTACTGAGATATAACACATTTTCGAAAACCGCAAATATAACTTTGTCATTCATACGAACACTATGAAAAACCAAGTTACTTTCTGCTGGTGAAAAATGAAAGTGGAATTTATGCTAGGTGTACATACATCTAGCATAAATTCCACTTTCATTGGAAAACTATTGGAAAAAATAAAAATGAAAGTGGAAGTTATACTCTGTGTATGTAATCGGTACGTTAAGTGGGTACGGAACCCTTCATGGGCGAGTCCGACTCGCACTTGGCCGATTTTTGTTTACTTTTCTTTTATCATACCTACCTACCATAAAAATAAAGCACAAAATATCAGCAGGGATTGATTTAATTCCTAGTTATCATAAAGTTGTTTAGCGTGAATGTTGACTCTATAGTGGATTTTATTTAATATTGTTTCGACATTGTATTAGCTCTCCTAAATTATTGACATCCATTACTCATTTAACGTTACATTTAAAAATGAATTTACTTATGAGTGACAGACATCATATTCATGCCTTGTTTAAAAGTACCTTACTCAGAACATTTCCCTCGTAACAATTACGGAGGAAATCTATTAAAACAAGCTCAATGGAAAAAAATAGGAAAAATAACCACAAATCTCGTAAAGTATCCCCTAAGCTCGCGCTCACCGATAATCCCTTTACCGAGGGAAAAACTTCAAAAGTTAGTGCGGGCGCCCCCTGGGGGCCAAATTTTTGATCTCTATTAAATTGTTTCAAATGGTTTAACTTGTCGCGGCTCAATCACGCCGGGCGCGGTGTTTCACGCTGTATGAATCGAATGCTGATGCAGAGTTTCACGCGTCGCGCCTCGCATCTAACAGAGCTGCTACTATGAATTTACATAAACTACGTAGGTATGTTATTTTGTGTGGCGTATAAATTTTTAGGGATTCAAAAAAGGGCAATTTTCTTGTTAGATTGAGATTTTTTTTAGAAAACAAAGTGGTAGGAAATATTTATTAGAGTTTTTCTACCTAAATAAAGTAGGTAACATCATGTTAATTTAAAATATTGTTATTTTATTTACAATAGTACTTATATAGTTTACTAAAAGAGACGACGGTCATTTATAATTATATTGGAATAGTATTTAAACTGATAATACCGCCGAATAGTCTGATCCATTATTTGACTTTATTTTTTAAACATTTCGATTTAGGTACTCGGTAAACGGTTAAATACATTTCAAAAAGACTTCAGGAAACCCCCCTCATTTTGGAGTTTTTGCAAAAACTGCCATCAACTTTAAGTTTCGAAAGTGCTATTCAATTATCTCGCCACTATAAAACAGCGGCCAAACGAGCATAATAAAATTAAATTAATTAGCACAGATATTTAAAGATGAGCCTATTAATATTTTATCAGTGATATAATATTCCATGACCATAAATCTGATAGTTGTAGGTAGAGGGTCGTACGGACTGATTTATTCACTGGTGATATTTTATAGCGCATTTTGTTCCGCCGCCGCCCGGGATATTGTGTTAGGGCGGCCTAGTCACAATACGTTACCCACGTATAGGAACTTATATTTGATGCAATGCAATTGATCTTTAGAATTTGAACTATGGAATCAAAAGACTAAATTTTAATAATGAGTAAAATATTATATTTTAAACTAAAAAAAACTGTTCTTTCCAACCCGACCGCGATATTGTGTTAGGGCGGGGCGACCCACGCTTGGAACCGATTCTTTGATTCAATTGATTTGAACTATAGAATAAAAAGCGACTAATTTTTAGCCGACTTCAAAAAACGGAAGAGGTTCTCGTCTAAATGTTTTTTTTATTTTTTATGTAGGTTCCACGATATCTCCGCCAATTGTGAACCGATTTTGATAGTTCTTTTACAAGAGTGTTTTCCAGGCAGCAAAATCGTGCGGAAAGTGCCACTTTTCTGCACTAGTGCGTTTTACTTTTCAGTATTTTTTTTAAAGTGAAACCTTCTTTAGAGGCTTTGTGCACTTTTTGTGATGGGTAAAAACTTGTAAACTCTCGTAAAACTCGTTTGTGCACTACACTGAATTTTACCGATCCGGAAAAAACGGATGCTTGTATTTTAATAATTAATCATTTATAATAGTAAGAATTTATTTATTTCGTGTAGTTTAGGGTTTGAAACATTGAAACTAAATTCTAACGAAAATAAATTCTTACGATCACGTGACCGTATGACGTACTGTTACAGTGTCATTAGAATATGAAGGCAAATTTCGCCATCTTTCCCAATGTGGTGATGGCTCTGGCACCTCGGTTAGAAAACAGGCGGCGCGCGGCGACAGAACAGAAGCCCCCGGTTCAAATCCAGTTCGTTTTTTTTTGTCCAATTTTCTTTTTTCTGTGAAAAAGTCTAGGGAGCCCTTTATAAACGCAACTAATTCATCTCTAAGTATATTTTCTAAAAATCAACGGGTTAAAACATTTAAGAATAGGAAAATATTGGAACAGGAGAATTGCATTGTGAATGCATAAAAATAATTTAAAATCTTAACATTTAAGAATATCAAAAAATGCACAAAGTTAATATTCAAGTTTTTACATCCGCCAGGTGCCGGCACTCCCGGAGTGTTGCACTCGCTGTTTTTTATTTTTAACTCCGTTGTCCGCCCGAAAATAGTAGTCTGTTACACAAGGAACGTAAGCGAGCTATTACAGAACAAGATCCAATTTGGCGCCCGTGCGAGCGCAGCTCGCAAAGGGCGCTAAAGGATCGAGTGCACCCGAGATATTTAGACGCCCGAGCGAGCGAAACGAGCGAGGGTGAGCATTCTACTTTACATAATTCATGCGAGGTAAATAAAACATTTATATTGGTATGACAAAATGATTATTTTATAAGAGAGAAACTATTTATTCAAATTTATTTGCAAAAACTTGTAAATGTACTTACTTATTACCACACTTTTATTAGCTTCACTTGTAACTAAGTCACAATGTAAGAAAATCTTGGAGTTCAATTTTAACCTACTTCTAAGTGTCGTATGGATTTGAAACTTTGCAAGTCTATATGAATCCGATGACAATACAATAATTTGCTACCATCGAGTTGATCTGATGATGGAGCCAAGAGGTGGGCATTAGAACTCTTCAACGGCTGCTTGGAAACCCCTCGAGTTTAGGCTCATTTGTTTTATTCTAAGGAGACCAATTCGCTACACTAAACTTGATGGTGAGGGTCTGATGATGGAGCAGGGGGGAAGCCAGTGGCACTCATTAATGACCAATACGAAACACTTCGAGTTCTGGCTCATTTGTTTCGTTCTGATGAGACCTATTTGCTACACTTGGTGGTGAGGGTCTGATGATGGAGCAGGAAGAAAGCCAGTGACACTCCTTAATTACCAATAGGAAACTCCTCGAATTTGGGCTCATTTGTTTCGGTTTGATGAGACCTATTTGCTACCCTTGTTGGTCTGATGATGGAGCTGGAAGGAAGCCAGTGGCACTCCTTAAATACCACTAGGAAACCTTTTGAGTTTGTGCTCATTTGTTTCGTTCTGATGAGGCCAATTTACTACACTTCGTGGTGAGGGTCTGATGATGGAGCAGGAAGGAAGCCAGTGGCACTCCTTAAAGACCACTAGGAAACCTTTTGTGTTTGGGCTCATTTGTTTCGTTCTGATGAGGAGACCTATTCGCTTCACTTGGTGGTGAGGGTCTGATGATGGAGCAGGAAGGAAGCTAGTGGCAATCCATAATGACCAATAGGAAACACCTCGAGTTCTGGCTCATTTGTTTTGTTCTGATGAGATCTATTCGATGCACTTGGTGGTGAGGGTCTGATGATGGAGCAGGGAGGAAGCCAGTGGCACTGTTTAATGACCACTAGGAAATCCCTCGAGTTTGGGCTCATTTGTTTCATTCTGATGTGACCATTCGCTACACTTGGTAGTGAAGGTCTAATGATGGAGCAGGAAAAAAGTAGGGGTTCGGCTTGCGCATCCAGTAACTAATAGACTCCACTTGAAGTTTTTTAGTCTAAATACATACAATCACGCCTTTGAGTTATAATGTTTACGGGGTGGGCAGACACATGAATGGACTGTGAAATCCATTACCATCCATCCATGGCTTGCCATTTATTAAACTAAAAAGTAAAAAATAAATATGTAGTTTAAGAAACTAAAACAACACACTTTTATAGAAACAGACTAAAAAGTACAAAATAAGCGTCTATTCAGTAACTGAAATTAAAAAGCGTGGTGCGCCCTTTGCAAAGCATGCATTCAAGTACTTAATATAGACAACGCGCACCACGCTTTTTAATTTCAGTTACTGAATAGACGCTTATTTTGTACTTTTTAGTCTGTTTCTATAAAAGTGTGTTGTTTTAGTTTCTTAAACTACATATTTATTTTAAATTTTAATTCAGTCGTCGCAAGTGAACAATAGTAGATTGTATTACAAGGGAGCAAAATAACATATTTACGGTGAGGGCGCTATTTTGAATGATTCTAAAGTAGAATCCTGAACGCAGCGAGGGATTCAATATACGTTGCCCGAGATGAAAATAATTTTGCGGCCGAGTGCGTACAAAATAAGAATTTTCCAAGATTTTTAGTTGTATTCTTTTAGGTTATTTAGGTGAGCTGACTTTATCTAATTATTAATCTTGAAACTTATACTGATCTGTCTAAAGTCGGTGTCAAGCCGAAAGTAACATGAACAAATACTTGTGAAACAAATTATACGTTACACAATATCTCATGAGCGGAGTGTTGTGAATTGTAGCCTTTAAAATACATAAAATATGGCTTGGCACTGACTTTAGACAGATCAGTAAGTTCCAAGATTAATTAGACAGAGTCCCGCACTTTCGTCCTTTGAATGGAATGATTCAATTTATTTTTCATATTTCGTGTTTTTGGGAAGTGACTTTTTGTTTGAAGGCGGTTTAATTTTTTAATAATAATTAAAATATTATACTTAATAGTTTAAATACGTACGACCACAATACGTTACCTACCCATGAACTTGGATCTGTTAATCCAAAAGATTTTATGTAATGTAAAAAGGTTTTTAATTTCTACTTAGTAAACAATTCATTTTTCTAAAAGAATTTTCAACGTGGAGAGGTGTATGGTGACCATAGATTTGCAGCAAAATAAAACTATCATTGACGCTAGCTATGTTACAGTTACATTTCAGTAAAAAATATGGTAACCATATCATAACTAAATAAAGCACATAAAGCTCTTCTCTTGTCTTAAAACAAGTCTAAAAACAGATCATAATAACGACAGAGTTACATTGTGAAGCTATTTGCTGAAATTAAAATCACTCTCCAATGCAAACACCTATGAGCACATCGTAACTTTAACAATATGTAATGTATAATTATAGTGACAAAGAAAAAGTAGCATAAGCAAAGGTTAAGTGCGTGCTGATACTGAGGCAAGCTTGTGGTGTAATAATGGGGTACAAAATGAGCCCCTAGGGAGTCTCTAATTCGCTCATTACCACTAGAAGCTGTGTTATCATACTATAAATAGGTGCACGATGTACCTATTTGAACGAATAAAAGATACTTACCTGTTTGGTAAAAAACAAAATTGTTTCTGCTATAGTGCTGACTTTTACTTAGTACTATTGTATATTCTGTGCTTTTACGTTTAATTATACTTTTATTATCCAAAAGTACTCTAACACTGCATTAAACAACTGACAACCCCTCTTCAAAATTAACAAGCAGCATCCGATTAATAACCGTTGAAACTGGTGCCCAATAAAAAAAAAATATTTCCGACTGTCCCCCAAATTTTTTAAATTGCGTGAAATTAAATTTAGAATATACTTTTTATCCCTCTGGAGTCTGACAAATAGCCGGGAGCGGTGGCGCGATTTAGTCACGCTGTAATTGGTTTTTTAATGCGCGCCCGCGAAGTACCACCTTCCGCTTTATCAAGTGAATACATTATCAAATCGTTAGGCTGCGGTCGGGGCGACCCCTGCACTATGAATAAGAATCAAGCGTTCGATGTTCACACACTGCGGCCTCGGAGACCGTGAGCGACACGAGAGGGGGTTGCAAATTAGTGATTCCGCGTGACGACTCCGCGTTTTAACGGTTAATAAATACAAATTAAAACATAATACTCATTGTTATGGGGATTTAGTAATACTAATTTGAAGTTCTCTATGGTTATGTAAGCATTTACTTAATTTTATTATGAAAAAAGACATAAAGTACTTACTCATTTATAAATTAAATTGTTGCTACTTACTTACATACATTTGTGAATTTTGAGAGACAAGATTTTGTATTTATATTTTTTCATGTCTCATATTCTGAAAGTAACTCATAACTTGCCTAAAATGCGGGTTGAAAGTGGTATGTCGCGGCCCTAGGGCCGTAATGAAATTTAGAAAAGGAATAGGAGGGGTCATGTCAAAATCTGTAAGTATCTCTTTGGACATTTATTTACCAAAGGTATGCAGGCAAAGGCACAGAAGACTATACAGCCTGTTTTGCTATTATATAAAATAATTCATTTAGTAGAATTATTAATTAATATCGAAAACTTTGTTTTTTAAGGAATGCGATTTTACAAACAGATTAAACCAAATAAAAGCTGTATGAACTTAGTTTCCCTTGCCTTCCCTAAAATAAAGAAAATGAACAAAAAAGTTAGTCTTTCAAAAATTCCACGGCCATAGGAAAAATATTTTTTAGATTATTTCTGTTTATTTTTACTTTCCTCATTTTCAAAATGAAAAGTAGAGTGTTTACTTCGGTACCCCGAGTGTAAGTTTTTATGTCAAGCAAACGCAAACTATTTCGAGTACGTATTTATGTCAATTTGTATGAAAACTACATAAGCGCGCTACTCGCCGCTAGAGGCGCTGATACAGTTTTCATACAAATTGACATAAATACGTACTCGAAATAGTTTGCGTTTGCTTGACATAAAAACTTACACTCGGGGTACTGGTGTATGGACCCATAACAGTCTCGAACTATCGGCGCCCTCACTTCGTTCGTGCGCCAAAACACTTGACTGTTATGGGTGCCATACATACCCTGCTAAACAATCTACTAATAACTATACTCGTACATTCATAAATCATAAGGTAATACATTTCACTCACCGTAAAGACGTGGTGCTTTCTTTGATCGAAATAGTAAAAATTCCAATACATCTCACTAAATTCTAAATAAGATTGTCATGTCCCGATGAAACGTCACATTTCTTATCTCGTCATCCATCGACGTTTTTTTATTTACTGCAAATAGATATGTGCAGTCTCCTCACAGAGCGCGTTTCGTCATCCCGGTCACGTACCGGGCTACGTTCGATCCTCTGTCTCCGTAACTGGCTGGCAGGGACTATTGATAACGAGTAGATCGCACCTCGTAAACCCATGTCCGTTTTATGAAAGCATTAAAGCACGGAAGGCCTCTCTACACAGACAAAGGCCATAATCGCTTTAATAAGTATCGTCACTTTATTGAAGGGTCGCGTTTTTACAATCGAAGCTGGGAAACATGTAAAAAGCGTGGCGGAACTGTTACCCTTGTCGTAAATATACCTAGTTTTAGGTTAAGGAGGAAGTGCGCGGTGCGTTCGCTCTTGTCTCCGTGGTTAAGTGGCCCATTCGCGTGCAAACGAGCGCGCTCTCTAAAAATAATAAAACCCCTTCAACGGGTATCAGAGAAGTTGCACGGCTCCACGATGGCTTCTGCGCCCATTTATATGCGATACATATTTATTTAATCGAATACTCCTTAAAATGCAATAAGCAAGGATCTGTACCTATATATAAATAGACAAGCAGATTTTGTATAATAATATATTAATTGATGGGGGAGGCCTATGCCCAGCAGTGGGCGTCGTTCGGCTGACATGATGATGATGAATTGATAGTAACTGTTGCAATTACCACGATTTTCGTTATAGTTAGCGCTTTATCTTACATTCCGAGCCTGAGCAATGCACGAGTTCTGAAATACCGATGCTACATTCACACTGAGCGTGGCACCAAACCCAAGCTGTGGTGCCATCTTACTCATTTGCGAAAATCATGATGACTCTAAAACATGGGTGTTCCTAACTACACGGATGTAAACAAATGGGCATTTCTACGGAGACGACCGATTGACCTACTGGGGCGAAAAAAGTACTTTTAAAATTGAATTAGGTACTTGAAAAAAATCACACATATTTATAGGACTCTTGACCTGATGGAGAGCATATCTAGAAGACCGCCAGGTTTTACATATCTCCTCCAAAAAATCAGAAAGTTCAAAAACGGGCAGAATTTCGCTTAAAATGGAGTGTCCGGTTTCCAGAATTTACTCATTATTGTTTCATAACTTTTAAAACAATAACTTGCTTATTATAATTCTCACATTCACAGAACAAGGGATACACAATAAAGCCATATAAGTTATTATATTTATTGTACGTCCTTGGGTTTTCATACAGTAACGCATTTAAATTTTGTCCGAGGGGTGTGCCTCAATTCGGTGAAATTTACTTTTGATTACCTATATCACTAACTAAGCGCAGTACGAATGCACACTACTGATTCTCGTCACCCGGGGGTTGCGCCCGAGCGGCCGAGGTGTGTGGATGGGGGACCTGTCGCATTGAGGAGCATTTTTCGAAGGTTCGAAATCTTTCGGTGTTTTTGGGGTCCGGTCATTTCTCAAACCAGTGTGCGCCATTAATTTTGTTTATGAAATATTTAATGAGAATTGTGGTAAATTAATTGAGTGTTTAGCCGATATCTGCCATTATGTTTTATAGAAATTGTTGTAATTTATAATATTTTCGAGTAATTTGACGAATTGTAATATTTTCTGAATTCCGTGGATCTCAATTCCATGGAAAATGGGGCATCGAATTGAGAAAACTTACACCGAATTGAGATTTCACATATTATGAATGCAGCTATAAAGGCCATTCGTAAATGATAATAGTAATCAATAGAGCACATCATAGTCGGTTACTTCCCTGGTTACGACTGCTTGAGCTGCCAGTAAAATGCCCATACACTCAGCTTGAAAGACGGTGTTGTATAAACTTAGTGGCAGCGCAATTTGTATGTTTTAGTCTTCTGAGAACATACTTGTCCCCGCTCCATTAGAGGTCTTGGAGGCATTGGTGTATATCAGAAGCGCTCTGTGTTGTGCCTGAGAGCTTTGTAAGTCATCCAGTTGTATTTTGTATTTCTTATCAAGGATGAAGGATGGTTTGAGCCTATCACACACCGCCTCCACAAGGAGTATGTATGTCCAACCATTCCTTCAGTTGGCCCTTTATGTGTCTTACCTTTGGAAACCTGAGGGTACCTGGGTGTTTCAGTCTAAGTGCTGCTTTTGCCTCTTGTTGCACGTGAAGATGCAGTGGAGTAAGGTTAAGCATTACCTCCAGCACTGCAATTGGAGCAGTGTTCATGCAGCCAGTGAGAGCACAGCAGGCCTGTCGTAGAAGACTCTGCATTTCTTAGCTCCTAGAGTCTGAGCAGCTTTGGGCCACCAGACTATGCTTGAGTACCCATTGTTAGGATGGTGACATCAGCGTAACCTATGGTGTAAAAGTGACTTGAGTTAAATATCAGTGGAGAGAGGACGCCTCCCTGGGGGCCTCCTCTTGCCACATGCGTCCTTTGGTTTCCATCACTGGATACCTGTATCAGTCTGTTGCAAAGTATGTTGACAATGCATCTGTTGACAACTCTCCTTACCAGCGCTTTCTCAATGCTGCTGAAGGTAGACTTATCAACGGCCTCATTAATTTCGAGGAACGCACCAAGGCATATCATATTGTTTTGAATCTTACTGACAAGTTCATTGAGTGCCAATTCTGTGGATTTGCCAGCACTGTAGGCGTGCTGGTGCTTATGTAAAGGATGTACAGATTGTATTGTATCTCGTAGAAACCATTCACATGCCCTTTCCATGGTCTTCAGCAGGAAGGAGGAAAGGCTAATGGGTTGGAAAGTTTTCAGGTTCGTGTAGTCGGACTTACCAGGTTTTGGTATGAATACTTCCCTGACTTCCCTCCAGGGGTGTGGGATGTAGCCATGCGCCAGGCAGGCTTGAAAAAGATGGGTAATGACTGCAACGAGTTGCTGATCCCCCTATTGTAGAAGGGCAGGAAAGATGTTGTCCGTCCCTGTTTACTTAAAAGGAAACTGTTTATTGCGCATCTTACCTTTTCTTTGTTATCACCCTTTTAGCGAAAGACCAGAGGTCATCTGTTGGGTGACTTGTTACGTCCTGCCACTCGATATGCTGTAGAGGCTGGCAGTTTGGGAAGTGAGTTTGTAGGAGAACGGCATTCGTCTCCTCCTGATCCAAAGTCATAGAGCTATCAGGTGTACGCAGGTTGCCCAGTAGGCCAGGACCCTGATTCGATATTATCTTAACTACCCGGTTTGCTTGTTTTGTGTAGTTTATCCGGCTGGTGCCTTGCCATTATCACGTAGATCCTTTTGCTATTTGGTTATGTATTAATAGGGTAGAATAATGCAAAAACAATTATGGATAGAGACTGCAAGTGAATGGTGAGCCACACTAGTAAGAGGTGGTTCACCGAATTTATCCCTGATGCTACATAACAAGCCATGGAACGTTCTGAAAGATATTTTTGTTAGGAAAGAAATTAAATAGTTTTGTATTGGAATGGATAGAATTGCGATTAAGATTCTTCATAACTTATTAAAATTCTTCTTAAATAAAAATTAAGACTCATTCTTAGTTCTCTATTGAAAAATTAATCATGTTGATTTGAATTTTTGTTTTTGTTATTTATTTTTCAATTAAAGATAGAAACATTAAAGATAGGCGCACTTTATCCTAAAATTAACCATCTAATAAACTAATAGACCAGCAGTCAGTTCACAAAACGTTTATGGTATTTATTATTTTGATCATTCAAATCCATTGTTTCTATATTAGGTACATCAATTCTAAATTCGATGGGCAATTTTGACATTCGGTGGTTTATTTTCTCAATTCGGTGCATTCTCAATTAGGTGCTTAACTTTTCTCATAAAACACTTTTCAATATCTAGTCCCATTGTTAGTTTTAGATTCAGGATGGAATAAACTTAATTTTTTATTATTTAAAGTACTTCAAAAACCAAATATTAAATCAAGCACCGAATTGAGAAAAAAAGAACCCGTTTGTAGAAATGCTCAAATACAGTGGGTAAAATGTAAAATATTTAAGTCACCTTCACCCAATTTTCACGTAGCATAATTTTATAAATGCAGGGGCTGCCAATATGCAGTCCGCGTAGCCGGTCCGTTCCCGCGTGATTGCATTACAAAGCCAACAGAGGGTGCGAGTGTGCTCAAATCATTAGCTGACCGCTGCTGGCTTCCCGCAGTGTAAGCCGTGCCTAACTAACCGAGTGTCGCACCTCATCTTGGTTACGCCTGAGATTTTGAAAAGGAGAACATGTAGTTTTGCTTTATGAAAATATTAAGTTAAAATAAAGATGACTCTTAAAAAGTGTAACGTAGTAAGTAAGTAAGTAAACTTTTTAAGTGTCATCGTTATTAAATCACATTCAAATGCGAAATTAGTCCAATGCAATCTGACATTTTACGGCCAGTTTTTTGATACGTCTATCTGTAACTAGTTATACTGTATTAGGTATACTGTATTCTGTGGTATTACAAAAGAAAATTGGGACGGGAACCGGAAGTCCTGTAGAACATGTGATAGGTCCGAAATTGCGAAGCGATCGCCTTAAATTTCGTGTTTTTTTGTTAAGAAAAACTAGATCTTAAAGGCAAGTACCGGCAGCTGTCCAGGATGACGGTACCGGCAGCGGAGGCACAGCTTAAAATAAATGCTGATTTGGCTTCCATATTCACCTTGTAGAACGTTCCTTCCATCACCACCCGTGTAACTTTATTTGCCAAAATCAGATCTAAGCAAACATTAAATTCAAAAGACAATACCCGTATTCCCTTTTCCTGTGATCGCGCTCTAGTTAGCGGGGAAACACGGGAAAAATGATATACAGGCAATTCCAGATCGTATCGGCGTGTTTACCGCGACACACCGAGCCGCGCTAACAAGCGGACCCGCCGTTAAAACACACCCTTAGCTGTTAGTCGTACACGTTAAATTGACAGCGGTGCTACTGACAGGTGCCATTTGGGACTGTACCACTGTTTTTAGTATTGGAAATAGTGTTACAATCGTAGTACTTATAAATTCCTTGGTTACAATATCGTTACGTTATTTACAGAAATCTGCGTTCTCTGTGGTCGTTTCAGAATAAGAATACCTATTAAGACTATTATTACTGAACTTCGTAAAAATACGAATAAATTTTAATTAAATTAAAGTCAGTGTGCAGTGCCTAGCTATTGATTGTAAAAAACAGACATTTTGTTGTTTTTACCCGACTACGGCGAAGCCCAAGAGGAGAGTTATGTATTTGACCTTTTAAATTATAAAGTGTTTCACCGAACGAACGGTTCCCTGACTGCAATGAGATATTTCCCTTTTTAGTAATTAATCAATTTATACTTTTTTGCATTCACAATGCAATTTTTACTATTGAAAATATTGAAAATGAAGTAGGTATAAGAAAAAGGCGACCCGTCTCACAACTAGCTCCGATGGAACTCGAAACCACGAGAGGTTTTGTTATTTTGTTATTAAGTAACTACAAAATATAAATACCTAATACAAAACAAATTAATATTAGATACTTAGGTATGTAATTACAGTCGAGGAAGCATTAACAGTAGAGCTGCTCGCGCAATATGATACTGATTAGTGCACTGTATGCATTTTTAATCGCATTACTATTAAATTAGAATACGGTTCATACTAATTGATATTGATACAATACAATACCTAGTAAACTAACACGAAACCATCGTGATCGAATAAGTCATACCAAATAGATACGTAAGTAATTAAATTCTATTGTTTTGGGGTAGTAATATCTAATTTATTTATCTAGGAAGCCCATTTGGCGGGAGCCATAAAAATTTATACGAGATATTTCCGCAGTATTAATTCGTTGGCCGAAGCTAAAACTATAAACGGCGGTTAATCCCATGTATCATAGCGGGGCGGTCATTGATTCACTGATAGCGGGCGCCCGGTGACTTACGGCCAGTCCCCTCGTGGCTATTATACGACCTGACGAAGAAAAGAAAGAAATCTCACAGCCTACACCGTGCAGCATACCCACACGCACGAAGGAGGCGAGCACACTCGTCAGTCCGAGTCTCAATAAGCTGGACAACTGCATCAAAACGCTACGCTAGTGTGCAACAGCTAGCGACACTTTATCGTTTCTCCCGCAACCCGTGGGGACAAATTCGCCCAATGCAACTAATACACCTCATCATTCGCTACCGTCTCGCAATTCGTTTCGTGACTAATTGGGCGTAGGCGTTGCTACTAACTTTATCTTCGCCGTAGATTTACGGTTATTACCCATTTTTCCTTAACTATTTTTCCTACACTCTGCTTAATAAAACTTTATTATGTCAATTATATTTTGGTGAAAAGGTACACAAAGCTTGATAAGAGAATTACACAGCATCATTAGCATAAGTCGACGCGGGCGCAAAACAGATAGCGGTAAGGTGCTTAAGTAAATTAAACGCAGTGAGCTACTACGAGCGCGCTACGCCGTAGCAGGCAGGCTCGGTGCGTAGCAGGCCCCTGCCCCTTATCAGCTATTGACGTGAATATATTTGCATTTGACTTCATTAATTTAGGATTGGTGACTTGATATAGGTACTTGAGATTTGTTACTAAATAACAATGTTTACAATGGTACAAAAATATGGTTTCACTTAAGCAATTTATAAAAATTATGATATTATTGTTACATGACTTTTGTTTTATTTTTGTACGCATATTTTTTCATTTTATTGTAGCTGTTTTGAAACTACTTACTACCTACCTTTCAGATCTAGCAGATCATCCTGGTTAACGGAAGCAGGCGTGTGCACTTGCCATAGCCGTGCTGATGAGGCCACCAGGGCGTGCGCCGGGACCGGAGCTGGAGACCGAAAAAAGGTATTACTAACCCAGCAGTATTTAAGTAATTCTTTAATGTGTGATAGATAGCTCAAGATTTTGAAATAAATAAAAATCGCAGGTGATTGCTTCCATAGACTTTATCCGTCTTTCAGCCGCGCCTCGGGCACTCGTTCAGTCTCGACCAGGTTAACAGAAGGAGGCGTGTGCACATGCCATAGCCGTGATTGGATTAGCCCCCGCGTCCTGACGAGGCCCCCGGGACCGGGGCCCGAGGCCGCTAATGCCCTGGACACACCCGCTCAGCCTCGTAAACGAAATGACACTGTTTTATGTTTTTTGTTTTATTGGCCGAACTATTTTTGGAATTGGACTTTCAGTTTGATGCTCACTCGATTGAGAACGTATCTTTGCGAATTTTATCCGTCGTAAAATTAATCATCGTAGGTATAGGTACCCACCTATAGGTAGGTATTGTATTATTTTTAATAGTGATTATGTTTTGCTTGGTGTACCAAGTTTTGGAAATTGCATTGATTGGTCTTATTATCTTACATTATAATTATCTGCTTAATATTTTAAATTTTATTCAACATTGAGATGAGACGTGGACATAAGTCTCCATAAATACTTATGAATAAATGGCATATTGAATACTACACTGTAATGAGTTTGACTTATTGCAATAAATAGTTAAATCTCGACTGATCTGATCGACGATCATTGACTGTACATTGTGCCAACTGTCCACCACATCGGAAGCTATTTAAAGAAATTATTAGGTGCAATTACGTCGCTTGTAGTGCGTGATTGGAATATGGCGGCGGGGTGAGGGTCCGAGGACAAATTCTTACAAATTAATACATCTATCTGGGAGCCACCTCCCGCGATACGTGCGGAATACACATCGCGCTAACGTGATTTGTACAGCCAGTCTGTTGACATTGAGTGCCTTTGAGGGCTCTAACACTATTAGACACCTTATAAATTACACATATAAAAAACAAACATGTTTAAGAACCAAAAGAAAGCTTTTTCCTACCTACCTAAATGTCAGACGCAATATTGCGATACTTCGTAGATAAATCAAGATAGTGCTAGACTCGAAAGTGGGGAAACTTCAAAATTTATATGATTTTTAAGAGGCATACTTTCTCAAGTGTGTGTATCGACGGAGACAACAGCGCAACACAGCGGGGAATTCCATTTCTAATCTCGGCGTATAATCTGCGGAGTCAGCAGTCCGCTGCAATATGCGCCGCGCGCGTCTTCACACTCGCTGTTTCGAGAGCAATCGAGGCGCCAATAAAAAAGACGATCGTCGCCCCGAGCGGGCATCGACTTATTTACAGAACACCCTGCCATCGCTATTTATTTTATTGACTGCCATTTGCTCTGACTTTTATCGCTACCCACTTCCTGGGCAAAACAACACAGGAACTTACCTGCTTTTTGTCCGGTGTTACTAATACTGAGCCCCTGTCCGATCCTTATTGCCGATCTCTTTTATTACTAAGGGATCATAGGGGACTCGCGAAAAGCTATTGTAACCTTGACCCTTCTCTTTGAAATTAAAAAACGCCATTTGTCGATAGCATTTATTTTATTGCCAAAACTGTTGGAGCTAATTGATTATTTTCTAAATTTTATGAGGATTTCAATAAGTAGTTGGATTTTGTTACTGTTTTACTAACGGGAACAAAAAGGCACGTTTACTGTTTTAACTTTATTGCTGCAAAATCGTATCTTTTGTTTTATTGAAAACAATATCTAAACCTCAGCTCGACTCTTACTTATAATGTGAATTAGTGTCGCTACTATGTTACATCAATACATCTTCTTAATACAAACACAAAAAATAAAACTACACGGCCAATCGTCAAGTTTGTTTTATTGCGCCGGTGTGCAGGGCAGCAGGGCCAGGGCTGGCAAGGGGTGAGCCATTCTCCACACATCATTGCATCGAGCCGCAGATTTATTTGCATGCGGGCCGCTGACCAGGATCCATTACTGCCATTACGCAGCTATCTGATCAACCGTCACGAGAGTTATGGCCTCCTTGTTTTTCTTAACTACATGAAAAAATGCCAACACAGAGAATAACCCCGATGTTTAGGAAGCGCCGCTGAAAGGATTGGCTGGTTATGGTTTCCGCTATATTTCTTTGTTATGGGTGGATATTGACCACCGTGGATAATTGGTTATCGTAGGGTTAGATTGAATTAATAAGAAATATCATTATCAATCGGTATTATTTGAAGAATTAGAGCTATTTGGTAATTTAAACCACATTTAATACTAAATAAAATAAAATAAAATACTAATTCATCATAAATATCTGTAACGCACAATTCGTCGACAAATTAATTAGGCTGTAGGTCAACAAAAGTTTAACAGCCTACATTCACCAGAATGCAACTCAGCAGAGTTGACTAAACGACCCGATTATTTCTGATAAGATAGTAAGCATCGATGTTATTTGTAAACAATATGGGTAACTGGACCAGTTTTATCGGTTCTTATCGGCAGCGTTCGATGTATCAAGCGCTCTTCCGACTCCATAAGTTGTCCAACTCATGTCAGAGTTGGGAAAAGTTTGTTGGGCGGGCGAGATCGGCGCGTTCCATTCAGATTTATGCTTCGTCCGAGGCTGCTCAATACAAGTAATGAGTAGGGCGGAAACTATAAATCTACTTAGTCGCTAACTTGCGTAATGGAGAAAGTGAAGTAAACATTGTAGGCTATTAGCTCGTTTGTGACGGGCTCGGGCTTTCCGGCTGCCATTAGAACTTAGTGAGGTTTCCGCTAAGCGGTATTAATCTGTAATTAGGTCACAGTTTACACGACGTGTGAAGGGTCGCCGTTCGATTTCACACTTCATTTCATGCGACACTGACACAGTTTCACCTTTTAATACGAACTTGGTGACTTAAGGTCGACGATTATATATGAAATCTTTCGACCGTAATTACAGCTCAATACCCAGTTAATAACTTAGTAGGTACTGTAATACTGTAACGTTAATCTTTATCTGCTTCATATTAAATAAAATAAAACTATCGATAAATTATTAAAAGTTTACGATTCTGGTAGGGTTCTTGACAGACAAAAGCCCCTCGTCTGTTTTTGGAAACGACGTGCATCTGTCACGTCACGACACTCACGAGCTCACGACCTTATTAGGGCCTCGTCCTTGATATTTGTTTGTCAGCGTAAAACTTATTCTATACAGCGAATAACTTATAATAGACTTTACTTTATCTTAATTTACTAAACGCGTGTAATTTTTATAATTTACTTAATTTTGATTGTTTAAAATTGTATACTTACTTAGACGTTTCTAGTATCAAATCTCCCTTGAAAATTTTCAATTGTCCGTTACCTACCTCCTGTAAGGTGATAATGATAATATAACCTCTCAAGTTTTAATTTTAGACGATAACTAAATCGTCATTATAGAAATGTAGTTACAGAATGCATAAAAAAAGCTACGTTCAAAGTTCTTTTTAATCACGCATCGGATAAATAATAACATGTCTTTTCGTTTCTCTTGAAATATTTTTGACATCCTATACCTAATTATATAGTAGAGCATAAAACACTTGTATAGTTTATTTCTAAGCAATAGAAGTTTGTTTAAATTACCCATTGTGGTCCGATAGAGAAGGGTTTCGGGTAATAAACTCAATGTTGAAATAAATCATAAAATTGAAATGTCAATTCAAAACCAAATTGTTTCTTTTAAAGTCAGCTAAGGGTCTTGGTGTCCCATAATGGGGCCGTATAAATAAGCGTCCCCAGGGCTCGTTTTAAAGCAGGACCAGCGGAGTCAGTGGGACAAATGTAGCGGGTAGTGCGCGATAGTGCGGCCCCACCATAAATCAGCGGCTGTCGATGAGGGCGGCGCGACGCCAGCGTTGATTTGTCGCGGCCCGGCCGGCCCACGGGCTGTGGCTGTGGCTATTGTAGTGATGTGAACGATATCGATGAATTCGTAATAAAAAAAAACCATTATGCACATAAAATAAGGTCACAGGAAATTGGTTTGGAAAAAAACAAAAGAATCCTTTACCCCCATACACGCATTTATCTTGGGCAACACCTTTAAAATATTGGGTTTGCCTAAATATATATAAAAAAATACAAGTTCAATTGGGGACCTAATTACTTATTTAATTATTTCAAAATGGCAATCCGCCATTTGCCAATAATTATTGACGATATTAGGTCAAGTTAATACCTGAAATCTATGCGATACATTATAGAATTTCGTAATTAAGAATCGTGCTTTCAATGGGTAGGTAAGTAGGTATGTTACAAAAGATCTTCCGACTTTTTTGTAGCAATCGGAAGCCTTTCAACTTTAGGTAACCACTTTGGATTAAGAGAATAGGGAAAACAGTATTATATTTTCTATATTACCTGTAATTTAATTCTACTATCCTACTAATATAATAAATTTGAAAGTTTAGATGTTTGGATGTTTAGATGTTTGTATGTTTGTTACTCAATCACGCCAGAACGGCTGAACGGATTGGGCTGAAATTTGGGACACAGATATTTTGTAGCCTGGAGAGGAACATAGGCAACTTTTTATCTAGTAATCATATAAATCCGAAAGCTTTGGCTGTTTGTTACTCAATCACGGCGAAACAGCTGAACGGATTTGGAAGAAATTTGGTACAGTGACAGATTAAAGCCCAAAATAGCATACAGGCTACTTACTTTAAACCCGGGAAAAAATCTTATTACTACGGGAAAACATTGTCTAGCTCACACGGGCAACGCCGCGAGCGGAAAGCTAGTTTAGTACAAAAACGTCTACTTACGGTTTTCAGTTATCGCCAATGACATGTTGTAGGTAGGTACCTATCTTAAACCCCGCAGTGCAAAATCATTATTATAATTTGTTAATTCGATATCAATTCAATGGACCGTATCGGACAGCACTATTTTCCTGAAGGCGACTAATAAAGCGTTTGCTATATTCACCCCACACGGTCAAGAATATCTTGTTTATACCGTGACTGCTTGCATAATCAGTACCTAATCACAGCCATGTCATTCGGAAATCAGGACATAAACATCTACCAATTTACTGTAATAAGAACTTTACTAACTAACTAATATTATAAATATGAAAATATAGATGTTTAGATGTTTGGATGTTTGTTACTCAATCACGCCAAAACGGCGGAACGGATTTGGCTGGAAATTGGGACACAGATACTTTGTAGCCTGGAGAGGAACATAGGCTACTTTTTATCCCGGAAAAATATCACATCCCGCGGGATAATAGTCCACGCGGGCGAAGCGAATAAAGCAAAATATTCTTGCACGGTTTAACAGTTTTAACTACTTTTTAAAGGTTTCTAATAAACAAAATGGTGTTTAATTATAAATAATCAGCCTTCTAAGTAAACCAGCTGAAAAATAAAGAAAACTCTCTTAAAACGCAAATCCGCATACGCTGTAAATGCCAACGGTCACCAGCTCGCCATTAAATTGAGCATTTCTTTGCAGAGGACAGTTAATCGCATGTTAACGGCCGGTGACCGTGGTAAATCTCTGGTAATCCGGCGCAGAACAAATATAGTTGAGAGCAGATAAGGTGCGGCCGGCGGGTGTAATGCCCCATTTGTATGATGATGCGGTCAGTCAGGCCACCGGACCCCCGGACGATCTCGAGAGGTCACGCTCACGCATGGAGCTGTTGTTCGAGCTTCGACTATCTATATCAACGTTTCGTCACCTTGTGATGGAAGATAGAGTAGTTTTATACCCGATTGTTAGTAAAACTTAGGTTCCAAATCGTAAGGATAAGGATACTTATGAAGCCGTATGATTATGATTATTTCAGTGTTCATGTGTGTTACCATATGCGTTATGTGGATGTGGCTACACAAAAAAAGTAGAGGTTCAATAATTTTAATATAATTGATAAACCACCGACTGCAACAAAGCGGTACCTTAATTATTTGACAAAATTTAACTAGATTTTATATTTAACTTAGAGTATCTGTACCTACTACATTTTTCATCAATTTTATTGTAACCCAATCATAAAAGCATATTGTTATTTTAAAGTGCTGTAGCTGGGCTGCGGCCGAGCTTGACTGAAAACAGGGCACGAGTGTAAACACTGGCATTCTGGCATTGTTTGTTTTAAAAAAACGAGTGATGGCGATAGCTTGAGCGGCGGTCAGTTAATTTAAATGGTAAACGTGCGCTTAGAATGGGCCGGCACGCGCGCCCCCGCCGCGAGTTATACGGGGCAACGTTTTGCACACTTTCCACGTCATTCTACAAAGATAGTGGCTTAAAATGTCTGGAACAAAATTTTGGGAATATGCTGAAAATTGTTTGTGGCAAATGGCTGAGGTATCTTCAGAAGAAGCAGTCCTATACAAAATCTTTCGTTGTTCTGTGTCCTCTGTCCTATAAAATCACCGTTGGCAAGTGTTTTAAGTCAGTGCGTTCCTACGTAAAACTACATATAGGTAGGTAGGTTTAACTAAAAAGAAACAAAGAGAATACACAAAAAATAAATCGGCTTTTATTAAAATTAAAAATATGCCTAAGCCGTTAGTACATTATTATAACTCAAGCGCTTGTAAAGTAATGTGTTTTCAAAAAAAGCATACCTAGGTACAACGCAAAACCCAATATAATGATTGTCCATTATGTTTGTATTGTATTTGTATCCATCGATGAAGTATGTACTTGACGCACGTAGGTAGGATAATTAAGCATATAAATTATCATTATTATTATCATCTAGGTATAAAACGACTGAACCCCCATTTTGTCATAGTTTCCCTTGAGTGCAATAACTTTCACAACATTAAAATAAACTTTTAAATTTTTAAATTATAAAGTGTTTCTTCGAACGGTCCCCTGACTGCAATGGGAAATTAAAGAGCTTGTTTTTCCCTTTTTAACCGACTTCAAAATCAAAATCGGCCAAGTGCGAGTTGGACTCGCCCATGTAGGGTTCCGTACCCACTTAACTTACCTATTGCTTAAACCTAGCCAAAATTCCACTATAATTTTTCGTCAGCAAAATATAACTTTGTTTTTCATAGAGTTTGTATGAATGACCAAGTTACATTTGCGGTTTTTGGAAATGTATTATATCTCAAAAAGAACATACTATATCTCGTTCAAACCAATTTTCGTTGAAAGTTTTTAATAAGATCAACATATATTTTTTCTTGATTTTTCACTTTCTTATTTTAAAAGTTAGTGAGGGCGGGGGGGCCAATCATTTTACCACTTTGGAAGTGTATATCTTTTAAAATATTGACTTTGATAAAAAATGATCAAAGAAACCTAAATATCATTTTTAAATACCTATCTAAAAACACCCCACACTAATATGTATTATGAAAATATTTTTTTTTCAGTTTCAGTTCCATGTATGGGGAGCCCCCCTTAGTTTTTTATTTTTTTTATTTTTCTATAAAAACCCTAAAGCGGTTTACAGAATATATCTACCTACCAAGTTTCAAGTCTGTAGTCGTTATAGTTTTGGAATAAAGTGGCTGTGACATACGGACGGACGGACGGACGGACGGCGGCGGACAGACAGACAGACAGACAGACAGACATGACGAATCTATAAGGGTTCCGTTTTTTGCCATTTGGCTACGGAACCCTAAAAAGGAGGAGGTTCTCTATTCGTCTGTATGAATGTTTTTTTTTTGTGTATTTCCGCCGATTACTCGAAGCTGGATCGATTGAAATGATTCAAACGTATTAAGTAGTTAGTTGGTCCCATTTTTTGAAATTTTGAAATCAGTTCAGTAGCTTTCAAGTCATCCTGAAAATACTGTAATTTAGTAGGCAACATTTGCACGAGTTTTTGCGTATCTTTAGGCACAACTCCTTTATTTACATGCCGATTTAGATGATTCTTGTTTTGTTGGACAGGGGATACATTAAGAGTATTGTCATATAAATTTCATTGACATTGGACCTGGGACTTCGGTGATAATTAAGGGAACTCTTCAAAATGGTACCTATTGAATGGTTTGATGTGATTCTGATGCGGTTTTCAGAAAAGTATTTGTTACATTAGGGGAAGTTTTTGGTATTTTAATTTAACCTACTTCAAAAAAGGAGGTTCCCAGCTTGACGTGTATGTACTTATGTATGTTTGTTCGCGAGATTCGGTTTTCAGAAAAGTATTTGTTACATCTAGGAGAGGTTCTCAATTTGAACCGTATACATGTTTGTCCGCGATTACTTATCTAACGTTTGGCTGAACCGTTTTTGATGCGTTTTCATCAGACAAGTATTTTTGATAGATGCGGCTTATGTTGTACATCCTAACATAGGTACCTATTTACCAGGATACACGGAAATTGCCTGCATGATGCACTAAAAAGAGTGAAATAAAAAAAAATATAAAAAAATAAAACCGCCTTCAGAAAAAATGCCATTAAAAAGTAAGAAATAACCCCTCCAATACTGTATTCACAAATCAAATAACGTAAGTAAGTTTAACGTAGTTAACTTTGAAGTCGGGCGGGTTTACACAAAAACAACAAAAAACTAGGTAAGTAAGTATACTTAGGTACCGACTTCAAAGTACCTACTTACGTTATTTGGTGTGAATACAGTATTAGAGGGATTATTTCTTACTTTTTGATGGCATTTTTTAAGGCGGTTTTTAGTGGTAATTTTTTGTTTCGTCGTTTTTTTTAAATTATGTTTTTATTTTAACTTTTTAGTTCATTATCAATAAATCACTTTTCTTCCCTTCTTTTCCTTTTTAGGGTTCCGTAGTCAACAAGGAACCCTTATAGTTTCGCCATGTGATGTCCGTCTGTCTGTCCCCAGCCTAGCCCATAGTCTCTTATAATACTAGAAAGATTATTAATAACGCAAACAAAGGGGTAAAGTATAAGTTTGATAAATACATTTTTTAGGTAACCTCCCCTACAAGTGAAGTGGGGATGTAATTTTATTTCTTGTCTGCCCCATAGTGTGGTGAAGTGTGGTGTGTCGATGGATAAAAATTTTAAAAATATTACGGGTTTGTGAACTCAGTTTTTCGATTAAAGCATCCGTTTGTGAATTATTAAGCTTTAAAGTCCAAATTTTGTTAGAGTCAAGTGCCCCTCCCCCCCTGCCAGCCAAATGGTTGTTTTTGGATACGTGAAAAAAAATCACGGTAGTTGTTTGTATTTATGACGAAGTTAAAAGGAAAACTATTAAGTACCAAAAAGATGTTTAAAACTTGCTTTCGAAGGTCGTGCTAAATTAAAAATTATATTTTTGCATTTGTGACAGCCATGAAGCTCGACTTAATACCAGGCCCGATTTCACCAATGATATTTAAACGCGATTAACGCTAAACGTGTTTAAAACGTATTTCTGTCCCTGTCATATTCAAACAGATGACAGAGACAGAACTATGTATTAAACACGTTTGGCGTTAATCACGTTTATATATCAGTGATGAAAGTCGCCCTGTCGAGCTTCATGGTGACAACAATAATGTATTTGAATAAAATTGAAGAAAATCGATGTCATCGTGACACACATTTTTAAAATAGTAGTAACAAAGAGAGCGCTTCAGCAAGGAGGCGCCAACATGTAATATCAAAATTATACGTTACCACTTTGTCTGCGTTATTGATAATTATTATTATTATTGAGATGGGCTACGGAACCCTACACTGCGCGTGGTCCGACACGCACTTGGCCGGTTTTTAACCGACTTCTAAATCAAAAAGGAGGAGGTTCTCTATTCGTCTGTATGTTTTTTTTTTTTTTTTTTGTGTATGTCCACCGATTTCTCGAAGACGGCTGAACCGATTGAAATGGTTCAAACGTCATTACATCAGGTTGGTTTCCAAGTTGGTCCCATTTTTTGAAATTTTGAAATCGGTTCAGTAGTTTTCAGGAAATCTTGAAAAGACTGTCGTTTTCATTACCACTTTATGTGAATTTAATACTTATCTTTAGGCATAACTCCTTTGTTTATAAACCGATTTAGATGATTCTTGTTTTGTTAAAAAGGGGATACCTCAAGGTATTTTAACCGACTTCGAAAAAGGAGGTTTTGAGTTTGATCACATACCTAATTACCAGAAAACACGCAAATTGCCTGCACGATGCACTAAAAAGAGTGAAATAAAAATTATTTTTATAAAAAAATAAAACCGCCTTCTAAAAAACCACATCAAAAAAGTAAGAAATAATTCCTCACCAAATAAATAACGTAAGTACTTTGAAGTCGGGCGGGTTTTAACAAAAACAACAAAAAATTGTACATGTTTCACGCCCGACTTCAAAGTATTTACGTTATTTATTTGGTGAGGAATTATTTCTTACTTTTTTGATGTGGTTTTTTAGAAGGCGGTTTTATTAGATAAATTAATGCGGAGAGTTCTACAAAACTGCGACTTGTTTATAGGAATCACTATCTAGAACCCTTTAATTTGATAACCCACTTGATGGCATTGGTAGTTTTTTTTTGATATCGCAATATGCCATAAAAAATCCGTCATTTTGTTTTGTGTCACTCGCGCTTCAAGACGAATCTAACGTCACCTTCAGGGCCGGATTTAAGAACTTTGGACCCCTAGGCTCACGTCTGTGGTGCGGGCCCCCCGTCTATACAATTGACAACATTTCATTTTTTGCAAGGCAGTAAAATTCGAAAACCATTTCGAGATTCGAACTAATTAAACATGAAAAAATATATTTTTAGAAGTTTTGGTCGCCTATTTATTAAAATATTTTAAAAAATGTGTAAAATTATCAATGTCAGGCCTACCTAGCGTGTATGCATTTGCCTGGAATCAATCCATAAGAAGAAAAGAAAACAAAGTAAACAAGCAAAATATGTCAAAATTGCTGTCATTTTAATAGTGATGCTTGACTCATTTATCGACTTATTATCGATTTTTTTTTATTAAACTTTTGTACAAAATACATAATGTAATATACAAGGCGGACTTAATACTAAAAGTATTCTCTGCCAGTCAACCTTTGGGAAACAGAAAACAACGAAAGCGGTACAAATTATACGAATACATATATTAACATACAAAATATACAAGCTACATATACATAAATATATACATTATATAAATAAATAATATAAATAATTTTCAATGACAAATGAGGAAGCTTAGTATAATTTAAATTGGTAGTAATAATGAAATGTCTTTGTTTTATTATTACACAAACGAAGATTTTAAAAAGTACTTACACAGCACGTTGTTTAAAGTATTGAGCAAGTTACAAGCTTACAAGTAATGAAAAGTATAGCATTTTTAAAACTACAGTTGTATATCACATTTGAGATGAAATAATCAAGTGTAGCGTTGTTTTATTGCATCTGACTAAATTAAAATAAATAATCCCTTTAAACAAAAACGCTATTATTATCGACACAAAATACTAGTTTACGTGCTACATCTTTACGTAAAACATCATGTCATGGACATTTTTTTTTATTGAAGGTTAGTAAAAGGCAGGGTTGAGGCTAAGGAATCGCTTATATTATGCCTGATATTGTACTTACGTCCTTCAATCAATTATAATCTCAATGATTTATGAAAATAAAATGAAATGAAAAAATATGGGTTCCCTCAAAAACGATAAACTTTCATTATATCCATAAAAACAAAAACCTTAAAATTTTGAAATGTTGTTAATTGGGCGAGAAATAAATCATATCATAAACACATCTTAGATTTCTGCGCGAACAGTCCATATAAATAAAACACTTTCACGGATTTTTTTCTCGCAATGTGTTTAACAACTTGGTTAAATTTTAGTTGTTTTTAGAGGTTTCTTGGTTTATCCGACGTTTCGGCACCTTTCCAGGGGCCGTCGTCACGGAAAACTACCTACTAACGTAGTAACGTAGTGCGTGAAAAAATCCGTGAAAGTGTTTTATTTCAATCATATCATATTAAAAAAACACAAACAAATATACAGTCGAATCGAGTATGTTCTTTTATTTTCGAAGTCGGTAAAAAAAACTAAGAAGATTAGTAGATTATTTATTACAAACTATAATGATATTGGGATTATCCTATAACTAGTAAATACCTAATTTCTATGAATCGATTTTCGTCTACATTTCATTTCAATGAAGTCGCTGGTCTTCCGTCATGGACGTCCGAAGGCAATTTTTTATCAATTTCGGTTTAGAGAATGATCTTTCTGCTGAACTGTTCGTGATCATGAGAGATAGGTACCATCCCTAGTTAATATTATAAATGCGCAAATGTATATATTATGTTTGTTTATCTGTCTGTCTGTATGTTTGTTCCGTTTTCACGTCAAAACGGCTGAAGCGCTTTTGATGAAATTTGGAATATAGATAGTTTGAGACCCTAGAAAGGACAATGGCTACTTTTTACCGCAGGAATAAGGCTCATTGCCATGGGAGAATAACTTTTAGCGCGGACAAAGCTGTGGAATGGGATTGGTATTTAAGGTGATAGTTTGAGGTACTGGGAAGGATTATAATTTAGAATGGAAACTTGAGGCCCTGGGAAGGACATACTTACCTTTCACCGCGGGAAAAAATCTCATTCCCATGGGAAAATACTTAAAGCGCGGGCAGAAATTGGTATTTAAGTAAATAGTTTGAGACCCTGCGAAGGATTATAGTAGGCCACTTTTACTTTTTACAACAGGAAAGTATCATATTCCCACGGGAAAATCAGTAGGTATTATTTGTTTGTCCGTCTTTTACGTCAATTCAATGTGATTTTTAGTACGAGGGTAGATTGGGAGCTGGAGAGTGACATAGGCTATTGTTTATCCCGGAAAAATATCACATTCCCTCAGGATAACGTCGTGTAGTACTTTTTAATACAACTTCCATTTGGAAGCAATCTTTAACATGATATTAAAACAAAAGTTTGTGCATCCATCTTTCTTTGCTCATAACTTTATTATTTTTTTCGTAGTCTGATTAAAAAAAACTTTTGAACTGTATGACCTCGTTGCCTAAACTGTCATCTTCATACATCTCTAGTTACTTTCTACTGTCTTACTGCTAACATTTCTTCACACGCTCTGTGACGAATTTATTGAGGAACCCAAAACGTTTACCCAAAATTACGCTGTACCTACTGTATTGCAATGTCACTCTTAATCCATTAGGTTAAAAGGTGAAAGAAGAATGTCTTTGGTTGACCTGTCTTTCCTGCCAAGACAGTGCCAATGCCGTATATTTAAAACTAAATATACTATATTTTTTTTTTGACATTTGGAAATGTGGCGCGGGCCCCCTTGTGGTGCGGGCCCCTAGGCTGCAGCCTATGTAGCCTGTGCTTAAATCCGGCCCTCAACTTATCTTCGATCAACAATAGTACGTTGATCGAAGCATACGTTAAAATCCTTCAAACCGTTTACGCTGTAGCAAGTATCAGGGAAAATAGAAATCTACACACATCTTACACACATACATACATACTCTCGAAAACATTACATTACCCTCCTTCTGTCGCAGTCGTGCCACATAACTTGGCACGTGACAAAATTTGGAACTACAATTAATAAAAGCTTATTTTTACCACCGAGACGTACAGACGGATGACGATATTGACGATCAGCACCCTCCTTCATCTGCTAAGCTAAGCGCGGATGCTCAATGACTAGGTTTTTTTTAAATTTAATTGGTTACAATTACAACACATTATTTTATTATTATCTAAGGTAATTTGACTTGATTGACCTAAAGGTACATACCCACTTAATTAGGCTCCTCGCATTTATTACGTCCTGGTACCTACTTATAAGATAAGTTCAATAATTCCAGTGATGTGGATGAGTCGGCGGTGAAGTGAGTCATTAGCGGTTATCACTTCATTCCGGGTGAAAAAACTTCAACGGCCCTCTCTCCACGTGCGGTTAATGATTTATTAATTTTTACCTTCATAAATATGGTGCGCGCCTTCATAATGAGCTCAGTAGACTTCATGAAAGAGAGAAGTGGTTTTGATGAGAGAACCGTGATTTTCATATTTTGTTAAACGTTGCGTTGTTTATCTATATAGGTACCTACATACGTTTCGAGGTCCTAAACTTTCGCACGTAGGTAAATGCTTGACATTATTTTAAGTAGGTATTTTACTCCCACACTCAACGAAACCACACCATCTGTATCAACTTCAGTTTTGTTCACGTCAAGCTTTAAGTAGGTACCTTACTTACCTACCAGCCCCCCTAGCATGACCAACAAAATGGGATATGATATGATAAGTTATCCGGTTTAACTGTCAAAAGACTATGGGTTTTGACGTTTGAATGTCGATAAGTCGCTTTATCATTCGATACATATCGCGTTTTGGGTGGTCATGCTAGGCTTACATAATTATATTAAAAATTTTGCATGACCATATTATCACTGGTCTAAAATGCTATTATTAAGAGCATTTTTATATCGTAGTCCAATTGCTATGCTTATGTTAAATGCTACGAATTGCGATTTATTTCGGTCTCACCATTTTAACGGGTCTGTAGCCACGGATCACGGTATCAGATTGAATTGGCCACTGATCACGGCGAGTTGTATCCACCGATACCGTGATCCGTTTCCAACAAAAAATATACCCACTGATCACGGTATCCGTAGCTACAAGAAATAAATTATATTAGTTTTGGAAACTGATCACAGTGCACAGAGATAAGTAATAAAGTATTATATTTTTTAAAACTGATATTATTACAAGCTTTTTATTAACTTGCCATGTTAGTTAGTTAGTGGGGGACAAATCTTGCAAGCTTAATTTGACTCACTGCTCAGTGTCCGATGGATCTGAAATTTTGTATACGGGATTGTTTTAGATGACAATACAATATTAAAATACAGTCAGCAAAAAAGCTTGTTATAAAAAAGATTTTTTTACTAAAAACTTATTTTTATTTCATTTACAAAAAGAAAAAAAGTTTAATTTAAAAAATAATAAAGTAAACGCATTCACTATACTTCTCACTCTCTCAAGCGTCTTCCATACTTACTTCCTTTCAAAACAAAATTGCTGCTGGCGCAATCTCTCCTCCTTCCACTTCTCGACTACGCCGATGTTTGCTAACTGGACGTGATAGAAGAACAGCTGAACAAGTTAGAGCGCCTTCAAAATCTGGCAAAACGATTTATTTTTGGATTATGAAAATATGACCATGTGGCATCATTTCGCTATCAACTCAAGTGGCTCCCAGTTCGACTTCGCCATGATATGCACATCCTTTGCGCCCTATAGGTACAGGATGTTAGGGGCACCATTGCAAAAACTTTAACCATGGCTTCAGGCCATCATGCTGAACAAGCACAGCAAGACTCTCCATACAAAATGTCCCGGTTGGTTGCTAAAATTATATGAAAGATTTTTTTTTCATTTCCGACAAAAATTTCTTGCTTTACGTTGTTCAGCATGATGGTCTGAAGCCATGGTTAAAGTTTTTGCAACGGTGCCCCTAACACCCTGTATAAAATCTTCAATGACCCGAACTCGCCCCAGTACCTTGTTTCCCGCTTCCAAATGATTCCTCCTTACTAGGCGGCCGTGTACCACGAAGATGCTTGAGCTACCTAGAAGCAACACAAACTTACTCTATAATTCCTTTTCCGTTAGAGCTACACTGCTCTGGAACAAACTCCCGTCAAACATTCAGACTGCTCCGAGTAGGACTAATTCATTTAAATGGAAATTAAAAAAGCACTTTTTAGAACAGTTGTTACATCCCTAGAAATCATCAGATAACATTTAAAATCATCACGTATGTTATTATGGATTAAATAAATTTATATGTAATAATATTTTATATACATGTCGGCGCCTGGCCGATATCAATAATTAGGTTCGTAATAACTTACAAGCTATTGTTATTTATTGCCTATAATATTTGAGTTCTACGGAAAATACCTCTTGTTAGGATTTAAGAGCCAAGTGTTAAGATATTGATTTGACGTTCTGGGAACGAACGGTGTTATCACACACTGAATGTGGTCGAGGGCCCGCAATTAATAATGATTTATGAGACATTTATAAAAAACTATGGGATGTGAACTTGTTGCATATGAGCTTTGGAGCTTGGCATTCGGTTGACAGACGTTGCACGGTTAAAGCGTGGCTCACGAACTCGTTACTCGTTTCCTAAAACCTAGTCTTAGAAAGAATGTTAATAGGATATCTAGATCGTCACTTAAATTCAGAGTTAATCGCAGTTACATTAGATTTGATTATTATCAACCCTCTTATTAAGCATTCGCTAGCGTTTCCCTTTGCCCACAATCATAAGCTCGTAATAAATAATGGTAACCCATCCTGATACCGTTCTAGGGCCTCACGCTGCGACATCAGAAACTGGGATTCACGCCGCGAGTGCTAAGTGTTGCAGGTCATTTAAAATGAACACTAGAAGTCTAGAAATGATCTGCTTGGGCAAGTTAGTTTTAACCGCTCATCAGTTGATTTATTTAGGTAGTTAAAGTGTAATTTGACAATAATTGAGCGGGATGTGTGTGTGTGCTATGTTTTATGAACAATTCTCTGCGAACGAGTGAAGCAGAGTCGAGCCTCAACTTGGTGAATACGGTCAGTCGTTCCATTTTTATGTTGGAGGTGTCCAATCTTTTTTTTTTTGCAGAGTGACTAAAATGTAGACACAAGTACTCTATAAAATATCGCGATAAAATGATTTGACAGATTTTGTGTTTACATTGTTAAATAACTGCCGGAGGTCCCGGGTTCGATTCCCAGTGGGCATGCTTTGGTGTTAAGTACTTGGTTTGGGCACAGAATGGTTTGGGTCCGCCGGCTATCTGTCGCCATTTGTCTGAGTTTTTGCTATTTAGTTTGTTGTTTTTAGATAGAAATAAGAAAGTTTTTTTTGGACTGAATCCACTGTTTGTGGATTCCGGGAGCATCCTTGTCATTATTTTGACATCGCGAATGATGATTGCGCGGCATTTATTTACCTACCACAATAATAAATAATAATAAAATAATAAAATCATTTATTCATTTACAAATTTTTTTGCATACATAATTAATTAATTAGGTCAGTCTCTTCTTAAATACTATGTTAGTAAACACAAACAAACAACGCATACGTGTATTAATAATCTACTAGGTAGGCACAATTTAAAACATTAAGAGAAAAATAGAGTAAGGAATATAAATTTATTCTTATACCTGAACTAGGTGGCCCTGTGTTTCAGGCTACAATAACCCTTTGAATTTTATGTTGTTGGACACTTCTTGACATGTCTTGTTTAAGAATTATTTTACCATTGTTCATTGATTGTGTATGATTTGTAAACTTATACTCTAGCTAAGATCATAAGAGTTCAATTATGATCCCAAAATTTAGGACTGATCTACAATGTGACTATGTTTACACAAAAATATGAACGTATTTTACAATTACGTTAATAAAAATGGAAACAAAAAAATGTGTAACGTGTTGCAATAAAATATGTGATAAAATAACCTTTGACGCCTGACCGGCTGAATGGGGCCTGAGAGCAATGGAAAGTCTATTGTGTCTCATTTCTGGAGCGTTGAAGGAATAAGTAACAAAACAATTTAAAAGTTACGTCCTAAAATGTCAGTAATTTTTTGTAGAGTTAAAAAAAAATCTGTCGTAAGTTTTTATTAAACTCTCTTTCCAGAAATGTGTAATCATTTGTTAGTTTGTTTTAAGTGGTGTTCTTGCGTTCACTCGAAACCACAGCAAAAAAAAATCAGAGTGCACACCTCGCCCTGCGTGATAAGTAGGTAATGTTTGCCCTTTGGACATCTGTGCATAGCAAAAAAAATCGAAAAAAACAACAGTTCTTATAATATCCATGCTGCTTTAATTTATAAGAATGTAACTTTTGAAACAGAATACTAAATAGTACAAGTACTTTTGATTAAAACTATTTCGGTTTGCTTAAATGAATTTGTTGCAACTAAGTTATTGATAATGATAAGTAATGAGAACACCAGTCTTATTTCAGACATTTTCTTAAAATGTAATTCACACGTCATCTTCATTGCAATAGCTGTGAAGTATGTGCGTACTTTATTTTAAGGGAATTAATGATGACGATGCACTTAATAAACATTTTTAAATAATGTCGGTTAAAGAAAACTGGTATCATCTGTCGCACGCACGGATGCAAGCACTGCCGCCGTGTTTAGATGATGCGATAATGATCCAAGTAATTCTAATAAGATTATGATAAAAAAATATCAAGCGACATTCCTTAGTATGAACGTCAAGAATTTACTACTTTAATGCCACTTTTACGCGTTTTCAGCATTATGATTATGACAAAAAGAATAATTATTGCTACGTTGAAAAAATCATAGGCACGAATATTCTCCAGCAAATACGGAGGCTTTTTTTATGACTAAATTATTATTATTGTTTGATGGTCTATTCCAGTTTGTGTGATATAGATTATCGGAATCAGTAATGTTAGGTCTCAAATAAAACAAATAGAAAAAAAACCGTCGAGATATAAGTGCCTGCGTGGTCGAGTAGCCGTAGCGGAAAGTTTATTTTGGTTTCCGGTTACGAGTTTGGTTTCTATGTAGGTCTCGTGAATCTTCGTAGATAGCACTTTTATGGTGAAAAGGAGTGTTTGGTTATGACGCATTATGATGCGTATTATTTTAATGCTAAGTTATTCTCGAAATATGAAATGGTGTCTCCTGTGTTCATGTAAAGTTGGTCGCGCTATTATCTTAGAAAAATAATACTTAGTGACTATATTAAACAATTTTGCTGTAATACTATCTAGGGCACACCTTACAGGGTGTAATTTTTGTGTAATAGATACTGTTCATAGAGCATTGTAATGTAGGTTTTATAAAAGACCTAAGTTTAAGCAGAACTTGATAAATAAAAGTTTTGTGAGTAATAATAAAAGGCAGTAAGTAAGTAATAATGACAATCATTTCATGACTTTTATGGTATAATTTTTTTCCCCTTAAACCATGATTGCTATTTGAAAATTAAACGTCAGAAATAGCCATTGTCGGCGATAATTATGTAATGTAATAACGAATTAGTGTAATTGAATGTGTGTATTGAATGTGGAAAATGGATATGTTGGATAAGATATTTTCATAATCATAGATTATGCTGGTAAACATGACTACGAATAGATTACGAGTATACTCACTACCTATGCTTGTTGTCGATCGTAGGTCCCATTCCTAACCCAGGTTAACTGGTCGGAGACTGCGCGGCGATAATGAGTAATGGGTAGGTTGCAGTAATTGTCGGTAGATCGAAAGTATTTCTATGGTGGACTGTGTGTCCTGTGATATCGGCAGAGTTCCGATGGAGGACTGTGTGTCCTATGATATCGGCAGAGTTCCGATGGTGGACTGTGTGTCCTGTGATATCGGCAGAGTTCCGATGGTGGACTGTGTGTCCTGTGATATCGGCAGAGTTCCGATGGTGGACTGTGTGTCCTGTGATATCGGCAGAGTTCCGATGGTGGACTGTGTGTCCTGTGATATCGGCAGAGTTCCGATGGTGGACTGTGTGTCCTGTGATATCGGCAGAGTTCCGATGGTGGACTGTGTGTCCTGTGATATCGGCAGAGTTCCGATGGTGGACTGTGTGTCCTGTGATATCGGCAGAGTTCCGATGGTGGACTGTGTGTCCTGTAATATCGGCAGAGTTCCGATGGTGGACTGTGTGTCCTGTGATATCGGCAGAGTTCCGATGGTGGACTGTGTGTCCTGTGATATCGGATGTGTTCCGATGGTGGACTGTGTGTCCGGATGGAATAGGATACTTCTCGATCGATATCAGTCGGTCAGTAGACCGACTGATATCGATTGTTCCGATAGTTTGTAACAATGTCATGTGAACCACCTTATCTATGTGATACAAAACTTAAAATAAAATCAAGTTATAATGTTATAATCAAAAATAAAACATTGTTCTAATGAAATCGTTAATACCTAAAGAGCCTGATGATAACTGCACTCATACGTTATTGAACCATCATATTAGAAATGTGTAGTTGAAACCGGTTACTTGACTTGACTTGTCGTTTTTTATTTTGGCAGGATAGCCGAACGGTAAAGACTTTATAGTTGTCTTGTTTGTAAACTAGACAGTTGTTAACTTTGGCACACGAGGACGTGTGAAAGTCAGGATCGCCGTGTCGGCGCCTGGCCGATATCAATAATTAGATTCGTAATAACTTACAAGCTATTGTTATTTATTGCCTATAATATTTGAGTTCTACGGAAAATACCTCTTGTTAGGATTTAAGAGCCAAGTGTTAAGATATTGATTTGACGTTCTGGGAACGAACGGTGTTGTCACACACTGAATGTGGTCGAGGGCCCGCAATTAATAATGATTTATGAGACATTTATAAAAAACTATGGGATGCGAACTTGTTGCATATGAGCTTTGGAGCTTGGCATTCGGTTGACAGACGTTGCACGGTTAAAGCGTGGCTCACGAACTCGTTACTCGTTTCCTAAAACCTAGTCTTAGAAAGAATGTTAATAGGATATCTAGATCGTCACTTAAATTCAGAGTTAATCGCAGTTACATTAGATTTGATTATTATCAACCCTCTTATTAAGCATTCGCTAGCGTTTCCCTTTGCACACAATCATAAGCTCGTAATAAATAATGGTAACCCATCCTGATACCGTTCTAGGGCCTCACGCTGCGACATACATATTATATGATTATGTATGTATATTTTATACTAATATATAGTATTATATTATCTGTGCTAATATGTATTATTTATGTAGGTACGTTAATGAATTTAAGTTTTTTTTGCACTTTGCCTCTCCTATTTTCCTTACATTAATCTCTCACACATCCTGGTTGGCTGGAAGAGATCTCTTTTAGAGATAAGCCAACCTTTGCCTACACATTTTGAGTTATTATATTTATTAAACTTTGTTTTTTAATAAAGAGTATAAGTAATAATATAATAGTATATTATGATACAAGTGTGCTTAGGTTGCTCATTATACACGAGGCTGAGGGCGTAAATCAGCCGAGTGTCTAATGAGTAAGTTGCTCACGAGTTTCATACGCACTTTTTCAACACACTTGCGAGGAAAAACAAACATTTATTGAATACATAACATAATTATAACTTAATATTAGCTAAGGGAAAAAGCGCGCAAGTTTTTTTTTTGAACGCGCCAAATGTAAGGTGATTGATTAGGTACATACAGCCATACAGCCTACTTCAAAATAATTATAATAATAGTGATAAAAAAGCAAATGTTTTATAACAAATTATTTTGAATTATAAAATATAATTTGATAATAATATACTTAGTTATGTTTTTTGTCTTAATTAGGGACACATTTATTTATTCTAAAAACGTAAATGGATTTTCAGCTGTATAAAACCTCTTTGTTGTTACAAAAAAAGAAATGTATCTATTACCCGGTGAAATCGAAAATGCTCTGTTGACTCGCATATAACTTGCAGTTAGGTACTAACTTAACTTTGTAGGGATACTGTATTACCCGGTTAAATTGAAAAGTCTCTGTTTACTCGCATATAATTTGCAGTTATATACTTACTTAACTTTGAAGGGATAATTCTATTACGCAACTAGTACTGTAATATTATTATGCACGCGTGTGTTATAGTTCGGTTTATGGTCCTAAGATCGATGTTATAAGGCTCACTTTATGAGCAAGTGTGTTGAAAATATATAAGTATTACAATGTAATATATTAATCAACTATTACTTAGTTATTTTATCTGTTGTGTATCAGTATCAGTGTCAATTTCAATAAATATGTACCTACTAACTTATGATAAAATGCGTAAGTTGTGTGCATGCGTGTGTGTGTTGTTGTTTTATTCACTTTTATTAGTCACATGCAAGTGAGGTGGCATTACGTCTCAATCGCGTGTGTTAGAATAGCTCAATCCGTTGCCATAATAAATGTTATAGCTCGGTGTGCTGTGTGCTGGCCTTCAAGCAAACTCACATTGTGTATCGCTTGCATGTTCGCTAATTATGTGCATACGATTTCTTTTAATTTGGGAAATAAAATAAAAATATCAGTTTAGAAAAACATAATACTTTAATCTCTCTTTGTCTCTGTGCACTGCATGAAGCTCGACTGTTACCTCAGAGTATTAAGTCAAACTTCATGGTGCACTGTGATCAGTTTCCAAAACTAATATAATTTATTTCTTGTAGCTACGGATACCGTGATCAGTGGGTAAAAATATTAATATATTTCTTGTTGGAAACGGATCACGGTATGGGTGGAAACAACTCGCCGTGATCAGTGGCCAATTCAATCTGATACCGGGATCCGTGGCTACAGACCCAGGGGGGCTACCGCGTAACTTTATGGATATGAACTTCATACGTTTTTGGGAACTTTAAGTCAATTTTATAAAGAAAATAGCCGCTATCAGTTCCTTGTTTTGTGACGTCGGGTATAACGATAACTAGCTAGCATTGCTCAACAGAACAAAGCAGCAAAAATCTATCAAGATAAGGAATTCAAATGACAGTTGAAGCCCATACCCATATCCTGGGGGGCTACTGGCTAAGAAATCTGGTTCAAATCCAGAAAGTTACGCGGTAGCCCCCCAGATTTCTTAGCCGGTAGCCCCCCAGTTTGTAGTAACCTGACGTGCTGGCGACTGTACCTACCTATTGTTTTAATATTTAGGTGCGAATAAAATATAACTAAATGGTGAGCTTTTGAATTAAATATTGTAGTGCACTCTCTATTACGTCTTAAAATCGTACAAAATCATAATTAGTCTTGAAAATGATTAAAAGTCATATGTAAGCTGAAAAACCAAAGATTCCTTTGCTTTCTGCACAGACAGATGGTACATTAAAAAACAAAATATCAATCTTTAATTAAATGACACTTTATGTCAAAATACTGTGATGGATCTGTGAATTGTTTGTTTGTAAGAAAAAACTCGTTAGAAAGTACTAAAAAACAAATAAAAGTAAGAATTAAATGCCGATATCACACGAAACTAATAAATCTTTCCAGTTATTGCAGAGGGTTTATTTGTCATTGAGGCATTATTCTTATAAGTGGTTAGCCTTGAAGTAGATGTCACCTATTATCTTAAATGAGTGTTGTTTATTTTACATTTTAGTGATATTAGTTGCGTTTTCACGATTATATGGCTTTGATATTTGACTTATGTTTAACAACAATCCGGAAAAGGCATGTTTTACCCACGTATTCGGGAGAAAGGAGCAGGTTTAGTTGTCCTCTGCTGGACTTGTCTTGCTGTGTTGTGCGCGGCGTCCACAGCGCCCTGCGACAAGACCCGTAGGGTATTTACTGACCAGAGCGGTATTATAACAGATGGACCTAGTAACTCTAACTATACACAGGTCAGTAACACACTCACCTTCAGACTGAAGTTCTAAATCTCAATCTCAAAATAGAGTCTACACCTCCTTTTCACGATTCCAGGACTCTCACTGTGAATGGCTCATTAAAGCAGCAAACAGAAGTCAATTTATAACCCTAAGTTTCATACGTATGGGCACAGAATGTTCCTATGATTATGTATTTGTTTATGATGGTGATTCCTTCGATGCTCCGCTACTTGGAAGTTTTAGTGGAAAGACTGAACCACAAAATGTTACCGCTTCTAGTGGTTTTGTAAGTGCTGATTACATTATTATTTTGTGCCCACTGTATAAGTTCAGGGCTTATGTATAATATAATTTTGTTTTAAATATTTCAGATGCTAATTTTATTATATAGTGATACAAATTATGTACTAGATGGTTTTCGAGCAACTTATGCTATTCATGATTGCCCCAACAACTGCTCAGGCCAGGGAGAATGTGTTTCAAATAAGTGCTTCTGTTGGGGGCGATGGGGTGGCCCAGACTGCAGTGTAGACCTATGCCCTAATGGGTGCTCAGGCAATGGGCAATGCAAAGGAGACAAATGTATTTGTAGAAAAGGGTAAAAGAGTTTTTATTACTTTTATATGCTTTTTACTTAATTTAAACATTACTTACCACCGGTTGCACCAAGTTTTTTTTACATTATACTTTTACTTTTACAGGGTTTATGGTTTAAAAATGTATGGGATTTGACAGTTTTGACAGCAAAATTCAGTTACTTTTTACGAATACGTAAAATGAATATTTTGGTGCAACCGGCTGTATGTGTGTTACTAAGCCTTGCTTTGATCTAAACATCACAATAAATAGTTTGGTGTGAATAAATAAATTATAAATTCGCATTAAGGCTATTTTTAAAAGATGAAAATTTTTATACACTGCATATCAGTGTAGTGGTGTATAAGTTAATAGTTTTTTGGGTTAATGTAAAAATACAAATTTTAATAATTTTAATGTTTAATATTATACAAGTAAAATTAGTATTTTTAAAATCTTTACTATTTACTTACACATAACACTATTAACTAAATCAAGGCCGATAATTATATACTTAAAAGGTTTTTAAACTAAATTAGAATTACTTATATGATATTTTAGATTTTCCGGTGAGTCATGCTCTTTGAAACATGGGGACAAGAAAGGTAATAGTTGGCATTGGCTCTCTCGATCAGAAGGTGGAATGACCAGGAGAGCGGCTCATACTGCAGTATATGTAAACTATACAGACTCGCTGTATGTATTTGGTGGTTACGACTTGAACAAAGTCCTAGGACTCTTGGAGGTATACAGGTTAGTTTAGTTCAGTTCCATTCAGTTACAGACTTGACTTTATTTCTTCTCTAAACTGCTGGGAAAATTCATAAGAAAAGTGCACAATTTCTCATTGTCTATAACCCTAACATTGAATTCTTTCTATAACAGGTTTTCTACTAGTCAATGGTATGATGAACATGGACGGGTATTACGGAGATATCCAACTAATGAAGAAATGGAGAAATCCTTGTTGACTCTTTTCAAAAAGGTTAAGTTTTTAACAAAATGCCCTATGTCCACTTAAATCCATTGCAAAGATCCATTGACGGATCTTTTGGCACTCTTATGTCCACTTTAATCCTTGATCCAGGATTTTTTGCAAAGTGGATTTATTGGTTTTAAATTAGCTTTATTATACACTGAAATGAAGTCTAGAACAATATTAACCCCTATAAGATTATGACGATTATTTGCAACAGTGGGTCTGTCAGACCCTACCAGGCATGCCAAGGGTTAAAAAAATATTATTAATAGTAACTGTGTTTATGTACTATCATTTAAATGCTACTGATTTATCGTATTATGACTTGTGAAGATTAATATTGTCACTATAATAATTCATCGTTACTATCAATTAAGATGGTAAATTATAGTTATGATTCAGCCAGGGAAGTTGTGTTTGATAAAAGAAGATTGCATGTGTCAGCCATGGATTTTTAGACACAATGTTAGTGCTATAAAATCCGCTTTGCAAAAAATCCTGCATCAAGGATTAAAGTGGAAAAAAGAGTACGAAAAGATCCATCAATGGATCTTTGCAATGGACAATGTTAGTGCTAATAAATCCACTTTGCAAAAAATTCTGAATCATGGATTAAAGTGGACATAAGAGTGCCAAAAGATCCATCATGATGGATCTTTGCAATGGATTTAAGTGGATCGAGGGACAAAATGCACAGCTTTTGTGTCCATAGAAAAAAATCAAATGATTTTAATTAAGAATAAAGTAATTAATAAATTACCTTGCTCAATCAGGATCTAGTAATTAAGTTAGGCCAGCTTAAAATTTGTCATTGGTAATTACCAAATTAATCATTCTACATTATTGTTCTGACAGGGCAATAATGACGGCAGCTGGCACATTGGAAACGGAAGTTCATTGTTCACTTTAATCTTATCGTCATTTCAAAATCCCGACAAAACGACACTACCTCTCATGCATTCACCCACGCCGTATTCCGAAAGCTACCTACAGTTCACTGACCGGCCAGAATTAATGACTTCTCTAAAATCAAACTATACAAAACCTGAACCTAGATATGGACATTCAGCTTGTGAATATGGTACTGGTTTCGTTCTGTATGGTGGAAAACTGTCAGATGGAAGTCTATCATCAGAGTTGTGGCTGTTTGATGCTAAAACTAACATATGGACGTTAAGGGCTGTTAATTCGACATTTGTTCCTCCTGGACTTACAAGACATACTTTGACTGCTGTCAAAGATGAGATTTACCTTTTTGGAGGTAGTACTGTGGAAGGGGAGTTTTCATCAAGGTATTTGGTCTCTTAAAAATTAGGTACTTTGTAACATGGAAATATATAAAATCTTAATTACAATTTACATTTTCTTCTGCTTGTAGTATGTACAAGATAAAACTAAGCGATGTAAGCACGGAGTCTTGGGAGAAAGTACATGTAAGGGGAGGCAAGGAATTGGACGTACGGGTTGTTGCGCATACGGCGGTCTACCACTCGCATTCCAATTCTATCTTAGTTTACGGCGGCGTAGTTGCTAGTGTCGCAAGGTAAATAAAATTATTTTTACAATATATTAAATTTGTAATAGTCGTTTCTAGAAAGTATATAAATTAATCTGATATTTCTTTGCAGATTTTCTAAATTATCCGATAGAATGTTCGCTTTTGATATAGACTATAAACATTGGAGCGAAATACATTACCCTAGAGCGCATCTTCGTGACACCTACGTGCCTAGGGAAAGAGCTTTTCATACGTCTACTATAATTGGTAAAAATTTAAATAAATACAATTTAAATGATAATTATGAGATTAACAAAAACGAGAAGGCGCATATTAACTCACAAGTTTTTCAGGCAATTACCTCGCGGTGTTTGGTGGGTATTCTCATCGCCATAATAGAGAAGAGATTTGCTACGATGGTCAAATGTATCTATATCACTTGGGGTGCCACTCCTGGATTCCTCTAGATGTTCTGGGAAAGATTCCTAAGTTCTATCCAAAGAAACAAGGAGTGTTCGCGCATGCAGCTGCGTTGAAGCCACCTTCAACTTTACTGATAGCTGGTGGATATCATGGAAATGTGAATGGTAAGTTGTTGTTTTCTAAATAGAGAAAAGAAAAGCTTATAGTAAGCTTTTCTTTTTTTATTATTATACCTGATTTCCTGGATAAAAATACTTGATGTTATGTTTGCTACTATGTTTGTAAGTTTGAATGCAGGAGGTCATCCCTGAAACTATTTTTGATTATGAAAATTATTTACCAGGAGACAGCTACGTTATTCCTAAGTAACGTAGGCTATGTTTTATTACGATATTCCCACGGGATAAAACATAGTGGTACACATTCCGCCCGTGGTAAACGTGATAGAAACGTATAAAAACGCGTGGTAAACTTTGTAAAAATGTTTAAAAACCCGGGGCAGTAGTAATAGATAAACATTGAAATATTAACAATAAACAAGGGTTTATAAGACTCGTCACTTTTGCGTCTGTAGTTATCTCAAGTACAGGATCCTTCTTATCGGTTAATAACGCGATATTAAAAACTCGGTCAACAAATACCGGCTCGCTTTATTATGTATTTCTAACACTTGAACACAACGCTCGAAGATCTTAGTGATGCTACTATGCAAGAAGTTTATTACAGAAAAACAGCAGCGTATCCTAAAATGCAAACGTTTATACAATACACATCTACACAATTATGTGTTAAAACCATATTGCATTCACAATGCTATTCTGTAAGTAAGTAAGTAAGTAAAGGACAAATTGTGATACTTAGTAAAAATTAAAAACCATCAGCCCTGCAAGTAACTTTCAGGCGGTATTCGAACCCGCGCCATCGCACATGCTCTGACTAAACATAATTATTATTTACTAGCGGATCCTTGCGGTTTCACCCGCGTGGCACCCGTTCCCGTGGGTATATCGGGATAAAATATAGCCTATGTCACTCGGGAAGAATGTAGCTTTCTAATGGTGAAAGAATTTCCTAAATAGGTCCAGTAGTTTCGGAGCCTATTCGATGCAAACAAACAAACAATCAAATCTTTCCACTTTATAGTATTAGTATAGATGAGCGAAATGATACACGATTTTGGGTTTCTCATTTTGATGTCAGTAGTAGAGTCTAAAGATGAACGCACACTTGTCCGCCACCTATGAAACCTCGCACACACACGATTTTAACCATTCGACGCGGTCATTTGTCCGAGGTTTCATTCGATTTCATATAAAGTTTCGTTCGATGCGTTCGCCTCGGTCCAGTGTGCGTTCACCTTAGTAAAAAAATCGGACGGCGTTTCAGAAAGACTCGACAGATGCAGAGTCTGAATACTTTTCAGTTGTATGTTTTAGGTTAAATTTCATTGATCTTCCGCAGGGGATTTGTTGGCATACGTCGTACCCAGCTGGCAGGCGGGCATCAGTAACGACAACCCCGAGTCTGCGTGCCCGAAGCACCAAACGCAGCCGGAATGCCTCGCCGACCCGGAATGTGGCTGGTGTTCTGCCGATGATGTAAGTTTACACGATTTCTACTAATATTATAAACAGGAAACTTTGCGCAGATGTATGGAAGCGAAAGTATAAACTTCACGAAATAATTACTGAATGGATTATAGCCTATGCAGCAGAAAAGCACATTCAACCGAAAATATTTTCACGTAAAATGTTGCCAAGACGAGACCACTGTCAAAAACTTATCAGATCAGATCTCATGTAGACTCTACGCCCTAACTCTACAAGATTCACAGACTCTACACCCTAGTCAAATAATGTAATGTGGCGAGGCTGTTTTGGTACTACTAGAACTATTGTGCAAGGCTTGCTACACACATATTCGAATCGGTATGGTCGGTTCGACAGTTTTTGCCGAACAACAGCCGACTTGTACTCGTATCGGCTTGTGTCTACCGCCCGACTTTGCCGATTAATGCTGACCCGAATATGTGTGTAGCAACCCTAACAGAAAAGTAATGAACAGCGAATTTTTTTTTCACCTTACGTGACGGTATCGAGGCAATTCAAGATCTGATAAGTTTACTAAAGTTTAGCTTTCTAGGACTTCAGGAAGTCTCTAAGAATTTTATGATCAGTGAGTCAGTGAGTGATTTTGAACACATCAATAAAATCTAAAGTGTAAATGCTATGTAATTGAAACTTTATTTATCTGGTATTATCCAATCCTAAGTTATGATGGTTCAGAGAAACAATGAAACGCTTCAAGAAAAGGTATGTAGTGCTCTTGCGCTTCGCTTAGCTCGATTAGGCGAAGCCACAGCCGTGCCTCCTGATAGGCTAAAGGTATACAGACTATCAGTCCGCTTGTAGTCCTAGATAGAATTGGCCGTCTGCCGTTCGAAACCACCATCGGCCCCACTAGACCGATCATTGCCTTTCGGCAATAGTCGAAAACCGGCTTTGAGGTCACAATTATATAACGGCCGATAGCTGTCGACATTGGTCCGCGTCGCGTCACCCAGCGGCCGCAAACTATGCCTGTGCATCATTAGCTGTTAGCCCTAAGAGCCAACGCGCACTTGTGAATTTTAGTCGACCGATAGTTTAGTCGGAGTCGTAAGACGATCGTGATCAAACTGTCGGCTGATAGTTGGGCGATAGTTTAGTTGAATGCAGCGCGCGCTCACATAGTCCTTCATTCACATTACCGACCGGCCGATAGTTGTGCTGTGCGATAGTTTGTTCGAACAACTATCGGCCGAAAGTTTGATCGGACGGTGTCTAATCGTCAGTGCGCGCACTGCCATTTAACTCTATACTGAATCCGAGAACGATCAAACTATCGCCCGATTAAAAATCACAAGTGCGCGTTGGCTCTAAAGTGGTCTACAGACGGTGCAATTTGACATACAATCTGCAGCCACAATCTGTAGCTACAATATGCTGGAGTCGCGGTTGACTGTATAACTCGGCCCTGCTATTTGTCTCTCGCTCACGCAATATACTGTATGAGCGAGAGGGCCGTCATTTTCAATCCCTTTCTTTAACTGACCGAGTTATACAGCCAACCAGTCAACCGCGACTCCAGCAGATTGTATGTCAAATTGCACCGTCCGTAGACCGCTTAAACCTTAAAGGGAATTGTGAGTGTGTGGCCTGTTGCGGCTAACTGACAGGCCCTTGGCAACAGGCGGACTGATAGTCTGTGGGGCTCTTAATACCACGCTAAAACCCTCAGTCCTTCCTTGCAGATGCTAAGTGGCAGTCGCTAATACTGTTTTAAACAATTTCTCAATACGACATCAATCATAATCATCTAGATCAAATTTACTTTACAATCATAATATACTTACAGTCGGTCAAGTGTAAGTTGGCGAGTGGTAGAAAAAGGAATTAATTTTGAGCCTTGTCAATAAAGCTCAATTTTCATTAATTTGACATAAGAAGAGGTACAATACAAGTACGGTGGCGACGCCACTCGATCGCCAACTTATAATTGACAGGCATTAAAATACCTGACGTTAAGTATTTATGTAAAACAGGTTCTTTTATTTATAGCAGTAAATTGTAAACAATCATGTATGAGTATAGCCATACCAAATAACTGACGATCTCAGTTAGTTATGTATTCTAAAGGCGTCTGAGAAGCGGGTGCTAATATGTTGAACACGTTTCATTCTTTTCAAATGTAATTACAGTTTTTCGTACCAAATGTGACAACTTGCGAATCTGTGGTAATGAGGCCTTGACTTTCAGGTCTAATGGTTTTCAGCCATTTATATTGGTAGTAAATTACTTTTGGGACAAATATGGGTAATGATTTTGTCAATAAAAAATTACAACATCATGATAGGTACTAATTAGAATAAGTATGTATTATTAGTGAACGGTATAAGAAAATAATAATACATACTTACCTCTACTTACACCCCGTGGAAACCAGTAATAGGTATACAACATTATTGTGCAATGTGCATTATACTACAGTACTTTAGTTTAGGACTTGGAAATATTCAAAACATTTATCGCATTGCATCGGTGATATTTATTCATTATTGGTAACCTTGTAGATTTGCTACGGCCGAACAATCGGATCGAACTGTACGACCAATCTGCAATCGATTCGGTGCGGCGGCATTTGTCCCGCGCTCGGGGACTGCCGCTCGTGCCTGATCCACGGCCCGCCCCCCGCGGAGAACGGAACCCGCACCCCGCTGCCCTCCGTCAGTACCAAGTTAGGGCTGTACAAGTGCAGCTGGTGCGTGCAGAATGCTCGATGCCATCATAAAGATGGTAAGTATAACTACCTTATAAACCCAAAAACAAAAATGATAAATAAAACACATCAAGAAAACAACTAAGTAGTTCCCAAGTAACCATTTGTTCTATTTTCTAGTACCTATTATTTTTAAATTGCAAATATAAAATTATAAAAAACACTTTTGTACTTTTTCTGGTCTCTAGATAACTACGGAGTTTGCGGTGAAGATACTCCGTCAGAGAACCCCGGTTGGTGGGGCACAACAGGCACAGAAGTAACGACACCTGAAGAGTGTAAAATTTTAGACAAACGACCCGGCCTGACGTTCCTTCGATACCAACAGCCTGCAGATTGGAATCACCCAGATGCCGTTTCGGTGGTTAATGCCACCACGGTAGATTGGGGAACGGGAGGAGGGAGTAACCACATTTTTAGTGGCTCGAGTGAAGCGAGGCTAAAGGGGTGGTTGCACATCCCCCAGTACTGGAATGGCACCGGTGAAGCGTTACATATCTGCGCTGGCTACTCGAATATCTCACTCGCTTTAGGAGATAACACAGAGTCCGTGGCAAATTTGACAGCACAACCATCAGCTTGTTCTCTTGTGGATTGGCCAGCTCTGTTCCCTGGGCGTCTTCTAGTAGACATGCATGCAAATGATTCCTTACATACTGGACTCTATCCATCTCATCACCACGCTAAAATGGAATTATTACATAACAAATCACAAGAAAGTGCGAAGGTAATTATTTTTCACCTTGATATTATTCTGACTTGTATTCTTTATCAGTACTTTAAAATTTTCATACTTATTACAGGTATTTACTTTTGAATTTTTAGAACCGTATTCAGACGGTCAATGCGCCAACTATGGAAACTGCCTATTGTGTTTATCAGATGCGGCGTGCGGTTGGTGTGAGCTAACAAACCGATGTGAACTAAGAAACGCCGATGAAAAGGTTATATGTTCGGCAGATGGCGAATGGAGGTATCTCACGCTGCAACCGGCAGCCTGCCCAAATTGCTCAAATTATATAAGTTGCGAGAGATGCGTCGCCGGCAACTTTTGCGAATGGTGGGCTGATGAAGCCAGATGCGCCAGGCGAGGGCGCGCTAGTGGCGCTATCGTTGATGTCAGCGAATGTCCAGCGCCTTGCCGCATGCGCCTTGATTGCGAGAATTGCCTCGATGAGCGTGGACGTTGCGTTTGGTGTGAAGCTACTCGACAGTGCTTCAGTTTTAGCGTTTATACCAGCGAATACCAATTCGGCTTATGTCGAGAGTGGCTTGATCGCGCTTCTTCGCCTACTGATGATGCTACCCGTAAATCTGGTCAGTGCAAATCTTGTCAAGCTCATGTTCAATGCTCAACGTGTTTAAGAAGTATGGGATGCGGATGGTGTCATTCGCACGAAAATCCTATAAATGGTATGTGTACTGAAGGAGATTTTACGCGGGCGCATGTGGACTGCTCGTCTCTTTTAAATGTAACTTCAACTGATGCTGGGTGGGCGTACGCTCAGTGCCCTGATGTAGACGAATGTGGGCTCGGCCTACATGACTGCCATGAACATGCTGTATGTAATAATACTCATGGTTCATACACTTGTAAATGTAAACAGGGTTATATCGGTGACGGCAAGAAAAGTTGTATGAGAACGTGCTACAACAACTGCATTCATGGATATTGTCTTGGAGCGCCACAATACAAATGTCACTGTGATCTTGGATGGACGGGCGCTGATTGCTCAATAAACTGCGGGTGCCATAACCATTCAACTTGTAAGACTGGTGTTGGTAGATGTGACGAGTGCCAAGATTGGACAGAAGGAGAGTTTTGTGAATCTTGTAAGCCGGGCAGTCACGGTAATGCGACGACGGGGCAAGGTTGTCGTCGTTGCGATTGTAACGATCACGGTGATGAAACACGCGGTGTGTGTGATGTCGCAACAGGCGAATGTATTTGCAAAGACAACACTGAGGGTCAAAACTGTGAACGATGTAAGCCGAAGTTTTATGGTGACCCGCGACACGGAGGTAGATGTTATTACCAATGTGAGCCTCGAGGAATGTTAAACGCATCACAAACAGAAGGCATTGGCTCCTACAAGAGTAATCCTGATATAAAAACAGTTGGGCCCTCAAAGGAATGTTTGTGGATTATATCTGCTGACGATATAAAAGATGCTCTTATTCAATTTACCATCAATTCTTCTACTTCTGATGTGCCGTGTGATGAAAATGCTGTTTATGTATATGACGGCTTAGGTGGTGTACCTGATATGAGTAACAATCAACAGAGTCAGCTTCTTGGTGTATTTTGTAATGGAGCATCTTCAGGGGTGGTAGAAGCCCGAAGTGGAAATCTAACAGTGCATTACAAACAGGGTCAACCCGAACAAGGGTTCGAAGGAGTTTATAAAGTGTTGGCTTGCGATAGCCACTGTCCCTGGCCGAGAGTGTGTAACAAAAGACATTGTGTATGTAGAGAAGGATTCGGAGGTCCTGATTGTGACGTCGAAATTTGTAGAAATAACTGTAGTATGTCAATCAATGCTGGTATATGCGACACAAGTTACGGCAGATGTCTCTGTAACGAAGGATATGGGGGTGATGATTGCTCAACAAAATTAGATAAAACACAATTAGTTTTTACGGAACTTTTCAATTCTGAATATTTAATGGAAGGATTAGATCATCTTAGAAAAACTTTACCAAGATTTGGACATACTTTGGTAGCAGACAGAAGGGGACTGTGGATGTTTGGTGGATATTCCCTTTCTCATGGGCCTTTAAATGACATAAGATTTTTTGATACAAAAAATAACACTTGGATGCAAGTAACCGTCGAAGCCACGCCCGATGCAAAGATGCCTGAAGGCCGCTATTTCCATGCAGCTGAAATTTATCATTCTAAACAAAATATTTATATTTACGGTGGTCTTAGTTTACAAGAGAAAAGTGTACAAAATAAAACGCTTGATGATTTCTGGCAATTTAGTTTGAAAGATCAGAGGTGGGGAATCATCAAAACTAAAGACGAGGAACCTCCGGCCCTCGCTGGTCATACATTAACTTTACAAAAGTATCAAGATTATGAAAGTTTAGTCTTGATTGGAGGTTTTTCGATGGAAAATGGTTTTATGGCCGATATATGGGAATTTGATTTGGACAATGACAAATGGATAAAGCTGAATTGCGGCGGTGCTAAGCCGGCTGGTATAATCGGACATAGTTCGGTCTACCACGCTACCTCGCAAAGCTTATACATATATGGTGGAATATTATACGCATATAACGGAACATCTCTATCAAATAAGCTCTTCTCCTTCCACTATCCAACGAAGAAGTGGAGTGAGCTCCCGAACTTCCCAAATTTTAATCACTTTGACCGATTGCCCCAACCGACTTATTTACACTCTGCTGTTACTACAAACGATTACATGATTGTGTTCGGTGGCCGAACAGAACCTGATAATAGATCTGACAATTTAATAGCTTATGTGTACAGCTGCAACCAGTGGGTTAGACTTGTGAAAGGTAAGCATTCAAATGCATTTGGAAATCAGTTGTAAGTACCTAATACAATTTAAAATTATTAAACGCATCTTTCGTTTTTTTTATTTATAGGAATAAGTATAGTTGGTCATCCACCGCCACCAACCATTGCCCACGCGATGGCTATCGACGTTGAATCAGAAAACGACGGCTACATATACATAATTGGTGGCTGGACGGGCAGTGCACATTGCCAAGTGACGCGCATATCACTGCCCGAAGACCTGTGCTCACTTTGGAGTACTAGTAAAATGGAATGCCGCAGTCATATGGGTTGTAGTTTTTGTAGCACTGGAAATTACACGAAATGTTACTCTGTCGACAAACCCGGTTGCGAAGGGAGCGACCGAGTTTCAACCAATTCTGGTGCGGCTTGCGATTTAGAACTTGTCTCGAGGAGATCTTGTGAAAATTATACTACCTGCTCTTCGTGTCTGGCGGCTTGGCCGTTATATCCAGAGGACAAACCAACATGTCGCTGGTGTGAGTCTTGCGCTGCAGCTGTTGGTAAGTTTAAATATATTTGACTAAGAAAACGGGTTTTTCATTCTTTGATTCGAATCTTATACAAATTTCATTTGTGTATCTTCAGGTGAATGCGTGCCTACAGATGAATCTTGTACCAGCATCAAGTGTAACGCAGGTACTACATACATAAGCGACGTGGATCAATGTCCTGAATTAAGATGTGTTGCGTCTGACTGCGAAAAATGTGTGTCTAATCAATGCACTTGGACTCGACAAGCTAGTAGAGAAGGTAAATGTTTTAACTAAGAAACTTTTACTGTATTTTTAATTTGCTTAGATTCAAGTAACATTTGTGTTCAGGTCAACTGACGAGAATATCGGAAGATCCTTCAGAACTTTTCAATTGGACGTGCACGTTGATAGAAGAACAAGGCCGCACTACTTTGCGTCCCACCACAAAGGAGGAATGTCCAAGTCGATGCCACACGTTTGACGACTGTCAGTCTTGTCTCAGTTCAGACGGAGCAGAAGGGGGATTCTCTGAATGTCATTGGGCAACTTATCTAGGCAAATGTATATCACCAGCTTATCAACCTGTGTACTGTGCTGGTGGAGTATGCGGGCTTGTACTGACCAAAGCGGACAAGAATAAGTGTCCAGTACCTTGTGGTACTTTCGAACAGTGTGCCGAATGTTTGCATCACTCGCATTGTGGCTGGTGTGCGATAGAGGGCGCTAACGGCGAAGGAGTTTGCACGGAGGGTTCTATAGACACTCCCCTTGACTATTCAGCGCGAACCACTTGTGCCGCCGTTTATAATAACGTTCATCAGTTAAATGAAACGAATAGCACGTTTTCATGGCACTACACTCGGTGTCCGCCTGAAAACGAGTGTGAGAACAATCATCATCAGTGTAAAGCTGAATCTGAGGTAAGAACTTGACCATCTCATAAATATCTATTTACCAAAGTAAAACGCTATGAATAAGCCCGTCAGTTTAAAACTACCAATTGAATTACAATCTGATTTCTTTATTTTCCAGTATAACAATTTTTATACGATTGTTACCGGGCTTATTAGCCGTTGCGTCGTCCATTTCGCGGACAAAAAGTTCATAGGCGTTACTTGCGCAGGCTACATTATTTTGTTCTCTAATCCAGGTGTGCCGCGACCTCCCCGAAGGCTACGAGTGCGCTTGCGGCGCGGGCCACAAACGGGCGGCGGGCGGCGGCTGCGCGGCGGTCTGCTCGCAGGGCTGCGTGCGCGGCGCCTGCGTGCAGCCCGACGTGTGCCGCTGCGACTTCGGCTACGTCGGCGCCAACTGCACCATCCAGTGCCAGTGCAACGGGCACTCGCACTGCGAGGGGCCCGACAAGCTGGACCAGTGTATCGAGTGCCACAACAACACTAGGGTGAGTATACGGGGGACGTGTGCCGCTGCGATTTCGGCTACGTCGGCGCCAACTGCACCATCCAGTGCCAGTGCAACGGGCACTCGCACTGCGAGGGGCCCGACAAGCTGAACAAGTGTATCGAGTGCCACAACAACACTAGGGTGAGTATACGGGGGACGTGTGCCGGCGCGACTTCGGCTACGTCGGCGCCAACTGCACCATCCAGTGCCAGTGCAACGGGCACTCGCACTGCGAGGGGCCCGACAAGCTAGACCAGTGTATCGAGTGCCACAACAACACTAGGGTGAGTATACGGGAGAGGTGTGCCGCTGCGACTCACAACCGAATGACAAGTGCCTGTCGCGGTCTCCTGTCTCGGTCTCCTGTCGCGGTCGCGGCGCCTTTAGGCTACGCGGCGCCAACTGCACCATCTAGTGCCATTGAACGGCCACTCGCACTGCGAGGAGCCCGACAAGCTGGACCAGTGTATCGAGTGCCACAACAACACTAGGGTGAGTATACGGGAGAGGTGTGCCGCTGCGACTCACAACCGAATGACAAGTGCCTGTCGCGGTCTCCTGTCTCGGTCTCCTGTCGCGGTCGCGGCGCCTTTAGGCTACGCGGCGCCAACTGCACCATCTAGTGCCATTGAACGGCCACTCGCACTGCGAGGAGCCCGACAAGCTGGACCAGTGTATCGAGTGCCACAACAACACTAGGGTGAGTATACGGGAGAGGTGTGCCGCTGCGACTCACAACCGAATGACAAGTGCCTGTCGCGGTCTCCTGTCTCGGTCTCCTGTCGCGGTCGCGGCGCCTTTAGGCTACGCGGCGCCAACTGCACCATCTAGTGCCATTGAACGGCCACTCGCACTGCGAGGGGCCCGACAAGCTGGACCAGTGTATCAGAGTGCCACAACAACACTAGGGTGAGTATACGGGAGACGTGTGCCGCAGTGACTGCGGCTACGTCGGTTCCAACTGCACCATTCAGTGCCAGTGCAACGGGCACTCGCACTGCGAGGGGCCTGACCAGCTGGACCAGTGTATCGAGTGCCACAACAACACTAGGGTGAGTTAACGGGAGACGTGTGCCGCTGTGACTTCGGCTACGTCAGCGCTAACTGCACCATTCAGTGCCAGTGCAACGGGCACTCGCACTGCGAGGGGCCCGACAAGCTGGACAAGTGTATCGAGTGCCACAACAACACTATGGTGAGTAGTGGTAATCGCTTATGGGGTCTGTCTAGCAGAACAAAATAACACTTCAAAAAAGGCGAAGAAGTGTTGTAGCTGCTACTTGTAATCTTAAATTATTACTTCGTATTTTATTTAATTTCCGCTTGAGTTGCATATAAAACCTTGAATAATTTTATTGGTTAAATAAAAGTAACTTGACAAAACCTTAAGTCGTATTCCACTCCGATTCTTCTGATTTGGTATCACAACTGTTGTTTCGTCATAGGGTAACCAATGTGAGAAATGCAAGCCGAACTTCGTGGGTGACCCAACCAACAACGGGCAGTGCGTGCCCTGCTCCATGTTCTGCCACGGGCACACGTCCATCTGTACCAGCGATCTGGATTCAAAGGACGCGAGCATACCAGACCCTGAAGACTTCTATAGAGACCCCGCGGCGGCTAAGGCGCGCTGCGTCCGATGCGCTAATAACACTGATGGACCAAGGTGTGAGAGATGCATCGAAGGGTACTTTAGAGGCTCTGAAGATTTCCGTGACCCATGTAGACCGTGAGTATTGAATTTGTTTGGTCTATAAAATACATCGCATCCTCCATGGATGTCCTTCCGTTGTTGACAACTAAAATTATCAAAAATGTAGCCGTAAAACACTAAATTTATAGTTTTGTCGTTCTCCATTACAAGTTTTACAAGTTCCCAATTTCCAAAATTAGCGAAATTTTTTGTATTAACTTTTTGATTATATTGCATAACTAGAAGTCCACCTCAAAGAAATATGTAAACATGTACAGTACTTACAGCAATGAATTTCGTTGGGTCTTAAGTTATTTGCACAAAAAGTTCTTCCGATCAAACCTGTCATAAAACAATTCCAATATTTCATTGTCCTCTTTCAACAACAACAGATGCGAATGCCACGGCCACGGCGACACTTGCGACCCGGTGAGTGGTGAGAAGTGTAACTGCGGCAATAACACAGAGAGCGACGCCTCTTGTCAAACTGCAAGCTCCAGCAAGAACTCCGCTCAGGAATGCTGGCGGTACCAGTGCGTCAAGTGCAGGGACCTCTATATGGGCGACCCGCGCAACGGACACCAGTGCTACAAGACTATCAACATTGAGAACAAGCTGTGCTTCGATGGCAAGTCTATTGGTAAGTAAAACAGAATTACTGAGTGTATAGAACTCCGCTCAGGAGTGCTGGCAGTACCAGTGCGTCAAGTGCAGGGACCTCTAAATGGGCGACTCGCGCAACGGACACCAGTGCTAGAAGACTATCAACATTGAGAACAAGCTGTGCTTCGATGGCAAGTCCATCGTTAAGTTAAACATAACTTGAAAAATATGTGTGCGACTACTGAGTTGACGCAAGTTTTATTGATAGATACGGTTAACCGAGGTCAGGCTTTACAATCTCCTTGAATCGACTGTGAACTTTAAAGATATGGTGATAGATGTTGGGTTCAAAATAAATTTTAGATAAATTGAGTACAAACCTCATTCTGATGTAACTTCAACTGTTCAGCCGACCCAATTGAATCATGAGCCACTTTGCTAATAATTTGTTCGAAAGCGAAATCTATAAAAGTCGGTGTCAAAGTCAACAAGTTTGTATTTCTACCTTATTCAATTTTAATATCTGTCACATAATAAGCTTAGGGTCACGATTAAATGAGAGATTTTCTGCCAGCAAATAAAAAAAAAAGTTTAATTATTAGCTCGATAGATGGCGCTGACCAGACATGTATCTCATCTGATCTGACTTACACTTGTATTTCAAAGTTGTGCAAGAAGGTGCAAGGCCAAAAAGAAGTTGACGTTGACGGAAGAAAAGAAATGTCAAATAATTCTATTCCTCTTGTTTTGCGTTGCAATACCATACCGACCATACCGCGAGTTTTAGATAAGCCTTTTCAGTCCTGCAAATGTTCTTTTTCCTTCTGCAAGTGTTTTTTTTTTTAAATTGACCGTCTTAACGTAGACTCCTTGCCAGCAAATAAAAAAAAGCAGACCCATGTCTGATGAACGCCATCTGTTGAGTTTTTGGAACTAACTTTTTCTTTTTTAATCATCTGTCAGAAAATCCCTCATTGGGTCGACTGTACCAATACTAAATAACAATACTTTGTTACGTTTACTAATCAATGTGTTTGCTTTCAGATGAATGCAAGATCAAGCCCCGCCCATTATACCCCGGACAGACTGTATTTGTCGCAGTAAACCCTCGGTACATGAACGTAGACATACGCGTAATCGTCGACGTCACTCAAGGGGCCGTGGATCTATACCTGAGTCCGAACGATAGTTCATTCGTCGTTGCCGTCAACGGCAGCAACGGAGCTCACGCCGTTGAGTTAGATCCGACGTACTACAAACACGAACCGTTCCGAAAAATGCCATCGTTCGACGACCACGTTCCTGACAAGCCTAGAATAACGTGGTGGTACGATAAGACGGAATACACTCTAGCGGATTACAAAGCAAAGGATCTCGCTACTTACGTGACAGTTGACAGAAAGAATATTCTTCTCAGAGTGAGGAATCTCCGAAACCGCCTCGTGCTGACCCTTCCCCAAAACGTGCACGATCTGACGCATACTAAGTTTTACATAATAGCTAAAGCTAAGAACACTGATGATGGAGCGGCGAGCTTCGGCGTGGTATTCTTCCGGCAGGATCAGCTCCACATCGACCTGTTCGTGTTCTTCTCCGTATTCTTCTCGTGCTTTTTCCTCTTTCTCGCCGCGTGCGTCGTGGCGTGGAAGGCGAAACAGGCCGCTGATGTTCGAAGAGCGAGGAGGAGGCACGTCGTTGAGGTAAGATTGAGTTATTTTTATGGTGTATTTTTATTTAAACTGGTTTGGTTTTTATAAATTAATTTGGTTTTTGGTTTGGTTTTTTTAATTTGGTTTTTGGCAGTTTAAATATTTTTATGAGCTCTAATCATGATGATATAATGAATAATAGGTTGCTCCTTAAGCACAATTTCTGAGATGATTTAGAGCCGGAAAGTTTCTACCTATTAATTCTATTCTAAAAATGTTGTGGTTTTTACCCATCTTATTATGATGATATTGTGTAAGTGCAGGGAATATGCTCTTAAAAACTTGGGACTTGTTTTCAGTATACTTGGTCTTTAGAATCTGTTTTTAAAGATGAGGTTTATGATAGTTAATCTTCACTTATATTTGTTTAGTCACTGGTAATATTGTCTAATCATTAAGGAAAATGTTGACGATTCATAAGTACATATTTATTATATCTAAGCCTCTCCACACACGGGCCACCGGCAACAACCATAAAACGCTGCCACCGATCTATTTCCTGTAGTTTTGATACATTTTGTATGAACACGCCGCACACAGTCTATGCCCGCCGCCCGCCGCTAGTCGTCACTTGTTTCTTCTAGCTTTAAGTGGCGGCCGGCGTTTTGCGGCTCGTGTGCGGCGACGGTTAATGAATAAATTGTTTTTAGGGTTCCGTACCCAAAGGATAAAAACGGATATTACTGAGACTTCGCTGTCCGTCTGTCTGTCTGTCACCAGGCTTTACCTCATGAATCGTTATAGCTAGAGAGTTGAAATTTTCACACATAATGTATTTCTGTTGCCGCTACAACAACAAATACTAAAAACAGAATAAAATAAATATTTTAGGGGGGCTCCCATGCAACAAACGTGATTTTATTGTCGTTTCTTGCTCAATATTAATAACGGCAACAGGTAGACGCTTCAAATGTTCACAGAATATGTAGTTGTATATTCAATTTAAAAATAAATAATTAAATTAAAATAAAATAAATATTTAAGGTGGGCTCCCATACAACAAACGTGACTTTTTGTTGTTTTTTTCTCGATCTTAGATATATTGTCTAATGTTGTATAGATTAATATTGTACGTTATAAATAGTGTCTAATGTTGTAGTATAGATTACCGATTACCGATTATCCGACTCGCACTTGACCGATTTTTTAATAATTTATTTATTTTCTGACTTGTCCGGTACAGATGCTGCACATGGCGAAGCGTCCGTTCGCATCGGTGACGGTGGTGGTGGGCAGCGCGGGGCGGCGGCGGCGCGCGCCCGACTTGCGGCCCGTCGCCATCGAGCCCACCGGCGACGGCCGCGCGGCCGTTACCTCGGTGCTGGTCAGGTTAGTACATATTACGTTTTATCTCATCATCATTATTGATCATTATTACGTGTATAATTATGTTATGTTAAAGATTACCATTTTTATACTACCTTTTTTAATTGTATTAAAATTCCACCATTTATATTGTGTACTGCAATAATTGAGTAATGCAATCTACCAATCTGTGGATAGCGGAGTGGGTTGCACTTTTATAATACTTTAGTCGTAGATAATTTCATTTATTGTAATATTTTTTTAGTGACACCTGTTTGTTATCCTAAATAAAGAAATAAAATAAAATAATCATCATGTCAGCCGAACGACGCCCACTGCTGGGCATAGGCCTCCTCCAAGGATCTCCACAACGATCGGTCCTGAGCTGCCCGCATCCAGCAGCTTCCCGCGACCTTGACCAGATCGTCGGTCCACCTTGTAGGGGACCTGCCCACGGAACGTCGTCCAGTACGCGGTCGCCATTCGAGAACCTTTCCGCCCCAACGGCTATATCGGTTCTCCGCGCTATGCGTCCCGCCCACTGCCATTTCAACGATGCAGTCCTTCGAGCGACGTCGGTTGTTTTAGTTCTCATGCGGATCTCATCATTTCTGATTCGATCGAGCAGGGAAATACCAAGCATCGCTCTCTCCATTGCTTGCTGGGTGACCTGGCAAACTTCGTACCGCCTAACAGTCAATGAATGTCGTGTTACCACTTAGTTGAACTTAATTTAGGTACATCTATTTATATAAAACTCTTGCGTTACTGACTGACTGACAGACAACGCACAGCCGAAACTACTGGGCGCAAGAAGCTGAGTTTGGCATGTATGTTCCTTGGGGAGTGTAGGGCAGCACTAAGCGCTACCCATTGTGGATAAAAAAGAGGATTTTTGGAAATTCTTCGTCTAAGGGGGTAAAAAAGGGTTCACGCAGACGAAATTGCGAGCGGAGACATATTTAATTATGACATTCAGAAATATAACATTATTTTTTTTACTATAACAAGCGAATTATGAGCTATTTAATTGTGACTGTAGCTGTCTCTTTCTAAAACGAAATTTTCTATGGCGAGAGTATGGCGCTACCAGCATGTGACGTAACTGGTAACGCTGGTAGCGTTCTCCTTGTTTAATTCGAAAGTCTGATGCTCTATAATGCTGAAAATAAATACCTTCTTGTGTTACTACCATTTCAATAAACATAGCCAATAAAAAAATCAATCAAATACCCTATAGTATTTTTTTTGTATTGAAAACGAACTTATCAATATTTCTTTGTTTCTGGGTGTCTGCGGTAATACCCGTTGTTGTTTCCAATTTCCATAAAACTGTTGCTTAAGCTACTTACCGGCGGCACACGGTGATAAATTTTTAACTTTTAGGTGTAGAAAATTTTCGATCATAATATAAACCCTAGATACACAATTCCACACTAAATGCGCTTGAAAAAGTGATTCCAACAGCGCTGTCATTAGTAGTTATAGTTATAGATATTTCGATTCCGAATACTGCCGTCACCACATTTGATATTCGACCCTAAGCAACAGTAATTGGATTTAAATTCTGTCAGCATGGTAGTACTTACGATCTTATTACATGGAAAGCTCAGATGGTCGGCCGACGCTAGAACAGCGAATTGTATTTCGTCATGTCTGCATCTCTGTCTGACTAACGCAAATAGAAGAAACGGTTGCGCGGCAAGGAATATTGCAATGTTTTAGTATAATTAATTAAATTATGATAGTTTCAGTACATTTTTGACTTTAAATTAATTGTGCAATTATACTTACGTTCAATACTGACTGAAGATATGATATTACATCTCTTTTTTTCCTTTTTTCGAATTATTTTTGCGCATCTTCTCAGCAGCACCAATGTATGAGTATTCAAATATGGACTTAATGTCGTGCTCTGTAGACGCACTTTAGCTTGCGGCAGGCTCGCTTACCGCGCGCTCTCTGCTATTGTATATTGTTACTGTAAAGTGCATCTACAGTGAACGATATTAAGTCCATATTTGGCTGCTCATACTTTGGTTGGGTCGGAGCGGTGCGGTATAAATGGGCTATGACCTTTAAACGTTTTTCGTCAGGTTACCGGGCGGGACCCGCGCGCCCGTCCGCCTCGCCCTCGCGTCGTCGCTCGTGCTGGTGTCGCGCGCGCCCGCGCCCCGCCCGCGCCACGCGCCGCGCCCGCGCCAGCGACGCCCGCTGCAAACCTAGTGCGTACTCTGCCCGCAGTGCTCGCCACACGCGCACAACACACATAACACACTCTAAACACAGTACCTATGTAAGCTAAAGCAGTAACGTCAATAAAGTCTGTGATTCCGTGAACAGGCTATTTAGTAAACATCCCCACCCACCTTTTTTTTTATTAAAAGTATTTTATTTCATGTGTAGAAAGTTGTTCTAATACAGGGTGTTAGTTTGGTCAGTTGCGAGCTCGAAACCATAGCTTGTACTCATAAAATTGAACAACTTTCTCCAAGAAACATGGGTCGAAATCTGAAAAAAAAATTTGGTCCCTTCATACAAAATCGATCAGCTGACTTTGCAGTTTGTATGAGAGAACAAACATTTTTTTCACTTTCCAACCCGTGTTTCTTGGGGAAAGTTGTTCAAAATTATGAGTACAAGCTGTAGTTTTGGGCATGCAACTGACCAAGGGTATAAAAACTTTCTACACATGAACAATTTGATTATAAAAACTGTTTATTTTTGTCTTATGGTAGCCACAAATAAAGTGTTTACTAAATAGCTAGACTACAAGATGTGCGACTGTCATTCATGATCATAAATTCCACAGCCAAACGCTATGATGGAGCGAGGAATTATTATTGAAATTCGGCTCCGTTGAGTAACTACTTTTGCTTATATATTCACTGTGCTATTAAATAACGCGCATTTGTCCGCCTTTTTTCTGTACATTTGTTCTATTAGTTTCTTCTGAGACCACATGAAATAATTGATGTGTTAAATGCGTAAAATCGTGAAATCTCGTTTACGTTCTATTTGACACGTTATGCACATGTTCATGACAAATGCGCGTTCATAAATAATGCAAAACCAAATGTTACATACTAGAGGAACAGTCACTGTCTTATTCATATTTCTTAACGTTTGTATATATTTTTTTGTGAAACAGTACCTTTTGTATAAGTGATAATTTGCTTTGCATAATTAATCTGTTTGACTCCTCGTCTCGTCTTGTCTTGTATATACAATGCCGCCCCGTAATTTAATAATACGTCGCCATAAACTGTACCTAGAGTTATGTGCTATATTTGACTAAAGTACTTTAATTAGTGCTGTATGAGCACAGGATTAGTTACACCAAAAACTCTCAGACATACATGTGTTTAATGTGTATATTATAAGTACGTAGTTGATGTTGTATGAACAGTAATAAATGGACACTTAAGGGTAATATGATTGTTAATCCAATCAATCTGTAACGCCAAAATCTGGTCTTTATTGTCTAAGGAACATGCCAAAAATAAAAAAAAATATCATTTCACCTTCAGCCGGCGGCGCCAGACATAGCTACAAACATTTGAACACATAATAAAATTACATATAAAGCTTTGATAAAATACTACAGGTACTTTTCTAAGTCAGAAGGCGAAAGTCTTTGTTCAAATATTTGTCTGTCTGGCGCCGGCATAAAAAGAAACTTAGCACTAAATCATCTTGCCACTATCGAATCGTTTTTATACGTTAAAGTCAACGGAAGCCGTATGATATACGTACTTTCAGTTTCTGTCGTCACAAAATAGAATTTACACTGTCGTTTCTGTTCCTCAAAGCAATATACCACAGGATACCTAATTTTTTGAGGAAAATCACTGAAGTTCAAAACTAATTTTAATAGCATTAAAAGGTTTATAGAAAGAGAGTGCTTTTGGTGTGACCTATATCTATCACCTGAAAATAAACGATGTTTTGTTCACAAAATAGGGTGAATTGGTCTACGATTTATACAATGTGTGATTATGATTAGATTAGATAAGTGATTTACCATACTAGCAGTATTGTTTCATGCCAGCGTAATCAATTGTGACGAGTTTGTGTCCGTCAAAGAGCCAAAGGAATCAAAATTGAGCATGTCTCGTGTGCAGGTTGTGAATATTCGATAGTCGTTATGTTGATTACTTCAAAATTTTATTACAAGATGTTTACAATCTGTTATTACTGTTGATGCTGCATGTCAGCGCACACAATATAGATTATGTATTTATTAGTTCAATACTAAAACATGACCTTTGCTTATCGCTGCGGTTTATACCGCAATGATAAGTAAATATTCAAGTTCCTTTTAAAATTATTTATGAATCTCTTTAATGTGATCAATTTTAATATATTGGCTTCAAATATGAACTAAATATATATGAAGTTTATTTTTTTGTATATAAAGAAAGATATTTTATTTTGAGACGAATCTCACCATATTATAAAGATTACTGTTGGGAGATGTGTTAAGGCGCTACTCGGAAAAAGTATGGACTCTTTGATATAAAACTATAGGATGGTTAGAGTTGTTATAAATCTGGTAATAAGATATATATTTCTTCATACCTTTATCTAGAATCGTATAGTTTCAGAAACACGATTTTATGATTTTGGCTCGACACTTTTTATTTTTGAAAATACCTCTAAAAATAAGAAATATCAAGATTATTCTTAAATGGGGATACATATACTATTTAAAATTGGTTTAATTAGTGGACACCAATAATATTGAGGATTGTATAGAAGCATTTTTTTAAAATCGCTATAGTTTTTGAATACGAAGTGATTTTGTGTTTTTTTTGCGTAATCGGCAAAATCGGTCTCGCTCCCGCGCGCGTCGTTTTCTCATTGCTATCTCGCTTTAGCATAATTTTTCCGAGTATCAACTTAACTTTTTACTTATTACCGTCCACGTTGACGCATTGCTAATACCTATTTTAATTAATAGTTAAGTTTATTTGGGTATTTTTACATGATATATTCTTGGACACAAAATATTTTATTGGCATTTTTCCCAGAGTTTTTAGGTTCTTTTTTTACTAATGTTTTTTTTTATATATATATTGAATTCCTATGGTGATGTTCGTCGTAATCTGTAGCTCCAACAGGATTGATAAAACGTTGAGAGAAAAAAAAGTATATAATTTTATCTAATTGTAGATATCGCAGCTCTGAAAATGACCACAATGGTTTTGTTAGTAAAATATTAATTTATTGTGTAATATAGTATGATAATTATGATACTTGTAGGCAAATAAAAAGTGGGCCAGAGACTATTCAATGGCTTATATAGAGCGCTGGATGGAAATAGGTAAATATTGTTTTTTTTTTAATGACCTAGCGCACTCATATTGTTATTTTCGTTTAGACAAAACTTAAGATATTTATACAGTGAAGTGTACCTACCTATTTGTTTCTGTAAAATACATTTGCATTCTGTTATTTATATATACAGTGTGAATTATAGAGCAAATCTGTAATTAGACTAATTATGTAGGTATTATCTGTTTGTTTGTATTTACGCTCATTTATAATCGACAGTATTGTGTAAATTGATTGATCAATTACTCGTAAATATTGACTAATATTGAAATATTGATTGAAAAGGTCAAAAAAGTAGATGTTGAAAGTCGGATACGTACGTACAGACTTGTAGATACCTAATACAGATTCTTTGGTCTATGTAGCTTAAATTATATCTTTTTGATGATGGCTGACAATTTATTGTCAAGAATGCTATTTGATTAGCATTACATAAAGCTCTTAGAAAAGAAGCGCTTTGGCAAGATCACAAATACAAGAATATGTTATTTGAGAGAAATAAAAGAAGGAAGATCGATTTAATGTTTAATGCCAAATACAAAAGAGCTGCAAAAATTTGAGGGCCAAAAAGATAGTCCCTTTGAATTTTTGATACACCTTGGTCATATCAAAAGAATAAGTAAATAAATGCAGGGAATTTGTGCGCCTAATATCCTAATAATATTTATGGCACTACTAGCTTTTTAACCGACCTCTAAATCAAAAAGGAGGAGGTTCTCTATTCGTCTGTATGTATGTTTTTTCTCTTTTTTTTTTGTGTATGTCCACCGATTACTCGAAGACGGCTGAACCGATTGAAATGGTTCAAACGTTATTACATCAGGTTGGTTTACAAGTTGGTCCCATTTTTTGAAATTTTGAAATCCGTTCAGTAGTTTTCAGGAAATCTTGAAAATACTGTCGTTTTCGTTACCACTTAATGTGAATTTAATACGTATCTTTAGGCATAACTCCTTTGTTTATAAACCGATTTAGATGATTCTTGTTTTGTTAAAAAGGGGATACCTCAAGGTATTTTAACCGACTTCGAAAAAGGAGGTTTTCAGTTTGATCACATACCTATTTACCAGAAAACACGTAAATTGCCTGCACGATGCACTAAAAAGAGTGAAATAAAAATTATTTTTATAAAAAAATAAAACCGCCTTCAAAAAAACCACATCAAAAAAGTAAGAAATAATTCCTCACCAAATAAATAACGTAAGTTGAAGTCGGGCGGTTTTTAACAAAAACAACAAAAAAATTGTACATGTTTCACGCCCGACTTCAAAGTACTTACGTTATTTATTTGGTGAGGAATTATTTCTTACTTTTTTGATGTGGTTTTTTTGAAGGCGGTTTTATTTTTTTATAAAAATAATTTTTAATCCAGATTTTGTTTTTCTCAAATAAATGTAATGTAATTTACAAATGACTTTTCCTTTTTATCATGAGTGTACACATTTCAAAAATGACTTTTTGCTAAATAGATGTTCTGATATATAGACCATTTGATAGTTAGACGTTTTGCTACATAGACATTCTGCTAATTAGACTTACTGCTCATCAGACGTTTCGCACTGTTGGACATTTAGCTACTTAGACCTTCTGATCAGGAAGGAATCCTATGGAGGTGGCATACTTACGAAAAAGTGAGGTGTAACTAAGTCACAGTGTAAGAAAATCTTGGAATTCAATTTTAAACTTCTTCTAATATCGTATTAATCGGTCCGTCAAAATCGGTCCAGCCGTTTCAGAGATTAACCGGAACAAACAGACAGACAGACAAAAATTGTAAAACATGTCATTTTGGTATATGTACCGTATATTTAATCATATGCACGTAGTAAAAAGCGGTTATTTAATGTTACAAACAGACACTCCAATTTTATTTATTTGTATAGATGTGTAGAAGATATGCCATCTCCATAGGATTCAGTACTCGAGGTTTACTCGCTGTTTACCTGTCAAACGGTGCAAACGGTGTCAAATCGGTTCACTTAAAAGTACGTTGCCAACTTTATGCGCATGGCTTGTAGAAGACGATAGAGATGGCTGTGAAATAGGTAAATATTGTTTTTTTAATGACCTAGCGCACTCATATTGTTATTTTCGTTTAGACAAAACTTAAGATATTTATACAGTGAAGTGTACCTACCTATTTGTTTCTGTAAAATATATTTGCATTCTGTTATTTATATATACAGTGTGAATTATAGAGCAAATCTGTAATTAGACTAATTATGTAGGTATTATTTGTTTGTTTGTATTTACGCTCATTTATAATCGACAGTATTGTGTAAATTGATTGATCAATTACTCGTAAATATTGACTAATATTGACATATTGATTGAAAAGGTCAAAAAAGTAGATGTTGAAAGTCGGATCTTATTTATTAAGTATGGGTTTGTGACGTAAAGTATGTTCTTCCCAAAGGACGGCAATTGAAAACATATAGTTAAAAACAGATAAGTGAGATTCGATCTATGTGCATAATGACTCGAAACTGCATCCACATCATTACTTACGTCACTTTAACATGTAGCCCATTCCATGTGCCAGATTTTTTCGTAACATTTATAAATTATAACTCATTGATTGCGCTTCTTCATGAAAATAAAAATAAAAAATCTATTGGTGTGGATGTAGATCCATAGGTATACACATTGATGTTACAAGTGGATTCTTGTCAAAAAATTATCTAAATAAGATTAATGTAAGAAATTATATAATTAAGTAAAAGATCTATTGGGATAGTTCTTTATCTTCATAAGAGAGTACTGATATTGTTAAAACTAATGTAGTAAGGTAAATTTGATATATTTGATCAAAAGTATAAAAAAGTCCAAATTACATTCCATTGTATATGTTGTACATAATAAAAAGTAATATTCTATTATCAATATTAGATCAGGTATTCAAGAGCTTTAAGGGACATTATACTAAAATTAATTGCTCATCTATTTCTATTTCAACTTTTCTATGTAACAACATAATAATATGCATTTAAATAATGTTATTTATTATTTTACGTAACATTGCAGACATTTATCATGCTGCCTTTGTATTTAGCTTGGTTCTTAGCTGTTGAAAAAATGTGAACATTGAAAATCACAATGGCAGGCAATGGGGGCAACCCCCCACCCCTGGCACACAATTTTACCTACAAAATTTTTACATTCATAATTTTACCACGTCCAATAAGCTCAGATTGCTCCCCTGAATCAAATTTGCCCCCCCCCCCTGATGCAGGGCTTTGCGAAAGGTAAATATATAAATAAACAAATATGTTGTTTTGAAATTTTATTCTACTTATCTGTTGCGTATTTTAAATGAGTTTCATCATGGCGTGTCCAAGTGCGCTGAAATTTCGGGAACTCGAAAACAAATTTAAACATAGTAAAAAAAAATCCTTTCTCATAATACTCTGTTATAATGATAATGAATAACCATGCAAGTTTAAAATGAGTTTCTTGTATCAAACCAAACCAGAAATCAGAAAGAATATCAGAAATATTACCAGTTCAAGCTACAAACAATAGGCACCTAAACAAGTAACAATCACATGCTTGCTAAGTAACTTTACTACCTATTGATTTTGTTGTTGTATTTTAAGGTCTCTTTCATTATTATTATTCTGTACTCGAATGCTGCAGCTTGTATGTGTCTGACTATAAATAAGATAAGCATTTACTAAAATACATATTTTGTTGGAGGGTTTAATTTTATATAAATGGTGTATTGGGTATTCCATATTTTTAAATGTGTGGTTTTACTTGCTCAAAAGATTTTTCAATGTGCAACTTCTAGCTCAATTAAAATATTTGTTAAGATTAAGTATGTGTCATAAACTGTTGTAGACCACATTAATTCATTATGTACACTACATTTCTATTTGTTTTGTGTTGCATACCTTTGCATTTCTTCATTTGTGTGTATATATAGTGTCACTTATAAAGGTAGATCTATTAATTGTCAGAATAAATCCATGACAAGTTCGTCAGGCAGCAATACTTTCATGACACTCAAATAGGATCTTATTGCAGTATTATGAATAAGCAATATCTATATATTTTTTGTTTAGCCTTAATGTAAAATGTTTATAAATAAAATATACTGTTGGTTGTAAAAAGTGTTTTTATTTTAAACTTAAAAATAAATGCAGTCTACATTGAAAAAAATGTTACTTATTTGGAGAAGATATTGTTTTCATAATCTATTGATCTTTTTGAGTTAAAAGATGGGTCTTGATTTTTTGTAAGAGTTCCTTTTTGACAGTGTCTGGGACAAGAGCTCTAGCTCTAGGAGTTACCCGTGACACCAACATATCAAAGGTAACATTTGTGCTTTCATTTTCTTTTACCACATCCCTGCAAAGCATCCGAACTTGGTCTCTCCAACCACATTCTATCAGTCGCCGTCGTAATAACTCTTTGAACCTGCAATAAAAGTTTCAAAATAAGTGGAAACTTGCAACAAGGAATTGCACTGTTTTTTTTAACCAATATTATACTAAGTAAATAAACAATATTTTTTTAGTTATTTTAATTTGTAGTTTTTTTACATTCACAATGCAATTTTTAAGTTATTTAAATTTTTACTTTTTTGCATTCACAATGCAATTTTTATCATAGAAAAATGGAAAATAAAGTATTTAGAAAAAATCGACCCGACTCACAACCAGCTCCGATGGGACTCGAACCCACGACCTTTCGCTATCCGGGCGACTGCTCTAACCACTGAGCTACGGAGCTAACGACTCCGTAGCTCAGTGGTTAGAGCAGTCGCCCAATGCAATTTTTATTACTGAAAAATGGAAAATGAATTATTTAGAAAAAATCAACCCATCGGAGCTGGTTGTGAGACGGGTAGATTTTTTCTAAATACTTCATTTTCCATTTTTCAATATTTTTTATTCTCTTGAAGTCTTGAGAGCTAAGACCAGATTTTTTTCTAGAATCTGATGAGAACTAAGTTCTATACCTAAACTTATTAAAAGCAAATGATTTTACCTTTCTCGTTCTCCGCTAAGAATTAAACGCTGATGAGCAATGGTGTTATTCACCGTCATAATTATTTCTTGACCAAAATGAATGCAAATTAATAAAACCTTTCGCTATTGTAATGTCTTGTTTCGCTACCAAGATTCATGCATGCGAATCTTTTCGAATCGTAATGATCAAGCTACATAATTCACTGCTACGGTGTTGAATATGGCTTGAAATCTATAATTTAACAGAATATTCAAGTGCAAGCAAGTTCGATTTTTCTAATATTTTCTTGTTTGTCTTGCTTGCTTGGTGCTTGCTTGATTGATCGATGTTTGTTTGACAGTTGTCATTGTCACTGATTTTGACAGTGGCAGTGACTATTGACCACACTTTTTTGTAGATTTTTATACTGGCCCTGGCTTATAGTTACTTCTCTAAATAAATAAAAAATAGCGTTCTACTTGGCGAAATTATTGCCCGTTTGCACTAAACTCGGGTTGAGCTTGTCATAGATAAGATATATCTTAGCTTAGAAACAGCCTAAAACAGCCGAGCTAAAATTTTTGTTTGCACTGACAGACTACGTCGTAAATTAGTCATCACTTTGCTAAAAGAATGAATGAATGAATTCAAATATTAATTGTTTATGGATTTTAAACCTGGCGAGGTAAAGTAGGTCGCTGGATTTTTTTTGGTTGAAACTTCTCATTGATTCCTTCGTAAGTTAAAAGGAGACAAAAGCTAAGGCGTTGTCTATTTTATTTGGTAGGAGTAATTCACCGAGAAAAGAAAAAGTCAACTGAGCTCAACTGTCAGGAAAAACATAAATACAGTGCGCAACCTTTTCTGTTCCGGTGGCCAAAACTAGAACTAACGAGTTTTGTTTTTAATGTCATTTTGCTAATACTTTCATGTTTTGCTGCTAAACATAAGCGCCGCTGTCATGGGAACAGAAAAAATTGTCGATCTGTAATGTTTTTTTAAAATAAATGAGGAATGACGTATGTCACATGTGTTGTGTCTCTATCTAGCAAACAAGAATACAAAGCCACAAGCTTTTCTGTTCCGGCGACAGCCGTGACACAGGAGTCACTTGCAATACGAAATTAGCTGTCAAAATGGACTGTCGTATGAAAACTGTTTTAGTTCCAAAGATAATCACCGGAACAGAAAAGCTTGTCGCACTACTCTTTGCTCACAATGCCACAGACAATAATCACTGATATAGGTATTTCTTAAGCCTTAGGCGCTCGATATTGGGCCCGTAAGTTAAGAATAGCCTAAAGTGCATTTAAGTATGTCATAAGGTTAGTGCAAAGCAATTTTTTGTTAAGAATGTCTTAAGTTAGCTAGGAAAAGACTTAGTCGATTCTTAAGTTTAGTGCAAACGGGTGTTAGGCGATTTTTAAGTTTAGTGCAAACGGGTGGAGTCACAGCCATCTCTATCGTCATGCCGCGTACACACCGCGCCAACGAACGCCAACGAATGGGTTTCGATGCCCTTCGTTGGTCCTGTTTGGACGGTTTGGCGAAGGCCAACGATCGTTCGTTGGCGTGTGCCGGCGATCCGGAGCGTGGCGGTAACATCAAAGGATTTGAGCCATTAGATCGAACTCGGTGTGGACGGCGGCCGAAGGCCAACGAACGAACGCTCAGTTGAAGCATAGTTTCTACCAAAAGCGAGAGCGTTGAGTTTAATCTGTGCGTAATCTCTAGCGAAACACCAATCACAGCGCGTGAGCGTGACGTCAAATGTGAGGTCAATTACATGCTCTTTGACTCTTTGTGTGAGGTGATTATTTGTGAATCATTTTTCTGTTCTTCTAGATTTCTAATTGTTTTTCTAGCTTTTGTTTGCAAAACACTTTAAAAGTTTGTGATAATAGCCAAACAAACCGTTTCAAGAGTCATCGAAAGTGCCCATTGAATAATACCTACCACGGAACCAGGCACAAGCCGATTATCGCAATGTCCCCAGGCAGGAGTAGTCATAATAATGGTCGGCAATTTATTTGCCTCTAATTCAGATTACTGTGCTGCTGAATTTAGGAATGTGAAGAAAACATCTGTGTAAGTTTGTCAACCACTACATTATTTATAATCAAATACCTATAAGTTTAAAATCATTGCGAAAATAACGTAGGTAACCTCAAAAGTGTAACTCATCATATTTTTAACTATAGTCGGATTTTTAATTAGACGAAGTAATCTGACAGTTGCTAATGTCACTTACTAAAATAATGCTGCCATGTTCAATGTAATAGTGATGTGTTCTATTCGTTCATTCACAGATATGAATGATGATGAATGAATACTTTAATATAATTTGTCGATATTTTCTGTGTTATATATTTATAATAATATTTTTATAGATGAAACTCGGTTTTTGGCACTATTTTGACTAGAAACCTGCAACGCAATGTTAACAATATTAGAAAATCCAAGATGGCGCCCATATTTTTTGTTTGTGAGCCGATTTTGATGAAACTCGGTGTTTGATACTATTTGACGACCGATTTGGCGCAGGGGTAGGCTACCTACCTTCTGCGCCAGAGGTCTCGGGTTCGATTCCCGAACAAGACAAATATTTGTGTGCATGAACATGTCTATTTGTCTTGGTCTGGGTGTTAATTATGTATATTAAGTATGTATTTACAAACAAAGTATTTAAGTATATATTTATCCGTTATCAAGTTTTCCATGATACAGTTTCTTGGGCTTAGATAATTGGTGTGATTGTAAGAAGTTATTTATTTATTTATTTTATTTTGACAAGAAAACAGCAACGCAATGTTAAAAATATTAAAAATCCAAGATGGCGGCCAACTTTTTTGTTTGTGAGTCGATTATGATGAAACTTGGTTTTTGGTACTATTTTGGAAAGAAAACAGCAACACAATGTTAAAAATATTAAAAATCCAAGTTGGCGGTTTGTGAGTCGATTTTGATGAAACTTGGTTTTTGTAACTATTTTGGAAAGAAAACAGCAACGCAATGTTATAAATATTAAAAACCCAAGATGGCGACCAACTTTTTTGTTGGTGGGCCGATTTAAATGAAACTCGGTTTTGGTACTATTTTGACAAGAAAACAGAAACCCAATGTTAAACATGACAAATGGTCAAGATGGTTACCAACTTTGTATATTTTTTTTCTCTTTTGCTGTTATTCAAATGTAATAAGCTATTACTTGGAAACTTGAGACAGTGACAAGTACACAAAAATTTAATAATAAATGATATGATGTTTTAGGGTTTAAAAGTATGTATATAATTGTGATATGTGATGGATGATTTTGATATAGACGAAGAAACTTCAAAAGTTAAGAAATATAGAAAGATAGAAAGAAAAACTATTTACTTTGACATCACACGATATAAACAACAAACATTGTAATCAAGACCACAAGTGGCACAAAAAATTAAAAATTAACATAATTATTATATTTTATTTTCGTGCTTTTTTGTCATAATAATTTAACTTTACCTGTTTAACTAAATCAAGGCATAAATCCTTTATGAGTCTGCTGAATCTTTTATTTGTCATGTTTAACATTGCGTTTCCGTTTTCTTGTCAAAATAGTACCAAAAACGGTGTTTCATCAAAATCAGCCCACCAACCAAAAAGTTGGGCAACATCTTTGATTTTTTTATATTAAAAATAAAAATTAATATATTCTTACAATCACACCAATCATCTAAGCCCATAGTAAATTTCTTAAGAAACTGTGTCTACGTGAACTTGATAACGGATAATACTTAAATACTAGTTGTCTTTTCAAAATAGTACCGAAAACCGAGTTTCATCAAAATCGACCCACAAACAAAATGTGCCGACATGGCACAACTAGGATTCGAACCCGGGACTCGATTTCGGTAACCCGGTATTCTAACCACTCGATAAGCTACCGAAAGAACTATGCGTGATATTTATATAAATAATTCTAATATTTTTATTTCATTCATTCACTTTGCCCCGTCACTATTTAAGTTTCGTCAAAACCTGACAACCCAGTAAACGTCAGATTACTTCGTCTAATTAAAAATCCGACTATACTTATTATTTTTGTTGTTCAACATAAAATATTAACGTTCCCTGTCTTTTCAGGTCGGCAAGATAATCTTACGGTGATGCTGCCGTTGGATATACTTCGGCGCGATTTGAATGAATTGATTTGAAGGTGTGTACAGACAGAACATAAAGTCCGCTCGAAATCGTATGCAGCGATAGTGGATGAAAAAGAAGGAAAAGTCATCAGCGTCCAAACATGCTGTTGCTCTCCAGATGTGAATACACAGGCGCAGTGAAAAACCATCCAGTACTGACACACAGTGCTACTGGAAGAAATCCAAATTAGCTCATGTTGGAAATAATTTGAAATATATCACGGCTGAAATGATGATGATGATGAAGGAAATATCAGCCGGTATAAGACCATGTTCTTAGAAGACTGCTTCCAAAACATGCTGACACAATTTCTACAAGCTGCGGCAAACTAAAATGTATCCAACTGTTAAGATTATGAGAAAAGTGAAAAGTGCAAATGTTATTGTGTAATGAAACTTTACTTTTTTTTTTTCCAAAAGTGAATAATTGGAAACAAAAATTTACCCTATATAGTATGAAAGTACAAAATAAAACAAAATGTAATAAAATATTTTTTTATTCAATTCAATGTAAGCCCTAAATATTAAATAATTCATAAAAACACTAATAAAAATTTTGTGTTTATGTTAGAAACACTTTGGTCTTGATAGTTTAGTATGTTCTTCTTTGAAAGCAATTTGAAAGGAGATGTTGATATGGTAGACTAGACCGATTAACATTTCAATAAGTACAGTAGCGAGTTATATGCAAATAAACAATCAATCCATCTATTGATGATTCTTTTTATTGCTGCGATTTTGTGTGTGCGCCCAATATTGATTTTTACAAGCGTCATCAAACTTATCATTCAATTTATAATATTATAGCAGGCTGAGTAAAATATAAATTGGTATTTATGATGAGTGCATAATTTATTTAAATTCAATATTTAATAGTATACTTAAATATTGTTTATACCCAAGTAATATATTTAAGTATTACTACTAATTATAAATACGAAAGTACCTCTGTCTGTCAGTCTGCTTCGCTTTCATGCCTAAACTACTAAACTGATTTTGATGAAATTTGGTACCTACAAAGATAGAGTTGACCTTGCGAAAGGACATAGGCTAATTTTTATTCCGGAGAAGCTTGTACTCTGTAATCCATGCGGGCGAAGCCGCGGGCGGAAGGCTAGTATTAAAATTAAAATAAAGCCAAGCTCACCAAAAGCTCACTGACCTCTATTATTATTATTATTACACACTGGACAGGCTGTCTCCATACAAATGAAAGCTAATTTTTTGTGGCAATTTGAAGCGCCACTACGAGTGTCCCGAGAACTAATTTTGACATAATCATTACCACAACTTAGTACCACAACTGACTGAACATCACTAGTTTTAGTTACATAGACACTCGTACCTATATGCCTACAGCGCCAAAATACTAAATAGCGATACTCAAATAGGCACTTTTATGACAGCCAGTCCAGTCCAGACTCCAGCATGACTCCAGTGTGTAAATAATAATTTATTAATAGAGGTCAGTTTCCAAGCTGGACAGTGTTGCTAGCGAGGTCTTGTCAAAAGATACACCTAAGCCCTGAAATGTACAAAAAAGTAACCTTCTGGCAACACTGGGCACTGGAGCCGGAATCGAGAGCCAACGATCGTTTGCTCAACGTTTGTTGTTGGCGCTATAACCTTCGATAGCCAACGAACGTGCGGCAGCCAACGCTGAATATCCTTCGTTGGCGTTCGTTGGCGCGGTGTGTACGCGGCATCAGACGATAGAGACGGCTGTGGCCATGCGCATAAAGTTGGCAACGTAGTTTTAAGTGAACCGATTTGACACCGTTTGCACCATTTGACAGGTAAACAGCGAGTAAACCTCGAGTACTGAATCCTATGGAGATGGCATAGCTTCTATACATCTTACAAATAAATAAAATTGGAGTGTCTGTTTGTAACATTAAATAACCGCTTTTTACTACGTGCATATGATTAAATATACGGTACATATACCAAAATGACATGTTTTACAGTTTTTGTCTGTCTGTCTGTTTGTTCTGGTTAATCTCTGCAACGGCTGGACCGATTTTGACGGACCGATTAATACGACAATTAGAAGTAGTTTAAACTTGAATTCCAAGATTTTCTTACATTGTGACTTAGTTACACCTCACTTTTTTGTAGGTATGCCACCTCCATAGGATTTAGTACTCAGAGGAGTAAACCGGTTCACAGCAATGTTGCCATTCCGTATCATAGCATGGCTTGTAGAAGACGATAGAGATGGCTGTGGTGGAGTGAACCATGGAAGTAGAAACTTCCATGGTTTCCATGGAGCTAGACTTTATACTGAGGTTACTGGAGTTCTCACCCTGAATAAAAAAGTGTACCCAGCTTTGACATTTACTATGTAGTGGCTGTCATTGTCTCTTAAGACCATACGTATTTTTTTCAAAGTGTAGGTGAGACGGAAGACAGCCACAAATTTGCTGGGCACACTTTTTTATTCAGGGTGAACACTCCAGTTACCTCAGTATTAAGTTTAGCTCTCCGCTAGGAGTAATTGTGTTCTGTGGTCTAGCTGCATGGTGTGGTGCACAGCCTTCTCGTGTGTGGTGCATTATTCCTGGTGTGGTGTCATCCAGTCATGTCATGTCAGTCTGTCAGTGTCATAAGATAAGACAAGAACGTCAACGTCATCATGTCATGTCAGTCAGTCAGTTGGTTTATTTATATATTTATTTAATAATTTATTTATTATAAATGAATTATAATAAAATAAATATTAGGTACGTTGTATTTTTTTAGAGTACCTACTATACCTATCTTAATATTATATCAGTATTTTAATTGATTGAGGCTTTTTTCTTCTTACAGACAAAATGAATATGGCCCATACTACTATACTTGATGCTGTTAACGAAGACATCTTCTTTTGTGGAACTTGCAAACAAATGTTTCATTCTTTGGAAATGTTCGTATCGCACAAAAACTCGGATTGTAACTTAGACAAAGATACCAATGAACATCAAAATGTATCAGCTGATTGTAGAAATGCTAACTTATATGCTAATGCTACTGATAATATAGCAACTTTAAGTAACGAGGAAAGCAATAAAAATGGATTAAATTGCAGATTATGTAAGAAAAAGTTCAAAAAAGATAAAACTTTACAAATTCACTTGAAAATACATGAAGAGAAACATCAATGTCCAGTGTGTGGCCGCTGCTTCATTCAAGGATCACATTTACAAAGACATATTTCATCTCACAAAGTTTGGCCAGATGGGCTCAGTGAAACTACGGCAAAATCAGCTGAAGTTGATGTTTTAAGTTACAACTGCTTGTATTGTGACATGGTCATGTCTAATTATAATCAGTTTAGATCACACTTGAAAAACCATCAGTCTCTTAAAAAATTCAAATGTGTTCAGGGGCAATGTAATAGTTTTTATGAAACTGTTGAAAGCTTGATTCACCATGTTATGAATGCTCACAAGACACCATCATACTCATGCCACAATTGTTTCAAAGCTTTTAGTTCATTAGAGGAAATGGCTACTCACTACCAGAGTTTTAATGACACTTGCATTGCTGAAAATCCTCAAAGTGAGAAATATAAATGCCCACAATGTGATTCTGTATTTACTAAAGCAGACAAATTATCATTACATTTATTAACTGAAAGTCATAAGAAAGCCTGTATACATTGCGATAAAGTGTTTGCTAGTGATAAAAGACTTAGGTTGCATTTACAAATTCACAGAAAATTCAAACCTTTTCATTGTGATATATGTAATCAAGGGTTTCATGTGAAAAAATATTTGGCCTCGCACATGTTGAGGCATGGAGAACCACAATACACATGTGCCATTTGTAAATCTTCATTTAAGAGGCAGGATGTTCTCCACAGACATATGAAGTCACATCAGAGAAGAAAAGTGTTCAAATGTCCTTTTAAAGATACTTTGAACTGCAAAAAGGAATTTACTAGAAGTGACAAGCTTACTTTGCATTTGAAATGTCACACCAAGAGAATTAGTACTAGAGCTACAAGAAGCAATCCCATATGTTCCAATACAGACACTCCAGCAATTGGTATAGTTTCTTAAAATGCCAATGTTATTAAATAGTTTGTGTAACTATAGTACATTTTGTTTACACTTTTTAAAAGATTATTTTCTTGTCAAAGTTAAACTATAAAATAAGGAAATAAACTACTAAAATTATCTGTTTATGTGTACTAAATAAACATTATGGGTATCCAAAATGTGTCACCTTCATCCAAAGTAGAATAGAGCTGTTGATAGCATAGATGCACATGTGGGTCTTCACTTATATAGTAAGTGCTTATTTAATTAGTAAGTAGTCCATTTGTCAGTCAGTGCTTCAAATACAGTACACAATGTATTTTTATAAATTATTGTGCATATTATATGTTTTTATCAGTTTGTATTCAGTTAATGTGAGTAGTAATACTTAATCAAAAATTTTGATTGATTGAAAAAACGAATTTATCATAGACCTTAGGTACATATAGACATTAGATAATATCATGCAAATTAACCATTTATTTTTACTCTTCTTCAGGCACGACAGTTCAGAGTAACAGATCAAATATATTTCGATATACATAATGAAGAAAAACCTTTGGGACGCATAGTCATTGGTTTGTTTGGTGATTTGGCACCTAAAGCCGTAAAGAACTTCAAAGTTTTGGCTACCAAAGGCATTGAAGGAAAATCATACAAGGGAACATCCTTCAATCGCTTAATTAAAAGGTTTATGATACAAGGTAATCCCTTAACTGTTAAAAATGGTACACATCAATTTAGTTCTGTATTTTTTGAACAATCAAAGAATGATAAAATTATTTTTACTTATTTCTATTTACAACAATGCCATTTTATTTCGCAATTAATTTGAGAATTGATATATTAGTTAGACAATGCGGGCTTGGAAATGAGTTAAGTTTTCTAATATTTCATTTCAATTTAAAGTATGATTATGATCAGTCACAATTTTTTATAAGAAAAGTTTCAAACCTATAAATGACTTGTTATTTAAATTTTTAATGACTTCGTTAAATATTTTTCAGGTGGAGATGTAGTTTCGGATGATGGTCTAGGTTCCATCAGCATTTATGGAGAAACATTTTCTGATGAGAATTTAGATACAGAGCATAGAGTAGCAGGATTTGTTTCCATGGCAAACAAAGGTAATACCTTTGTGTGTAATAGGTACCTGTTTTACTGAACCTTCATATGCACGCATTCAATATATAGATATTTGTCAAACCTTATAACCTTAAGTTAAAAAAATAAGTAGGTAACAGAATTAAAATAAATATGTAGTTTAAAAAACTATAAAAACACACTTTTATAGGAACAACAAATTTGTGTTTTTATAGTTTTTTAAACTACATATTTATTTTTTACTTTTTAGTTTATAAATGGCATTAAGCTATGGATGGGGATGGTAATCGATTTCACAGTCCATTCATGTGTCTGCTCATCCCGTAAACATTATAACTCAAAGGCGTGATTGTATGTATTTAGTTTTACAAATTCAAGTGGAGTCTATTAGTTACCAGAAGCGCGAGCCGAACCCTTACTTCCTCCCTGCTCCATCATCAGACCCTCACCACCAAGTGTAGCGAATAGGTCTCATCAGAACGAAACAAATGAGCCCAAACTCAAGGGGTTTCCTAGTGGTCATTAAGGAGTGCCACTGGCTTCCTCCTTGCTCATCATCCGACCCTCACTACCAAGTGAAGCGAATAGGTCTCATCAGAACAAAACAAATGAGCCCAAACTCGAGGGGTTTCCTAGTGGTCTTAAGGAGTGCGACTGACTTTCTCCCTGCTCCATCATCCGACCCTCACCACCAAGTGTAGCGAATAGGTCTCATCAGAACGAAACAAATGAGCCCATCTCGAGTGGTTTCCTAGTGGTCATTAAGGAGTGCCACTGACCTCCTTGCTCCATCATCAGACCCTCACCACCATAGCGAATAGAATCGTTTGAGCAAAACAAATGAGCCCAAACTCGAGGAGTTTTCTTGACGTCATTAAGCAGTTTCACTGGGTCCTCCCAGCTCCATCATCAGACCCTCACCACCAAGTGTAGCGAATAGGTCTCATCAGAATGAAACAAATGAGCCCATCTCGAGTGGTTTCCTAGTGGTCATTAAGGAGTGCCACTGACCTCCTTGCTCCATCATCAGACCCTCACCACCATAGCGAATAGAATCGTTTGAGCAAAACAAATGAGCCCAAACTCGAGGAGTTTTCTTGACGTCATTAAGCAGTTTCACTGGGTCCTCCCAGCTCCATCATCAGACCCTCACCACCAAGTGTAGCGAATAGGTCTCATCAGAATGAAACAATTGAGCCAGAACTCGAGGTGTTTCCTATTCGTCATTAAGGAGTGTCACTGGCTTTCTCCCTGCTCCATCATCAGACCCTCACCAGCAAGTGCAGCTCATAAGTCTCGTCAGAACGAAACAACGGAGCCTAAACTCGAGGGGTTTCCTAGTGGTCATTAAGAAGTGCCACTGGCTTCCTCCCTGCTCCATCATCAGACCCTCACCATTAAGTGTAGCGAATAGGTCTCATTAGAACAAAACGAATGAGCCTAAACTCGAGGGGTTTCCTAGCAGCCATTGAAGAGTTCTATTGCCCACCTCTTGACTCCATCATCAGATCAGCTCGATGGTAGCTAATTATTGTATTGTCATCGGATTCATATAGACTTGCAAAGTTTCAAATCAATACGACACTTAGAAGTAGGTTAAAATTGAATTCCAAGATTTTCTTACATTGTGACTTAGTTACAAGTGAAGCTAATAAAAGTGTAGTAAAAAGAAAATATATTCGAGATTTATATAGAATTGATTTTAATGTGAACCATAAGAAAATATAAGTATTAAATTCTAAAAATTACTTAGGTAAGTGGTTTAGCAATGAAATTAAAATAACATGAACAGCAGCAAAATTGGCACTTTTGTCTATATAAATATTATTTATTATAATATTTAAAAAGAAAAACCAATTTTGCTGCCTTTTCATTACCAAGCCTTTTCTCAAATTAGACTGCACCAGCCCTCTAGAAAAAAATCCTATCAACTGAGGCTGATAAAATGAAACACCTGGTTCAAGATGGGTTTCCAGTAGAGTTATATCAGTTAGTAAGTCAATCCTGTCAGCTATGATGAGTGAGATATACAACAAAAACGCAATTCATAAAAAAAATATTTATTATGATTTAATTGATTTAAAAAAAAAATACAAAAAATCTGTCAGAAACAAAAAAAACATGATTTTTATCAACCCTGGTTCTAAATAAATAAATAAATAAATAAACCATTTATTTCAGGCAACACAATGAAATTTTACAAAATCAGGCCCATATAATAAATACCTTACAGACTAACATACATATTATATTTATATTATACATAATTATTATTTATTTACACGTATAATCGGCGGCGACGTGTTGCGCAATGCAGTGTCCGGTAGCCGACCCCGAAACCGGCGGAACAGGACACCCTTCGGCCAAAAGTCTTCTTTCATAAAGGTCGACAGATGATCGGTCGGCACCCTCACCACAAATGAGTTGAAGTTCACATTGTGGCGCGACTCCAACCGCTCGACCCTCAGATTGAACTTGGTTTTCACTCTCATGTACTCCACAATGTCTTCAGATTTTGTGGAGTAATGCAAGCGGGGCACGTACACCAGCGTCGTCGGGATAGCCGGCCGCAGCAGGTGGTTATGTCCAGTCGGGGCAGTGCCGCATAGGTTACGACGAGAGGCCTTCTTCTTCCTTTCCACTTTCTTGAAACCCTCATCATCGCATCCTGCATCCTGTCTCCGCGGCGCTGGTTGCACAGCTTTGGAGACCGACCGTTGTTTATTTCCCTCTTTTGTAGCCCGGTCAAGTTGTTGATGAGCGGGCTTATTGGTAGGGGTAGCGGTAACAGCAGCGTAAGCACGTTGAGGGGTCGACGTGCTCACGCGTGACGTCTCCGTCATCGGGGCGGAGGAGTGGGTGGCGGGGCTCGGTGCATCACTAGCTACGGCGGCGGCCGGTGACGAATCCATATGCGCCGACTCAAAACTGCTGATGGAAGCATTTTGCGCTCCGCGACGAGTGTTCACATTAGTGGCCTCAGGTGACCTACATACCGCAGCGGCATTGCCTAACAACACAACTTGGGCACGCAACTCACTTATGGTGTTATCAGAGGCCTCTAATTTACACTGGACTTCAGCCAGACTAGCTTTCAGGGAGATGATGTCCTTCAGAAGTCTGGTGACGTCGACGTGGTCGAATGTGACGGGGGGCAGCTTGTGCAGCTCCTTCGCCACGAATGTTGGCACGTCATCCGGGTACGTAAAACGTACAAAAAACAATAAAAAACGTACAATTTTTTCGATAGTTAAATATTTGTTTGCACTCGTTAATATATTCGATTTAGACCGCGCGCAGACTTATCTGGAGCACGCTTCTAGTACTTACCAGTTACCCAGGGAGAAATTTGTTTACTTTCGCGAGAAAACACACGTGTTTTACCCATTGCAAAATTGATAGGTAATTTTAAATCGGTGAACTTCGTATCACCTACATTTAATAAAGATTTTCATTCTTTCTGTGAAATACGTGCAATTGCTTCTGCTTTGGCTAGTGCCGCGACGCGGTGCCAACCGTTTCGCTGCAAGGGATTTTTTATGGTTGCGTGAAATTTTAAATCTGTGATAACTTCTGAAGTATTTATTTAAATTAAATAAGGTAAAGGACAATTTTGATCTACATTAAATGGCCACGGTAACTAATATACTTATTTAGATAAGGATTGATACTGATTAGGAGAAATTAGCTTTACAAATAAAGCAATATTTTAAAATTAATTACTTAAAGATAAAAATGATTACTGTGTGTCAATCTTATGAGATAGATATAGTATGCTATCGTGGACTTTTTTGTAGGCCTTTGTACATTATTTTGATGTATCTCATACGGTTTAGCCAGCGTTGGAATGTAAGCGCTAGAAAAATTCATCACAAAACATGGACTTTTCTCTATTATACAGGATGTTAGTTTGGTCAGTTGCAATGCATGCCCAAAACCACAGCTTATAGGTACTCATAATATTGCACAACTTTCCCCAAGAAACACGGGTCGAAACGTAAATAAATGTTGGTCTCCCATACAAACTGCACAGTCAGCTGATCGATTTTGTATGAAGGGACCAACATTTTTTTTCAGATTTCGACTTATGTTTCTTGGGGAAAGTTGTTCAATTTGACGAGTACAAGCTGTAGTTTCGGGCTTGCATCTGACCAAACTAACACCCTGTAGGTACAAATACTTAATTAGAATGTTTTGTATGTATAAACATTCGGGAATAAAAAAAAAATTACAGTGAAAACTGCATCAAAATCCGTTGCGTGGTTTAAAAGAAGAAAGCTTTGAAACAGACAGACAGAGGCGGAGAGCGACTTTGTTTTATACTATGTAGTGATTATTGTGCGGCCAATTAATTTAGACCTAATTGTCGTGAGGAAAAGATTGATAATTTAATGTAACTGTTTCAGAAGTGATTTATTTCTCTCTCTCTCTCTCTCTTTTTCTTCGGTCTTTAGAGCTCTCTGTACCTTTACATAGGCCAGCCTAGGCGGAACGTGACAATGAGTCATGTTTTTTCGTGCGCGCAGCCGGGGCGTTCATCGATTTATGTAAGCCATACACTACCGGAGAAGTTACCTGTGCAAGTTTACCTGCGTAGGTCAACCAGGTTAAAAAATCTGCACATGTCTTTTCCCAAACATGCTACGGTCTACCTGCGCACCGATGCCTTACATCTCTTAACATAAGTTACTACTTATGTTAAGTGATGTAAGGCATTCACGCTAAGGTCTCCTGGAGAGGTCTACCTGTGAAGGTATGCCTGCGCAGTAGCATAACTAAACTTTGCGTAGACTTACAGCTTTATCATGAGTGACTGTATATTAAAATTTATTTTGCAGGCAAAAACACCAATGGATGTCAATTTTTGATAACAACTACTGGCACTCCATGGTTGGATCATCTACATACAGTTATAGGAAAGGTAACGTAATTAAAATAAATAATAAGATCACCATGAAGTTATTCAGCTATGGTTTTAATCTGAAACCTGACACACTTCTTTGTTTTTGACATTTTAGGTTGTGGAAGGTCAGAATATTGTACATTTAGTGGAGCATACACCAACTGACGCCGAGGATCGACCCATAAAACGGGTATTCATTGCCGATTGCGGGATAGTGCCCACACCCCAACCATTTTATATATCTGATGATCCATATGAGTAAGTACCAATGAGCCAAAAACCACTTGCCCTCAATTTTAACTTGGTTTTGCTATGCTTAAAATTCGACATTGATTTACCTCAGTTAGATGTACGGTCACGAACCGGTATTGTCGAGCCACTTGCCAACATTTTTAATTGAGTCGTGTATCAGCCGTGTGTCCGAAGTACGCCCGTTTTGAATTACATCATCATTTCAACCGTACGACGCCCACTGCTGGGCATAGGCCTCCCCCAAGGATCTCCACAACGATCGGTCCTGCGCTGCCCGCATCCAGCGGCTTCCCGCGACCTTGACCAGATCGTCGGTCCACCTTGTAGGGGGCCTGCCCACGGAACGTCGTCCGGTTCGCGGTCGCCATTCGAGAACCTTTCCGCCCCAACGGCCATCGGTTCTCCGCGCTATGTGTCCCGCCCACTGCCACTTCAACTGAGCAATCCTTCGAGCGATGTCGGTCGTTTTAGTTCTCCTGCGGATCTCATCATTTCTAATTCTATCGAGCAGGGACATACCAAGCATCGCTCTCTCCATTGCTCAATTCAATTATGAACTTGAATTACATAGCTCAATTCAATTATGAACAACGGTAAGTGGCTCAAGAATCCCGGTTCGCGAGTGTACATACCTAATTTTTTTTTTCAAAGGATAAAGATGTATTAGTAATGCCCATATTCTGTTCTTCCTTATGGATGGATAAGAAAGTTACCTAATAAGTTTATGGTTTGTAATAATATCTAATTTTACTTTTTCAGTCTATGGGCGTGGATCAAAGCTTCCGCAGTGCCACTGACGATGTCCTTTTCGATTTTAGGATTCTTTCATTGGATGATGAAGAAAATGGAAATATAATCTATTATTATCGAATTTTAAATTATTCAGTGTTTTCACAAATATTTTTCTGTCTAAATATTGATATAAATGTAACTATGATCACAGATAAATTATAATACTATACTAGTTATGATGAAATAAACGAGAGACATATTATGATCAATATTTTATTATTTTATTTTTTAGTACTTAAAATTATGTTATTGACATATCTATTTACACTAAAAGTACCGGTTTTTAACCGGCTTACAGACTTTTTTTTATTAAAGTTAAAAATTGTTTACCCTTGTTTTTTTAATAATATATTGTAACATCACTGATGTACGTCGTGAAGTCATGTGTTTAGATAATGTTAAATAATTCATATGCTTTTAGCATTAGTCTACTATATTTTTAACAGATTTCATTGTAGATATTAATTAAGTTATACAAAAAAGAAACTTGCAAGCGATTACTTAGGATTTTTCATTTCGAAGTCCAATCTGTCCAATATATTCCAGTACAGCATCGAGTGATTTATAAACAGGGGGCCAACTCTGCTAACGTTAAGTCACAATCGTGTCTCAATCGCGTTTCAATTTTATCGTAGTTCAGTGGTAGTGCTATTTTAAACACTAGTTACAAGAATTAGGACAGTATAATGTGATGTGAATGTATTGGGTGGTGTGACCATCAATAGTATTGTGAAAAAAGTACATATTTCTTGTAACTAGTAATGATGTGACTTAACGTTAGCAGACTTGGCCCCCAGAAGAATTGACTATTTGCATGGCCACAAGTAAGCATATTTTTATTCACTGAAAATATGCTGTTGACTCGTCACACTTGCAATGTGTTGGATGAGATTCAGTTCGATCATAATTATTTTTACTTTTGTGCATTCACAATGCAATTTTTATTATACATAAATTATTGAAAATAAAATATTATAAAAAATCAACCCGTCTCACAACTAGCTTCGATGGGACTAGAAACCCACGACCTTTCACTGTCCGGGAGAATGTTCTAACCAGTGAGCTACGGAGTCGTGAGAAAGGTCGATTTTTTCTACTACTGTTTCAACTAGTCATAATAAGATGTGCAAGAGCGTAAACCACAGCTAAAACCACAGACGTTCAGTCCGCCTTCGGCGGGCGTAGGTCGGATCGGCCGTCTGACGTTCGAGACCTCCATCGGCCACACAATAGACCAGTCTTTCCCAAAGTGGGCGATTACGCCCCCTTGTGGGCGCTGCATGCCTTAAGGGGGACAGCAAGAGACCCAGAAAAAAAAATCAATTTAAAGTCATACTTAGTGATTTATAAGTACTTAGTAAAAAAAATTGGGGGCGCTAAGAAATAATTTATTTTTAAAGTATGCAGTAGACGAAATAAGTTTGGGAACCTCTGCACTAGACCGATCATTACCTGTCGACAATAGATATAGCCTAAGAACTATCCGATATTATTGTAAAAAATTCAATTATCCGTCAGTTCTAAACCTTCTAGGGAACTGAGTGTGTGGCGAGATTGCGGCCAACTGACGGACTGTTGCCAACAGGTGAACTGATCGTCTGTGGGGCCCTTAAGTACCTAAGTAACGGCGGCCTAACTAAGTAACGGCGTAGTGGCCATATCGGATGCGGTGGCGGGCCTTCTCGAATCGGCTGGCAGTTGTTAATTTGGGGGCGCCACAAGCGCGGCACACGCCACCCGCTCTTCTCTGTATTGGCTGGTAGGTATACACCGGATAATACCATAAACTTTATTATCTACCCACGATTATAGCGTCTGCTAGTAACAGTAACGCGCAGTTGTTAATGTGGGGCAAGGAGATTCAACCAAGGTAACTGGAGATAGTAGTACTAACACTTTTTTGTAGACTGTGGCTGTCTTCCGTCTCACCTATAATTTGAAACAAAACATTTGGTCATATGAGACAACAGACAGCCACTACGTAGTTAAATGTCAAATTTGCTGGGCAAACTTTTTTGGGCAAGGGCATGGGCAAGATCCAGACAGGAAAAGGCGAACGTATTTGCTGAACAGCTATCTAAGGTTTTCACGCCAAATGCAGGTGGGGATGATAGAGATGTACAAGGCATATTGAACCAAATGCTACAACTCGACTTACCACCCAAACCAACATCAACTCGGGAAGTCTGGACCCTAATAAAAAGTTTGAAAGACAGAAAGGCACCTGGATTTGACCTGATCACGAAAGAAGTTCTCAAAGAACTCCCAAAAAAAGCCGTCACTTTCCTAACAGTTTTGTTTAATGGGATCTTGCGCACACAACATTTCCCCTCATTATGGAAAATATCACAAATAATCATGATACATAAAGCGGGAAAACCAGCTCATGAAGTGACTTCTTACCGACCAATAAGCTTACTTCCAACGCTTTCGAAATTGTTTGAGATTATTTTAAAACGTAGAATCGTGCCAATGCTCTCTGACAACAAAACCATCCCAGACCACAAATCTGGATTCAGGGAACATCACTCTACTATAGAGCAAGTCCATAGGGTGTGTTCCGTGATAAGAAGTACCTTGGAACAGAAAGAATACTGCTCATCAGCATTCCTAGACATCCAACAGGCATTCGACAAGGTCTGGCATGATGGCCTGCTCTGTAAATTAAAAACAAGTATCTCACATAGCTACTACTTGCTTATGTCATCATATTTGTCAGGCCGGCAATTCCAGGTAAAAGAGGGTGATTTCACATCCCCATTCTATAACATAACGGCGGGGGTACCCCAGGGATCTGTTCTTGGACCTGTACTCTACACCATCTACACATCAGACCTACCAGAAGTACAAGGTACCACAGTGGCTACCTATGCTGATGACACAGCCATTCTGGCAAGTAATAGCGACGCTATCTCTGCCACAGAAACTCTTCAGAAAGGCCTGGATGAAATCAATAAGTGGCTCAACAAATGGCGGATTAAAGCCAGTGCTAGCAAGTCGGTACAGGTCACATTTACATTGAGACGTAATAACTGTCCACCAGTCAGTCTTGCTGGTAATATGCTACCACATCATGATACTGTAAGATATCTTGGATTGCACTTGGATCGGCGCCTTACTTGGAAGACACATATAAAAACAAAAAGAGATGAGCTAAACATCAGATACAAGAAGCTATATTGGTTGCTGGGAAGAAATTCAAAACTGTCAATAGACAATAAGCTCCTTATCTACACAAGCATACTGAAACCATGTTGGATGTACGGTATACAGCTCTGGGGCAGTGCTAGCGACTCAAATATAAACATTCTCCAACGGTTTCAAAATATAATTCTGAGAAATATAGCAAATGTCCCATGGTTTACAACCAACAAAGAGATCCATGAGAATTTGCAAATGTCTACCATAAAGGAAGAGATTCGAAACTCCACAGTGACCTACAAAAAGAGATTGAATAACCATCCAAATGAACTGGCTTGCCAGCTATTGTACGGCAGAAGAGACACACGACTGAAACGCCGAATTATATTTAAACTGGATGAGACGTCTATTTGAAAATAAAGGGTAGATAGCTCCACTGGGAGCTACGCTCGTCAAGTCCGAGACCTTCATCAAATTTGCTCATAGTCTATAACGACTGATCGCAGATGAAAACAGAGAAGGAAGAAAAAACTTTTTTATTCAAGCTGAAAACTCCAGTTTCCTTGTAGAAGCTCCTTGATGCGGGGGCATCGCGCGGGCACCACAAGCGCGGCACACTTTGACATTTCGTCGCCCGTTCCACTCTGTCACTCTGTGGTGTCAGCAGCAGCTGTGTGTCTAGCATAAAGTGCGCGCCAGATAAGTCTGCGCGCGGTCAAAATCGAATATTAAACTATTCCAGCTTAGCAAAAAATTGTACTGCAACTAACGCCAAAAACGCCTGTCACGCGCATACCTAGTTAACTGACACATAACTTACTTATATGGCGCGCACTCTAAGGCCCGTATTATAGAACGATACTCAAGTGGAGATCTCTCAAGTATGAATGTATTCGTTGCATTTATTTGCGCACTTTTGAAGAGATCTCCGCTCGAGTGTCGTTCTATAATACCTACGGGCCTAAGTATTAAAATACCTCTAGGATAAAGGTCGGATTAAACAATATCTAACGACCTAGCCACAAGTAGAGCGAAAGCTAGCAGAAGTGCATAGGGCGCCGTAGCAGCGACGGCGTCGATAAGTACCTCTATGAGTATGGTCGGATTAAAATTTATAAACCTACTAGCTGACCCGGCGCGACTTCGTTCGCGTGGCCCTACCCCTACTCTATCCCTATCTTTATCTTACCCTCTTTCCCCTATTTTCCCCTTCCCTGGACTTCCACGAATATTTCAAGACCAAAATTAGCCAAATCGGTTCAGCCGTTCTCGAGTTTTAGCGAGACTAACGAACTGCGATTCATTTTTATATACAGTGGTGGTCATAGAATTAAGAACGTTTCTCACAAAGTGGTCATTTTAAAATTCAAATGATCATAACAAAAAAAGTATTACTTTCTGAAAGTATTGGCTATACAGCCAGTTAGTACATTTATAAGATTAACATAATCGAAAAAGAAATTAGGAAATAATATATATTATTACTATTAAATTTTCTGTCATTTAAATATTGTTCGCATAGCAGTGGGTACGAAGCTGGACAAATAATTAAGAACGAGAGAAACGCCTTTAAAATATTAGCAACAATTTAATATTAGCAATAATGTAGTGTTTCAGTTAATTAAAAAGCTTTTTTTTTAAACTAAATAAGTAATTAATATTTAGTGGCATGTCCTTGGCTATGGATAACTGCATGACAGCGGCGCGGCATCGATGTTATCAACTTTTGACAGGTTTCAACTGAAATAGTATTCCAGGCTTCCAAAAACGCGTCGTAGAGCTCATTAATGTTACCATAATATCGTCTGATTGATAGGTTCTTTTTGACGTGATTGATACCAAAGATTCTCGATCGGATTAAGATCGGGGCTGTTTGGTGGCCACTCTAATACAGTTAGCGATTGACTATCGAGGAATCTTTTTACAGAGTATGCAGTGTGCTTCGGGTCATTATTGTTAGGATTTTATTATCTGTGTTAATGCTGGCAACTCTCTCTCTCGTTGTGTACGTGCCTCTGATAGACATGTGAATTTTAGTATCTCGTAAAATAATTGATTGTGTTCTATATAATGTTGTGTGGGACAATAAAACAAAGTATTTTACTATATCAGAGTTTTATTCACATAAGAAAATAACAGCAGAGCGTAGTTGATCCGAAAGAAGAAAAAGTGATAAATAAAAGGTGAAGGTGAAGTTGACCATATCAAAATGGCGTCTGCAACAATTACAAGTTTTCCAAAACTATTGGAAAATACATCGTTCTCGAACTGGAAGTTTCGAGTGAAAATACTTCTAGAAGAAAGAGGTCTAGTGGAAACTTTAATAAAATTGGATAAAAATGTAAAAGAAGAGGTTGAAAAGGACGCTAAGGCCAAAAGCGTTATTGTACAATGCGTTACAGACAAACACCTGGAATTGATTAAAAAATGTTCTACAGCGAAAGAAATGATGGATCAGCTAGAGAAAATATTTGAAAGAAAGAGTGTGTTTAGTAAATTATTCCTAAGAAAGAAGTTAATATCGCTGAAATGTAATGAAAGTTTACAAAATCATTTTTTCACATTTGACAAATTAATCGCAGATTTGGAAGCGGCAGGGTGTGTGATAGATGAATCAGACAAAGTTTGCCATTTATTCTTAACTTTACCAGAACAATATGACACAGTAATCACGACCCTGGAAACCATGACTGAAGATAAGGAATTAACCATAGATTTTGTAAAAGCACGCCTAATGGATGCAGAACTTAAAATTAATGAAAATAATAAGGAACATAGAAACGAGTATAATACTGATACAGCATTCGTTATTACTTGCTATAAATGTGGCAAGAAAGGCCACAAGGCGTTCCAATGTAAAACTAATAGTAATAAAATTAAGAGAGGGTCACTGTCACCGAGAGGAAGATTTCAAAGAAATTACAGAAGACCAAATGGATATAATAATATGGCAAGAAATGAGCAAGAAGAATCATTCGTAGCATTTAGCATGAGAGATTGTGAACAAAAGAATAGTGAACAAGATGAATTAATAATAGATTTTATAATTGACTCGGGTGCATCACACCACTTTATTCAAGAAAAGTATGAAAAGTATATGATTGACATTAATAATCTACAAAGTGAAATAAATATAAAAATAGCAAATGGTGACAAGCTAACAGCATATAAGAAAGGTACACTTCAAGTATATTACAATAATAGTCCAATAAATGTTCAAGCATTGATTGTACCAGGACTCTCACACAACTTATTATCAGTAAATAGATTATTAGAGCAAGGAAAGAAAGTAATATTTGTTAACAATAAAATGGTGATACATGGTAGTAATCTCAGATACTATGGAACAAAAAGAGGAAAGTTATTTATACTGCATACCAAAATAAATATAAATAATATGAATAACCAAAATACATATGATAACAACGATAATACAGAAGAATGTTGTAACATAACAAGTAAAGATAAAAATATTTGGCACAAGAGAATGGGTCACTTAAACAGAAAAGGATTGAGTATTTTAGGATTACCAATGAGTAGTGAAATTTGTGGAGAGTGTATGGCAAGTAAGAGCACTAGATTACCATTTAAAAGTGTAACCAAATCTCAGTCAAGCGAAATAGGAGAATTGATACACTCGGATGTAGCCGGTCCAATGAAAGTAAATACTAGAGAAGGACACAGATTTTATCAGACGATAATTGATGACTATTCACATTTTACAAAGACATACCTATTGAAAAATAAGTCAGAAACGGAAAATAATTTAATAGATTACATAAATTGTATAGAGAGAGAAAGGGATATAAAGGTAAAAAGATTGCGTTGTGATAATGGTGGTGAATATTCTTCCAACAATTTCAGGAAGTTCTGTAAAGAAAAAGGTATAATATTAGAGTACACAATGCCATATAGTCCACAAATGAATGGAAAAAGTGAAAGAATGAATAGAACCATTTTTGACAAAGCGAGGACTATACTACAAGAATCTAACTTACCTCGTTATTTATGGGGAGAAGCCGTGTTAACTGCTACCTACTTAGTTAACCGATGTCCATCTAAAGCAATAAATCTACAGATACCAGCAAGAATATATGAAAAAGATATAAATTTAAAAAATTTGATAGTATTTGGTAGTAAAGGGTGGATGATGAAAATACCAAGAAAAGATAAATTTGATAATAGAGCAATACCTGTAAGAATGGTAGGATATGCAAGAACAGGGTACAAAGTTTGGGATCCTTCTACAGATTGTGTAATAAGCACGAGAGATGTCAGATTTGATGAAAGTAATTATAAATATAACGAAGATAAAAAAGAAGGTAAATATAATAATGAAAATAATACTGTGCAAATTAGAAATCAAGAAATAAAACATAACATCCAAGAAAAGGAAATAGAGCAGAAAGAAATAGTGGAGTGCAATAATGAAGAATCAGAGGAAAATGAGCAGATTCAAGAAAATATAGAAAGCCAAGTTAGTAAAAGCAATACTAGATCGGGAAGAGAAATAAAGCAACCAATATACATGAATGATTATGAGTTGTATGAAGCTTACTGTTTAGTAACTACTGATGATCCTAGAAATTATAGCGAAGCAATTAGCAATGGATGGGAAAAAGCAATTAAAACTGAATTAAAAGCATTAGATAAAATGAATACTTGGACAGAATCAAACTTACCAGAAAACAAGAAAGCTATTGATACAAAATGGGTATTTAAAACAAAAGAAAACGGTCTGAAGAAAGCTAGATTAGTCGTAAGAGGTTATCAAATCAAAGAAGAGGATCATTTCAGCAAAAATTATGCACCAGTTGCAAGAATATCTACAGTGCGTACATTATTGGCTCAAGCAATATCAATGAACTGGAATATTAGGCAACTTGATGTGCCTACAGCATTTTTGAATGGTTTACTAGAATCAGAAGTTTACATAAAGCCGCCAGAAGGAGTTGAAGTGCCTAAGAATAAAGTATTAAAATTAAATAGAGGATTATACGGCTTAAGAGAAAGTCCAAAATGCTGGAATCAAAGATTTAACAGTTATGTAGAAAAGATTGGATTCAAAAGGTCACAACATGATTTTTGCTTATATATAGGAGAACAAATAAAAGTATGGATGGTGATCTATGTTGACGACATATTGCTGATTGGAAAAGATGAAAACATAAATAAAGTAGTAAAGTACCTAAAGTCAGAATTTGAAGTAAAAGATTTTGGTTTTCCTGCATTATTTCTTGGTATGGAAATACAGAAGAATAGTAAAGGATTGAAGATAACACAAAAGAGACAAATAATTAACATGCTAGAAAAATTTCATATGACAGATTGCAAAGGTACAGAAACGCCTATAGTAAAAGGTTTCCAGTTAGATGAAAGCGAACCAGTTGTACCAGACATTCCATATAGACAGCTGATTGGAAGTCTCATGTTCGTAGCTACAGTTTCTCGACCAGACATTTCATATGCTGTTTCTTATTTAAGTCAGTATCTAGATAGACCCACGAAAAGCTTATGGATTCAAGGAAAAAGAGTCTTAAGATATCTGAAAGGAACACAGGAAAATGGATTGTTATATGAAAGAAAAGGGTCAGGTAACAGTAACATTATAGAAACTTTTTCAGATGCAGATTGGGCAGGAAACAACACTGACAGAAAAAGTGTTTCTGGATCTATTACTTTGTACAATGGATGTTCTGTGGCTTGGTTTTCAAGGAAGCAAGTTTGCGTTGCATTGTCAACAGTTGAAGCCGAGTATATAGCAGCGGCTACCAGCGCAAGTGAGTTGGTTTATGTGAAAGGACTATTTAATGACTTAAATGGACTTGGCAGTGAAGTGAAGTGCATACTGTACATGGACAATATAGGTGCAATTCAATTATCAAAGTCATTTGAAAATAGCAAGCGTGCCAAGCACATTGATATAAAGTATCATTTTTTAAAAGACCTTATTTTGAAAAAGGAAATTTGTGTTGATTATATTCCCACTAATAACAACTTGTCTGACATATTAACTAAAACTTTGTCAAATGAAAAAATTATTAATATGAAAAATTTGCTAAATATTAAGTAAAAATTTTGAAATTGATAAAAATTCATTTCATTGTGTAATAATATGATAGATGTGTGTGTAAATGTAAATAGTTTTTTTTTGTCTTTGTTGTTAAAAGAAAAATTGTTTTAAAGTTAGTAAGTATAGTAATAATATTTGTGTAAAATATGTGCACACTGTATCTCGAATATTTTCAGAGAGTCAAAGCACAGTATATTAGCTACTTATGTTATTGTTATGTATATTGTATATCAATACGACACTTTACACTACACTGGTTTTAATATTGTGTTTTTGATCAATGTCGTTAATTGACTTAATGTTTATGTTTCTCGATAAAAAGTTGTTTGATTAAGTGCATTACTAATTTTGTTTGAAGACGATTCTTAGTCATATTTTGTACTCAATGTGAAATGATGGAAATGACTAATAATCGAGGGGGGGTGTTAGGATTTTATTATCTGTGTTAATGCTGGCAACTCTCTCTCTCGTTGTGTACGTGCCTCTGATAGACATGTGAATTTTAGTATCTCGTAAAATAATTGATTGTGTTCTATATAATGTTGTGTGGGACAATAAAACAAAGTATTTTACTATATCAGAGTTTTATTCACATAAGAAAATAACAATTATCGTGTTGGAATGTCCAAATTACCGGGAGATTGTCATCTGCATAAGGCAACATATATTCTTCGAGTATCTCTTTGTATTGATATTGGTCCATGTTACCTTGTATTAGCCTAGTAGGTCCCACGCCGTAACCAGAAAAGCAATCCCAAATCTTAATGTTTCCACCGCCATGCTTCACGGTCTTTTTCGTGTATTTAGGATCGAATGCTTTATTCACAGGTCGGCGTACGTACTGCTTGCCATCAGAGCACATTCTATTTATCTTGCTTTCGTCCGAAAACAAGACATTCTTCCACTGTTGCTCTGTCCAATCTTGATACTTCCTTGCAAACGCTAGTCGGGCCTCTATGGCGTGGTGTCAACATAGGTACCTTCCTCGTTACTCGTCCAAACAACTTTGCCTCTACTAGCCGTCTTCGAATGGTACGTGCAGAGATTGCGCTAGGATTGTTCTCACCAAAAACTTCATTTTTTATTTCATTCGAACCTTTAAACGGGTCCTGCTTAGCAAGGCGAACTATCCTTAATTCATCTCGTGGAGACGTTTTTCTAGCTTTAGGTTTGCGTGGGACATTCAAAGTTGTCTCATGTTAATAAAATGTTTCACAGCTTGGAACACCATTGTTTTTGAGCAACACAAGTGATCCGCAATTTTTTTGTATGACCAATTACGACCACGCAACCCAATTATTATTTGTCTAGTAGTAGAGTCGCAAGATTTGTTTTTTCCCATTTTTAATGAAAATAAATTGCAGAAAACGTTTAACCAACAAAAATAGCGCGAAATTGCAATAAAAGTGGTAATGAAAAGTGCCGCATTCCATTTTCAAAATGAAGAAAAATATTACAAAATATTTTTCACTTCTCATGCTCGTAAAGTTCATGATTATGTTGGGTATAGGCTGCATAAAATCGCTTTTTATGCTCTAGTGCATAAAGTAAAATCTTCGTCTATAAGTCTCAGATTCTAAGATAAAGGTCGTCAGGTAAACAGTCACACACGCAATTAAACTTTGTTAAATAAACCTGTTATTTCATTCTGTTTCTTAAATTTTGTACATAATCCATGTTAAATTACTAAATTAATAAAACTAGCCAAAATTAATGAGCTTTCTTAGAAATAAGTACCTATTTCAAGAGCATTATGGACTACGAGTACGATCTATATCACTGTGCTGCCACTGCCACGTATAAAAAAAAAGAAAGCCTTCCCGCCAATATGGCGAAGTCTTTATTTTTTCTTTTTTGCAATATTGTTATTTATTAATTTTCCTCACACTCGAAGTGAAAAGCAGAGTGTATAACTCGTTCATAAAATCCATTTTACCCTCGAATTGACTATCCACTGACTATCCACCCTCGCCTACGGCTCGGATGGATATATACGTCTCGGGTAAAATGGTACGTTTTATGCACTTGTTGTACAATCTACTATTCGTTCTTAATTATTTGTCCAGCCAGTATTCCGATAACTTTATGTATTCCCATGATTTTATGAATATAACAATAGGAAGGTGCAAAATTTTGACAACACTATTGCACTAATATGAGTCAGATCAGTCATAAGATTATTCTACACTACTGTTATATGTTCAGAAACAAGTTGTGCACTGAAATTATAGTGACAACATATCATTTGCTTTGTACTATTAATCGTTCTTAATTCTATGTCCACCACTGTATATAGATAGATAACTAGCTAGCCACGAGTAGAGCGAGAGCTAGCAGAAGTGCAGAGGGCGGCGACGGGCGCGGCCCGCCCGCGCGTGTCGGCGGGCAGTTGCGCGCTAGGGGCGCCGCACGCGCGCGCACACGACGCTCACGTTACGTTACGTGCTACAAGCTAGGTACCCTACTTATGAGTATAGGTCGGATTAGAATAAACCTAACTATCTAGCCACGAGTAGAGCGAGAGCTAGCAGAAGTGCAGAGGGCGCCATAGCGGCGGCGGCGTCGGGCGCGGCCCGCCCGCGCGTGTCGGCGGGCAGCTGCGCGCTGGGGGCGCCGCACGCGCGCGCGCACGACGCCCACGCGCGGCACACGTCGCACGCGCTGCTCTGCACCGGCTGGAAGAACACGCGCCCGCGGTGACCTGCGTAAAGAGGATTTATTTGAAACATAATTTCGCAAAGCTGGGTCCTCATTTGTATCATCTTGAAACGCTTATCCGTATCATATGTGTGGACGGTCATTTCGACCATGTGGTATCGCTCAACGTGTTATGCCAAAAACCACGTCCACACTTACGATGCTGTATCTTGCCAGCGTGTCGCCAACGCGTGTCGTCATGTATACCTAGTAGGTATGGATGGTAAATTTTTTCTAGGATCCTCGCATGCACTGAACTACAAATAATTGAGCGGAACGGTAATGCGTGCCCTATCAATGATACAATATCAAAATGCGTACATACTACGATCATTTGGCCGATCATGATACGGATATCGATACGACCCGTATCAACCAGCCTAGCATGAGCGGCTTTTATCACGCGATATGATATAGCACGTCATGCTGTCTTGCTTACCCCATTAAGGTGTAAGCAAGACAGCATGACGTGCTACATCATATCGCGTGATATAATGATGGTCATGCTAGGCAGGCAAGAGCCGTAGGTATACTCTGAAACGCAATTCCGAACCTTCGGTTAGCCCCGCCCCTTTCACTCGATTCTGTCATGACTCAAACTACTAAATGATACTGCACTTCTTTTTTGTCTAAGAATCAAACCATAGATATACCTACTTATTAATTATTTTACATTGAAAAGACTAAACTACATACACAGAATAACAAATAAAATAACTAATAAATCAACTTCAACATCCTACGCCGCTAAAAACTACAAGCTTGGCTTCTCGTTTGGCTAACCACATAGCTTTGAAACCGCACGCTCCATCATGCCAGTAGTTGTGCGTATATCATACCTACATTCGGGTTACGCCATCAGATCCCGTAAACTTCTTGGATATGCGCCCCAATTTCCAACAATGCTTAATTAACACTAAGTCGCCAATCTCAAAATCTTTCTGAAGACGCATCTATTTTGAGCGTTGTTGCAATCGCAACAAGTGGTACTCTGTCTGACACTTGTTCCAAAAATCACGAACCACTCTCTGAGTCAATTACCATCGTGACAAACTAATCACTCACTTCTTTGTGGTCTTTTTCTGGCAATGTTATTGTGGGCTCTCCTACTAAAAAATAACCAGGATGATGTATTCATAATCATCATCTAATGCAGTTAAAGGGCGAGAGTTGAGACAAGCTTCTATTTGCGTCAGCACCGTGTACAACTCTTCAAATGTAAGCGTGGCGTTACCAACAATACGTTTCAAATGGTACTTTACAGACTTGACGCCAGATTCCAAAGTCCACCGAAATTGGGTGCTCCGGGTGGTATGTACTTCCATCTAATAGGTACCTCTATCGTTCAGCATATTTCTCGGTTGATCAGGTAAAGCATTATCCCTTGTTTCCACATCTCAAATAAGGTTTTCTCTGCTGATATGAAATTAGTGCCGTGATAACTCCACAGCTCAAAACATCGTCCCCTTCGAGCGTCTTTTGAAAGAAGCAATGAACGCTTCTGTAATCACTAACTCTATGTGTATGGCCTTCGTAGCCATGCAAATGAATAGACAAATGTATGCCTTGTATGACTTGGTTCCTCGACCTTTACTCATTCTACAAAGGATGGGACCAGCGAAATCGACGCCACTTCTATAGAACGGACGTGAGGTTTTTTTCAGTATCTTTAACCGTCTGTACATAAGAGCGACGACATTTAAATTTTTTTTAAGCGACGAATATTTCTTCAGCCTGATAAGTATGTCATTTTCTCTATTTATTCTAACATTAGTCAGTTTACATCTCATATTTAGTTTCATTTCTTATACTGTATCGAATCGGGTCTGGTCATCGGGTAAGGGGAAACCCTCCAGCCAGGGGACAGGTCGATCCCTGAGGACACCGAGTACTTATATTTGAGCAGCGTCAGACAGAATACATATTAACTGGAGTCATAGAGGTCGGCCAGCGCGACCCACTCGGGTCGCTGTCGCGCAGTTGGCAGCGCTTTCACAGAGTGTCGCAGCGCCAAAACGCGATGACCATAGCTGCTTTGTTAAATTTAAATCAATATAACGGAGCAGTAGCAATGTATACTTACTGGAGTCGTAGAGGTCTTCAAGCGCGGCCCACCCTGGGCGCTGGCGAGCCGTCGGCAACGCTCGCGGCGCCGCCAGCGTGGCGCAGCGCTCGGCCCGGCGCGGCCGCAACCAAGCTACCACGCGCGACCCGCCATCCAGCACGCGGGCCGATGTCACCATACGCGCCGACTGTGCACATACACAACGAAAGTATTAGGTAGGTACCTTTGTGTGAAACCAAATTTTCGGTTTGAATTAAATCAGCTTTACCTACCGTTAACTCAGTGATTGTGTTGATGTCGGCTAAGTAGCCGGACGGAAGCTGTACGGTCAGTTGCGTGAGTCCACTCTCCGTTTCGTTTCCTTGGGCGACGAATCTGTAAAAGTTAAATGACAAAAGATAAATAGGAGTACCATAAAGTGGCGTTATGAGCGTTTGATAAAGTAAATATGACTCTAATACATATACAGACGCGACGAGATAAATTGACGCATGCAGACACGTAGGTACTTACACGCAGCAGATATTCGTATAAGAAAAATATACTCGACACAGAGATTGTCAAAACAGAGATTTTGAGAAAGGTGCTCTTACTCGACGCATATGGCCAGGCGCCCGTCACGTTGGTGGCCCCGAGCGCGCGAGCCCATATAGCTGACCCGACCTTACCCGACGCATATGGACAGCTGCATGCGGTGCGCGGTGGACACCTGGTCGACGCGCGGGTCGAGCGTGTAGCGCGGCCAGGCGCCCGTCACGTTGGTGGCCCCGAGCGCGCGAGCCCATATAGCTGACCCGACCTTACCCGACGCATATGGACAGCTGCATGCGGTGCGCGGTGGACACCTGGTCGACGCGCGGGTCGAGCGTGTAGCGCGGCCAGGCGCCCGTCACGTTGGTGGCCCCGAGCGCGCGAAGTCCTACGGCCGCCACGCCACGGCCCTCCGTCACTGCGTGGGCCCATTTAGCTGATCCGATCTGTGGAGCAAACGCATTTAGTTGCAACAGTTTCCAACTTGATGTTGCGGGGCGGTGAGGCAGACGATGGCACTAGCTCGAGTTCTAACATTGAGACAAGACAACACCACAAAACGTTAAGTCTTTGATACCTGCTGCTGTCGTTTGGCCGAAATTATGCCCGACACGCGTGTAGCCATATGCTACCTGACACTACGCGGCATGGATCAGTTTCATATGTTTAGTGTAGGACTATTAAGTTACTTATATTATATTAAAGCCCCGATAGCATAATTGCGGCTTTATAATAGGTAATTTAAATCAACTCAATTCAAAATCTGGACATAACTCACTCACTTGACTCACTCACAAAGTCAGACTTTTACAGAGCTAATGAATAAGTACCCACCCATTACAGAAAACCTTAAATAGTTATCTTCTGAAAAAGTTCTACCTGTTGCTTCTGGATGATGAGAGGGTTATTGTCACCGATCTGGATCTGTCTCAGCTCTTGAGAACCAGTAACGTTGATGGCTATTCTCAGCTTCGTTGGAGTCTTTATCAGTTCCGCGTAATGAGCCAAAGCATCCAACTGAAACATTAAAAGACTAATAAATGAATGAATGATTTTTATCTATAGTTAAATAAATGTTAACCGGCTGAATATCGGTATCTCCCGATTTCTAATGCTGATAATTGAAATCCATAAGAATATGCAGAGCATAGACAAACATTTCACCACTATTTCGTCCACTCAAGGAAAAGATTAGATAAATTATAAATCCTGAAGATTTTTTACAACTCTTACCCCCTTATTCCAAAATGTGGACTAAAGTTAAACCTGGTTTAAGACTGATGCTAATTAACTGTCTTTCATTTGGATAATGAAAGTGACAACACCAGTTTAGTACCAGTTTTAAACCAGGCCTATATAAGTCCACGTTTTGGAATAAAGGGGTAGATACATGTCTACATGTATTGGTACAACCACAGCCGTCTCTATCGTCTTCTACAAGCCATGCTATGATACGGAACGGCAACATTGCTGTGAACCGGTTTACTCCTCTGAGTACTAAATCCTATGGAGGTGGCATACCTACGAAAAATTGAGGTGTAAGTAAGTCACAATGTAAGAAAATCTTGGAATTCAATTTTAAACTACTTCTAATTGTCGTATTAATCGGTCCGTCAAAATTGGTCCAGCCGTTTCAGAGATTAGCCGGAACAAACAGACAGACAGACAAAAATTGTAAAAAATGTCATTTTGGTATATGTACCGTATATTTAATCACATGCACGTCGCAAAAAGCGGTTATTGTGTCCTTTCGCCGTTATTCGAAGCCTAGGTAAACATATTTTGAGAAAGCCCTTTCCGTTTCCGTTCGACATCAATTTTCCTATTGGTCAATTTTACCCACGTGACGTCACTTCCGTAACGTCATCATAAGTCACGTGATACGAGTTCACCTTTTAGCAACGGCGGAGGATTTGTGTCATTGGCGTCCATTTTTCGCAACCGTTCACATCTAGTCATAAACGCTGTTAGCGTTCGAAATTTAAAAATTTAAAAATTTGTACGAGTGGATCTTTTATTTTACTTTCTCGGATAAAGTAATATTATTAGTTATGAAAATTGTTCGAATTTTAAAAGAGCGTGCCTGTGAGTGAGCGCGCGAAAACATGGCGGGTCGGGCTCGAGGTCCACCTGTTAATTTCAAAGTACCTATCGTGGAAATCCAACGCATTTAGGACGACGAGATGGAGTATCAGGTTTATTGGCACATAGGAATTGAGGTAATTTAACACCTCGCCAGGTCAGTGAAAGTTTTGATTTTTATTTTCTTACCCACAAGCAAGTAAGAAATTTTATATTTTCTCACCATGAAAAATCTGTTCATGTGATAGTTAGTAGAGAGATTTTGCGATCTGCGCTGAGAGATTATATCATAATCATAATCATTTATGTCAAATAGATTTCCTTTTAATAGTGATACAATGTGATTTACGGATTTTGAAAGGATCGGGAAGTATACAGTGGGTCTCGGCTCCCGTCGTCGCCCGTGCTTGACCTTGACACACTTTTCTCTTGTTTAGTTTATAAATCCTATTTTACAATTTGTACCGACTTCTTGTGGCGATTTATTGTTACGAAAGCATTTTGAAGTACCTACATTTTCTTTAATGGTTATCATGTCCATTGGAAAAGTATCATTGCAGTTCGAAAATAATGTCAGTATATTCGAGTGGTATAGCACTAATTTTGTTAAGTTGCTTTTGTTTCAACGTTTTGTTTTTGATCATGTATCTATACCGGCACATAGTGTGTGATTACTGTTATACTTTTATTACTCCCATGTCTGTATGTGAGTGCTACCTGCATTAAAAATGGGAACAAGCGTCGCTATGTATGTATTAACTAACCAACAAGTGCAAGGCAAATAATATTTTAAAGGGAATAGTGTATTTAATTTAATGATTTTGAAAGTACATACTGTTGTTGCAAAAGTTTATTCTAAATACTTTCTACAGTTGACCCTTGCCCCTTTTAGGGAGTGTTTATGTGGGTCGTGTAATGTAGCATGGAGCAAATGATTTGATATTGAAAAATGGGGTGCTCAGCCCCCCCGAACCCCCCTACCATTGGTTCGATAATGTTTTATTAATGGATACGTAATTGGATTCATTATCCCTGACATTTTTCATATGATATTCAATGCAGATAAAAAAAAAAATTAATTAAATTAATATGAAAAAAAAAAAAAAAAAAAAAAAAAAAAACATAGCATGCTTACGCAAGTAACGGGCGGCATTTCCTGCTTACGCAAGTATCAGGGTGCAATGTTTTTGACAATAAGCATTATGAATCTTTTTATTTTTAAAATTAATTAAATTAGCCTGCTTACGCAAGTAACGGGTGGCATTTCCTGCTTACGCAAGTATCAGGGTGCAATGTTTTTGACAATAAGCATTATAATCTTTTTCTTTTTTTGGATTACGTGATATTATGATTGAAAGTAGAAACTGTATATTCAAATAAATATAAGTAAAAAGGGGGGGGGGGGGGGTATAGGTATATCGACTACACATACCTTTCATGTTTATATGCGAACAAGCCCCGCTAGTATTAGGCACGCTGGAAGCTGTGCTTGGCACTAATAGTTCATATATTTATTGAAATACTGCGGTGGCTCCCTATGGGCACCAGTGATAGCAATAATTAGTATTTTAACGAATAATAGGTACCTACTGACTAGAAGCTATGCAGTCAAAGTAATTATGCTATAAAGCCAGTTGGGATATTGCGATTCTGACTTTTAGTGTAATCTGACATTCTGCGATTTCTGATAATGCGTGTCTGGCGTTTTGCGTATCTAAAAGAGCCTGACAGTCTGACATAGCTGTAAGCAACAGCACGAGCCGATCGGGTCTGCCCTTTCGACTGTTTCATACCTAAATTTAGTTTAGATTGAGTAAATGTGTACCTATTGTTAGTGTAAAACACCGAATAAATTATTACTTTACTTTATTTCATCAGTAGAATGTTTTAGAAAATTTATAGGCAATAGTTATTTTAGCCGTCTAGAAGAGTGAAGTCATCTGATACAGGCATTCTTTATGCTTACTCATCGTCATGTATAAACAGGGCAGGCTGCTCCATGGCACCGTAGATTTATATTGTGAGACAAATTCTGACGATCACGGTCTTTTAAAATGGCAAAACTAGGTAGGGATATATACCATATTTTGTTGCCTGTAATACAGATCAACCTACAACGGGCAATAGCAGTCAACGTTACCGATATTATTTTTTCCTGTGCTCATGTAACTCATGTAATTGTGTATGTAATGATGTTGAAAATGTAAACCTTTTGTTATCATGATATAAACTATTCATGTATTCAGTCAAAAGTACTTGTACGTAAATGATTTTGACTGTCTTAAACAATAGAAAAATTACGCCTTTCCAGGCTAGAATGAATGCAGTTTGGAGATTGACAGGGTCTACAACAATGATATTGTCTACAAAGACATCTTTTTATGAACCTTTAATGAATCATTATCATAAAAATTGGATAAATTATGAATGTTTTGGAAAGAATAAGTAAAAATGGGTTTCTGAGATTGATTTCGCAAGGACACGGACCCATACAAATGTAAAATTAGTAGATCAGATCATTGATAATAATTTACGAGTTTTCAGATTGACAGTCGCTCCACAAGAACACTGTCTTGTACAATAGCAAAATTATGCCCTTAGGGCAAGCATTAGGGCAACTAAAAGAAGTTGCTCGTTGTTTCGTTGATGAGGAAAAGAAGTCTCTTATGTTTCTGATAAACAATGTCTTTGGTGAGTTTTAATATGGGTATATATATGTATGTATATATATATATATATATATATATATATACAAAACAAACAATTCTAACATAATGAACTAAATATATATATATTTAGTTCATTATGTTAGAATTGTTTGTATTCATTACGAAGTTATATAATGTGCCCGGTTAACCCATTTTTACTAAATGGATGGGTATAATGAGCCATAACTCAATGAAATTTTTTAATTTTGTATATTCATGTTTCTTTGCTAGATTGGATATAACTATTTAAGATGTTCCGTGTAGCTAAATTGACAGTAATTAACGGGAGTTTTTCATTGGTTCGATGGTAATTAATAATAAGAGAAACGCGTCTTTAGAATGGCAGTCTATATAAAAAATTGTGTCCTGCAATGCAACTTGGGACCGTGTCGGTAAAATATATAAAGTGAAACTGTCATTATCGGCCATTACCAGTCATTTTCGTTGTCATTATTATATTTATATGTATAGTTACAGTTAAAAAGTCTTGAATGGGTGGTAGGAAAATATTGACGATTCATAAGTACCTACATGCTTATTATATGTCTATGTGAATAAATCAATATTTGATTGATTGATAGATATAAGTAGTAGATAAAGTTATGACAAAATATTGCAAATCTTTTGCAATTTATCTTTTAGAGTTACATTAATTCGATTTGTATGCAAATGAGATTTGTTACAAAATAGCAGATGCTTTAAAGAAGTTAATATACGAACTACTTTTGTTTTGATCTTGTAAAATAAGGCATGTGCTTACATTATTTTCAGAAATTTACTTGACCTTTATACATGATCGCTCTTTTTGTCAGACCAGTAAGACAAGCCGGCACAAGTAGTTTAGGATGTTATACATATAACATCCTGCGATCTGCGATCCTATTTATTCGAATAATGTTAACGTTAATTTTTGCAATCAAACTTTAATGCATCTTGCACTGCACAAACATAGCAATAGTTGACTTCTTCTCTAGCACAGAGCTTTAAATAATGTCTTTTCTCTTGAATTTGGTGTAGGTAGTGAGTCAACAGTTTAACTGCCAAAAATAACGTCGTGGGTTCGATATTTTAAGTATAATATTATGTTTAATTGATCGAAGTGTTTTGTATGTAACACAACCATGTATTTACAAAATACACGTTTATTTATTTATTTAATTCTTCATGCACTAATTACAGTACATAGGTGGACTTAATGCTTCGCACCCTACAGAACCATAAGAATTACGACTTGGGCATCTTGGCCATAGGACAAGCTTTGCTTAGATTGGGGCTACACAGTGGTATATTAAAATTCCCAAAATTATTTATTTTAGTATGAACAATAATTTCCCTATAGCGGTAAAGGATATACTGAGAAACAGTCGTCAGCTTCGTAACAATGCTAGTGCTCGGGAGTTCAGTGTGTCACTAGCAGGTGTAACATAATAATTTAAAGCAACATGATTTTACAGTTAGGGAAGATAAGAGTCTTGTGCTTATGGTTTCTTGTGCCGAAAGTTTTTACAATTATTATATTGTACTTATATTTTGCTTTATTATGTGTTTTCAGATCATATCGTATTGATGTTATATCAGAAGAGACTTAGCCAAAAGATTTTCAGATGTTTTTGCTTCAAAAATATATAAGGGATAGCACAAGTTGTGTTAATGTAATGTTTGTTTCTTTTCAGTTTTTGAATATTTCAAGAATATGTAAATGATTTATGTAACATAGTTTACATATTTATGAATAAGGTTTGATAGATTGAGCATAAGTATACATTTTATTTTCTTTTCAATCATGTTCAGTCCGTGCTCATATTTTCATTATATAGGTACTTACGTACTATTGTATGACATACTGGAATGTTTGATAGTAATAGCATAATGTTTCTGATATCAGTATTAATTTGTGATGTTGAGTTATAAAGTTAAACAATTAATTCTTGTACCCCTTGTACCTGTCGAATTTGTCAAAAGGTATAAGATGAATGTCATAATTGCTGATACATGTCACATTGGCGTCCTCGTTCACCAGGCGATAACAAACAAGGTCTCAAAATATGTTTACCTAGGCTTCGAATAACGGCGAAAGGACACAATAGGAGCGTTTTACCTACCATTAAAACGCATATTGTGTCCGGAGCCTTATTCGAAGCCTAGCTTTAAGACCTGCCTGGTGTAGATTTTATCCTTAATGGTTGTCAAGTGTTTCAGATTTTGAGACTACAATGACACAAATCCTCCGCCGTTGCTAAAAGGTGAACTCGTATCACGTGACTTATGATGACGTTACGGAAGTGACGTCACGTGGGTAAAATTGACCAATAGGAAAATTGATGTCGAACGGAAACGGAAAGGGCTTTCTCAAAATATGTTTACCTAGGCTTCGAATAAGGCTCCGGACACAATATGCGTTTTAATGGTAGGTAAAACGCTCCTATTTAATGTTACAAACAGACACTCCAATTTCATTTATTTGTATAGATGTATAGAATATATGCCATCTCCATAGGATTCAGTACTCGAGGTTTACTCGCTGTTTACCTGTCAAACGGTGCAAACGCTGTCAAATCGGTTCACTTAAAACTACGATGCCAACTTTATGCGCATGGCTTGTAGAAGACGATAGAGATGGCTGTGGTACAACATACCACATCAGGATCCGGTTGCTGCGGTCGGTATGCCTGGAGTAAGTATCTGGCGACCGGTTCCGCCTTGTCCTCGAGTCGCGTGGCGAGCATGGTGCGGAGTCCGAACGCAGCGGTATTCGCTTCCAAGCTGTTACTCTTCAGCCAAGGGTTGCGCCACTCGGAGCCACGGATTTTGCGGGACCAGAATAATGTGGAACCTGTTGGTATAAAAAAGGCAATATTATGTTTTCTGGAAACAACCCTGAATTGGATTTTTCTTCTGTTGAAAAATTTAAAATTTAGTATTTTAGAAAAAATCGACCCGTCTCACAACCAGCTCCGATGGGACACGAACCCACGACCCTTCGCTATCCGGGCGACTGCTCTAACCTCTGAGCTAGGGAGTCGTTACTTCGATAATAAAAACGTCGTTACGAGAAGCGTCGAATCTATCCAATCCTTCTTACGCGCTGTATAATAGCCAGCGTTAATTTCATCAATGTGAAGATATTACTACCATCTCAGGCGAAAGAAATACCTTTCCAGATATTTGTCAATCGCTAAAGATGAAATTCCTATTGCAATGCAAGTTAAATAGTTTTTATTTTATTTATTTTTTTGTTTAGGGTTTTCTGTTTGTGAGACAGGTCGAATTTTTTCTAAAATACTTCATTTTCAATTTTTCAATATTAAAAATTGCCTTGTGACTTGTTCTTTAAAAAAAACGCTGCTAGGTCCCCTTCGTTCACTTGTCTCCCCCGTTGTCTACCAAAGTAAAGACACGTCCATTTTTTGGCGACTTGTCTCCACCGACCTGAGACAAGTACACTTCAGAAAAATATGGTCTAGGGACGCCTTTTTGAACCATGTCTTAAAATTTTTTATTGATTCTAACGCGCGCGCGTAGTGCCTATATATCGCGAGAGCTGCGAGAGGAAACGCCTGGCCATATGTTTTTGTGGAAGGAGGCCTTTCTGATGATTCGACATAATCGAGAGAGACCCTATATAAGTATTATATATAGTTACCTGTATTGTTAACGTATTTGTCCATATGCTGCAGAGCGACGGCCGCGTCTGGGTGTTTAGCAACGGCGAGCGCGTTGCTCACCACCGCGAGCGTGTACGCGTCGAGGGTCGGAGATAACTCCTTGGCGAGGAAGTCGACGGCTTTGTTGATCGCGTTCCTGTAGTGGATATCTTTGCCCTGAAAAAAAAATAAAAACTAAGAGCGAGAAACATTCCACCCTTTTCTGCCTCTCTAAACCTTGATTAAGCAGGTATCATGAAATTGGATACAACTTTTGTTCTCCTGCCGCTCAACCCATTATATTGGTCCTTCGAGCCGGATGTGAATGAGCGACCTTTGGAAAATACTTATAGAGCTGTTATTGGGCAACTTCAACCAAATGGCCTTTGAGGATAACGTACTTTTGCTTGCATCAGCGCCAAAAATGCGCATGCATCGTTTTAACAAAAAATGCGCTGTTCCTGCGGGTCGTTTTTAACAGCGGGCGGCGCGGGCCAGCCGCCGTCCGCCTGCTGCTGCTGCGTCAGCCACTCGGCCGCAGCAGACGGGGTCACCTCATCTAAATAACCCATGCGACTGACATACCTTCGCCTGCACAAGAGCCAACAGTGCATGCGCTGTGAGTGGTATATGCGCCTGCGCATGCGGGTCGTTTTTAACAGCGGGCGGCGCGGGCCAGCCGCCGTCCGCCTGCTTCTGCTGCGTCAGCCAGTCGGCCGCAGCAGACGGGGCCACGTCAACTAAATAACCCTTGAGACTGACATACCTTCGCCTGCACTAGAGCCAACAGTGCATGCGCTGTGAGTGGTATCTGCGCCTGCGCATGCGGGTCGTTTTTGACAGCGGGCGGCGCGGGCCAGCCGCCGTCCGCCTGCTGCTGCTGCGTCAGCCACTCGGCCGCAGCAGACGCCGCCAATGGCGTCACCTCCAGGAAACGGGCGCATCGGGAAATCCATCTCGCTGCTACTGCTGTCATCCTGAATAGCATGTTAATATTGTAAGAAGAATGAGTAGATATTGATAAATTATGACATATTGTGCGTTTTTTTCACGCAGGTGTACGTAAAATAGGCTAATAAAAAAATCTTAACACAGAATTTCTTTTAAAAGGGTGCGTATTAATTTGACAGTATATCGTATTCAATCGGCTGCAATTTGTATGGAATGATATTTAATAAGATACAATATGAACTGTCAAATGAATACGATTAACTTTACGCAATTAAAATCGACCGGAAACACCTTGAGAACTCTACAAAAAATGTGTGCCCAAATTGTGCGGCGCGGCATGTTTAAGCAGCACACTGAATTCACCTACATTGCCAATTTTATTAGACTCACCAAACGTCTCCTTTAGAATCGCGTTCAGTCTCCGGCGCGAAAGACCCGTCGGATCGTCGGTACGCCATTAGCCGTTGGAATCCAAGAGAAGCTAGAGCTTCAGCGTCTTTCACAATTGACACTGTTTCGTAGTTCATATTCTGGAAAACAAAGTTATTTTATGAGATACTAGCGGATCCCCGCGGTTTTACCCGCGTGGTACCCATTCCCGTGGGATTATCGGGATAAAATATAGCATATGTCACTCGGGAAGAATGTAGCTTTGTAGTGGTCAAAGAATTTTCTAAATCGGTCCAGTAGTTTCGGAGCCTATTCAATGCAAACAAACAAACAAACAATCAAATCTTTCCTCTTTATAATATTAGTATAGACAGGCAAAGAATAACTATCTAACTGTGACTAGATATCCTTTCCTGTCTCAAAGAGTAGGTATTTAATAATATTAACGAAATTTAAGCATACTTTTGCCCAGAATACACGTTATGGTGACAGATATGGTAACAGTACCAGAAAGTTTAATGATATGTGCATATGGACGTCTCTCTGACCTGCAGATATTCCAAAAGAACGCAAGCTACAGCCAACGGTCTAACAGCATGAGGCGGGTCTCCCGAGGGCGCGGGCGACGTCTGCACGCCCTGTACGGCTGACGCCAGCAAATCTCCCGTCTCCAGCAGGTAGATGGGGCCCAAGCGGGTGCCAGCGAAGGGCTCCAGAGTCATGTTGGCGCGAGCAACGCCGTTTTTGGCGTTGAGGAGATTCCAAGTCCAGACCTCTTCTTCGTATCCATCCTGTCAGAAGAATGTTAGTTCATTATGCAAACATAAACGGAGGAATGGTGCAGTCATGACACTCTTGCTTTCTAGTATTTAAGTTTTAGGTCAACACTTAAACATGGAAGGGGATGATGATGATCCTGAAGTCAACAGATTCGTAGCTAAATACTTGATACTAAAACTTCAAACTCACGGTAACATCGATGGTGGTGGAGAAGGTAGCAGAGACCCCGCTGCCCTTCGCGTCTATGAGCACTTCAGCGCGGCCAGTCTGAACCACGGTCACCAGAAATGCCGTGCTGGCAGAGCTTTCTGCCGGAACTGACAGTCGTAAGCGACTGAATGTTTCGATTTCTGGAACAAACGGAGAAGTTATACCTACAAAAAATATCCTCCAAGTCACAACACGGTATATAGTAACGATGTGTAATATGCGCGGTGTGTGGTTGTGGAGTGGGTTGGGATGGAGTGGTATGGGGAGTAAAAAGTATGGTTTTTAAAACTTACTTTTCGTTGCGTTGATATCGTTTTCCAAAGGTTCGAATTCGAAGAACTGTGCTGTGTTGTACATAGTGACTTCAAGGGATATATCAACAGTGAGAGTGCTTTTAACGACAACGACGGCTGCCACAGTCTCCCCGCGTTGCATGGTAGCTGGCAGCTCACAGCTGATGGATAGCGGGACTGCGGTAGCGAAGCTCTGTGGTGGAGCTAACCCGAGGCCTAACTGCGAGTCTACAGCGAATGCTCCTATTTTTAGGTTGGCGGGCACTTGCGGTGGAGGTGTGAATCGCCCTGTGGATCCTTTTCCATCATTGCTAGAATAAAAGAAATGCTAAATTAGTATGCGGATGACGAGGAGTCTAGTATTAAGAAGAATGGGAACGCAGTGAAAAAGTGAAATTATGTTTTTGGACGGGTTACCTTCGATCAACAATAGTACTGTTATTGTTAATCGAAGCTGGTTACTGAAAATCGCAATTTTTACCCTATCTACTATTATTAGTAGAAATTCCTGAGTGAGATTCCAACAGGATAGGATACCACGCGGGTAAAAATATTCATAAAATAAAATAAATGGAAGTATTATAGATTCTTTTACTCACTCAAGGGAGAAGTTGGCGAATGCCCAGGTAGGCAGAGGCGAGACCGTGAGGTAGTAGCGCGGCGACGGCGGTGGAGGCAGTCTGCTGAAGGCGTACGGACCCGCCAGCGGCGGACGCGTGCCAGACTCGGGCTCCTCATGCTTGGGATCCACTGGTAATCAATCACGTACAAAATTAATAAAATATCTTTTAATTTAGTTCCATGGTCTTATCATTTCAACTGGAAAATGTTTATGAATGTTACATAAGTATGTAAAATAAGCTAATATCTTGAAAAAAGAAGAGAATTATAGACGATGCATGCCAATTGGCAAAACTTACCTCCATTTTGTATAATGACACCATCAGTTAAGATCACCACACCTGCATTCTGAAAGACGTTTTGCTGTTAATTATCACAGAAATAAATGAAAATGGTAAACTAAATCAAACTGTGATGTTCATTAATACATACTTGGAAGACGTCTCTTGAAGTGTAGCTACCCAAATCTAATCCTAGACCAGGCAAATGTTCCTCATTTTAAAAACTGAGTGCTTGACCCCTGTAAAACTTTCCACTTCTCGTTGGATCTGAAAGAAAAAAAATATGTAAGCATTATCTAAAATTAATGGCAGTTCACAATTCTAAGCAAAAATAATCTAAGTAAGTAATTATACCGTATGTAAATTAAGACCGCTGCCCAACCCATTAGCATTTGCTAGACCGGCGGCTATGGCGTTTGTGTCGGCACCTAGCACCACCACTCTTGAACCCGGCTCGCCGGACACCTGCAGTTCTGCCAAAGTGTTCGGTTGGTAGTTAGATGCTGACACGGGCTTCAGTGAAACCTGGAACAGACAAAATAATGTCATTTTAACCCATCACTACCAAAAAATGCAAATTGTAGAATCATTACTTATACCTACTAAATGGTAAATGTTTCATCGAATCAAAGGCAATAAGCCAGGCATGAACTAAGCGTAATGTCTGTCGACACGACAATCATTGTGTTTCTGTAAATCGAGGCACGTAGTCAAGCTGATGCCGAGACTGATGTTTGGTGATAAGGCTGAAGATAGAAGCGCACTACTCTCGGAATCCTCAATCATTGAGTAACTGGTTATCTTATCTCTAACTGCCGGATAATAATAATGCTGAAAACATCATTGTTATGACGTCAGACTTTGATAAGATGGTGGTAGCTAGCCAGGCCGACTAAGAACAAGTCCTACCACCAACCGATTACCAGACTAGGAGCATTTTGCTGGAGCTGGCAAGTTCACAGGGAAGCGTCCCGTTGCAGAAGGAGCGTCAACCACGGACGCGGAAACGGGGCGGAGAGCGCGGCGCTTGACACAACTGTCCCGCAAACTTCGTCCGCGTGTGTAAGGGGGTTTTAGTGGGTTCGAGCCCCACATATCCCCCTCGTCTCCCCGGGCGGGGCGGTGTACGAGACCGCATTTTCCACGGGTAAAAAGGTTCACTGAGGAAAGTCAGGTCACTATTGGTGGACAACAGTAATGTGTCACCTTATGCTGGAGCAGGTTCCGCTGCGGCACGTAGACGGCGGCCGCGAGCATGGTGCTGGTGGCGTCCAGGCGCGGGTACCAGGCCAGCAGCACGCAGCCGGGGCTCATGTGGCGCGCCACTCCACTGAGATGTCCACGCTGCGGCGGGCTGGGTTCAACTGAGAGAAGTGGCTTTCTTAAATATAAAAGTTACTCCATGAAAGTGACAAAATATTTATTAAAAAACTAGCTGACCCGGCAAACGTTGTTTTGCCAATTAAATTTAAAGTAAGTATACTTTTAAATGACTTTTATTTATAGTAGAGGGCGACCGCCCGCCCGCGTAGTTACTTTGTGATAGTAGGTACTTCGTATCAACTTCATATCACCATTATCACCAATATTAGACAGATGAAAATAAATAATCATGAAGAAGTTTTATAAGACGTGACAGATAAGTCTGCGCGCATGCGCTACTGGGGTATTTTTGACGCTAGTTACAGTAGGTTCATTTTTTTGTTCTCATCATAACAAGGAATTTATAAGTACTAGGAAAAGATTAGTATTCGATTTTGACCGCGCGCAGGCGCGGAAGCGGCCATGGAAGAAATGACAGTTGAGTATCGTACTCGTATGACCTTTGCGTACGACCATGGAGCTAGAATTAATACTGAGGTAACTCAGTATGCGTACGACAGTCAAAACTATTTACCATACAAAATTACCATTTTTATTTTATAATTTTTCGTAATAAAAAGTATATGTTACTCTCCAGCTTCCAAACTATCCACATACCAAAACTCACGTCGATCAGTGGCTCCGTTTTGACGTGAAAGAAGGACAAACAAACAAACACACTTTCTCATTTATAATATTAGTATGGATTGGGCTGACAATGGGCTGACAATGGACTGACAGATAAAAAGAAGCGTCAATGAAATTATTTTTTAAAATTTTGTAAAATTTGGCAGCCAGTTGATCGCATGATTTGCATTACACTGGTATTTTCTGACATCAACAACTTGCTACGAGATATTGCTACGAAATTATTGTAGCAACAATTTTTCGTGTAGTTGACCCATACCAAAACAGTTAATTTACAATGTTGTACACGATAGTATACCGTTTTCAAACTTCAGTAGGTACACTACTGTACTTTATATTGAGCCTGGTTAGATCAGGTTAGATAAACCAATGTTCAATAAACTTTGGCTACAAAATTTTGCTACGAAAATATGTTTCGTAGCATTTATAAGTGCACTTGTAGTTCATTAGTCGTTCTAAAACGTTATTGTGGTTACAAACAATGATATATTATGCTGATTGCAGACAGTATAATAGGTATACCATTATTTTCTGTTCAGTTGGGACAGATAAGAGAAAAAATATTTAATAAACTGTAGCTACGAGATTTGCTACGAAGTTCCTGTAGCAAAAACACATTTGTTTATGATTAGAATATACCGTTCAGCTGTATTATTGCGGTAAAATAAAAAGAATCTTGTCCCATTCTACTGTCATTACCTCGAGTGTCTTTGAAGCGACTATGTCACCCCTTGCGATGACCACGTAGTTCACCAAGTCCATCGGTTCTGTAGCCGAGATGCGAGCTCTCATCTCATCTCCTTCAGACGTATCCCTTGTTAGGAGTTCTACCGTCAAGAACTGGTTGCCTGAACCGCTGTTTCTTTGCACGTTCACCACTCGTTCTGTAACTTCTTTGTACTTTATCTAAAAAAAGAGTATCGTATTGGGTATCAGTCATAGTAATCAGTAGTTTAAAAGAACACTTAATTACATAAAATGTTAAAGAGAAATCAACGATATTAATTTACCACTAAATTGAGGGTAGAGTTAATGTGTGCTGCGTCGGGTACTAAGGTATACGTGGCGACTCCATTTTTAAGGGAGAGTGTGGTTACGTTGACCGGTGCTCCGTCATCCCATAGTCGCTCTACCGTGAATTCTTCATTGACATCCATTATTTGACCTGCAGGGTCTACTACCTCGATCTGTAAATAAGACAAATTATAAGAATATTTGAGTGCACTAAATGTGACGGTTTTATATTTTCATTAAAAATTGGTAAGGACGATATGCAGCGTAATTCGTATTGCATGTTATTTAATTTTATTTCACCAAAATAATTTCATGAGGAGTTTAATAAGAAGTCTATGCATCTTACCTGAACATTATAAGGCAGCATTGGCTTGACATAATCAGGTGCCGTGACTTTCAATCTGTAAGGTGTCCTCATAAGCAATATTCTCGACGTAACGTTCTGCCTTATGAGCGTATCTTTTTCCTCGATTACCGCTTCGACGACGACCGGCCTCGCGGCGTCTACGGCTAGATCGAGGTCGGTCTTGAAGTCGTACACCACTTGGGCATTGCCGTTGAAGGCGAGTACTTTGCGAGCTGGTGGCGAGAATACTGGTTGCAGGAGTTGGGAGAAGAAGACAGCGTATGCTGACACTGTTAGCTCCCCGTTTACGGGCAAGCCGTTAAAATGTCTGGAAAGAAAATCACCCGTTTAAGGACCGATTTTTCAATGCCTGGATAAAAATTATTCGTCTGATATCGTTTAATACCTCCGAATTGAAAAGAAACTGTCATTCAAATCTCTTTTGTTTTGAGATTGGCATTTTCTTTGGTTTGTTATTAAATACTAGCTTTCCGCCCGTGGCCCGCGGGAATGTGATATTTTTCCGGGATAAAGTAGCCTATGTTCCTCTGCAGGCTACAAAGTATCTGTGACCAAAATTTCAGCCAAATCCGGTCAACCGTTTTGGCGTGATTGAGTAACAAACATCCAAACATCTAAACTTTCATATTTATAATATTGTAGGATGTAGGAAGTAGGATTTAACTGACTTATAACTACTATCCGAGGCTTATCTGAAGATTGAAAAATCAGTCCTAAAACACATGTCATAATGAAAAGTTACCTATAACAAATCATTTGTTTCAATCTAATTATAACGCTAACTCGAAATATTTTTTTATAATGTCCGTTAACTAATCTATTGACATAGAATGCCAATCTCCCGATGTTTCAAGTCGAATAAACATCAAGGTTTTGGCATGTTTTGGTACCTACGTAATTCAATGTCTTTGTTTTTTGAGCTGTTGTTGCTACCAGTAACGATTGATATTTTTATTGAATTGGAATGATGAGTTTTCTTCGGAAAATTAAATATGAAGGTTTTCGTGGAACCGTCCTTGGTCTTTGAAGTTTCATTACTTTGTGGGGTGAGAATGGTTTTTTTTGTTATTGTACTGGAAGCTGTCATGTTAAATATTTTCATTGGTCTGTAAGGGCTCTTTCCATTGGAAGTCAGCGATGACGCAAGTAGCTCACGGCCCAGTCTGTGCATGTCTTTATTAATTCACTAGCTGACCCGGCAAACGTTGTTTTGCCATATTAATTATAGTGGACCCGGTAAACTTCGTATCGCCAACATCTATTATAGATAGATATAAATGATGAAAATAAATGATCGTGAAGAAGTTTTATACACTGCCTGCAACAAATGTCACTTATTAAAAAGTAGGTAATCCAAAGCGGCTAAAACGTCAGTCATAACAATACTCTTTGACATACCTCTTTGGAAGCGGCTATAGAAGAAATGACAGTTTTGTATAGTACGACAGTTATCGATATTCTATACAAAATAATCATTTTTATTTTATAATTTTCCGGAATAAAAAGTAGCCTATATTACTCTCCAGCTCCCAAACTATCCCCATACCAAAAATCGAGTCGATCCGTTGCTCCGTTTTGACGTGAAAGACGGACAAACAAACAAACAAACAAACAAACAAACAAACAAACAAACACACTTTCACATTTATAATATTAGTATGGATTCTTAGCCCTACTTAATTTGGTGGTGGCTTGGTTGTCACCGCGGGCACCCCAATCTTTTAGATCCTTTACTGCTAATTTTATTTACTTAGCTGTCACGTTAACAGTGAAACGGCCATCGCTGAACAAAGCTTCCTTCGGCAAGTCGATGTCCATCTGGAACTTAGGCATCACGTAGTCTGCTACCAGAATATGCCGCGAGTAAGTCTGCTCGCGGGCTTCCACCTGTTAACAATGTTATCTTAATAAATTAAAACAATACTGTGAAATTGTCGAGATCGTCAGATACACGGAAGTAAAAAAAATGCAATGCAAATACATACAAGGTCTGCTCTCACTAATTGGCTATATTTAAATCTTTACTTCCTCGCTGAATTTAAGTAAGTATTTTCGTTATCAGTAAGCTCATGATGTGCACACATTTGTTCACGAACACAAATTTATTTCCAGGAAACATTATATGTCAAGTAATTGGATTCCACTGTTTATGAATTTATTAACTTACGTAACTTAACGTAGTTTGCTTTGTGACAAACTGACGATGAAAATCTAACATCTTTTATCCAGGACGACTAACCGTAAGATACTTGCATTTAAATTGATATTTGCATTTACCGGAACATCCAGTGCGGTGCATTTTTGGAACCATATCAGTTTGAACATTACCGTCGTGAAGGTCATGTTTAGAGACGAAGAGGATTATCTAAGTCTTCCTTGTAGATAAAGGAAGCATAGGATTACCTGCATCACATATTCTACCGACTACTAGAGTGAAAACAAGAAACAATCAATCAGTTTTTATATAGGTAGGGGTATTACATACGCCTAGCAAAAATAACACTATCATTTTTCGCCAGAAAAAATAAACTTTGTTTTTCAGTGTTTATATGAATGACAAAGTTATATTTGCGGTTTTTGAAAATGTGTAATTTCTCAAAAAACGGACGGATGGACACATTTTACCACTTATGAAGTGCTTATCTTTCAAAATATTGAGCGAATCTATTAAGATTTTTGGATGAACAAAAACGGAACCCTTATGGGTTGCCGAATTGAACCCATAAGGGTTCCGTTTTTGTCCATTCGGCTACGGAACCCTAAAAACATGTTTTTTTACATCCTCTGCATAACAGAAAAAGACTTCCGGTAAATTTTATATGGTAGGATTACTATTACTATGATAACGCATGAATATTGTTGGTAGAAAAAAGATTTGGGGTAAAAAGTGTTACAAAATGTACCTATCGTTCGTATATTTAACAAGCTTTTATTAACTTGCCATGTTAGTTATTAGTATGTTAGTTAGTTAGTGGGGGACAAATCTTGCAAGCTAAATTTGACCCATTTCCCAGTGTCCGATTGAGCTGAAACTTTGCATACAGGTTTGGTTTGGATAACAATACTAAAGTACAGTCAACAAAAAAGCTTGTCATAAAAACGAATTTTTACAAAAAACTTATTTAATTTTTGAATGATAATTTTTTTATGCTTACGAGTGATGATTTAATAAATAAATATTGGACACCATCATATACACTGTTCCAATACCCAGGAAACAACGACGGGTATTATTACCAAATACACCCAGACCCGAAAAAATATTGAAAAGATAGTTTTCAATATTTATCCGACCGGGATATGGGATATACAGGGCGTCCCAAAACTATGCCACATTGAGGGAAAGTACCTTAAATACTGAAGATATAAAATTTTACTGAAAGGAGACTTCGTTTTTATTTTTAAAAGAAAACGAACTGCATTCACAGAATTTTGAATAATCACCTGTCTGAACTGGGAATCGAACCCGCTGAATGTAAAAACAAAAATATTTCTTTTATTTTATTATACCGATCGAAAGGCTCGATTATACCTAAGCATTTTTTCTAAGTAGCATAGCATCTTAAATAAAAGGAAGGCTACGAAATTTAACATTTAATGTTGAATAACAATTTTGTGCAGCGTTATGGATAGCCTTTTCCGTGACTGTCGTGCTCAAAACTTTAATGGTGCATCCACACATAGAATCACTAAGTGGAGATTGGAGTAATTATTTAATTAGGTGTAAATTGCTCCAATCTTCTGTCATTAGTAATACATTGAAATGTTAAAGTGTTGAGCACGACAGTCACAGAAAAGGCTATCCATAACGCTGCACAAACTTGTTATTCAACATTAAATGTTAATTTCATAGTCTTCCTTTTATTTAAAATGCTGTTACTTAGAAGAAATGCTTAGGTATAATCGAGCCTTTCGATCGGTACATTAAAATAAAAGTTTTTTTTAAGCTATTGCATAGCTTTTATCGCGGGCTTTGAGCGCGGCGACCGAACCAAGAAATTCCGTAACGAAAAAACCTAACACCCTAGGAGGTTAACAAAACATTGTTTATCTCTTTTTGACAATAGGGGTTTACATATATTTTGTCTCTTACTAACATTGTTTTGGTAAAGAGAGATAAATATACAAAAAACCTGTTGTTACAAAGAGATAAACGTATTTTTCTCTTTTTGATTACATGTGTTTATTTTTATATAGGTCAAATTCGAATACTAATCTTTTCCATAAGTTTTTGAACAAAAAATGTACTGTAACTAGCGCCTAAACCGTAAAGCACTGGCTGAAACAGAAATAATAATAAAAAGAAGAAAAAGCAGTAATCTCAAAATTATGTCAAATTAATGTCACTTGTCAATTTCGGATTTTTATGAAAAAGTTTGGAAAAAGTTAGCTGCTAAAATAATATATTTTTGTAAAAGCAGTGCGATAATATGTTGAAAACATTGTTAAGGCAAGAGTGTGTTGGTGAATCCGTGTAATAATTAAGTACCTACAAATAGTGACACATATTAACTGATGACGATGATTTGAAATCACAAATTCTGGAAGTTGCACAGACCTAGGTGTTATTGTTGATCTCAAAAGACGAGCTGGCCTAACCTAACCAGATCAGCCTTTGAAAAGCTAACGAAGATAATAATATGGAAAGATCGCCGCACAATCTATAACACCAAGGTTCGATACACGAAAAGCTTACTATTTCCTATCTTCTTATATGGAGCTGAAACATGGACGCTCCAACAAAAGTACCACAAGAAGATTGAGATGTGGTGTATGATGATCAAACGGACTGCTCGTCACACAAATGTTTCCACTAAAAAGGAGCTTCGGATCAAACAAAGACTTTCGACGATTGTGCAAGTGCGAATTCTAAGAATGTTGAACGATTCGATAGAAGAAACAAGGAAGAGTCAATGTTTTCGCGGCTGATAGATATACAAGATGATCAAGTCCTTATCAAGTCCACAACCAAGTGTGCCCTTAGCCTTACAGAATGCACACGCAGTGCCACAAATAGAGAGATATAGAGGAGCATCGCCGCAAAAGCCGCTACCAACTTAGCGGACCATGACCACAACCACTCCGTCAACCTTAGTCTTAGAAAGAAGATGTATATAATAAATACAAACATATATAATTATATATAGGTACAATAGGTAATAAAAATCCAAATCAAAACTGGGTGTTTTATTTTTATCGCCAACTTCTTAAAATGTAGTGATAGTCTTCTTAAAATGAGTAGAACTACGATGACTGTCTTTTCGCTAACTCAAATGAAAGTGGAAATTACATCCACTTTTCATTTGAGCTAGCGAATAGGGCCATAGGGCCAGCTGGCAGCTGGGTGGCTTTAGTACAGGCTATTATGATGACACCAATTTACAGAGAGCAGTACTGTCGACAAGATGGCGGACATTCAAAAATTCGACTTTACATAAAAATTTTGCAACTAATCGGGACATTTTGTATGGAGAGTCGAAATATTTTTTCATTTCCTGATAGCCTGAAGCCATGTTTAAAGTTTTTGCAACGGTGCCCCTAACACAGGCCCGGTCGACATAGTATGAGCGACCTTGAATTTGACCTTGGGATACAAAAAGTGACTAGGATAGCGATATATTATAGAGCTGTCTCATTCTCACACTGCGATGACTTAATGTTGCCCTGTTAATAAAGGACAAAAATTAATGTTATGATAAAATTAGTTCATAAAAAAGAACTTTATTTTGCTTGGACTAGAAATAGAATTATTTAGGATTGTTTAGAACTAAATTAAAATTTATACATGTAAGTTATGGAAGATGCCTCTCATCATTTATTTCTTGCAATTGCAACACCACAAGATAAATGTCAGCCGCTGAGTTCGTCGGGTTTTCTTCTAAGTTTTTGAGGAGTTTTTGGCGCCATCTTGGCGGGTTAGGTTGAGTGGATATTTTAATTAATCGCAATTTGTTTCATAGTGGACTTTGTGACTCAAGATAGGTGTGGTTTTGTGCCCCAAGTGTTTACGCAACTGGACGATATGTGGAATGATTAAAATATGCGCTATCTCGGTAACGTGATGCCGAGTGTTTTATTGTAGTGGTGACTACCTCAGCAAGAATTACCGAGAAGACCGACTCGACATACTTGACGCCAAATACTCCAAGAAGCATTAGAATGTAACACACCTACATTCTAATGAAAACATAAGAAACTATAATAACATACATAATACTCAAGAATTGGCAGTATGGCTTGATGTCTTCGCCTGTCCAAAAAGGACGAATTTTTTTACAATACTAAGTTTTTGAAAGTTTTAAATTATTTGCGCCCACAATAAATTATTAACTTTTGCCTTTATATAACGTTGAATTAAGCGTCTTATTCCTCGGTTTCATTGTTTTGGTGAAAGTTAAGTGATGTGATGTGAGATAGGACTCCTGCGAGATAGTGACTCTGCTTATGTGATTGTGAAATTTTTTGTTTTACTATGTCGGAAAACATTCTGAAGTGCATCAAATCAAGTGCGTCTTCACCTGCAAATGAAGCCGAAATTTCACTTCACTTCACCGTTTTATAAAACCAGGAAAAACAAATAGGTACCTACTTAATCTTCGGTGGGTTTATGTTACTCGGTGCTCTGCCCCCTTCATTGTAATTGTATTTACATCAGTAAACATCAGAATTGTATTTACGAATCCATGAGAATAGCTTTCAAGCTTTCTACAATATTGATTTGATCCATTTTGTAAATATTGTGCAGGAAAATAAAAAAAATTGCATTTTGTATTAGTGAAGTAAATTTTCAGAACTGTGAATTGGAAAAAGTACCTACCTACTCATAGTATTCACATATAAATGTAAGATTTCGTCAATTGTGTTTATGAGTATATGAATTTTATTGTAACAATGTTTTCACTCTTTTATTTACAGATGTGACTAATGGGCGAAATACTGTTTTCCGCATGAATCTTGGGCATCGCCAGAGTTTCAACAAAAACTGTATTCACAACAGAAGATGCTTTGTGGATCAAGAAACATGTTTTGTGGATCAAAAACTCTTTATAAAAGCAGTATCCAATTTGGAGTCTGACAAGGTTAGTACCTACCTATTTTACAAATGCTTCAGTGAATTAATTGGTGAGATGAGAACTTTTGTCTTTATGTGATTAAATTATGTAATTAAAATTGAAAGGAAATTGTTTCTCATAGTTCTTACATACAACTAAGACGAGTCTGTTGAGTAGGTATACCAAATAACTTTATTTTTATTTTTAGGTTCTAATTCCCATCTTTGTACCAATGAAACCATATTATGTGCCAACAGCAGGCCCATCAGGAAGAAGGAAACCTGTAATGGAGAACTTGAACATACTGAATATTACTCATAATGCTATGAATGATGCTGCTCAGCAAAGTAAAACTTCATCAAGTAAATCATTGAAACCGCAGAATGAGAAAGAAAGGAAACTTTATTAAATTTACTTACTTTAATTACGTCTTCAATAATGTGAAAAAATACAGTTGATTAAATGTGAATTGTTATCTTAATGTTTGGACTATTTTAACAAGACTTATTTAGCGGGGTAAGATCTTTTTAGACCTATTTAATTTCTGTTTAGGAACCAGGACTTTTCTATTATCATATTTTTGTTTTTTCTATGGTTACTGTTCTTACTTCTTATTTCTTATTCTTATTAATAAAATGCAACAAGTCCTTGTGATGGTGTAGTCCTAGTGACCTTATTTGATGCTTGTATTGTTATAAAATATTGTAATCTAAACATTTGCACACCCAAAGTGGGAAGAATATGTGTAATTATTATTATTACATAACATCCTTATTTCTGCAAAATCAAAATGAAATAGTTAATTGTACTTACATGTCAGTTTTATCAAACTATGAACACTATCAGTTCATATTTAAAAAATTGTAAATAAATATGTAATCAGATTGCGCAAAGTTTTAGACGGAAATAAACGGAAAAGATGCATCAAAATGGTTTTATTTTAAACCAACTTGAAGATTTAGCTTGGGTTGCAACAAAATTTAACAGCAGTTACTTGTGTCAAATCAGCTGCATTTAGCAGCTTATTTGACACATGTAACAGCTGTTAAATTTTGTTGTGATCCAAAATTTTGCCTGAGTTTAAAGGAACGATTTTAAAATTTCCCGCGTAAAGTTTTACTGGGACACTACTAGATGGCGTAAGTTTTGTCTCATTTTTATTGTATGTACTTGTCATTCTTCTCCTTGTGAGTATATTTATTCTATGCCCTAACACCTTGTATACCTATATATATTAACTAGCTCACCCGGCAAACGTTGCTTTGCCATATAAATTACTAGCTTTCCGCCCGCGGCTTCGCCCGCGTGGACTACACCACGTTATCCCGAGGGAGTGATATAATTTGCCGGGATAAAAAGAACCCTTGATCCTCTCCAAGCTATAAAGTATTATGTGTCCCAAGTTTCAGCCAAATCCTTTCAGCCGTTTTGGCGTGATTGAGTAACAAACATCCAAACATCTAAACATCCAAACATCTAAACTTTCACATTTATAATATTAGTAGGACAGAGTACTTCGTATCACCATTATTAGACAGGTAGATGAAAATAAATAATCACGAAGTGAGTAAAATACATAGACTTACGTGACAGATAAGTCTGCGCGCATGTGCGTCTGGGGCATTTTTGGCGCTAGTTACAGTACATTTTTTTGTTCTAATCTTAAATAGGTGATACTAATTTTGAGTTTCACCAACTGGACACACGTGTGCCCAGTCTCTCGTGGCGAGTTGGTGACAAACCCGAAAAGATTAGTACCTATTCGATTTTGACCGCGCGCAGACGTGGAGGCGGCCATGGAATAAATGACAGTTTGGTATCGTACGACAGTCAAAACTATTATCCATACAAAATTACCATTTTTATTTTATAATTTTCCGTAATAAAAAGTAGCCTCTGTTATTCTTCAGCTTTCAAACTATCCCCATACCAAAAATCACGTCGATCAGTTGCTCCGTTTTGGCGTGAAAGATGGACAAACAAACAAACAAATAAACAAACAAACACACTTTCACATTTGTAATATTAGTATGGATTCTTCATCTATACTAAAAGGAAAGATTTGATTGTTTGTTTGTTTGTTTGCATCGAAACTACTAGACCGATTTAGAAAATTCTTTCACCAATAGAAAGCTACATTCTTCCTGAGTGACATAGGCTATATTTTATACCGATATTCCCACGGGAACGGGTGCCACGCGGGTGAAACCGCGAGGATCCGCTAGTTGTATATAATAGAAACCATTAAACCAAGCACGTGTACTATTTAGTGTACCCTTCGATCAACAATAACACCTAGTTACATACATAGTTGGAGTGACAGACATGGCCAAGCGTCGAACGCTCACTTGAGAGTATAATTATAAGTAGATTATTTTGACAGTGTCAATAATACTAAGGTATTTCAAACTTGGAACGCTTCTTGTCATATATAATGTAAGATCGTAACATTCGTAACCCTTTTTCCCCGTTTAAAAAAATGTCAGTCTGGCCATATAAAGTTTTCATTTAGTTCGTGAGCCTTCATCTAGTACTATTGTTGATCGAAGTAGGTAGGTACCTTTGTTTTTTGTGTATAGGCACATAATATATAATAGTGGTATAGGTATAGGTAATACACATTAATGCCGCGCAGAGAAAGTACCTATATCTGATATTATATCTATATAAATGTTCATCGCGCGAAATTCGATGATCAAGCTCTTAAATATATAATATCGTTGTTTTTGTTCATATTTTTTTGAATGAATAATTGTTTTGGTGTGTAATTACACTATTTACTTATGCAATAGCTTTACCGCGGCAGTCCCCGAGTGCCACACGTGTTTTTTTTATTTCAGTTGGTTCGATTCCCAGTTCATACCAGGCGATTATTTAAAATTCTTTGAATGCAGTTCGTTTTATTTTTAAAATAAAAATGAAGTTTTCTTTCAGTAAAATTGTATATCTTCAGGATTTAAGGTACTTTCCCTCCATGTGGCATAGTTTTGGGACGCCCTGTATAGGACATGGCGGGGAAATAGCGGCACCTTGAAAACCGGTGCGTACACCACTCGACCACGGAGGTCGTCCTAGGAGGTGTACTTAGTGAACAGTCATAAGATATTTATGTACTATTTATGTATATTATGTAACATCCTTAATATTGTAATCTATAAGTTTTTAACGAGTATCGTAAACGGAAAACCGTCGGAAACGGAATCTGTTTCGAATTCTGTGCTTTGTCTTTGCCTATTTTATAGTGAGTGACAGAGACAGGTGCACACATTCCGCTGTCGGGAGCGTTTCCGACGGTGTGTGAATCAGGGGGCCTAAATCAGTATATTAGTAGGTAGTATAGTATTATATTATCTGTGTCCATATCTAAGACGTATTCACCTGTATGGTCCATTGTCCCAGAGCAGGTTCATCCGCGAGAGTGAACTGATCTGTAAACACTCCTCGGTCCAAAGGCACGGCCAGTTTCTGCCAAACTGGTGATCCACCGGCGTCCAGAAGACTCACATCTACTGCAGCATTGAGGGGCAGCAGGAATCTACAAAACGAAGTCGCACATAAGACTGTGTTTTTTTGGGAGGTTGAAACACTAGCATGAAGTCTTTGTTTTTTTTTTGTTTCGCAAGTGCTTCTTCATTGATTGTTTTTATTTTGGCCTACGGAAACAAATCCAATTTTTATAATTCAAACTTCAACGTTTCTAACAATTTTAAACCGCCTCTGTGGTCTAGCTAGTGGTTCACACCATCGATTTCAGACCCAGTAGGTCCCGGCGATTCCCAGTGGTGTACAAAATTGTAACTATTCGGTTTGGCTGGTAGTAAGACTTGTTCTTATCCGCCTGATTAGCTATAACCATAGATAAGACACTATATATACAGGAACAACAACAATCTAATTTAAGTCTGACGCCATAACAATGATGTTTTCAGTAGAGATGCAACGATACGGCTATTACGATACCAATACGAATGACGAATGAATACATCGTAATGTGGATTAAAAAAACATATTCCTGATAATTATTAGAATTCGCAATTCAAACATATACCTACTGATTTTTTGCATGTATTATACTCTTTATTGCACATTAAAAAAACACACATATTATAAACAAATATAATTAAAACAAGTGAGCAAAGGTGAACTTATCTCTAAAAGAGATCTCTTCCAGTCAACCCAGAACGTGTAAGAGATAGATAAATAAGCAGGTGGCGTAAAGTGCAAAACTACCTATATGAAATAAATAAATACAAGACAATACCTAATAAATAAATACCTAACACAATATATAATAAATATTTAAAATAAATATTATATACATATATAAATACAATACATAAATTAATAAAATAATAAATATAATACATGTAATCAATTTGTAAAATATAATATCACGGTTTATTTAGACCATACAATAGAATCGGCCAGCAGAACTCATCAAGTTCATTTCCTCCAACTTGAACCGCGTCAACAAAAACCCGGTTATTATTGGTTCCTTCTGGAGACCAGCATTTGTTTCTCGGAACAATGCCTCCAAGCGATAGATACCTACTATTAAACCAAAGACGGGTCAACGACCTTTCACAATCACACGTAACCGCTCTCACGCGAAGCAACTTGCGCTTGCGAGCCGTACGGTGGTGATGTAGAAAATGAAAGTCTTTTAGAGACCAAACTAATGGACCGTGGTCTTGATGCATTCGTTTCGATATCGAAGGTATTAAGAAAGTTTTATTGCCGTGTTAAAATGCAACATTTAAAGTTTGACAATAGGGGTTTTCAGTCATTTTTGTAATAATTTAGGTTGCTTTTGACGATAGTGTGACGAATCAGCTGATGTCCTATTTAGGTGGCAACTACTCTACCTACACTAAAAGAGGAAATTTGAAGGTTTGATTTTTGTTGACACAACAGCTACTGGACTGATTTTTTGCACAATGCAATTTAGAAAAAGTTGTGAGACGGGTCGATTTTTTCTAAATACTTACTTCATTTTCAATTTTTCATTTATCAATGTGTTTAAATAAACCTAGTTTTCTATACTACTTACTTGTCTAAAGCTACGACTGCAAAATTGATCGTGTCTCCCGGCTTATAGACCCTCTTGTCTGTCTGGACGAAAACGCAGAAGCTCCGTGGCTGGTAGACCAGTGGCGCTGCCGATGAGAACAGTGGACCCGATGTGGAGCGGGCCACTAGCGAGTATTCTCCAGGGCCAGGGTCGTCGATCTAGATGGGTTAATTTATATTATTTATTTGGCTCACGATGTAAAAAAAATAATATGGAGTTGAAAATTTTAAGAAAATCGTCTTTTTAAAATAGTCACAAGGCAACTCACAGCTATAGCATTCTTATACAAACGCTTGCTGATGTTAGGTACCGCAATCGCCATTTTAGGCAGGTCGCATACGATTTCTATTGCCAAAATGTTTGAAGAAATTCTACATAATAAATAACTAATAAATAACTTCTTACAATCACACCAATTATCTAAGCCCATGTTAATTTCACGAAGAAACTGTGTCATGGAAAACTTGATAACGGATAAATATACAGGGTGTTTTTTTGTAAGTGCAATACCTCTTAGGTGGTGATTGTGCTCATGAATATAAACAACTTTTACTATGGGGCCAACTCTGCAACTCAACAAAAAAAATCAGCTGTTCCATACATTCTGGTCAGGTAGGTATTAACAAATTGTATGGAACAGCTGATTTTTTTTGTTGAGTTGAAGTTGCAGAGTTGGCCTCATAGTAAAAGTTGTTCATATTCATGAGTACAATCACCACCTAAGAGGTATCGCACTAATAGAAAAACTGTATACTTAAATACTTTTTGTTTGTAAATACATAGGTACTTAATATACATAGTGAATACCCAGACCAAGACAAATAGACATGTTCATGCACACAAATATTTGTCTTGTTCGGGAATCGAACCCGAGACCTCTGGCGCAGAAGGTGGGTATAATAGTCTACCCCTGCGCCAAATCGGTCGTCAAAATAATATTTAACATACTCACATCAAAATCAACCAGTCGCGATGTAGCCGGTGGAACCTGCACCTGCCGGCCCTGTGTGAACTGCTCGCCGTTGCTGCGACGGCCTTCCACTGCAACGTACAGAGTGTAGGCTCTCGAGCCGCCTCCGATGGCAACGCTGTATGAGCTGAAGGGGCGCAGCACCCGCGGGCCTACCACTGAGATGCTGGATAGCAGAGTAACGGTTTAGTTGTTCATATTATGAATATTACTTTTCTGTCTTCTTTAGGTTGGGATATTTTTTGAAGTAGACGAAAACAAAATGAAATTTTTAAAAAGACTTGATAGCATATTTTTGAAGAGTACTTTTAGATCATATTGTTATAAATAGATAAGATAATTTTTACTAAAATAATCATAAATTGATGGTTGTAACACGGGGAATAACGAGAAATAAATAACTTCTTTTCATTTAGTAGCTATTGTTATCTGGATAGGAGACAGAAATGGAAGCGTTATTAATATTACGAGATTGAAATGTGACTGATGTATTATTTTAACGTACCATTGTACGAGAGCCGGAGCCAACAGAACTACAATGATGCTACGAAGCGTGGCTTGGAACATCATTCTGAAATAAAAATCATTATAAATAATTTAAAAAATGTAGTACTTATTGTTTTGAGGCCAATGCAGATTTTTTCTAGTTTTTGTTACTACAAATACTTATTTTATTTTTTAGTTTTTTGCATTCACAATGCAATTTTTATTACTGAAAATTGGAAAATGAAGTTTTAGAAAAAGTGTGAGACGAGTCGATTTTTTCTAAATACTTCATTTTCCATTTTTCAGTTACAAATACTTAATTAAGATGAATCGAATTTGAAAGATCTTAGACATATATATAATAGTAGATATAAAATAATACTAACTATATTACGTGTAATAGCATTGCAGTGGCTGCATTGCAGTAGCTGCACTGCAGTGCTATACCTGGGCCGGCAAGTAAGGCACAGGCCAGTCGGCCGACCTAGGTACCGCTCTGGACAGACAAAGTGGCCACGGATCTATGGGAGCGGCAGCTGCCTGACTGAGAGGAAGTCGCGATATGCAGGGAGCAGTGGCGCCTTATGTTGTCGGAGGCCAAGATCCACTTCAGGGTCACCGCGCGGCGCCGTAAGTGCAGCGTCGTGATGGTGAACCGTCCATGCTACAAGCCTCGGGTTCCATTTTGTGATTATTTTCTATTATACTTATTATATTATATTTTTGTGATTATTGATTTTGTTCTTATTCGATTCCTTTAACCTATAGATTACTAGTAGTGCGTTACATTACATAACTGGTAATCATGTAAATATCTTGATGCACAACTTCGCAATTATCACCTGTAAAGTAACCATTTACCAATCCGAATAAAACGTATATATAATTTAATCAAAAGTAAGAAATTAATGAAATTTTAGAATTATCGTTTTCACATAATGGCCTAGTGTAAGTTGGTGTCTGCTCAAAATACTCACTATAGTGGTTTTCATTGTATTACATAGTTCCACATATAAAATACTAGCCTTCCGCCCGCGGCTTTGCCCGCGTGTACTACACTACGTTATCCCGCGGGAAGGTGATATTTTTCAGGAATAAAAAGTAGCCTATGTCCTTTCTTAGGCTCTAGACTATCTCGGTACCAAAATTCATTCAAATCAGTTCAGTAGTTTAGGTGTGATTGTGTAACACACAGACAGACAGAGACGCATTTATAATATAATAAAGTAAGGATACATTCCACGAACTTGATAATGAAGCATGATTTTTATTATATAATTCACCTCATGTATATCAAATCACATGGTACCAATGACTTGTTGATCATTAAAATTTGATAAAGTTGGAATCATAGAAACAAAGTTTGTAAAATTTATCTATGCTATTTAATTTATATACTTACTTAATTTTTTTCTAAGAAGAAATATGATGTAAAAGAAAAATAACTTATATTAAACTTTTTAAAAATAAATGACTACATTGATAAAAATACAGCATGATTAACTTTACAAGGAATTTATTTACTCAGCTTTGTTTTTTGCTCACAGTTTAAGTTATGTTACAGAGTCGTGGGTGATACATATGAATTGGATTTACATATTTGTCGTAGCGATTGAGCTCACCGGCCTTGCGTCTTAGCCTAGCTGACTCACTGTGACAACATCTTGCGTTGGCGGACATGTCTTTTGGTCAGGTGTGGTAAAACAAACTTAACACTAACTTAGATATGAGTGTGCCTTGCAAAGGAAAACATTCTTATTTGTTTCTGATTGCGCAATGGGCTTATATACCCGTCTCTACATTATCTTTGTATGATTTATGTTTTTTCAGGTAATTTATTATAGAGATCTCTTTTATTCCTTTAGCATTTTTTGTTTTGAGTACGAGTGTAAAGCACTAACAGGTAGCGCTGCAAGTACAAACTTTCTCTCAATACGCATTGCGTACTCTTTGTGATGTTTACGTTCACCATCAACAAAACAATCGTTGCAGTAATGCAAGATTCCGAACGATGATTATTTCTTATGTACTACACACTTACCTATAACATGCCATATTATTCACACGATTTTACCATTGCGATGAATTAGAGTTTTTCGGTACAATGCACTTTGATGATATAAATCTGCACTAGCTTTTGAATGTAAAGCTTTGTAAATACTCGCTTACGTGTGCTGCGGAAAAAATGCATATGCATAACATTTGGTTGACCTCACCTGTCTGGCACTTCACTTGTTTCCAGAAGTAATTAATATGTAACTTAACACTATATCACAGATCGTTTCGTATACGCGCGCGTGGCGAGTTGAGGCGCGCGGTATGGCTGCGCTGTGCAGTGGTACTAGCGCGCGGCGCCCGCGCCGCAAGTGGGGCGCTAAGTAAGAAGCCTTGCGAAAATCCGCCGCCGCCCGCCACTGGCCGCACTGCACCCACGACGGGTAAGCGCGGAAACAACCTCCATACGAACCACATCGCATACAAATTTCTGTTTTCATTTAAATACTTACTTAATTCGCACTTTAACGAAGAAAGTAAGGTCAAGCTCGTTATAGTAGCGCATACCGAGCTACGAGTACCTAGTTACATAGAATAACGTAGTTACCCCGGAGGCTGTCTCGGAGTAAGCGTGCTGCATTCGTAGAACAAGTTTTAGCTTATTAGAGTGCATTGGCCGAGATGTGCATCTACCATAGAATGCCGAGATGAATAGAGGTGGTTTGAAGTAACACCTCTTAAAAACGGCAGATATGTGAGCGATTCTTTGTTTCAAATTGTTGTTTTTCTTTCTTTGCAAAGGCCAGCGTCTCGCGTCGCATTTTGAGACAGTTCCGAGGAGTCTCTTCTGTGGAACAGGTTTGGAATACTTAAAATAGCGACCGGTTCACCCACTTACATCATTCCTTTTATGTTCGATAATATTGCAACTAGTTATGTATTCAAAAGTTTTCTTTCAATTTTGCTTTTATTCAGCACTTTAATAAATAAGATAAGCACATGAAGTCTTTAAATTATCATACATTAATAAATTACATAAATTAACGATAAATTGATGGATTTTAAAATCATTATATTGGAAAATCCAAACAGTAATGCATATTTTCCTATCAGTACCTACAGCGTCCTCAAAAATGGTAACTACTACCATACCAAGTCTAATTATTTGGCTTTTACTTTAAAATGAATGAATTTTATTCTATTGTTTGCATTTATTAATCAGCAAGAAAAGAGTCTATAGCCCCTATATTTGTGGCGGCCGAGTTCGGAGTCAGTTGTGCGGTAGGCGGCGCGTTGTCCGCAGCGTGCAAGCTTGCGGCCATCGCTGCGTTGTCTGCCAACGCTGCGGCTAGCGCGCGTTCCAATCTTGCTGAACCGGCTCTCTCGGCTTCAAGAGCAGCGCGAAGTTCAGTCAACGCTCCGATGTCATCCTCCTTTGTTTTAGGGTTGATATCCTTTGATGTTCTCAGTTGCAACTCGGCTACGAGAATTCCTAGTCTTGCGATTTCAGCTACAAGACAAATGAGACATGGTCGAGTTATCATCATTTATCATCGTTAAAAAAACGTGAAATAAATGAATAAAGTAGGTACACTTTTTCCTAAACTTATTGAAATGGTTTTATGGAACGCTACATTACTGAAGAGTAGTGTTATATTATGGTAAAATATTGTGTAAATTTATTGTGCGAGCCGTTCAAATAATTGATAAGTTTCATATTAGTTAATATAATAATGAATAAGATTTAATTTTTTATTTTTCTCTGGTATGAAAGATAGGTATAAATAGGTAGAGGTATAAACAACGAACAACCCAACCTACCATTATTACACCTAGTAGAAACCCAGGCATTTCCTCACCGTTAGCAGCCAGCAGTTCTTTAGTGACGTGCTGCAGCTCAGCGGCTGCGAGCTTCCTCTCCCGCGCGTGCGCAGCGGCAGCGAGGCGGGCGCGCTCGCGCAACTCTGAGCCGCCGCTGGCGCACCTCTCGACTCGACGCAGTTCAGCTTCCAGGCGAGAAGACTCACTAGGTAGCGTCAAATTTGGTTTTATATTTCCTTAGATCTTTAAACACTGTATATTGTAAGTAATAGATATCAATGCAATCCGAGGTTTCGGTTCGACTCCCGTTTGACCAAAACGTAGACTAGTAGTTTCTCTCTAGTATAAAATAATTGGAATTGGAACAGACTTTTCGAATACAAAAGTTACTAACAAACAAAAAACCAGAGACTACATGAGCTTTGGTACCTACTTATTTATTGTGAAAGCTAACGTAGGTACACTATAGCTACTAAATAATACGTACTTGCGCGCTTGCTCCTTGGCCTTCCTTATCTGGTCCTGTAACTCAGCGTGCTACTGTCACTGCAGCGCTGCGCCGTCTGCGCGGGTGCAGAGTGCGCAGCACCTGCAGCTAGCTCCCCATCGAGCTAACTTGCTAGGTAATTTCTACGCATCGCTAATAACAAGTGGAAGCGTTTTGAAATCTACGTACTTGCGCGCCTGCTCAGTGGCCTTTTTGATCTTGTACTGCAACTCAGCGTACTGCATGTCGATGCAGCAACGCCTACGTGGGCTGCAGGACCCCCACAGCTGCAGCTCTCTCTCCAGTGAGCTAACTTGCTGGATATTTTTTGCGCAACGCTCTTCTTACAGGGTTCGTTGACGTTCGTAATAAAAACTACTTACATGCGCGCTTGCTCAGTGGCCTTCCTGATATGTTCCTGTAACTCAGCGTACTGCCGTTGCAGCGCCGCCTGCGTGGGCTGCAGAGGCCGCAGCAGCTGCAGCTCCCTCTCCAGAGAGCTAGCTTGCTGGGTCATTTCCGCGCAACGCTCTTCTAACAAGGCTCGTTGACGTTCCTAATAAAATTCTCTACTCTATATAAATACGCTACGCTATATAAATAAATAACTTTTTCACCTCTCCAGCTCGAAAAGGGCGCTTTTGGCGCCTAAAAACTCGCAGCAAAATCGACTTTTGCTGCGAGCGTGAGGCAAAGTGTTTTTTTAATTTCTTACACCAGGGCATTTCTACGGAGACGACCGATTGACCTACTGGAGCGAAAAAAGTACCTTTAAAATTTAATTAGGTACTTGAAAAAAATCACACATATTTATAGGACTCTTGGCCTGATGGAGAGCATATCTAGAAGACCGCCAGGTTTTACATATCGCCTAAAAAAAATCTGAAAGTTCAAAATCGGGCAGAAATTGGCTTAAAATGGAGTGTCCGGTTTCCAGAATTTACTCGTTATTGTTTCATAACTTTTAAAATAATAACTTGCTTGTTATAATTCTCACATTCACAGAACAAGGGATAGACAATAAACCTTCTTACACCAATTTTTGAAATAATTAAGAAAAAAGAAATAGAGTGACAAGGATGAGACTTTTAAAATTAGTATGAGCAAAAAGGATAGATAGATAGCTTTATGTCGATAGACATGAAATATAAAGCTTAAAAAATAAATACACGGATACCAAAGGTTCGAATAAAGAGTATGGACGAAATTAGGTCGCATGCTTGATATAAATATAAAATAAGAGAAATTAATGAATTCTAATAACAAATTATATAAATACGATTGTACTACTATTGCTTTTTATTAAACACACAATATTTAAAATAAATGATAATATGAAGTGAACATTAAACCGCTTACTAATATCATGTTTGGTTTTTATAAAAATTACATGCAGTGCAGTTTTTGAACGCAATGCAAACAGTTATTATTAATTTTGTAATTTTGATGTTTTCTTTATTTATAAATGTTGCCTTCAATGTTGTTTTTCTGACCTGTAACACTTTTCTCGCTAGTAGAGGTGAAAAGTTGTATGTTTAACACGAGAGCAAAATTTTCTGATGTCTCGTGCCTTTAAATCACTCACTGTGCTCAGTAGTCTATATTTGAATCACTCGCTACGCTCGTGATTCAATTTTAGACTACTTCGCTAGTTCGTGATTTAAATTCAGCACTCGCAGCGAAAAATTATTTTGCTCACTTGTTTAACAAATAACTATTTACAATCACACCAATTATCTAAGCCCATGTAAATTTCATTAAGAAAATTATTCAGTTTAAGGCGCTACTCGGAAAAATATGGAATTTTTGATTTAAATCTATAGGACGGTTACGGTTGTTACAAATCTGGTAATAAGATATATATTTCTTCATACCTTTATCTAGAATGGTATAGTTTCAAAAACACGATTTTATGATTTTGCCTCGACACTTTTTCTTTTCGAAAAGACCTCTAAAAAACACGAAAAGTGAAGATTATTCTTAAATGGGGTTACTTACACTATTGGAAATTGGTTTAATTAGTGGACACCAATAATATTGAGGATCGTATAGAAGCATTTTTTTTAATCGCTGTAGTTTTTTAATACGAAGTGATTTTGTGTTTTTTTTGCCTAATCTGCAAAATAGGTCTCGCTCCCGCGCGCGTCGTTTTCTCATTGCTATCTCGCTTCAGCACATTTTTTCCGAGTATCGCCTTAAATCAAAAAGCCGCCAAATATCGGTCAGCCAATTCAATAATAGAAAAATTATTGAATGGATTTTATTTTCCAAGATTAGACCTATAGTTTCAGTTTGTTACTACGTCATAAAGCCATCACTCACTCACTGCAAGATTCGAGATAAAGACTAAATTACCTCTATTTTTTTAAATAATAGCTACCGCCAAATCCATTTGCATTTTGAGGCCAGTGAGTTCCTCCTGAGCTTGTGACAGCGCAGCAGCCGCTTGGGTGGCGCTGGCCGCCGCCGCAGTAGCGGTATTTCTGGCCTCAGAGGCCGAACGCTCAGCGGTCTCGCGAGCGGCCTCAGCGCTCTCGGCGCGGGTTGATTCGGCACGTAGGGCCTCCCGCAGACGTACTTCAGAGCTCTAGACAGTACAATCATAAACCTGCTTTGACATTGGACAACGTCTCGTCAGTCAGGGCTCAAAATAAAGATCTACTTACCTTTATTTCACAGACAAAAATATAAAACGTCTAGTTCACCAAGCCTGTTACGTTAATCGTCGGTAATTTGGTAGGTTAACCAATCACGTGCGTTAAACTAACCAAATAACCAACGGATTAACGCAACCGACTGTTGGTAAACTCGGGCTTTAATATAAGATTAATAGAGGTAATACTATCACTAGGGGCTCCGCGCAGTTTTGCCCACATTGTATCCGTTCCCGTGAGAATGTAGGGATAAATAAAAATAGCGTATGTCACTCAGAAAGAATGTAGCTATCTAATGGTGAAAGAATGTTTAAATTCCAGTCCAGAAGTTTTTGATTTTATCCATTATCAAAAAAAAAAAGAAAAACAAATCTTTCCTCTATCTATAATATTAAGTGTTTATAATATTTACTCCGATCAACCAGGATATTCGTTGTATGGAGACGTCCGGAAAATTCCCCCGTCGCTCTAACACGATTGTAAAGTAAGTAATGCTGATTCAGGATGTGCAAGAATCCAGGAATATTTCCAACGGCAAGTTAGTCATTTTAGACGTGCCGTGAGCGCGATAGCCTTAATTTGAGCGACGACCGACGGGGAAATTTTCCGGCTTGCATAATCCCCGTTGATCGAACTATTTAACCACCTTTGGGGTGTAGTGGTACACATCACCGGCACCTATCCGACCTAGAGCTCCTGGGTTCGATTCTCAGCGGGGGTATGTATTCGGTTTGGTTGGTAGAACTTGTTCTAAGTCCGCCTAGCTGTGCGTCTTCACCTTCAGCCTTATTATTGCTTACCGTCCGGTGTGATTAAGGCTAAGTGCTACTCCGTTGTAGATAAAAAATAAACTGTAATTTCAATAAACTGTAAAAAAAACTATCATTTATTAAACAAAATTACTTACACTGATAGATTGGTGTTCTCCTATTAGTTCTAAAAATAATTGTTCAAATGTATCAAATTCCTTCATATTGAACCTATTGTAGTTGAAAATACTTTTCCAGATAAAATATTCTTTATCTTTAGATAGAATTAGGTACATGGAACGAAGCAATGAACGTAACGTATTGCATGCTAATGCTAACAAAATTTAAAAGGCGGTAAAATTCGTTTTTCTTTTGTTGGATCCATAAAGAGGCTATGGTCTGAGATCATACTGCCTAATCATATACCTAAGTCGATTTACATTCAAAAGTTGATTTTATTTTTATTAGACCTTTATATTTTTTGTAACACTAACGCTACTGGCTTCTAAGGACTTTGGCCGTAAATACTTACTTGGTTATAATATCACAGACAGAGTATGTAGTAAATTCTAATGATCAATTTATCATTTACCAAAGGAAAACGCAGCTTTAAAAAAAAGACAAAAAAACTGGTAACGTAAGTATTTGGATTAGCCAATACTTTTGGGATTTTTCAGTGCGTGCTTTCAGAATACGGCACAGAGCTTTTCCTCTGCTCCTTTAATGGATCAATAAAATACTTTATTTTGATAGTCTTTCCTTAATGTTCCGTAATAAAAGTCTATTCCGCGGTACCAAAGGTCTCTAGATTATTGGGAAGTACCTACCTATTATGTAGTTTAATAATTTAATTAATAATTTAATTTATTTTACCTTAATCTATACATATAATAAAACAGAAACGGACAAAAAGTCTGTACATGAACTATGTGATGTGTACAGGATATAGACCCCAAAACGATAGATATTAAAATTTTTGTCTGTTTGTCTGTTTGTATGTTCGCTTTTCACGCAAAAACTACTGGACGGATTTTTACCAAATTTTGTGTAGTAATAGCTTATAACACGGGTCAACATATAGGGTACCTTTTATTGCGGGAAATTTAATTATTCCTACGGGAAAATACAAAAACAGGTTCTTACTAAAATAGATGGCGCCACATGATTATAAAAATACGTTATATTTAATCGCTGTCTCAATTAATAATGAATCATGTTATTTTTTTTTACCTGCTTCAAAACATAATATAAATTAAAACCCATCCAGTCTCACATAAAATCATAAAAATAATTTCATGTTATTTACGTCATTATATCTACTAAGCAATAGATGGCGCAGGAAGTCAGTTAGATTACGATATACCTCTCACAAAAGAACATTCGAATGATTATATTAATTAGGGTGAAAGCCCCCTCTGTTGCCACTTTAAGATGCTTTTCACTTCTTTCGCATCATAACTACTAAACAATAGATGGCGCGGGAAGTCAGTAAGATTACGATATACCTTTCACAAAAGTACATTCGAATGATTATATAAATTAAGTAGGGTGAAAGCCCCCGCTGTTGCCACTTTAATTTTTTTTTCACTTCTTTCGCCTATGGTCTTAAGTAGGTATCTAAAATTGTCAAGAATGTATCTTATACTTTTCTTTAAATTTTTAAATTTACAATACAAGAAAACTACTTAATAAATTTAACCGACTCCAAAAAGTATTTGTCAACTGAAAAGGAAAAATATAATATATATTATAATTAAGGTACCTTTTTGAGGTCGGTGCCAGTCAGTTTATTTTTTTAAATTACTATTTATTTCCTAAGTTTTAGTGTATATTGTACAAAAAAATACCCACGAAAAATACTAAACCGATTTTGATGAATCTTAGACTGTTCCCAAAGTTAGAATACACCTAATTTAAATCAAATAGAATCATCTCGATATGCCTTTAGATTTCGAGAAATTCGTGGACATACATAGTAAAATATATAACTAAGTATTCATATACTTACGAAATTTTGTTTTATTTTAGTCAATTAAAAACCTATTTTTTAAACTTAAAATGTGCGAAGGGTGCCGATTGATGTGTTTTTTGTCAATCAAATTTTAAAAGATACATCGCGAAATCAATACTTAACTAACTTAGATAAAATAAAAGAAACATCTAATTCGATGTAAACTGAAAAGCGTTTATTGAATAATATTCCTATGTCATAAAGAATTATCACTATTGTTATTATGACTTAAAAGTCATAGATAAAAAGTATATTATCAAACAAAAGTTATTAACGAAATGTTTTAAGCTAAGTAAGCACTCGGGGCAGTGGCCAAAACTGAAGTTCTCACCCTATTGATGTAAAATTTATATTTCGCATTTCCACTCGACGCTAGATGTCGCTACAGTAAGTATAGTGCCACAAATATAACTGAACCGGTGACAGTGGTCCTGGAGGAGCCACTAGCAATACAAAATTAACTGTCAAAATGGACTGCCGGCAGTCAACAGTATATTTAGTACCAAAAAATAACCACTGTGTGAAATAAGTTTGTCGCAATGTAGACAAAATGTCACCAATGTAGTTTTGAAAAATTTGCTCAAACGCTAAGTGGCCAGTACGTAGTTACCTACACCTACCATTTTTATGTCATTTAACCGGCTCTGGCTACTTAGGCCTTCAGCCGTAGGTACCATCCAATAAAATAAAGGAATATTAAAAATAGTTTTCTATCTAACTTATTTATTCATTTATTTACTAGGAAAGCTTACATAAGTGATGATTGATTAAAATTAAATAATTAAATGGTATATCATTACATTTTATACCTGTTACTTAAAGAAGAAATGTCTCCATATCAAAATACTAGCCTTCTGCCCGCGACTTCGCCCGCTCGGACTAAACGACGACGTTATCCCACGGGAATGTGATATTTTTCAGGGATAAAAAGTAGCCAAAGGCAGCCATTACATCCAGATCGCGATCGAGATTTACTTTGTAGATATTTTGCGATCAAGATCGCGAGCCGTCAATCACCTTCGTACACAGTCAATCTGCATCGCGATCATTGATCATTGATCCAGATTGACTGTCTAATGGCTGCCTAAGTATGTCACTTTTCAGCTGCCAAACTATTCCCATTCCAAAAGTCACGTCGATCCGTTGCACCAATTTTGACGTGAAAGACGGACAAACAAACAAACCCACTTTCACATTTATAATATTAGTATGGATACACACAATCTCTTTTTCATTTTATAGTAAAAATATGATTCAAAGATTCAAGATTCAAGATTCAAGATTCAAATTTGTTTATTCAATTTAGATTGTTATTTACAATACTTGTGAACGTCATAGAAGCTACGCCATCGGTTCGCAAACCCTACAGCGGGAGGCCTTGGAGAAGAACCGGCAAGAAACTCCAAGGGTTGTTTTTTTCTCCCTGTTTTATTTCATACAGAGTCGTCAAATTGAAAAATGACCTTAACATGGTATGACTAAGGTCAGTTTCCATCACAATTACACAATGGGTTATGATAAATACAGTTAAGTATAGGCGAACTAATGATCATAGCGGTGAACAATTTTCAATTAAGTACTTAGGAACTCTACTTAAAGCTTTAATATTAGTTAAAGACAAAAGACAATTCTACTATATACTGCAAGTTGCGCCATACATGTTTCAAATGTAATCCTACTAATATTATAAATGTGAAAGTTTAGATGTTTGGATGTTTGGATGTTTGGATGTTTGGATGTTTGTTACTCAATCACGCCAAAACGGCTGAACGGATTTGGCTGAAATTTGGGACATAGACGCTTTGTAGCCTGGAGAGGAACATAGGCTAATTTTTATCCCGGAAAAGTATAACATTCCCGCGGGATAACGTAGTGTAGTCCACGCGGGCGAAGCCGCGGGCGGAAAGCTAGTTCTTAATAAAATGAATAAAAACAAAAGAAAACACATTTTAAGGCAAGCAGATAAGAGCAGACCCATTCCCACTGGCAGCACCCGTTCACGAGCATGACGCATGAACCAGCCATCGCTTCGCTCAACCATATTTTAGGGAACGTAACGACCCGCCTCACACGCCACCACCGTAGAAATGTTTTAGTGAGCATGACATACTCAAACTGCCTACCTTAAATGACCGAATTAAAAGCTTAACTAATATAAACGCTAATAATATAAAATATAGGACACGACTCACAATATCATACTAGGAACATTTGCTACGAGTGTTACGACCAAGGTGTTTTGTCGTTCAAATAATCATTTACAGTGTAATAGCCTTTTTTGAGGAGGCCACTCTTTATATGATTCTTAAACTCTAGATATGGTAAATCCAAGATATCACTTGGGATTTTGTTATATATGTGTATACCTTGACCAACGAAAGATCCGTGCACCTTTTCTAAACGGTACCGAGGCATTACGAGCTTGTTTCTATTTCTAGTATTACGATTGTGTAAATCACCATGTTTGGTATACAAGTTAATATTGCGACGTACAAAAAGAATGCAATTTAATATAAATTGGGATGCAGCTGTCAGTATACCTCAGATACAGTACAGTCAGATTGGCCTGATATTATGCATTACTAAGTCAGAACTTCTGTTTGAATCGTGAAAGCGCGCATATGCGCAAAACGATAATACGCGCTCTAATCGCGCGCGGCAAAAGTGCGCTTCACCACTGGAGCTCCATAGTAGTGGTCGGAATGGACGTGCCTCGTGCGATCCAAGAGCACCAAGAGAACAAATTAGATCCATGATCCCCAATCTTAGATCGTGGTTGGCCAATCCAAGATGGATCGTTTGGTGTGGTTCAGTCTTATGAACCTCGCGTAGAATAGATCTATTGCCCGCTAGCGAGCAACGTCGAAGAACGAAGAACGGCTGTTCAAAATAATCGTTATCATTATACACTGTTATGTGTGATACATGCATTCTTGCGTATAAAAACCATATGAAAATATAGATAAGTTATCACAACTTACTGTAAATCGTGATTTGTCAGCCTAAACCGACCTAGATAGCGGTTTAAATTTAAATCGGGATCGGTAACAACAAGTAGCTAAATGGGATTTAAAAGAAAATCGAGATCCAAGTGGCCCTTTTGAGTTATGAAGAAGAGAAGAGAAGTTTGTTTTTTTTGTCGCCTCAAAAGGTTTGCAGACTTCAGTATTTAATTTGACATACATTTTAGCTTGATACCTCCCACGCATACTTGAGAAAAAGTTTCTTGACAGACGGACAGATCTTTGAATGAGGGCTCAACTATGTTCATGCAGCATATGATAACAACATACCATGTTCATACCCTATCCTGCATATTCGATATTCTTTAGACCCTTTTAGTAGAGAATAGGACTTCAAGAAGAGCGTTATGAAATCTGAGCAACAAACACACATAAACTAAACTAACACAAAAGTCACTACACCGCGCGTACGAAGTCGCGGGCAACAGCTAGTAATTTTATAAAGTCGAGTGAGAATAAGGTGCTTACCTAATTATACTAAATCAATAAAGAAGATATAGAGAACAGACAGTTATTAGAAGAAAACCAGTCAAGTGCGAGTCGGACTCGCGCACGAAGGGTTCCGAACCATTCTGTAAATATTTCATGTTTTTACCTGTTGTCGTTATAAGATCGAGAAAAAATTTCAAAAATCCAGGTAGGTATGCTAGGTATTTGACTAGGGTGGACTTTTTCTAAATACTTCATTTTCAATCACGTATGTTGTATAGGTATAGCCCCACTTAAATATTTATTTTATTTGTTGTTATAGCGGCAACAGAAATACGTACTTACATCATCTGTGAAAATTTCAACTGTCCAGCTATCACGGTTCATGAGAGACAGACAGACAGACGGATGGACAGCGGAGTCTTAGTAATAGGGTCCCGTTTTTACTCTTTGGGTACGGAACCCTAAAAATGAGGAAAACATAATTTTACCTAATGTAATTTACCATATTAAGAGAAAGAAAATTTGTTCTTTGAATTTCATTCCAAGAATTCTCCACTCTGCTTACGATTCCTGGTACCATACTCCGCAAAACCTTTATTAACTTGAGAAAAATAATTTCAGCCACTAATCGCATCAATCCAAGGAGTTTAAAATAATTGAAATGTGTCAATTTTCGCTGTACTTTTAGAACAAACGGCACGAGAGGGGAATATTAAAAAAGGGGGAGAGATGTTTTTCCACCGGCTGAATTCAGTATATAAACCGGGCTTATTGTTTCATCCAGCCATTCTTTAGAGTGGCTTCCTCTCATCGAGGTAAGTACATCCCCGTAGGAGTGTTTGCAAAGTGAATTTTTCGGTTAGAAATATTTTTTTTCCTTGTATGAAATGCACGTAAGTTTTCCTCTCCGTTTTGGGAGACTCTATTCCTATCGCGTGCTTCACTCGAGATTAACAGTGTATAGATTTTGGACTTTTGATAGGCTAGCGTGATTTTGTATACTTTTGTGCATGCCTTCATAATTTGCATGTCCTTCTGGTTCCATTTTTGGGATAACGGCTACTATGTGCGTGTATTTTTAAAATTGTGTAATTATCATTAATTATACGATTATTATTATTTTATACAATAGAGGCACATGGAAAGGCATCTACTTACTCAGTTTGTTTAAATATGCTATAACAACCTTTTGTCTATATAGTTATTAATCGAGCAATATTTTCCAAAGTCAAAATTAGCAGCAAATTTTCATTTTTCAGACCCATGAAGCTCGACTTAATACTGAGGTAACTGGAGAGTGCAGTACTAACACTTTTTTGTGACCAAAAATTACACAGTGGCCTTCTTCCGTCTCACCTACACTTTAAGGGCACGTACCTCCAAATTATCGAAATCAACCTATTTTTCATTCAAAAGTAAACAATCAAATATTCTTTATTATGAGCAGATAAAAATATAATGTTGAAGTTTCATAAACGATCTTGATTATTTTGTGGCTAGAAACACGATATTCGTATCGTAACTCGACAATAAAAAATTTCAAAAACAAAGAATATTTTCATTATTTTTATATTTTTTTGGTTTTATATTTAGATTATTAATCTCTAATACACGAAGAATATATAGAAAAATAGGTAATGACATATTGTAGACTATTCTCAGGCTACTTTTTAAAAAGTAGCCTGAGAATAGAATAAAAATAAAAAAAAAAAAAATAATAAAAAAAAAAGTGATTATGCTCAAAATAACAACAAAAACATTGAAAAAATGAAAAAGTTAGGTTATTTTCATTACTCTTCTTAATCTTCCAAAAACAGAGTTTTTGGAAGATCCTGCCCTTAAAAAAATACGTATGGTCATATGAGACAACTGACAGCCACTACATACATAAATGTCAAATTTGCTGGGTACACTTTTTTATTCAGGGTGAGAACTCCAGTTACCTCAGTATTAAGTCGAGCTTCATGATCAGACCACTCAGAAAGTTTGTTTTTTTCTATAAGGCGCTGGCCACTTTTATAAAAAAAAAACCTATTTTGAAAAATTTTGTTTACTTATACCATTGTTCTAATTTCGAATTTCCCTCCACATTATTTAAATTTTTTTACTTTTTTCCATTCACAATGCAATTTTTATTATTGAAAAATGGAAAATGAAATACCTATTTAGAAAAAAACGAGCTGTCTCACAAGCACAACTCCCATCGGAGCTAGTTGTGAGACTGGTCGATTTTTTCTGAATAAGTACTTACTTCATTTTCCATTTTTCCCTCCACATTTTTTCGAGAGCCAAATTAAATTATCGTGTCTCATCTATACTAATATTATAAAGAGGAAAGATTTGATTGTTTGTTTGTGTGTATGTTTGTTTGTTTGTTTGCATCGAATAGGCTCCGAAACTACTGGACTGATTTAGAAAATTCTTTGACCATTAGAAAGCTACATTTTCCCGAGTGACATAGGCTATATTTTATCCCGATATTCCCACGGGAACGGGTACCACGCGGGTGAAACCGCGAGGATCCGCTAGTTTAAAAAAAACAGGTCCAGAGTGAGTCAGACTCGCGCACCGAGGGTTCCTTACAATCATACATAAATATAAATAACTAAAACGTGATCAAATGATCGGCGAGGCATTCGTCCAAAAATTTGCGGTGTAGGATATTGCAGTCAGCGCCATCTCTTGACCGATAGTAGAACTAATGTAATTTTTGTTGTCAATTTCTGAAAAAGTTTACTATTAAGACATCGTTTTATTATTCCTGTAAGCCTAGCATGACCTCCCAAAACGTGATATGTATCGCATGATAGAGCGACTTATCGAAATTCAAACGTCAAAACCCATAGTCTTTTGACAGTTAAACCGGATAACTTATCATATCATATCGAATTTTGTTGGTCATGCTAGGGGGGCAGTATCACATAAAATAATTTCAGATTTTTCTCTGTGCAAACTTCGGAGATAAGAGGGGGTAATTCTATTTCTTTTACATTTTTCATCAAAAGTCGAAAACTATGCGGCCTAAGAAAAAAAGAAAATATGTTTGAGAATGTGCAAGCAACGCTCTTTCATATGATACCCCATATCATATGAAAGAGCGTCAAAATTCGAAGTGAGGCTACTAGGGCATATGGGCCATATTTATATATTTTTTTATATCCACAACGTGGTAGCACTTAGCCTTAATCACACCTGATGTTACGTGGTGATAAGGCTGAAGGTGGAAGCGCACTACTCCTAGAATCCTCACATACTGAGGAACTGGCTATCTTATCTCTAACTGCCGGAACACAACAATGCTGAAAACATCGTTGTTATGGCGTCAGACTTAGATAAGATGGTGGTAGCTAGCCAGGCGGACTTATAACATGTCCTACCACCAACCAAACCGAATACAATATGTACCCCCACTGGGAATCGAACCCGTGATCTCTTGCCCTGAAATCGGTGGTGTGAATCACTATTAGACCACAAAAACGGTTAAATATATATTCCCTAGTAGCCTCACTTCGAATTTTGAAGAGCCCATTTCAGCCCCTCCTGTTGCAAAAAATATATAAATATTTTTATTTCTCTCTTATTTGCAAAATTGTTGCGCAAAGGAAGACGCGCTATCAACGTTCGAGAAGGCCGTGGAAGAGGTGTCAGGAGATGAAAAAAAAAATGTTTCTAAGATTGGTTCAGGCCCATGCACCTTTGTATAGAGACTGGTGAAAAGATTTACTTAATTAAAATATTTTATCCATAGAAGTTAGTTTTTTTAACCGACTTCAAAAAAAGGAGGAGGTTATCAATTCGACTGTATATTTTTTTTATTTTTTTATGTGTGTTACCTCAGAACTTTTTAGTTAATGAACCGATTTGGATAATTCTTTTTTTATTTATAAGGTGACGCTTCTTCGATTTATCTTGGTACTTACTGAACTGTTTGAAGTCGGTGCCAAGCCAAAAAGAATAAGAACGAAATATACTGAGTGAAATAACTAACATATAAAAAAAAAACCGGTCCCAAGCGTGAGGTGTAGGACGTAATTACCTCAATAAGTATAAGACGGCACCGACTTCAAACAGTTCAGTAACTACCAAGATAAATTAGAAAAAGTCACGTATCATCGTCCTTTGAATTATAATATCTTATTATTTTTTTCGTTTTTTAGTGTTTGTTAATTTTTGTTTGAAGATTCGTTCTGAAGGCGGTTACATTTTTTTTCCAAAACGTTTTATAGTTTCTCAAAACTTTCTGAGTGTCCCACTTGATATAATGCTTTTCCTTTGTTAAATGTTTACATTTGACGTTTTCAAAGAGATTAACTTTGTGCTCGATTTTTTTTACAAGGACGACGTACCTAATGTCATCCTAAGGTCTCCAGCGAAAGTTTTTTGGAAACATTCAACAAAAACACATACACAAAACTTTGTTTCTGAAAAATGTTTCTTGACATGCGCCGTCTATACCTCTCTTGGCTTGTGTACACAAAACAATAGTTTCTCTAGCAAACAAAATGAGTTCGGACGAAGAAGACGTAGTTTCAGGTCGTATCTTTATTCCAATCCATCTTTACTTGCATTGCTCTAAACCACCGTAAAATCAAACTTGGCGCGAAAACCAAACTTTTTTTTTGTAATGGCTTCTTCCATTTTACACAGAAATTCGGCCATTGTCTAGCGAGTTATCAAAATTAAAAAAGTTAAAAGTTGTCTAAATGATAGATTATGTACAGTACCCTGCCCCTCGACCCGCGCGGGGGAAGTTTTGTGTACGTGTTTTCCACCGGGCATGGAAAGCAAAAACATTGTTGATGCAAACAAAAATGTGTAGTGAAACAATGATTGGCGTAGACAGTTTTGTTTAATGTTGAGATGTTTTTGTTGATTGTGTAGGGCAAAACACGCGCTGGAGACCCGTCTTAATGTAGCATGTTTATGTTTTCCATCGACTTCACATTACCTATTTTAATGAACGTCTTAGTAAGAATTAATAAGTAGGTTTTTTTATAAAATTATAGTAGATTGTTTAGCAATGGATGTATGGCACCCATAACAGTCGAGTGTTTTGGCGCACGAACGAAGTGAGGGCGCCGATAGTTCGAGCCTGTTATGGGTCCATACGCCCGAAGTAAACACTCTACTTTTCATTTTGAATATGAGGAAAGTAAAAATAAACAGAAATAATCTAAAAAATATTTTTTCTATGGCCGCGGAATTTTCGAAAGACTAACTTTTTTGTTCATTTTCTCTATTTTAGGAAATGCAAGGGAAACTAAGTCCATACAGCCTAGTTTGGTGTTTGACCCGTATGTACTCTATGCAATTCCATAAAATTAAAAGCCTGATTTTTTATGTTACAAATAACTCATTTGGTTTAATCTGTTTCTAATAAAGCCTTATTTAAAAAAACAATGTTTTAGATATTAAAATAATAATTCTACGATATTAATTATTTTATATAATAGCAAAACAGGCTGTAAAGGCTATGTGACTATGGCTGCATAGCTTTGGTAAATAAATGTCCAAAGAGATACTTACAAAATTTTGACATGACCCCTCCTATTCCTTTTTTAAATTTCATAACGGCCCTAGGGCCGCCACATACCACTTTCAACCCACATTTTAGGCAAGTCAAGGACGTACCCGAAATTGTCCATTAATCCGCGGGAAGGGCGGGTGGCGGGGCGTCCTGACGGCTATTTTTTAAATATCTACTTATTATTATGTGGTCTAAAAAAAATACTGGATATGTGTTGTTTATGTAAAACGCCATTATAAAAATAACATAATTGAATATCGCATAGACCCGGATGTGTGTCATTTCTGCAAAAAAATATTTATTTACTAGCTTTCCGCCCGCAGCTTCGCCCGCGTGAACTACACAACGTTATCCCGCGGGAATGTGATATTTTTCCGGAATAAAAAGAAACCTATGTTTCTTTCCAGGCTACAAAATATCTGTGTACCAAATTTCAGCCAAATCCGTTCAGCTGTTTTGGCGTGATTAAGTAACAAACATCCAAACATCTAAACATCCAAAGGGTCAAATACTAAACGTCTAAACATCCAAAGGGTCAAATACTAAACGTCTAAACATCCAAAGGGTCAAATACTAAAAATCTAAACATCCAAAGGGTCAAATACTTATGTTGCCTTGTGTGGTTTTCGAAACAACTGATTCAATTATAATGTGGAAAATTATTTACATGATTGAAAAACAAACATCCAAACATCTAAACTACCCCCCCCCCCTCCGAAGGGACCCCCCCCGACAAAAAATCCTGGGTACGTACTTGGGCAAGTTAGGAGTTACTTTCAGAATATGAGACATGAAAAATATTATTTTGTAAGTATATAACACGATATGCCTGAAAGGTGCCAAATGCCCCCGTTTTTTCCCACTTATTGATAGTCAAGCTTTTGTAAGTACATACTTATGTCGAAAAATTAAAACCAAACCAAGGATAATAGTACATTACAGCCGAGGACAGGTAAGTAAGAAATAACATTGTCGAGGATGGTTTGAAGCACGAGCCGCAGGCGAGGGCTTTAATCATTCGAGGCAAGGTAATTTGCTTACCGTACAAGGCTTGTATAGTGCTTTTCTCAAGAAATGCGAGGAAATAAAAAAAAATGTTTAACTAAATAATATTTATTAAAATTGATATCACACATGTTCGGGCAATTATATAAATGTAAATGTTATTGTTTTCCCGGGCACACTTATGTATAAATCGCCCATAATAATATGATTTTAATGATATATCATTAAAATACGCCAACAACACAGATTCCGAAAACGTATGCGCCTTTTTTCACTTCTCCAAATCAGATCGTAGGTTTTCATATATCTTTCTTTTGATTTTGCTGGCAGTAAGTTTTCTATTATTCATTTTGCTTCTGCTCTCAAATTTGGTGGAGTAGGTACATACAATGTCTGTATATGTTTCATTGGCAGAACTCATTTTGATAATTTATTTATTATACTTACACAATATAAATAAACTGTATTGATATCAAATCTGAAATCAACCGCTGAAAATCATTCCCGCCGTTTTTTTAATATTGGTTTGTGAGGCCAAGTGGAACGGTCATACAGCCTATTGATACTTACTGCTTGCTACTAAAATGCGCAACTTCAATACCCGCTTCTGGGCGGTAGATGGCGCTGTACATATTTCCCATACAAAATTACTCGTAATCGTAAAGGATATTTTGGCTATGATAAATCTCATTTTGTTTTTTCGATTGATGTTCGTGCTAGGGAACATAGCGCTTACAATACGAAGTGATATACTCTGTGCGCACCGTATTTTAAAAAAAGTTAACCTAAATTATGATATAATAATTACCTATATAATAATAATAATAATGTGGCTGTATGGTGCAAATGTCCCTTTGCTTTTTCTGTTTTTATACACAGGAATAACGAAAGAAAAAATAAAGAAAAAAGTTGGTAATAAATAATATCTTTGGGTAGTACCTTTTCCGAGGTAAACATTCTAAATTTGAAAATCACTACAGTAATGAATTTCAGTACTTACTTACTGCACTAAAATCAGTGCAGTAAGTAAGTACTGAAATTCATTACTGTAGTGATTTTCAAATTTAGAATGTTTACCTCGGAAAAGTGCCACGTACTGCATTCTTTTCTCAAATATAATATTAACATTTCAGAGCATAAGTGTGAAATAGTACATTACAGCCGAGGACAGGTAAGTAAGAAATTACATTGTCGAGGATGGTTTGAAGCACGAGTCGCAGGCGAGGGCTTTAATCATTCGAGGCAAGGTAATTTGCTTACCGTACAAGGCTTGTATAGTGCTTTTCGCAAGAAATGCAAGGAAATAAAAAAACTGTTTAACTAAATAAAATTTATGAAAACTATGACAACACAATGTTCGGGCAATTATTAAATGTACCTAAATGTTATTGTTTTTCCGGGCACACTTATGTATAAATCGTCCATAATAATATCATTTTAATGATACAATCATTAAAATACGCAAACAACACAGATTCCGAAAACGTATGCGCCTTTTTTTCACTTTTCCAAATCAGATCGTAGGTTTTCATATATCTTTCTTTTGATTTTGCTGGCAGTAAGTTTTCTGTTATTAATTTTGCTTCTGCTCTCAAATTTGGTGGAGTAGGTACATACAATGTCTGTTTAAGTTTCATTGGCAGAACTCATTTTAATAATTTATTACACAATATAAACTGTATTGATATCAAATCAACCGCTGAAAATCATTCCCGCCGTTTTTTTTTAATATTGGCTTGTGTGTGAGACCATGTGGAACGGTCATACAGCCTATTGATACTTACTTGCTACTAAAATGCGCAACTTCAATACCCGCTTCTGGGCGGTAGATGGCGCTGTACATATTTCCCATACAAAATTACTCGTAAAGGATATTTTGTCTATGATAAATCTCATTTTGTTTTTTCGATTGATGTTCGTGCTAAGGGTACATAGCGCTTGTGGAATGTATACGATGTAATATACTCTGTGCGCACCGTATTTAATAGTACATTACAGCCGAGGACAGGTAAGTAAGAAATTACATTGTCGAGGATGGTTTGAAGCACGAGCCGCAGGCGAGGGCTTTAATCATTCGAGGCAAGGTAATTTGCTTACCGTACAAGGCTTGTATAGTGCTTTTCTCAAGAAATGCGAGGAAATACAAAAAAAACTGTTTAACTAAATAATATTTATAAAAATTTATATCACACATGTTCGGGCAATTATTAAATGTAAATGTTATTGTTTTCCCGGGCACACTTATGTATAAATCGCCCATAATAATATTATTTTGATGATGTAGGTATCATTAAAATACGCCAACAACACAGATTCCGAAAACGTATGCGCCTTTTTTCACTTTTCCAAATCAGATCGTAGGTTTTCGTACCTATATCTTTCTTTTGATTTTGCTGGCAGTAAGTTTTCTGTTATTCATTTTGCTTCTGCTCTTAAATTTGGTGGAGTAGGTACATACAATGTCTGTATATGTTTCATTGGCAGAACTCATTTTGATAATTTATTACACAATATAAATAAACTGTATTGATATCAAATCAACCGCTGAAAATCATTCCCGCCGTTTTTTTAATATTGGTTTGTGAGGCCAAGTGGAACGGTCATACAGCCTATTGATACTTACTACTTGCTACTAAAATGCGCAACTTCAATACCCGCTTCTGGGTGGTAGATGGCGCTGTACATATTTCCCATACAAAATTACTCCTAAAGGATATTTTGTCTATGATAAATCTCATTTTGTTTTTTCGATTGATGTTCGTGCTAAGGGTACATAGCGCTTGTGGTATGGTACAAATGGTACAATACGAAGTAATATACTCTGTGCGCACCGTTTTTAAAAAAAAGTTAACCTAATTATGATAACTATAATAATTACCTATATAGGTAATAATAATAATAATGTGGCTGTATGGTGCAAATGTCCCTTTGCTTTTTCTGTTTTTATACACAGGAATAACGAAAGAAAAAATAAAGAAAAAAGTTTGGTAATAATATCTTTGGGTAGTACCTTTTCCGAGGTAAACATTCTAAATTTGAAAATCACTGCAGTAATGAATTTCAGTACTTACTTACTGCACTGATTTTAGTGCAGTAAGTAAGTACTGAAATTCATTACTGCAGTGATTTTAAAATTTAGAATGTTTACCTCGGAAAAGTGCCACGTACTGCATTCTTTTCTCAAATATAATATTAACATTTCAGAGCATAAGTGTGAAAAAAAGTTAACTACTTGTGATATAATAATTACCTATTTAATAATAATAATAATGTGGCTGTATGGTGCAAATGTCCCTTTGCTTTTTCTGTTTTTATACACAGGAATCACGAAAGAAAAAATAAAGAAAAAAAGTTGGTAGTACCATTGCAGATCACTGCGGTAATGAATTTCAGTACTTACTTACTGCACTAAAATCAGTGCAGTAAGTAAGTACTGAAATTCATTACTGCAGTGATTTTCAAATTTAGAATGTTTACCTCGGAAAAGTGCCACGTACTGCATTCTTTTCTCAAATATAATATTAACATTTCAGAGCATAAGTGTGAAATAGTACATTACAGCCGAGGACAGGTAATTTGCTTACCGTACAAGGCTTGTATAGTGCTTTTCGCAAGAAATGCGAGGAAATAAAAAAACTGTTTAACTAAATAAAATTTATTAAAACTATGACAACACATGTTCGGGCAATTATTAAAATGTACTTAAATGTTATTGTTTTTCCGGGCACACTTATGTATAAATCGCCCATAATAATATTATTTTAATAATGTATCATTAAAATACGCCAACAACACAGATTCCGAAAACGTATGCGCCTTTTTTTCACTTTTCCAAATCAGATCGTAGGTTTTCATATATCTTTCTTTTGATTTTGCTGGCAGTAAGTTTTCTGTTATTAATTTTGCTTCTGCTCTCAAATTTGGTGGAGTAGGTACTTACAATGTCTGTATATGTTTCATTGGCAGAACTCATTTTAATAATTTATTACACAATATAAACTGTATTGATATCAAATCAACCGCTGAAAATCATTCCTGCCATTTTTTTTTATATTGGCTTGTGAGACCATGTGGAACGGTCATACAGCCTATTGATACTTACTGCTTGCTACTAAAATGCGCAACTTCAATACCCGCTTCTGGGCGGTAGATGGCGCTGTACATATTTCCCATACAAAATTACTCGTAAAGGATATTTTGTCTATGATAAATCTCATTTTGTTTTTTCGATTGATGTTCGTGCTAAGGGTACATTGCGCTTGCGGTACAATACGAAGTAATATAATCTATGCGCACCGTATTTAAAAAAAAGTTAACCTAATTATGTTATAATAATAATAATGTGGCTGTATGGTGCAAATGTCCCTTTGCTTTTTCTGTTTTTATCATCATCATCATCATCATCATGTCAGCCGAACGACGCCCACTGCTGGGCATAGGCCTCCCCCAAGGATCTCCACAACGATCGGTCCTGCGCTGCCCGCATCCAGCGGCTTCCCGCGATCTTGACCAGATCGTCGGTCCACCTTGTAGGGGGCCTGCCCACGGAACGTCGTCCGGTACGCGGTCGCCATTCGAGAACCTTTCCGCCCCAACGGCCATCGGTTCTCCGCGCTATGTGTCCCGCCCACTGCCACTTCAATGATGCAATCCTTCGAGCTATGTCGGTTGTTTTAGTTCTCCTGCGGATCTCATCATTTCTGATTCGATCGAGCAGGGAAATACCAAGCATCGCTCTCTCCATTGCTCGCTGGGTGACTTTGAGCCTTCTTATGAGACCCATAGTAAAAGACCACGTCTCACTTCCATAGGTCATTACTGGCAACACACACTGGTCAAAGACTTTCGTCTTGAGACATTGAGGTATTTCGGACGCGAATATATGTCGGAGCTTCCCAAACGCTGCCCATCCGAGCTGGATTCGACGAGAGATCTCTTTCTCAAAGTTGGACTTACCTAACTGGACCGTCTGTCCTAGATAAACATAGTGGTCAACAACTTCGAGTGTAATGTTCCCAACATTAACTGGAGCGGGTGCAACATGGGCATTGAACATGATTTTCGTCTTGTCCATGTTCATCTTAAGACCCACTCTTTGCGAAGCATTACCGAGATCTTCGAGCATTGTGTTCAGGTCTTCCAAGGTCTCAGCCATAAGAACTACATCATCGGCAAACCGTAGGTGTGTTAGGTACTCGCCATTGATGTTGATGCCGTATCCTTTCCAGTCCAGCAGCTTAAAAATATCCTCCAACGCAGCTGTGAACAGTTTGGGAGAGATGACATCTCCCTGTCTCACACCTCGCTGTAGTTGGATAGGATTAGAGCTCTGGTTCTGTAATCGGACCGACATGGTGGCGTTTTGGTATAAGTACCTCAGCACCTCGATGTACCTGTAGTCTATTTGGCACCTCTGGAGAGACTGCAGCACCGCCCAAGTCTCAATCGAATCAAAGGCTTTCTCATAGTCCACGAACGCCAAGCAAAGTGGCAAGTTATACTCTTCGGTCTTCTGTATAACTTGCCGCAGCGTATGAATGTGGTCTATGGTACTGTAGCCTTTCCGGAACCCGGCTTGTTCGGGAGGCTGGAAGTCGTCGAACCTGCGAACGAGACGATTCGTAATGACTCTCGAAAACAACTTATAGATATGGCTCAGAAGCGAGATGGGTCTATAGTTCTTCAAGAGAGTTTTATCACCCTTCTTGAAAAACAGCATCACATCGCTTCTGCCCCATGCTTCTGTTTTTATACACAGGAATAACGAAAGAAAAAATAAAGAAAAAAAGTTGGTAGTACCATTGCAGATCACTGCAGTAATGAATTTCAGTACTTACTTACTGCACTAAAATCAGTGCAGTAAGTAAGTACTGAAATTCATTACTGCAGTGATTTTCAAATTTAGAATGTTTACCTCGGAAAAGTGCCACGTACTGCATTCTTTTCTCAAATATAATATTAACATTTCATAGCATAAGTGTGAAAATCAATATACCTACCTACTTATATTCTAATGTGCTAGAAACCAATCGATTGCAAAACAACAATTTAATTGTAAAAAAACAAAGGTTTATAATAAATTTCATCCATAACAAATATCTTAAAATTTACATCCTAAGTACAAAAAAAAACTTAAAACAGAAACCTACGTTTACTGAAAAAAAACGTATGGCATAAGGAATTCTAACAATTGTTATTATTTCCTTAAAAGAAAAGTTATTTAGCAAACTTTTAGAGCAAAAAGTGATCAAAACCGGTACAGTGGACAAAACAGGGGGCTTCTGCTAGGGCAGAAGACTAGGTAGACTAGTCAGTATTATTCTTATAAAGTACCGTCGACAGTACATCAAGCTTTACACGGTTGCTTTGTGTGCACATATCATACGAAATAGTTGTTTTCGAAGTGCGGTTTTGTACTCAAGAAAATATTTTCATTTGACAGAAAACAAAATGCGTGTCCTAACAATCGTCGCTTTGGCGGTGGCGATAACCCTATCGCTGTTCCTGCGCTACTGCGAGGGCGCGGGCCTTCGCCGGCTGTCGCTGTCCGACGACGATGAGGAGCCGCGCCTGCGCCCGCTCTACCGCGACTACAGCCTCATGCGGCGCGCCGCACGCGCCGACGACTCATTCGACGACTACGGACACCTGCGCTTCGGACGGTCAGAGGACTGACAGACTCACGCCCACAAACGAACTACCACCGAACACAGAGGCAATCCCAAACCCTGTCACACTACCGTCTAATTTAGTCTTTGAAAATGAAATATCATTTGGCTGGTATGGTGTTTCTTAATAGTTGTATGTACCTAAGCAAGATGGAGATCTTATCATATTTTTTATGTAGTTTGTAGATAAATAAAACACTTTCTAATGGTCTCATGAATGTAATATAATATAACCAATAAATACATTTTAAACAGTTATTTATTACAATGTGTTATATTAAATTATTCTCGATACGAATTGTGTACCGCCGTACATACATACATTAAAATATATTTAATTATATTTAATAACAAAGATCACTGTTAAGGCATTTCCCTATCGCTATGTAGTTGTATCCTATTAAATAATAATAATTTATACACACAGACAATATATCTAAGCACATTCATTATATTTCGTCCATACTGTAGATGTGTACAAAAGGTCAACCAAAGGCAATTTTCATTTTATTTTGCCTGTTGCTTTAGTAAAATAATAATATAACATATAAAATTGATTTTCTTATATTAATTATTTAAACCCGCATCCATCGTAGTATAACAAGTATACTCTATGTAGGCATTTGTATAAACTTTTCTATGGAAATCCATAATTCGTTGTACTTATTAAAATTATTCGTGGCATTATTAAAGATCTGTTTCTATTACTTATGTGATGCACAAAATGCGATCCTATACAAAGCTATCGGGGTTTAATTGACAGAACACCGTAGTCGTTGTAATTGTGTAGTTTATGTACTCTTATTACAACATGTTTAGGCACACATATTATCACTACACTATATTATTAATTTAATATGAGACTAGTTAGTTTTCCCCTATCCTATATTATTATAGGTAATATTTCATAATAATCGACATATTTTTATATGGTTAATAATTGTACTTGGTGAAAATGAAGCGTATTGATAAGAAATTACATTTAAAATATTATTTATTTTCTAAACATAACATTTGAATTTAATCCACGATTTTATTTCTCCAATAAATCTTCAGTAATTAAGACAATTTCGTAAGGCGTGTTTCACACTTATACCACGAGTATTTTTTACAATGTTCGAAACATTTTAATATTTCAAAAGTGCTTCGATGCTTTCCATGCTTAGAGGATGTCCCTCTTCTGTGAGTTTCCCAGCAGTGCCTGTAAATGATAAAAAGGTTAATGGAAGGGATAAATTAACTAATATTCACTTACACAGTTGAAAAATTTTTAGTGCTCGCTCTTGCGAGTTAAATTAACAAAAGTTTAAATATAGCGCTTCTGTCGTCAATCTAACTAAGGAATGATTTATATTAGACCGGGCTGTGCTCGAGGGCGGGACGTGGTGCGAAAGGGCCACGGATTTAAAATCTTAGATACATTTTGTTTGAAGCAGTTCATATTACACCGTGCATGAACCGTGTCCTGTCTGAGCCCGAATTAGGCCCAGTTCATACCATAACGCCCAGGATGCGGCCCGGTCTAATATAAATTTTAATCATCCCTAACGGCCGAGTTTTTTGTGAATTTTAGTAGTCGCAGCACAGCCATAGTTTTGAAGTTATGATTATTTTTACAAAGACTAAATGCAGCTATTAACTTGATTATTATTGCTTACCTTGTTGACAAAGTTGACTATGGCCGTAGCGGGTTGCTCCGGTTCGAGTTCAGCGAAGACGTGGCACTGGTTGTCGCCTCCGGAAGTTGCACGCGCCACAAAAGCAAAGATGCGCCTGCACAGAAAAAAATTACACTTTTAGTATTTTGCGCAGAAAAAATAATACTTCTAGTTCAAAAAACCCTGCAAGATCAAAAAAAGAAGTGCTCAGTTTTTACGAAATGAAAATGAAAATTATGTCATTTTCAAGATGTCTTGAGTTCTACCCTCTAACTATATTTCACAAGAAAACCTTCAAATCTGCTCCCCAAATAAAATGTAGCCGAAAGCCAAAACATATTTATTCTTTAAAGTATGTCATCATCATCATTTCAGCCGTACGACGCCCACTGCTGGGCACAGGCCTCCTCCAAGGATCTCCACAACGATCGGTCCTGCGCTGCCCGCATCCAGCGGCTTCCCGCGACCTTGACCAGATCGTCGGTCCACCTTGTAGGGGGCCTGCCCACCGGGGTCCGGTTCGCGGTCGCCATTCGAGAACCTTTCCCCCCAACGGCCATGGGTTCTCCGCACTATGTGTCCCGCCCACTGGCACTTCAACTGAGCAATCCTTCGAGCCATGTCGGTCGTTTTAGTTCTCCTGCGGATCTCATCATTTCGTTATCATTTCATTAAAGTAGGTATATCAATCCTAAACACAATACATACTTACACTCTTTTTCTGAGCGGTCGTCGGTTAAAAACCGGAGAATTAGGTATTAAGACGCCACTTACTTCTCGGTCTGAGTTCCGTTGTCGACATGCGTGTATCTCCGATCATCTGGGTCGAGACCGGCGTAGGAAACGCCGCTCGCCGGGTAGTGCCGCCGGAAGAACATCTTGCGAGCTGCGTCCGTTAAGGTGATGCCGCCGCCAAACACCTTGAAGTGGACCACGGCCGCGGGCGCCTACGGAACAACGAAGGTCCGATTTACTACATTATGACGTACGGAGTTCCACAGAAACGGTGCGGATAGTGCTAGAGATCTATATTATTTCTGCCGGCCTAGCATGAGCGGCTTTTATCGCGCGATATGATATGGTACGGCAAGTTGTCTTGCTTACCCCACGAAGGTGTAAGCAAGACGGCATGCCGTACCATATCATATCGCGGGATAAAAGCCGCTCATGCTAGGCCGGCTGGATTTCTAGTGGGTATCGTCGTCTAATCGATCCACTCCTTCCCTTTTTGGGGGGCCGGTTCTAGTATGTACAATATACTTAATAAATAATGAAAATCCATAAAATTAAGAGCGCTTTATAAGGCCTGGGAATCCTGGGATAGAAAGTATAGTCACAAAGTGGAGCACGTCCGTTAAGCTGATGCCGTTGCCTAACATCTTTAAGTACACCACGTGCGCGGGCGCCTACGGAACAACGAAGGTCGGATTTACGTAATTATGACGTATCACTGTAATGTTAAGGTCGAGTATTTGCGTTTACGCCCACTGAAGCCCTTAATGGTTTCCAAATATGTTTATCTAGGTAGTAAATAATTTTACGACTTGTGTGTGACTACTAACGAGACAAGTAAAAAAAGTTTTTACATATATTTACATTCACCATGCTGTTAGCACAATAAAAAGAACTATTAGTTAGTTGTTTATTATACGATGCGTTAAGTAAGATCTATTGCTTACTATTGCATTGTAATCACAATTACACCGTGCATTAATTGTGCCTCGTCCGGGTGCATGCCAGGCCCCGGACCCGGCCCAGTCTAATATATTTTTTTTATTTGTAAGGCTAGATTTCACCAAACTTTTATTCCAAGAATAACGTTTACTCTCGGATACTAATGTAAAACTAGAATGGGTTTTGACATTACTATCCGAGAGTAAGCTTTATTCTTGGTATAAAAGTTTGGTGAAATCCAGCCTTAGTAGTTTAACCTTTATCTCTGTACCGCTTATTACAAAGGCGTGACAGTCAGCGTTATTGGGCTTACTATATCCTCTAACGCTATCGTGTTTTTAGTGAATTTTTAGCCATAGTTTTAAAGTAAGTAATAATGATTCTTACTACGACCAAATGTAGCAGCTGTTAATATGGTATTCTATTATTTACTATGCCGTTTAAAATCTAAAAGCTTTCGAAAGTTGATACTAAACCTACCTTCTTGATAAGCAGATTCTGCACGGCCCGCTTAACCGCCGCGGGTCCGGTGAGGGCCTCCGTGTTCTCTGAGCCGAGCAGAAGCACGTGGCATGCCGCGCCGGTCGCCAGCAACGCGCGGGCTGCTGCGTTCGCGTTGCCGCCCGACCATGGGTCTCTGATGATAATAAAGTCAAACTCTGTCAATGGCGGATTTACCAGTAGGCTGAGTAGGCAATAGGCTATATAGTGGCAGATTTGAGGGGAGCAGCAAATTTCGCAAATACCTCGTATATGATGAGTGCTAATGAACCCCCTTTAATAGAGAGGGGAATGCGGTTATGTGATCCTCAAACCCCAAAAAATGCATACAGGTGGCAAATGTGTAAATCTGCCACTGAATTCAGTATCATATTATATTCATTCTGGGCTGTAGGTAAATGACAAATAAACTGCGACATGGGTTTGAAAAAAAAACCTACAATAGCAAGAAACTTTTTCAAGGCTGCTTTTGTACGGCCGATATCTTTGTCTCTACAAAGATTTGTTAAAATTTCTTTGTAACATATAAATAATTCTAAGTAGTGCAGACTATTAACAATATGGCGAACATTACATTATGAGTAGAAATAGTATGTATGGTTCAGTCAAAAAACCCAAAAGAAGAGAAAATACGTTATAACAATATTTGATTCAAAAGCTCTACCAACCTGTCAGGCAATCTCAAGGGCACGGGTAGCGCGAGCGGCGTGACTGTATGCTGGTAAACGAGCGCAGACAGCGAGCCGAACACCGGCTCGTCGGGGCATCCCCGAAGCCTGACCCCTCGCGCGGTAGGCTCCACCAAGAAGTGGCGCACGCCGCCCGCCGGCCCCGCGCGCACCGCCAGCCCGAACCCACCCGGGAACGAGTTCGAGTCGCGCACGATGAACGAGCCTTCTTCTAGGGGCTGCAAGGCTGCTACAGCTGCAAAATTATTTTTGTTTTGAAAGAAACGAAGAAATTTTGAAGAGCTGTCTTCAAAATTTCATCAGTACCTATTCCCTGGGATAGGATAAGATTTTATTAATAGCTCGTTTGATCAGTTGTCGCAGACGACGCAATAAGTAATAACTGAAAACTCAAAAGGAATAGGGGGTGCTGCTACCCAGGTAGCAGCACCCAGGTAGAACCCAGGTAGAAGAAATAGGATAATAAAATCCAGATTTTATTATCCTATTTCTTCTAATATCATAAATGTGAAAGTTTAGATGATTGGATGTTTGTTTCTCAATCACGCCAAAACAGCTAAATGGATTTGGCTGAAATTTGGAAAAGCTTGGAAAGGAACATAGGTTATTTTACAAGCTTTTTATTAACTTGCCATGTTAGTTAGTTTGTTAGTGGAGGACAAATCTTGCAAGCTTAATTTGACCCACTTCCCAGTGTCCGATGAGGCTGAAATTTTGTATACAGGTTTGGTTTAGATGACAATACAATATTTAAGTACAGTCAGCAAAAAAGCTTGTCATGAAAATGAAATTTTTACTAAAACCTTTATTTATTGTTAAGCGTCGTATATATAGACCACGCGCGCGCAGCCGCGGGCGGAAATCTAGTTATTAGATAATTATTATTTAATATTATTGGGTATATGCGGTTTGGATAAGTATGAAACACAGCATAATTTATGGCATTTTCTTTTTCGTTTTTCATTTTCCTATTTCATACGAAATTGAAACTACCATTGAAGGTGACTAGGTAAATATAAGGTTAATTACCATCGTCTCTGGAGATGTTGGGCTTGTACCAGTAGTGGCTGGTGTCGCGCGCGAACCGCACGCGGTCCGGCGCGACGTGGTGCGGCTCCGCGCTGCCGCCGAGGCTCGAGCGCCGCGACCCGCAGCTGCCGTTGTACGTGCGGTACTCTGACTCGGGGCTACCTTCGCGCTCTTTCCTGAGAAGCAAACGTCAGTTCATAACATTCTGGAAGAGTATATTGGAGCAACAATATAGGTACTTGATCAGGAACACACTCATAAGTCAATAGCGCTCGATCAAAATGAGGTGGCGTGGCTGAATTGTGCATCAGTTGGCGCGTCACATTGACTCATTTGATTAGATAGACGTCTGTCGCGAAGTATGATATGATAGCAAAATTCGTCGCACAAACATCGTATCCAGTTTGTAGTGAAAAATGTTGGTTGTTTTATGTAGAACGCACCGTGTGAAGAACAAGCAATGTCCGAATTAAATCTAACATTGATGCAAACAAAATTGAATACATTCTTCGCAGAAAATATATAAAAATTTTTTCGCAAATACTCTATGTAGACCTGTAGTGCTAGCACAACTTCCGCGCGACTCGAGTGAGAAAGAGCCGCGGGCACTTTCGACCAATCAGATCGCTCGTAGATAGCGCTAGTGACAAGGCGACGCGACGTGCTGAGCTGATGGGTTGGAAGGAGCGCGACAAAGAGTCGCTCTAAGTTGTGCTAGACCCGCTGACGATACAATTAAAGCATGATGACGCCCCTGACTTTGTCAGTTGGACAGTACCTGGTGACTGGCGGCGAGCGCGGCGGGCGGGCGCTGAGCGAGGGCGTGGGCGTGGGCGGGTACGGCGTGCGCGGGTGCGTCGGGAACGCCGGCGTGCCCGCGCGCGACTCCGACCGCGACCAACTCTCCGACCGCTCTCGCACCTGTCAAAGCGTCCGGTCAAAACCACTCTACCGATCATATCTTTACAATAATTGACCTCAATGTTTTTGACACATCCTCTGCTAATCAACAAACATCATCTGCACAGATTGAATTATAAACTGGATTTTACTACCTAAACATGTCATGTTAATATTTTTTTATTAGAGTTCTACTTACAATGTTGTCTCCGTTAGTGATTGGTTCAGCTAGTGACAGTAAGCCAGGCGCTTGGGTAGTGGTGGGGGTGGTGTTTGTACTCCATTCGCGCATCGTCATCTTTTCGTACATGAATTTTCTAGATGAGGTTCTGGAAATACCCATATAATGTATATATAACACCACTTGTAAAATAGTTAAATCAATCGACATATTTGTTAAAACTGTAATAGTTTCTTCTTACCTGTCCGGAGCTTGAGGACTGATACTATCTGTCCTGAGGGCAGTTCGTGTTGTGTTAACGTGTAACGGCACGCTAAAATCGTCATCATCGTCAGCAAACGCCGTTGTATCACTGGTATAACCGTCCACTCTGAAAATAAATAAAGAAGTTGATTAAAAATATGAATGTCTCTTTATACAAATGTGTTTTGTTTGAAATAAACTTGTAGTTTACCTATGGCTGGCCGACCGACGCACATGCCGAGAAGGAGCAGTATCCCATTCTAAAGGCAGCCTTGCGACCCTTTCTCTTGCTTCTTTTCTTTCTCTGAGTTTCTGCTGCTGCCGTTGCAACCATGTGAGTCCTGAGGTGGTCTCCAAGGCACTTTCCGAGCGCCGCGGTTCTCTCGCCCGCGTCGTTTCCTGCCATCCTAAGGTGCTAGCTGATCGCCAAGTTCCATTCTCTGGCGTTTTTCTGCTTGCGCTGCTCGGCGGCCGCTCCGCCCACTCAGTCTCCCCATTTAGCCATCTGACAACAAAATGTACAACCTTCTTAATAAGGTGATCATTAAAAGCGTTACATAATTTGATACTGTGAATAAAGTTAATGTTTTATAGAGCACCGAACACATTAATATTAAGGTAACTTGATGTACTACTACATATTATACTTATTTAAGTTTTTTATGCCGTGCGTAGGAATACGTTTGCGTGCAAATATGGTATCGGTAAACGATTCTCGAGAGCTGTAAATAGTGGGTGTCAAGCGTTGAGGATACACGCGTTATTTTACATTGTTAATGAGAATATTAAACGACTTCCGTAAATCTCGTGAATGGAATGTCACACTGAAGATCATTTGCATATAATTACCTAAGAAGTATCTATTTTGCTAAGTCTACTTATAAGTAGTTTTAGGATTTTAATGATTCAAAGTGAACCGAGTAGCATTTATTAGAAAGCAACACATATGATTGTGGACGTCGTCGAGGCGGCGCCTGACCGGTCGGCAGCCCCCGTTTATGGCGGCGTTTATCTCGAAATAGCAACTTGTTTGGGTCATGGCGGCGACGCAATCACACGCCATCGCTCCAAATCAATCTCAGAATCGCAACAGTTCGCTTTTCGGAGTTAACTACCCAGGTCAGGTGAGATACATGTAAGGTATTGACGACTTTGATTAGACGTCTATTGAGTAACGATTGAGGCGAGCTATATTGAAGTTGATATGTATTCTACTGGATTTGACGGTTTTCGACACCCTGACTGATCAAATGTAAGTTTTAAGCTATACAGTTGGGACAAAGTTATTATCCTGTTCTTGGTATTGTATTCCAAATATGGCCAGTGTGAGTGTAAGCCAGCCCATTTGTAAAAGTTTTGCAATAGTTAGAGCGCGGTCAGCGTTGCAGAACGCGCGATGCACGGGCGCTCGATCGCCGCCCACGCCGACCAATCGACTCAATTACTGCCATCAACACTGTTTCCGTTCCTGTCCTTTGCAATTTATTTGATTTACATTAATCGGCCTTAGTTGTTTGTGGGATAAAGTTACTTATATTATCTTTGTACTTAGGAATTCAAAGAGATTTAGTAGGTGTTTGTACTTATCGACTAATATTGTAAAGTTTGTTGGAATATTTCAGGTAATCTCTAGAGTTACCAAAGCGATTTTGAAAATTCTTTCATCAGTAGAAAACCGCCTTATTCCTGCGGATCATCAGCTATTCTATATTAAATAACAATATTTGTCGATACGGGTACCATAAATAAAACCAAAGAAGTTATAGGTATTTGTGCTTACTTGCTTGCTAAGCTATTTATGCAAGGTACAATAAGATCCAAGACATCTATTGTTACGATCAGTCAATAGTTGTGGCTCAAATAATTAAGTCCTTGAAAATATTGAAAATGAATAAGTAAATAGGTCCTTGAAAATATTAAAAATTAAGTACCTACTTACCTATTAGAAAAAATCGACCCGTCTTAAGACTCGAAACCACGAACTTTCACTGTCGGGCGAATGCTCTAGGTGTGAAAGGTCGTGGTTTCGAGTCCCATCGGAGGTGGTTGTGAGACGGACCGATTTTTTCTAATACTTACTTCATTTTAATTTTCAATAATAAAAATTGCACTGAAAAAGCAAAAACAAAAAATTGAATAAGGTCCTTCATAAATAAAAGCTTCATACCATATGTGTAACTGACGTTATCTGAGTAATCACTTAATTCGCCACCGCCTCTACTTGTCTAGTAGTCAGTTAAAAGTTTCAATCACAATCGAGTTTTTGATCGTGATTGACACGGCCGATACCAGCTATTTATCTTCCTCCACCGGTTTCGACATTGGGCTCTATTCCATCGGGTAGCTAGCGGCAACGCCAGCTGTCAAATGTATGGACATTGGCGGCTTGGGCGCTAAGTGGGGTAGAGCTGTGACTGGCGTCGCGATGCATCGCCTTTTGGCGTCCCAATGTAATATAGCTCAAAACCGTGTAAAGGCACATAGTTACTTTCCTATGACATGACGATGTTTGTTTATCTAATACAAGTGCTAATTGTCACATTATGCGCAGTTAACCGTACGTGGAGCAGGTGTGAATCACATACTTAGTATAACCACAGATTACTAAATAGTTACTACGTGTATAACTTACTTATTATGTTAATAGTGAACGTAAATGTAAATGTAATGACACTATTAAAGTATTAATGTAACAGACATTTACTTAGAAGTAAAACAAAGGTATAGAAAGGTACCAATAATCTTTTATTTGGGAAAAAGCTTCTCAAAACCTACTTCCGTTCTTTTATAGGTTGTTATAACATATGTTCTGCGGTTATACTTATACCGGTATTACCACTCATAGATATGTCTCATCAGACTATCATAATAATAAGTCATGCCATCTACAAATGTAAGCTACTTAAAATCATAATAATATATTAACGTTTGTAATTAACATAGTGACAGTGACACATTTCATCACAGGAATATTGTTTTGCATTGGCATTCAAATGGCGTAACCGCATAATATAGAATTCATAAATTAAACTAATAGACAAAGGGAACTTGTTTGCATTCGATTTACCTAGCTCTCTCTTGATTGTAAAGTACCTAGGTATATAATTATGATTGATAATACTATTGCCTCCCATGATTCTGTACGCGAGTAGAGTTCTGTAAGTCTTCAATCATCCTCATTATATAGTAGAGTTCTGTAAGTCTTCAATCATCAATCATTATTTAAGTCTTCTTTCACCCTCGTTTTCCTTCTTAAAATAAATTAGAGTGGGGCCAGATAACTCTGCGGGCGACTGGGGCGTTTATGGCGCTAGTTACAGTACATTTTTTGTTCTAAGGTTAAGGTAAGAGATTAGTTTTCAGACCTGGCGCGCACTCTACCTGTACAACTTAATTTTTTCGGCTATGAACTGTGTTTTCTCTATGGTCCGCTAATATCATCTTCACCAAACACTTTCGCTATTCGAATTCAGTATCTAGTAGTATAGGTAGGTATACCTAGTTGTACAAGTAAATTGGTCGTTCAAACAATCTATACCTACATTTATATAGTAAAACTGTAAACGAACCAATTCTGTACATTGAAAAGAAATTGAAAAAATACCTCCAGGCTTCTTACAAACGAAACAGATCCCAAAAATATGGTTTTTGATTTTTTTTCTGTCTGTCTGTTGTCCGCGTTTCACGCAAAAACTACTGAGCGGATTTTGATAAAACTTTTTTATTATATATCTCTTGGTCTTCGCCAACATAGGCTATAATTTATTTTGAAGATCGAAATACCTGATGTGGAACTATAGCAGGCCAGCCAAACTATGAGAGATATAAACATACTGTCTTAAGAAAAATTGTTAAACGTGATGAGCATTTTCTATTGACGTAATACATTTTGAAGGTCTGGTACACCTGATGGGGAACCCTAGCAGCCAGGTTATAGAGATACAAACATAGCGTCTTAAGAAAAGTTGTATAACGTGACGAACATTTTCTATTAACGTAAAAATATCGAAGGTTTGGTACACCTGATGTGGAACCCTAGTACCCCAGCTAAACTACTTATAAGAGATACAAATATAGCGTCCTATGAGAAGTTGTTCAGCGTGATAAGTATTTTCTATTGACATACAATAATCTAAAGTCTGGTACATCTGAGATCCCCAAGAGCCCAGATAAAGCTTAAGATATACGAATATGTGCTGAAGGTTGTTCAGCGAATAAGCACTATCTGTCATATTCCTAAGCAAACTCTTTGGTTAAACCTAGGTGTAAACTTACTCATCGTTTATTAATAAGGCGGTATAAGTACAGGCTAAAACTCATATTTTAATACTATCTATTTAAATGCCTTCGAGATCGAAATAACTGTTTTTATTTTACAAGCTTTTATATCTTACAAATTTATTTAATTCCCCGGGATAACGTCACGCGTGGACTACACGCGGATGAAGCCACAGAATATATACCTAATAATATTAAGGCGAAGCCGCGGGCGGCCGCTAGTCTATTTATATTAGTATTAGTTTATGTAAAGTCGTTATTTGTTATGTAACTTTTACGAGTTAAGGTACCTCTTTAATTGTAATATGCAGCGCTCTACTAGGGATAATAACAGTAGTTTGTACCTCGTTATGTTCTTGACAACTTGCTTGATTGAATATAAATGTAGGTACCGTATAAGACTATGGATGACTCCATAATGGCAACGCATTTGATCTTAGTTACATGTAATTCAAATTTAGTTTAATTCCCTGAGAACCATGATTATAGACTTGTTTAAGTGTCATTATACAGCTCATTTGAATTTAATTGAGGCAGTCTACTCGACTATTTATGTATGTATCTCTCATTTATTTAATATGGCATCAGTGCAACAGAAATGTTAATTTTCTAAGGTCGTATTTTCAAACGGGAACCGATTTAGAGCAGTGAAGACAAGTTTTGTAGTTAAGTAAGTATAACAAAAATATCAATTTGCTTTACAATAAAGTGTGAACATATTTTTTTAACAATTTACATTCAAAAACTGTTAAATATAGATTACCTACCTCTGCTGATTGAGCTGATTCTGATAAACAAATTATATTCCAAAGACCTTGAAATATTTTAAAGTAATAAAAATTAGTAAAATACCTACTGACAAACATGCGATAACCCTTTCCTGTCTGGTGACGTTTTTAAACCAAACAAGAATCATTTGCACATATTTCCATGTTGTGTTATAAAAAACCCGATTTGCTTGTTTTCAAAACAATCTTGAAATAAATATGTTATGCCAGGGAGACACTTGATTAGTTTAACATGTTTAACCAATCTTAAATTACTTATACGCATAGAAAATAAAAAGGTACAAGTTTTCTTATTCTTTAATAGGGCTTTTCTTTTTACACGAGTTAAGTTATTTGAATAAATAAATAATATTTAAACATTGGACACCATCACATTAAAAAAAAACTAATATAATTATGAATATTCGATTAATTACAATAACAATGAGTTTTCATCCGCATTGTTTATTCAATTGACACCCACAATTTTTACGTCCCACTTTATTAAAGCGTTATATTTAATTATTAGTTATGTAGAGTTAAGGCACATGTGTAAAGAAACAGTAGCTTAAGGCATGAATTTATGACGGAAATTAAAAATACTTACGTATTTATGTGTATGTGTAGGCTAGCTAGACTTACCTATAACTTTTTTACGGGCTTGTGTCAAAAAATTATACTTACATATAAAAGTTGTCTAACGTAAATGTAACAAAGAAAAACGTATAAATTTGTTGGGATAAACTGTCAAAATTACTCTTTACAACATTAACTTGCATTTCGCAGAAATGCTTCAATTTTGTGGAGAACCTACCTACAGCAGTTGCTGACTTGTGTTCGCTGCTGAATTTGAAAGACAGCGAACACATGTACCTACTTAGACTGTTCTTATTTTATGTTAATGCATAGAAAATAAAAAAACCCTAACAACATGTATAACTATTAGGAGAACAAAATGTTTGAAATGTGGAAAATGTATTGGTCAGTCGTCAAGTTGGTTTATACGTGGCGGGCTTGTGCAAGGTGTCTGTTTTTCATATACCTACTTAACATTGTTCTACCCGTACACGTCATTTAGTTGTTTCTAAACCTTCCATCAACAATAGTACTAGATGAAGGCTCTCGAACTAAATCAAAACTTTTTATGGCTAAGAAAAAAGGTTACTAATGTACTGACGATCTTATGTTATAAATGACAGGAACTACTTATAACTATACGCTCAAGGCTCAGTGGGCGCTTATTTTCTCAGCCATGTTTATCACTCCAACTATGTGTTATTGTTGATTAAAGTTCTAACCACAGCTAAAGTTAGTTTGTTTTGAAATTTCAATCAACAAGAGAAAAATTTAGTTAGCAGCACAAGCACTCTTCGCTTTACCTAAGATAACGCTGAAGTCGAGTTGATTTATGTCACAAAGGCCAAGGCTATAACTACATCAATAGGAGTAATAATATATAAATAACTCCCATGACGACGACCAAATTGGAATCATAAAGCTATGAAGATGATACAATGGCCTGTTATGGCGAGCGACTAAGATTGTTTAATAATGCCCTTATTCATTAGCGGTGAAGTGGGTCGAGTGGAACGCGGCTAAATAAATTAAAAGTCGACCCGCAACCCACAGCGGCTTGCTGTTATTTGTCAACCATTTTATCACTGGCCATCTATACGATAGAGATACTTTAATAAAAACCATTCGTTTTAACTTTCTTGTATCTAATGCTTCGATCAACAATAACACCTTGTTGATCGAAGATCTAATGTTTACTGTACGAGTGCGGTGGAATTCTACGTCTATGTCTGTGGAATTCGCTAAAAATGCAGTGTAAATATTGAGGTTGCGAATGTAAACATTGGTGATGCGGGCGTGGGCGGGCGGCCTCCACGCCTACTATACAGGAACACATGTTTATGTTTGCAACCAGATTCCCTTGTCTTAACGGTTTTAGCACGTCGTTATGGTAATGTTTCTTCTTTGGTGTAGGAAAAATTTATATGTGTCAAAAAGCTTGTAGATACTTCAAATCAATCTCTTAAGTTCAAGACAAAGCCGATACGTTGGGAAATCAAAAACCAAACCAAAACCACTGAACCCTAAAATGTTTATATTCATGAAACGTTGTAAAGTACGTTAAAAGTTTTATTATGTTAAAATGTTTACTTCTTAAAATGATTTAAATATTAGATTAAAATAGTCCTAGCACCTATATTTAGTTTTGTGTTGTGTTTGATGATTGGTAATCGATAAATGTAGTATTTAAGTATCATCATTTATTTTACAAAATATACGTGATGTGTGCCATGAAGTCTCCCCTATAAGTGATGGAAACAGCTGAATTAGCGATCATTTACTTACTAGTAAACTGGTTCAGTCAAGCTTTCTGATGCTAATGCCTAGACACATTAATCTGAAAATTCCTGATCGAGTTTCCAGTTAGTTACTAATCCGATCTGGTAGGTATACGTTGGATTCTGACTTAGTTATTTTGCTGCAAGATTGGGTATAGGAATTATTTCCAGTATTTTGTGCAGTTTTTTTTAGTTTTTTTAATACAACAACAACGTCTAGATGCTACGCGTTAAGGTCCGAGGTAGAGTCTAAAGGATCCAAAAGTTATAAATCGCAAAATTTAATTAAAAATGAACTTACCTTCCGTTCGTAACTGCTGTGTTTTGAGGCGCTGCTGTAGTCGTTGTAGTGACATCTTCATGGTGAAGTTTTCTTATGGTTCGGGGTGATACAGGAGTTCGGGGTGACTGTGGTTCAGGGGTGGCTGTGCGTTCATCATCGTCGTCTTCAATGGGGCGGTAGGAGCGGTTCCCGCCGAGCGCGCGGCGGACCAGCTCCGGGCTGGCGAGGCGGTTGGGGGCGCGGAGCATGCCGGGGCGGAGGCCGGGCGCTCCGTAGGTGAAGGGCGCGGAGTCGGCGCGCGCGTGGTACGGTATGTCGGGGGCAGTGTCGGCGCGCGACTGCGCCGGCGCGTCGGGCAGCGCGCTCACCGTGCGCAGCATGTCGCCCAGCAGCGCGTCGAGCTCGTCCGGCGGGCTGGGGGCGGCGCGGCGCCCCGCCGACGAGATGCCCGAGTCCATGGAGGCGCTCAGCGGCGAGCCGGGCCCGCCAGTCCGCACCACGGTCGCGTAGATCGACCCGTCCAAGGGACCGAACGTATGAGCCGCTTCTGCACCTTCCCCGGCTTCTCCGCCGGACCCTGAACCTTCCGCGCTGCCGTTATTTTCACCTGTACCAAAAACGAAAATCTTAAACCATAGCTACATTTTACTAAAGCATAAAATAGGTTTCTGCAACTCAATCGCTAAGTTCCAACGCTACAATTTAGCGACGCTTTAATTACGGATAGCTTTTAAATTGGATCCGATTCGCTCCAATAAACTAACTGGGAGCCGGCGACGACGTAACGAGATGGTATCAGAACGAACACGTGTAATTTTCTACCACACTCCTCGAGGCCATGAGGCATTAGCATTTCAAATTGACTAATTGCGATTTATTATAGGAAATAAACATGTGTTAGCGGGGAAACTATCTATTAATGGACAGTTTATTTGCGGCGCCCCGATGGACGCAGTTACGGACAGTGGTCAGACCAGATCCTTAAAAGGACTAATCTGGGCTCCCGTTATCCCGGTAGAGTCAGGCAAGGGTGAAACCGTTGTGCTGGTGTGAAGGAATGAGGACTGACTTCTTTATTTATTTATTAGGTATACCAACGATTGTTACAACAGTAAGGACACTTAAGCTAGCTTAAGCTTTATTATCTATTTTGTGATGATATTGAAATGTTCAATACAAATAGGTACATCATCCTACAACGAAACCTCAAATTTTTAACGGTTAGTGGTCCCTCTTAGGAATAAAAAAATACTTACTCTCCAAACATAAGCGAAATTTAGAGGCCAAAATGGCATGATTGTCGGTGATATGAAGCACGTAAGGTCTGCTCAGATAACCTCGATATCATATAAATTATTCTGAGGCTCTTCAACGCAGGTTGTCGGTTCAAGGAGATGCTCGAGGAAGTGACCTCATCAATGGGTAGACAATTTGGATGGCTTAGTTCTAAAAGTCACTAACTCCATTTTTATCGATATTAAGATTGCCGCAGTTCATAAAATTCTCCGATTAAGAAAATCTCTCTTTACTGATTAAGAAAATCACTAAATTCTTTACCAAATAAAGCACTGTTCTATTTATTTTTATTGATTCACTCATTTAAAAAAAAAATGCGCTTCAAGTGACATTAGCTCAAAACAAGGAAAATGGACTTAGTAACTTATAGAACTAAGCCATCTAAAGTATTTGCTCTATATTAATCTACTTATAGCAAAACTTTATATTCTATGAAACAACTACATCTTTGTTTCATAGTGATAAGTACATAATATATCCGAATGCTATCCTTAATTTTCCTACGCTAAAATTGCCTGTGCACTATCTTTGTCTTGTGTAATTTTTATCAACTTTGACAGTGTCGTAACATCTCCAACATTTTTACCGGACAGACTGTCGATTTGAATGGTAGTACTTAGCGATGTTTTTATGCTAAAATAATAATCCTATTAATGGATTTTTCAACAACTTTTTAGGAATTTCGAATGATTGTTGAATTTGTGGTTAAACTTTATTAAACAAACGAATTGAGTGAATTACTGCTAAGTAATGTATTGAAAAGACAGTTGTAGTATGACATGTGTCGTCTAGTGACTCTAAATGAAAAGATATTTAATTAATTATCCGTCTATACTTTTTAAAATACATTCCATCCACAGAACACGGAAAGATTTTTTTCTCTTTTATTTATTTTATTTTATTTATTTATTCACAACGGGGTAGCACTTAGCCTTCATCACACCTGATGATAAGTGGTGATAAGGCAGAAGGTGGAAGCGCACTACTCGCGGAATCCTCAATAACTAAGGAACTAGATATCTTATTTCTAACTGCCGGAACACAATAATGCTGAAAACATCATTGTTATGGCGTCAGACTTAGATAAGATGGTGGTAGCTAGCCAGGCGGATTAAGAACAAGTCTTAAGTACCACCAACCAAACCGAATACAATATGTACCTCCACTGGGAATCGAACCCGGGACCAATGGGTCTGAAATCGGTGGTATGAACCACTAGACCACAGAGGCGGTTAAAATGTTCTGTGATTTCATCGATTTATAGACTGATGATTTCACACATGCCAATTATCAAAATATTATGTTAACACAAAGATTTTGTTGACTAGTTTTTGGCAATACGGCCGCTTTAGCGATGTTCGAAATAGTCTAGCGAGTAAATACGTATGCTAATAAGGAATTGTTACTTCGCCACCCGTCTCATTTGCATTAACAAATACCGCTCAACGGTGAAATAAAATATTTATACTTACTTTCTGAGGCGAACGTAACGTGTTGCTTTGTACGCATACTCTATTTAATAGTTACGTCTCGCGCTCATTTCGAAACTGAACTAAAACTGAGGTTGTCAATAACGCAATTAGTGTAAAGATTTCAACGTCAGCGTCTGGTGACCGTCGGCCGCTGTTAAGGAAGATGTGGTTATTTCTGTGATGTCAACGAAAATAACGCGACTGGGCCGGGATGGGTGCCGCGCTTACGAAATACGCACTGGCGCCGCAGGAAGAGGATGCGCGCGCCCTACGCGTCATATCGCATCGCCAGCCAGCTTGCAGCGAATCCTACCCGCACGCTTCGACTGTTGCTAATAGATGTATCGCATCGCACGTCAATTTAATTTTGTCGGCTTCTCGCTTCGCTAAACAATCAATTTATGACAACTCAATAGATTCGTAACGGTTGTACTCGTAAACGTCAGTATATGTAACAAAGTCGGTGTGTCGATGGGAGTGGCGAGCCTGACTTCGTTAACTAATTAAAATGAGCGTGACCGTGATATGACGGCGCGGATCGGATGCGCGCATGACACGCCTGCTGGCTGAACGAGAGCAAGAATAAAGATAAAATAAACATTTTTTGACGTGGCTTTATGTTTGGTAAGGTCGATTATCCTCGCAGTTTGTGGCGGACTTGTGAGATAGCAGCGAAGGTGAACGCGTGCGGGGCGGTCCGCTATGATGTCATCGGGCCGCGCCACCTTGTGTTTCTACGAAACTAAACTCCATATTATTATTCCAGCCGCTACGCTGTCTTCGTTTTATGATCCTTGGGTGATTCGTAACCTGTTCAGGATTTTTTTCCTGTTTGGCAACTTTTGAAAAACCATTATTGCCTAAAATAATTTTGAAAGTGATGGTCTAAGGATATTTATTCCAAAAGTATTAAAATAAGTTTACAAAATGGGAAACGGTTTTGAATTTTTTTACTGCGTGTATTTTATGTGTAGTTTCAAAGTGTACGGTAGAGAAAAGTTAAATTTATCTTACCCATTTGGTACAGCAAACAAACAGCGCGCCTTGTGAGTCTTTAATCAATTTAACTCGCACATAATTGGATAGTTTCCAGTTATTAATCGGCAGTTTCTCACAGTAATAAACTGTACAGAACACGTCCACAATACCTCCACTTATGATATTGACTGTCCATAAAGTCTGAAAGCTCGGCCGATAAATTAATGCTGATCCGATAGCAGACATGCCTGACTTCATTATCTTAGTACCACTTAAGCGGGATTACTATGGACAGTGCTGCAAATAACTAAATCAATAGGGACTCGCGTCGGCGTTGCGGGATAACAAACGACGATAGCAAGTATCTTTAAACCAACAGCTAAGCGTCCCCAAAAACTAATAAAAACATGCTTGTCAGGTCCTCAACACCTGCGAGAAATGTTTTATTGTCTCTATACTTACTTATTTATCCTAGGTAAAAATCAAATTTATTGACTCACTATTTATGATATCCAACCAGGAATAATCATCGAAGTTTGATAGTAAAAGTTACTCAAAAGCTCACAGCAAGCTAAATAACTTACGTTTCGCACAACCAGTGGTGACGTCATCGTGTCTGCGTGAGAACCTAAATAATTGTGTTGACTGTGCCGACACGCGTGTGCTGCTCGCAGAATATATATCGATCCATTTGTACAGTAATCTCATTAGTGAAGCCGAGATAACATCAGTGCGATAACATTGACTATTGCTAAATCAGTTCCTTTCATATGAAATAAACCACCTTTTTAAATCCCCATAACATATTTAACAGATCTTCCAGTGTATAGAATTCCTGCATTTAACCTTACACCTAAGAGAAGAATTTAAAGATCAATGCCGACTTAAACTTTTAATAAAATAAAACTGAATTCAGTAATTTTCTTGTTTAATATAATGAAACAATTCTCAGTTGTCCGTTGAAATTAAATTAAACCAAAACAATGACTGTAGGTACGATTGATTAATGGTCACGGGGAAGGTCAGAAAGCCGATCCAGATTATAATAACACTGACAATGGAATGACGAATAATGAAATGTAAGATCTACATGTCGGTCGAGTCAGTCGAGACGAATGCACTTCAAGCACAAGTGTGACGAATGAGTGACCCTAAGGGCGGGGCGGTCCGGCAGACATACATCACCGATTCACCACACCGGTCAATTAGTGCTCAGGCGCCGCCGCGCCGGAACCAATCCGCCTCTCGTTTGTCCACACAATGACAATACATTGCTCACTCATAAGCGCTATTGTTACTCCTTTCAAATTATTCGTCACGCCGCCGTTAACATAAACATATTTCAAATTAATAATACCAATCGAAACATTTTTATTATGCAACAATAAGCGTAGGCAGGTGTTAGATGTAACCTTAATTAACGATTGTGGTTTGTTACACTCACCTCAATTTCGTTCACTGTTTTGTTGTTAATACTTTTGTTTAATAAAAAGATCGCTTTTTTATATTCTATTTGACGCGGGTGAAACTTAGTTAATTTTCCGGTGGATGTGAAACAGATGTGTGGGTTTGTGAATGGAGGCACATGTTTTATCGGTCGGCGGCGCGCTGGGCGGGAGCGGGCGCTCACTGGGCGGGCGGCCGCGTCCGGGCGGGCGGCGCTACTGCCCTGAAATAGACGGCGCGCGGGCACCTGCCTACCGATACCCCCGTACCCACATTGTCACTAACTGTGACACAATTATGCACTATTTTCACGTTATTGTTTGAAACTTCTTAGATAATTATCTGTCAACGCTGCCTGTGAGGTGGTTTAGGTTTTCTTTAAAGTTCAGTTATTTAGTACTAAGCCCACAGTCTGCAGTTAGTAACAAAGTTCTAGTTTAATTTAAAGATAAAACTGGATATCTTCTACAAACATTATACGTTAGGTAAACTACATAGGAAATTAAAGGAACCTCTTTGCTCTAGTTTTACAAAAAATATTTGATTCCTAAACATAAAATCTTAGGAGTTAGCAATTTCAAGAAGGAACATGAAAAAGGTTTTCTATGGATGATTTATTTTAACGACTGAAATTCACTACTTGTTAATAATAATTACTAGTAATTAATACCAATAAAAGATTAGGATAATATAGATTTAAATAAAATCAATAAAAAAAGGAAATAGTGGTAGGTAAATTTAAAAATGCTATACTAAGTGGTAAAGGTTGAGATATAAAATATCTATAAAAAACATGAGTATTCAGTGAAAGTTATTTGTTTATTTGTTTATTTGTTTATTTATTATAGGACTACCAACAAGACATACACCATTACATGGAACAAATATATGATATGACTAAAATTGAAGCTAAGTGCTGGCTTAATTAAAGGCAGTCACGGCATGCAATAAAAAATACAAGTTTAACTAAAATAAAAATAAATTAATACTAATTATCTAAGATATCAAAGTAAATTCATAAATAGCAAGCAGCAATCTAAATAAAATTATAATAAAAAAAAAGTTATAAATTGCAGAATCAAAACAAAAGCACAAAATAAATTCAATAAGTATCAAAATAGAAAATTAAAAATAAAAATAAAAAATTTAATTAATCAAAATAATATCAAAATTAAATTAAATAAATAAATTCAATTAAAACAAATTAGATAAGTAAAATAATAAGCTGAATAAGAAAATAAAAAACAAGTCTTTTATAGTGGACAGGACCGAGGAACAAAAGAATCAAGAATATTGCGTCTAAATGTTTTTAATTTGTACGAGAAAATGTCAATATCTTGTTTTTTAGACAAATTGTTGTACCGACTTTGTATTCTTTTTAGAGTTGAATATTTGGCAGAGTTGGTCTTGCTTAAACTGGCGAAGAATAGGTTATACCTAGATGGACGAGGCAATTTAAAAGGTGTATTAAAATGAAGATCCTGCAAGAGTTGGGAGCAGTCAAGATCACCATTCGCAAGTTTATGCAAAAACAGCATATCCAAAAGTTCTCTTCTGTCTTGCAGGCTATTCAAGCTGAAAAATGAGAGGCGGTCTTCGTAAGAGTTCAAAATTTTAGCCTTGTTGCATTGATAAGTAAGGTGCCACAGGAATCTTTTTTGTATACGTTCAAGCCGTTTAATGTGAACGCCATAAAATGGAGACCAAACTTGGCTGCAGTACTCAAGGCATGATCTTACTAACGAAGAGAACAGCAGAACCTTTGTGGATGGCTTCTTAAAGTCTTTGCTGTTTCTTAGAACGAAACCCAGCATTTGGAAGCCCTGTTTAGCAATTTTATCAATATGTATATGGTAACGTAATTTTTTATCAAGATATACACCAAGGTCTCTAATGTTATCGACTTCTTCCAGAGTTTGACCATCGATAGAGTAAACCGTAGAGACTGCAGTCCTATTCCTAGTGAATTGAATATATTTACATTTACCAATGTTCAAAGTCATATGATTAGACTTGCACCAAGACGATAGTTGCTTAAGGTCTTCCTGAAGTAATAGAACATCCGCATCTCTTTTGATTGGTAAGGCTAATTTGAGGTCATCAGCATATAGGAAGCATCTCGCGTTTTTTAAATATGATACTATATCATTTATAAATATATTAAATAATATAGGCGCAAGATGAGACCCCTGTGGAACACCCGAAAAAGCTTCAAACGGCTGAGAGCAGAAACCACCAACCACAACCCTAGAGATTCGCGAGCTGAGATATGAGCCAAACCAACCCAGCAAATTGCCTGCGATACCAAATGCAGAGAGTTTTTTCAACAGAATTTGATGGTCAACGGTATCGAAGGCTTTGCTGAAATCGGTGTATATTGTATCCACTGGAATGCGGTCATCCATAGATTCAGAGACGTAAGTAGTAAATGATACAAGATTTGATGTTGTGGAACGGGCACCCACAAATCCAAACTGCTCGGGTGCAATGAGTTGTTTGATATGCCATGATATCATGGGACTGACAAGCGACTCGAAGACCTTGGCAAAAACTGACAAAATGGATATAGGACGGTAATTTGCAACCAGAGAAATATCGCCTGACTTGAATACAGGGACTATTCTTGCCTCTTTCCAAGCTGAGGGAAAGATGCCAACCGTTAAAGAGGTATTATATATCAAAGTTAAAGGACGTACGAGCGCCTCGCGACATTCATTTACGTATAACGGCGGTATGCCGTCACATCCAGCCCCCTTATTACGATCTAAACCCTTCAAAGCTCTCATAACGTCCTCCTCGCTAACGTAGAGTTTGCTGAGAGAGTTAGAGCTCAACTGAGGATCATAACCATTGGCTGTCGTCTGCTGATTGTGCGATGTTTTGTATGCCGAGGAAAAACTTGACGCGAAAAGATTACAGACATCTTCACCCGAAGAAGCGCTGATATTGCCTAAACTCATTGTGGCAGGATATGTGGTACTGTTACGCCTCTTCGCTTTAAGAAACGTCCAAAACAGTTTAGGGCATTGGTATAAGGAATCCTCTATATTAACAATATATGCATTATATTCCTGCTTAGTAAGTTCCTCGCATCGTTTTTTAATAATTTTGTACGAGATTTCGTCCAATGGATTTCTATATTTTATAAATTTATTTCGTAGTTTAAGCTTTTCACGAAGAAGTTTGATAAGTCTCCTCGAGTACCACATGGGAAATTTATTCGACTTTGGTTTGCTTCTGGGAACATATTTTATTATGGATTCTCGAATGCAGCCGTAAAACTTGTTTACCATTTGATCCACTGTAGAGCAAGACGATAACTCCTCCTCCCAGATTATAGAATTAAGATAAGATATAATTCCCTCGAAATCAGCTTTATAAAAATTAAATTTATTGGTCGGTATGGATTTCGTAAATTTTTGTTGCATATCACAAGATGCCGAAAATTCTAAGGGAGGGTGACACGGGTCAATGTTACTCAAGACATAGCTACTACACTTCAAATCATCAATCGCTATGTTAGATAGCACAAGATCTAAAACCCCACCCTTTTGATTAACAACGCCATTGTATTGATTGAGGTTATTTAGTGCTATAAAATCCAACAGAGTATCTGCCAGTGCGCTATTTGACTTTACCTCCGCGGTCAAGGCATTGTTGTCGGCTGAACCCAGCCATGATATATTGCTGAGATTAAAATCTCCGACTAGTAGTATATTTCTTTGGGATTCGAGGACTTTGTTTGTGTTGTCAATAAAGTGTTCGAGAATATGCTTTTTCAGAGGAGATGGCAGATAAACAGCGCACAGGCAGAATTTTTTAGAATTAGGGCTACTCCCATTACCTATCTCAATCCAAATATCTTCACACCCACTTTCCAACTCTAACAGTCTACAAGAAGTAAAACGTGTCGATACAGCAACAAGAACGCCACCACCTGACCTCTGCGTATGAAAATTAGTTGTTTCTCGGTCTCGTCTATAAACAACATAACGATTACAGAAAAGTTCTCTGTCAAATATCGTGCTATTAAGAAAGGTTTCACTTAGTATTATTATATCATAATCACAACATAAAACATTTTTAAGCAGTTCATTAGTTTTGGTACAAAGACCTCTAACGTTCTGATAATATATGTTAAAATTTAAGAATTTTACAGAATTGAGTTCCATAGCATACACAGACATAGATTATAGAAAATACACATAATAAATTGATTAGCTCAGTTTAGATAAAGTATCCATGCTCCTAATGAAGGTGTAAGCTGCTGAGTCATCCTTGCGCATAAAGATCTTCCCGCCGCGGATCCACACATATTTGTAATTGAGCTCCTTTGCCCGCATCCTAGCTGCAGCATGTAGTTCTTTGTTTTCCGGGGATAGATTTTCCGTAACGTACACCGGCGTAGATGTATTGCCACCGATGCCTAGGTCACGTGATTGTAGTTTATTTTGCTGATTGCTCTTGTTATATTTTATAACGGATGCCAGTAAGGTGTCTCGTAAACGCGGGCTGCTCATCTTAACAAGAATAGAGCGCGGTCGTGCGCTGCTAGGTGACAGTTTAGCGATTCGGGAGCAGTAATGAATATCTTGCTCTTTAAGGGGACACTTTACAGTGCGTGCAAGTTGTTCAACAAGTTTTACTATATTTTCAGATTTGGATTCTGGTACACACTGAACTTCGAGGTTACTAGCTCGACTCAATTGATCCATTTGGGTAAGACGATTTGAGAGATTTTTGACTGTGTCTCGAAGTGAGATGTTCTCTTTTGTAAGCTCCTTTATAGTGTTGAACTTTAGTTCACATTCAGATTTAAGTTCTTCGAATTTCTCATTAATAAAAGACATTGATTCCTGAAACGCCTTTATGTCACTTCTTATTTCCCTCAGGGGCTCGTTAATATGTCTCTGTAACACAGAATCCAGTATGCTCGTAACTTCCTGTCTTATTAATGCACGCATAGTTTCCTCGGGAATAGATGTTTCAGAAGTGGCGCTAACAGAGCTTTTCGGCCTGGCCCGAAGAGTAACATTATCATAATCACTGTGATTGGGTTGCATACTTAGGCGTACAGGTGTTTCAGCATTATTGCCCGCTTTCCGCTGCTTACTATTGCATGAAGTGCAAACCCAAAGTTTCTTGAGTTCACAGTTAAGATCTTGGTAGGCCTCCGGTGAGTAACCAACACATAGGTAGTGGTAATGTTCCGAGCAACGCGAGCACTTCAGGTCACATTTGTCCTTTATTTTAGTAAGACATGCGGCACAAGATAACGGCATGTTTACTGGTTTTTTATTTATTTTTCGATATAATGTTCATAAAAAAAGTCCAAAAAATTTTTTCCGTCAAAGAAAAAATTTATGAAATGTATAAACAAAAACAGACAAGTTCAAAATAAAATATTAACTACAAAAAAAATAGAAAATTAAAATCACAAGCTGCAAAAAAAAAACACGTAAAGTTTTGAGGGAGGTTTGAACTCAAACTCTCTATCGTAGTATGGAGGCGATTAGACCACGGGGCCAAGTTGACTACTTTTACAGTGACAAAAAATGCAATAGCTATTAGGCTAAGCTTCACAGTTCTTATGCAGGGCAGCGGGGCTACAAGCTTGCTATTTTTTTAAGAACACCGTCCAGCTATTTTTAAAACAGTTATATACCGTCACTATCACAGTTTATTATAATATGAATGATGTAAATTGGATAAGAATTATCTCTCTGTTTACACTTTTCTTTATAGCAAGAACGCAGTAACGGATGAGAGCTATATAAATCACTTTAACCACTTAAAGTTTATCTTTTTATCAAACAGTTAGTATCTTGCCTACAAGTTTTACTATTTTTGCCACTAATCACTGAGTTTTTTTGAAGATAATAATTATTGTCAATATTTAAACACTTATTTACAATATTATTTATTTTTCCAACACTAAACCTCACTTTTACTATTTTTCACGATTATTATAGCAGAACTTGTTGTTTACATGGCAGGTGGCGCCATCTAGCTAGGTTATTAAAACATTGTTAAGTTCAATAATCAAGAAACTGTCTATAATTTAAGTCAACAAAGTAATAAAATTATGAGCACAATAATTTATCTGTCGAAAGCAAAAGTAAACAAACAAGTATTCTGGTAACCATTTCTAGAAGTGGTTACGACAATTAGTTAACATTGATCGTTTCCGCTGCAACTTAACGGATGCAGTTAAACTTGAAAGTGACGAGTGATTCTTGCGAACTCGCAACCTTGTAACGACAACTTTGTTACATTAAAATGTGACGAGGGAATATGTGTAATAAGTTGGTTGGTCCGTTTGCTAGAGAGTCGACTTGTTCTTTTTAGGGTTCCGTACCCAAAAAGTAAGAACGGGACCCTATTACTAAGATTCCGCTGTCCGTCTGCCTGTCTGTCTGTCACCAGGCTGTATCTTGTGAACCGTGATAGCTACAGTTGAAATTTTCACAGATGATGTATTTCTGTTGCCGCTATAACAACAAATACTAAAACCAGAATAATATAAATATTTAGACCTTATTTTTATTTATTTAAGTACTTAAAAAATAAATCATTAAATTAAAATAAATTAAGGGGGGTTTCCATACAACAAACGTGATTTTTTTTATGGTACGGAACTACGGAACCCTTCGTGCGCGAGTCTGACTCGCACTTGGCCGTTTTTTTAATTGACAGAGGCAATTTATTTTTTTATATGCAAAGGTGTAATATAATAATAGCTCTACGAGTAGATAACACCTATAGGTACTAAGTTTGTAGATGTTGGTAACTTTGAAATTATTTTTGCTTTAACTTTAATTGTGATCTAAACTTACCTATTTTATTTTATTCAGGATAAAAAAACAGTTGTACAATGAAGCACAAGGTTATCAATTCAAGTATAGTAGACTTAAGTAATTATACAGCCAACCTCATTATCCACTAACTAGGTACCTAGGTACCATGATAAATTAAACTTTTGTTTGTGTTTTTGCGTTTGTGTTGTACAAAAATTTATCTTTAAGTTAGTTAAAGAACAGTTTTTGTATATCATTCCAGTTAATAATGTTAAAAACGATTTCCTAATTATTTTATTGTTAAAATGTTTCTCGTTTATTTTAGGTAAGTACCTATGTAGTTTCAAAACAATCGGTGTATGTATGAAAATAGTAGCTTGCATAAAATTGTCCTATTAAAATCTCTCCCATTGAATTTCCCTTCTTCCTCAGAAATAAAGAAAAGGAAAACCTATTAAATCGCCGCAGGAAGTTGGCGATTTGAGAACAAAGTCACAGGTTACGCGTTGCGGATGTGCGGACGTCGCACGTGGCACAGTGCCGCCCTCTATGCCAAGAATAGCATTCAGTTGCGGATGTAAGACTAGCGAGCTATTCCGTAAATTCATACTCTATTCGAACGGTAGCCACAGATCAACTATGGTTATTTAAATTTTTACTTTTTTGCATTCACAATCCAATTTTTATTATTGTAAAATGGAAATTGAAGTATTTTTGAAAAAATTTACCTGTCTCACAACCAGCTCCGATGGGACTCAAACCCACGACCTTTCGCTATCCGGGCGACTGCTCTAACCACTGAAAACTAAAGACTCCGTAGCTCAGTGGTTAGAGCAGTCGCCCGGATAGCGAAAGGTCGTGGGTTCGAGTCCCATCGGAGCTGGTTGTGAGACGGGTCGATTTTTTCAAAAATACTTCATTTTCCATTTTTCAACTAATGGTTTCTGAGGCGTTTAAATCTTTTTGCCACACATCAGGGGGCTTACCGGCTTAAAAATATGGATATGAACATTGGCTTCATTTGAGATTTGACATTGACAAGTCCATATTTGGGCATGCCTAATTCAAATGTCAAATGAAGCTCATGCTTATGTCCATTATTTTTAGCCGATAGCCCCTTAGAACTTTGTAGAGAAAAAAAGTCTATATTAGATATACATATTTTTGTTGAACGCAAAGTTCTATAATTATATAAGTACAATTAATTTAATTACACTTGCTCTGATATATTAACATTCCATTTGAAAAAAGAATGCGGGGCGCTTCACATTTCCGAGGTAAACATTCTAAATTTGAAATTAAGTGCGGAAATGAATTTCAATACTATAGTATTCCAAATTCAAAACGGTAGAACGCATATTTATAAAGAGGAAAGATTTGATTGTTTGTTTGTTTGCATCGAATAGGCTCCGAAACTACTGCTGTACCTATTTAGAAAATTCTTTGATAATTAGAAAGCTACATTCTCCCCGAGTGATATTAGCTATATTTTATCCCGATATTCCTACGAGAACGGGTATCACGCGGGTAAAACCACGAGGATCCGCTATTTTTTTATAAAACTTTATGGTTCAGGGGGTTAGTCATTCGACTTGTCATGATCATTTATAATGGCCGCACGAAACGAACCAATTTAAAAATCTCATTTTTACTAAATTGTATTTCCTCGCATTTCGTGAGAAAAGTTTTATACAAGCCTTGTATCTACTGGAAGCTATTTGCATTGCCTCAATTAATTAAAGCCCTCGCCTGATCCTCGACAATGCAATTGCTAGCATTCCGTTCTCGGCTGTAATGTACTATTAAATTACACATGTAAACTCTTGTAAATCTAAGATGTTTTTACTTTTATGCATTCACAATGCAATTTTTATTATTGAAAATGAAGTTTTAGAAAAAGTCGACCCATCTCACAAACTAGCTCCGATGGGACTCGAACCGACGACAACTAGTTCGAGTTCGAGTATTCGGGTTCGAGTCCCATCGGAGCTAGTAATTAGACGGGTCGACTGTTTCTAATACTTCATTTTCAATATTTTCAAATCTGAGACGGTATTATTTTCTTACAGCGTCAGATAAATGTGCAGTAACAGAACGCCTTACAGAAAACGACGACATTTAACCGTCGCTCGCCGACTCGTAAAAAGCAACGTTTTCGTTACACCGTGTTTTTACTCAGGAACTTGCTTTGTGTTTCGACATATGAGTGATATGTGGACGGACACGGTGGCTTTTTTCGGATTTTTGGCGGATTCAATATAGTAGGTAATTTGATTGATTTGATTCTGTGGTGTTAACATATTATTGCAATATTTGTGTGCATGAACATGTCTATTTGTTATTTAAATTTTTACTTTTTTGCATTCACAATGCAATTTTTATGGTTGAAAAATGGAAAATGACGTATTTAGAAAAAATCGACCCGTCTCACAACTAACTAGCCGTCCCATCGGAGCTAGTTGTGAGACGGGGCGATTTTTTCTAAATACTTCATTTTCCATGTCTATTTGTCTTGGTCTGGGCGTTTTCTATGTATATTAAGTATGTATTTACAAAAAAAGTATTTAAGTATATATTTATCCGTTATCAAGTTCACATAGACACAGTTTCTTAAGAAATTTACTATGGGCTTAGATAATTGGTGTGAATGTTAGAAAATATTTATTTATTTATTTATTTATTGCGCATGAGTGTACACGGCACGATCCTCTAAATTGGTTTCTCTATTATAGACTGTTAGGTCCGCGGATCGTTGTAAGATGTCGACTAGCACTCACCTGGGTTATCATCAGAGCAGTAGAGCGGCAGCGCGGATGGGTTGGAGACGGGGTCGCCCCGCCGCCGGCCGGCTCCATCGCCACGGGCGAATACTTGTTCCACAGCACCATCGCTCGGGAACGAAGACTCTGTCAGACATGCGACAGTAATCACCTGGGTCATCATCAGTAAAAGTGATAGTGGCCTCAGGTGCTCCAGGGAGTCGGCCGTTGCAAGCACGTCGGGGGCAGCGCGGAAGGGCGTGGCATTAGTTGGGGCCGAGGCTGCCCCACCAGTAATCTCGCCGCGGGCCAACACAAGTTCCACTGCACCATCGCTCAGGAACGGTAGGTCTGTCAGAAATTCACTAGCACTCACCTGGGTCATCATCAGTGAGAGTGTATAGTGGCCTGAGGTGCTCCAGGGAGTCGGCCCGTCGGGGGCAGCGCTGAAAGGGCGTGGCATTAGTTGGGGACGGAGCCGCCCCACCAGTATCCTCGCCGCGGGTGAATACAAGTTTTACTGAACCATCGCTCGGGAACTGTAGGTCTGTCAAAAAATTACTAGCACTCACCTGGGTCATCATCAGTGAGAGTGGATAGCGGTCTAAGGTGCTCCAAAGAGTCGGCTCTCGCCAGGGCGTCAGGGGCAGCGCGGAGGGGCGCGGCAGGAGTTGGGGCCGGGGCCGCCCCACCAGTGCCCTCACCGCGGGCGAATACCAGTTCCACCGCGCCGTCGCTCGGGAAAGAAGGGTCTATTGGAAAAAGACTAGGTTATAATAAGTTGTTTAGGGTATCAGTGCTGAAACACAATATGTGTGTAATAGTATATTTTATATCGAGGGACTTAACGAAGCCATAATATATCAGAGGTGGTTTTGAAGCCCGAGCGTGCGAGGGAGTCAATGAAACCAAGAGTATATTAAGTTGGCGTTTAGTCTCGAGGTGCAAACTGTACTTTCACTTTGAGTGCGAGAAAAATTGTATATTTATACAAAAACAATCCAAGCGAACGATTCAATACGCGATCCAAAATCCACGATCGCGGATTGCCGATCCAAGATGAATCGTTTGGTGTAGTTCCAACTGATGCGTGTGTAGTAAGTGGGTAGGGGTTATAAGTTCCGAGCAACAACGAGAAGGCAAATAATGAATATGAGCGGCTATCGTGCATGTGTGCAACTGCCCGGTGAAAACGTTCTGTGAGCAGCGTGCGCGTGCGTCAGCCGTCAGTATACACATACAATAAAGTACAATTATGTCGCGCAAAAATGAGACATGCTCATGCTCACTGTCTTTTTGATTATTGGTATTATGAGGATGAGGACAATTACCATGTGCAGCGTAGTCAAGTTGCTGCTTAGTAAACGACAGCGTGTGGTCCGCTACTGCGCAGGTATGGAACTGGCAGGCGAACACGAGGTGTCTGTGCGCGGCGTGTGCATGCGCCGGCCGCCGGTACGCGCGTACGAGGACGTCACCGCGGAGCGCTAGTCGGCCCACGCCCACTGTCCACCCACCGCCGTTCACCATGTAAAGACCTGTGAGAAAAAGGAGAAGACAATTAAAATACCCATAAGAAACTAGGTACAGCTGGTTTACAGCTAAGGTTGGATAGCACTCGTGATGTGCGCACGCGCACACAATGATGCACTCTGTTCCCCTGTCCTGTGTCGATTTAATTGTAATCACGCAGCACCTAACTTTAATTTTAAGATGATGTATCATTTTGTTTGTTTATTACTTACCTTTTACTTGTATTAAGAACTAGCCAAGTATCTAGACAAACCTAACATATGCTTTCAAGATACTTCTAACAAATACTGTACCTTTATTTTAACCTAATAAATTATTAAATCTAAAAAAAACCTTGAGATAATAAAAAATACGACCTTAAAGATGTACTTATAGTGGTACGTCTAAACGTCTTAGACACAGACAGACAGGTTACAGACAGATCTGCCTGACAGTTATCCCTAGTTTATTTGTATTGAACTGCTGTATGGTGAGTTGGTGAGTACAGGGACAGATTTGCCCTCCTTCGTAGAATATAAAAAAAGATTACTAATAAGACAAGACGTTACTGAAATATTTAATACTTTCTTGATACTGTAAAACAGAATCATACATACCAGAAGTATACACGCACACGAAGTTCTCATATATCTTCAGGAAGGCGATGGTAGGCGACGCTGGGGAAGCGAGAGAGCCAGCCACGCTCACGTGCGTCAGGTGGAGCGGAGACGCGTTCACGCGGATCTGGCCAGCCAGCAGGCCGGTGAACGTTTCTATGTAGCTGGAACGAGGAAACGAAACATAGTCAAAGAGGTAAGTTATGTTCCGAGTCTATGGACACATAAGTAGACACACCTCAAGCAAAAGACTCGAAAATACTCTTGAGTCTTGACCACTGTCAACTTAAAGCCATTTTAAAAGAGACTGAATAAGCAACTATTTTGAGAAATACGAAAATTAAACAAAAGAATATCGATGCAGTAGCCCTTCTTTTGTTAGGTATAGTGGTTGGGTATTTGTGAGACACGAAAACAGAGTTTCGGTCTTCTATTGTTTCAGTGCTGATCAGTTTTATTTTGCGTGTGCATACTTTTTCTTTTTTGCTTAGAATTCGCACTGATATTATTTTAGCACTGTTATGTTGAAAGCGAGAGTTTAATTTTCTAAGGCAATTGCTTGTAATGAAAAGGATAATCTTTTTCATATTATCTTACCGTCTATTGGAAGGTAGATGGAAGACAGGCACGCGGTCGTCTAGATACCTCCGCATGGCGTACCGGTCCAGTGCGTGCTCGGGCGCGCCGCATATCGCCGAGTAGTGCATGTATGCCGCCACTAGCACTCCTAGCCTCTCCCTGTTGCCCCTGTGGATGATCAATGAGGTTTGGTAATTGAGACCTTTATTGAACTGCAAGGAAACATCATAGATAGCAAGTACTTATGTTTTGCTTAGTTCTCAGATTTGATTCTTATCAGGAAATGGTGGAACAGATTCAACTGTTTTACATACATTGTAGTAGGCCGTTGGGGCGGAAAGGTTCTCGAATGGCGACCGCGTACCGGACGACGTTCCGTGGCCAGTCCCCCTAGAAGGTGGACCGACGATCTAGTCAAGATCGCGGGAAGCCGCTAGATGCGGGCAGCGCAAGACCGATCGTTGTGGAGATCCTTGGGGGAGGCCTATGCCCAGCAGTGGGCGTCGTCGTTCGGCTGACGCGGTCTATAATGACTGCATTGGTGGCAGCGCGATGATGATGGCCTAAAACGCAGCTTAGCTTAGGTCCAGGTCGTCACAGCGCGGTCAGCATTGCAGCCCTTGATGGACAAGTTAGAATAAAGGCCGAAACGTAGAACGACGGCCGAGAGCGTAGTTAAGGCGCTACTCGGAAAAATATGGACTTTTTGATTTAAAACTATAGGACGGTTACAGTTGTTACAAATGTGGTAATAAGATATATATTTCTTCATACCTTTATCTAGATTCGTATAGTTTCAAAAACACGATTTTATGATTTTGCCTCGACACTTTTTCTTTTCGAAAAGACCTCTAAAAATACGAAAATTCAAGATAATTCTTAAATGGGGTTACTTACACTATTGGAGATTGGTTTAATTAGTGGACACCAATAATATTTAGAATCGTATAGAAACATTTTTTTTTAAATCACTGTAGTTTTTAATACGAAGTGATTTTGTGTTTTTTTTTTGCCTAATCTGCAAAATCGGTCTCGCTCCCGAGCGCGTCGTTTTCTCATTGCTATCTCGCTTCAGCACATTTTTTCCGAGTATCGCCTTAAGCTCAGCTTGAGGCCATCATAGCGTGGCCAGCAGTGCAGTCATTGTGGACCAAGTCTTGTATAGTGCTTTACTCAAACATTGCGAGTAATTTGAATTAAACCAGCTTAACTAGGGCGCGGCGTCCGTGCTGGCGCCGCCCACCGTCGTCACGCCGTACAGTTAAGAATTTATTTAAAATAACAATTATTATTTTGAAAATTATATTTTTTTTAAATTTCACGAAAAACAAAAAAAAATCTTTTCTCTCTCCCGTGCTTTTGTTTTTTTAGGCAATGAGCTTGTACTTATACTGCCTTACTTACGCTGGTATACAGAAAAAATCTGAATAAAACCTTTTTGCACGACTATGTTTCAAACAAAACTCGACAATATACGTCGCCCGAGGTGAAAATAATTTTTCACCTCTCCAGCTCGAAAAGGGCGCTTTTGGCGCCTAAAAACTCGCAGCAAAATCGATTTTTGCTGCGAGCGTGAGGCAAAGTGCTTTTTTAATTTCTTACACCAACTTTTGAAATAATTAAGAAAAAAGAAATAGAGTGACAAGGATGAGACTTTTAAAATTAATATGAGCAAAAAGGATAGATAGATAGCTTTATGTCGATGGACATGAAATATAAAGCTTAAAAAATAAATACACGGATACCAAAGGTTCGAAATAAAGAGTATTGACGAAATGAGGTCGCATGCATGATATAAATATAAAATAAGAAATTCTAATAACAAATTATATAAATACGATTGTAATACTATTGCTTTTTATTAAACACGCAATATTTAAAATAAATAATATGAAGTGAACATTATATCGCTTACTAATATCATGTTTGGTTTTCATAAAAATTACATGCAGTGCAGTTTTTGAACGCAATGCAAACAGTTACCTTCAACTTGCATAATTGCACCAATTAATTTTACTCTTAATTATTAATTTTGTAATTTTAATGTTTTCTTTATTGTTAAATGTTGCCTTCAATGTTGTTTTTCTGACCTGTATCACTTTTCTCGCTGGTAGAGGTGAAAAGTTGTATGTTTAACACGAGAGCAAAATTTTCTGATGTCTCGTGCCTTTAAATCACTCACTGTGCTCAGTAGTCTATATTTGAATCACTCGCTACGCTCATGATTCAATTTTAGACTACTTCGCTAGTTCGTGATTTAAATTCAGCACTCGCAGCGAAAAATGATTTTGCTCTCTTGTATAACAAATAACTATTGCCGCCGAGTCATACACTCTACTTTTCATCCCCGTCTATGTGAAAAAGAAATAAGAGGCACTTCTACCTTTCATCATCATCATCATATCAGCCGTACGACGCCCACTGCTGGGCATAGGCCTCCCCCAAGGATTTTAATGTTTATAATATTATAATTAATATTAATAATTATTATAATTTCTACCTTTATAATGTTATAATAATATAATAAAAAATAATAAAGTAAGAGCTAAAAATTAATATTATTGAAACATTTGTGCAATTTTGAAATGTCATGGTCACTGAATAAAAAAAAATATGAGGCACCTTTTATTTTCTCATAAGTTTCTCAAAGTAGAGTGTATCACTCGGGGCAAAATATATTTTTGGCTCGGGCGACATAAGTACTTTGAATCCCTCGTTACGTTCAGGGTTCTACTCTAGAATCCCTCACTTCGTTCTGGATTTAAAAAAAGCGCCCTCGCCGTATAAATATTATTTTGCTCCCATAAGATACAATCTACTATTTCTACTTACCATGCTAAAAGTATAGCGACATTCTTTGGATGGGCAGCGAGCCAGCTCTCTATGTGCTTGCAAGCAGCGCACAGCCTCTCGAGGGGGGGTGCCAGGTTCCCGGGCCAGCCAAGAGACCTCGCTCGCCCGAACACGCTTCGCGCTATGCAGCCGTCGCCGCTGCCGTCGCCACTCGTCACCTCGAATATCTGGAATAGATAAATGGAAGCAATTATTCATCATCATCAGCCATTCAATGTCTCTAGGTAGTGCTAAGGCATAGACCATTGTTATGGATGGATAAGGAGAATAGGCCAAGACCCGTAACGCGGGCCCAATGCGTATTGGTTGGGTATTAACGGCTGCGGTTGCAGTCGGCACCAACGGACTAACGTGCCTTCCTAAGGAACAGGAATAGTAATCTCGAGGCTCGGGATAGTAATTTTTGTGTCACAAATCCCTAACATGACATCACTCCCTTTACAGTCTTTGCACAGCGTAGAGCACTTTATCCCAGCCTTCCTACAAGAGCAAGATCCAGACCCAGACCCAACCTTTCTTGCACTTGCAGGAGAGGCTTTTCAGAAGTAGCTGACGGGCTGGGGGCACGGATGTCGTGGTTGGCATCAAACCTGAGTCTGTTTGATGTCATCTCAATCAGTTTCGGTCAATCAGGTCTTGTACACCCCCAAACACGTCCGTGGTAGGTCCTGAATGAGTGAAACTTGGCTGCGTCTTTGGTAGGTGGAAGACGACAACTTGGGTATAGCGCAGAGTGTTTAGTGAGAGCTTCTTGGCTATTTCCGCCATGCAGAGCAATTAAAAATGCCAAAAGAGATCGAGAGTGCAGGCTCTCGATCTCTTCTGGAAGGGAATCTGGCTGCAAGGACACTTCCAGCTGGTGAACGAGGTCGGGGTTTTGTTTGAGGACACGAATAAATTTCAATTTGCGCTGCCCAAAAAGGGCAGAGGTGGTATCACACCCACTGAATGCATGTAGGAAAAGCACCATGCTTGGCGGAATATAATATAATAGTAATATCATATTGATGTTCATTAATATGATACGCTATTTATTGAGGTGGAGGAAAACTGAGTGTGATCTGACTCCTCATTATACCTGATATTTTGGTCGAAAATTTGCAGTTTGTAATTTTTAATCTTTTTGGGAAAAGGGGCTATTGTTTTTAGGAACTTTTTAGACCCCAATCCCCCCACCTAATATCACGTGTATTTTTTTGTACATACTTTAGGTGGCGCGATGGCGGGAAAATTGAAACGACACTGTGAATTTACAACCGATAAGAATCATCGTACGTATTGATAGACAAAAAATGACTTGAGTGTAAAAAATCAGGTGTTTATCGTTATCAGTTATACGCAATTTCGCAACATTATATGTATAAATCAGCAGGAGTCATGGCGCTTGTGCACTACACTGAATTTTACCGTCCCGGAAAAAACGGATGATTGTATTTTAATAATAAATGTGTAGTTTAGGGTTTGAAACATGAAACTACACGAAATAAATAAATTTTTACTAATAAAAATGATTCATTATTAAAATACAAGCATCCGTTTTTTACCGGATCGGTAAAATTCAGTGTAGTGCACAAACGCTCTTATAGGGATCGAAAGTTTCGTGTCCGTTTTTTAAAACGCTTCTTTCTAAAAAAGGGGGAAACTGCAAGTTGGGTTTCCAATAACGGCAAATAATGTTCAGAAAAAGAAATCAAAACTGCAGTATTTCATGTGAATTTAAGTTTTTTTGGCTGGACTAAGTATTATGTTTTCTATTCGATAATGAGTGTAATTTACAGCGTGCAACATTTTTAGGGTTCCGTAGCCGAATGGCAAAAAACGGAACCCTTATAGATTCGTCATATCTGTCTGTCCGTCCGTCCGTCCGTCCGTATGACACAGCCACTTTATTCCAAAACTATTAAGACAACACACTTGAAACTTGGTACGTAAATGTAGTCTGTGGACCGCTTTACGATATAAAACGAAAATTAGCAAAAATAAAAAAAAATAAGGGGGGCTCTCTATACATGAAACTGAAACTTAAAAATATTTTTTTATTCAAACATATTCGTGTGGGATGTCCATAGATAGGTCTTTAAAAATTAAATAGAGGTTTCTCAAACAATTTTTTCTTAGTCAATATTTTGAAAGATAGTGTCTTCCAAAGTGGTAAAATGTGTCCCCACCCCTTCTAACTTTTGAAATAAAAGCGTGAAAAATCTAGAAAAAATATATGTTGTAGATCTTAATAAAAACTTTCAACAAAAATTGGTTTGAATGATATATAGTAAGTACTTTTTGAGATATAACATGTTTTCAAAAACCGCAAATGTCACTTTGTCATTCATACAAACACTATGAAAAACAAAGTTATACTTTGCTGACAAAAAATTATACTGGAATTTTGACTATGTATAGGCAATTGGTACTTTAAGTGGGTACGGAACCCTCCATGGGCGAGTCCAACTCGCACTTGGCCGATTTTTATTTTAAAATTACATTTGTAAACTTACCATGAAGTGCTCTCCATGCTTGTTGGTAAGCATATGCGTAGCTTGCGCCTCCGCATGTGCATCCCGTTCTGGTAGATGCAGGGCTATCATGCGCTCCGCTACATAGCATAGGTCGAGGCGCGACACGCCGCTGCCAGGGTAACTAACAGAGCGGGATCCAGCCTAAAAACAAAATAAAGTTGTAACAGTGGTAAAATTCGACTTTTCTCGTCTAGCCAATACGATGGATAGATGGAATTATAAAGAAGTTAACAATGACTATTACTGCATTTCCAAAACTATTCGTTCGCTACATATCAAACTATTCTTATAAACAAAACCAGTTTCGCTCTTTACATGCAAAAGAATAGAACAACTTCTCAGACGAAGATATAACTGTCGGCGAAGAAATGCCGACTTATTAAGCATGTGATTGATTTAACTTGTTGAATGATAGGTACACACGTATAAAATGCCATTAAGAAACCATCTTTGGTGTTATGTAAATTCGTTGATATCTTCATGTCGATCGACGCCATGTCATATTTTGGTGGCTAAACGATGTAATATTATTATACAAAATACTTAAAGCCTTCCAAGTCAAGCGTATAATTTATCAGTTCTCGGTAATCTTGTTATACTTGCCCCTTAAAGCGATTAACGTACTATACTATTTTGTGAGAGTTCTTAAGACTTTAAGATTTGACAAAATGCCACGTCATTATAGTAAACAAAATTAGAAGTGTCACAGTGAATGGTGAAAAGCCCTGATTTGCCTGGCTTAGTAGTTGTCAGATCAAACACAAGATCGTAGGCGCGGTCGTCTAGAAAGTGATACTTGTGATGCGTAGGCGCATGCCGCGGCCGAACATTGACGCACTTAATCCGATTTGTCTAGTCGACTCAGTCGAGTAGACTTAGTGGATTAAGCAACTTCAAGCGTAATGCTGTAGTATACTTTATATAGTATAGTATTATAAAATTCTTAGAAGTAAAGTAGACAAAGTAGTACCTGTTCTCTAGCGAAGGCCGATGTCGCTGGGGTGGCTGGGGCACTAACGGCTCGTGTCTGTAACAATAAACAAAAGCGATTTACGTTAATAATAAATGAAAATCATATCTATACTTAATATTATAAAGAGGAAAGATTTGTATTTTTGTATGTAACGAATAAACTCAAAAAGTACTGGACCGATTTAGAAAATTCTTTCACCGTTACAGTTACACCTTAAGGATATAGCATAGGTAAAAAAAATATCGTCGATGGCCGTTGCTTACACAAGCGAGGGGGTGCTGGGATCGGTAAGACTCCGGCCGCGGCACTCTCGTAGACTGAGAAATACGTGTAGACGCGGCATGCAGCGCGCATTCTATTTACATCTAAAATATCACCTATGTGATACCTATCACCTATCATAATATATCCATTATCGAAATGATCTTCGCAGGCAAAACTACAACATTTGCTACAAATTACACTGAAAAAAATTAATAATGTATACTGCTCTAACCAGTAGGTACATTTTCAGATTTATTCCAATCAAATTAATAAAACTTATAATTTAATATGAAAAAATATAAATAACTCATACTAGCCCATCATCCAATACTTTTTTACAAAATAAATCTACTTAGTTAATCAATATTTAAATAAGTATACCGTTTATATAAAATCACGCTATCAATCTATAATATAAATTAATATATAAAAAAACTTAAATAAAAATATTGTTTAAACCAAATAAATAAAATAAAATACATATTATTCCAATACCAAAAATGATAATATCAAAAAATACAATAACTTGTGTCATTGAAAATTGGAAGCAACGATCACATACACCCAGATACAAGAAAATATCTAAAAGTTAGTTTTCGACATTTACCCGTCCGAGAATCGAACTCAGAGATAGTGGCACCTAGAAAACCGGTGCGTACACCAATCGGCCACGGAGATCGTCGAATTTGTTTAAACAAAATGTAGCGCAACTGAAATAATTGATACTTTGTTTACTAATGTAAACTTGCCAGTTTTATAATGTGGTTGGTTATAGTACTTGAATAAAATGTTGTGTGAATAGATTCACCCAGAAGATGCCTATTCACTTGCGACTTTAAGAGGTTTGGGTTGTAGGTACTCGGGCAAACAGAAGCCGGCATGGTATTCCAGGCATGATGAAGGAGTACTTAATTCTCTGAGCGTGAGTTTAAAGGAGAGGGCGGAATGAGGTTATGCAACTCAGACGCACACTCGTTAAAGCATACCTGACAAGTGACTCAGGGGTTGAAACTCATAGCTGAAGTCCCCCATCGACAGTATGGGAGTGCTTATTCGCCAGGACAGATAAAGAGGTACGCACTGTGTATCAGACTAACACCAGTAACATAGAGATCCTTACTACCGAACTTAGTAACTGTACGGTCACTTCAGTCTACAAACCTCCCAATGCACCGTATTACTTCAGCTGTCCGCCGAACTTTAACGCCCATCCGGTTAGATTCGTTCTTGGTAATTTTAATAGCCATAGCGAGAACTGGGAATACAGAACCAGTGATGACAACGGAGTGAAGGTTGAAGAATGGGTTGATGGACACATACCTACTATCTTTGATCCATGATCCAAAACTTCCGTCATCATTCAACAGCGGTCGCTGGAAAAGGGGTTAAAACCCTGATCTAATCTTTGCCAGTGATCACATAGATCACCAGTGCGTGAAGACAGTAAGTGGTGCAATACGGAGGACCTAATTACGTGCCAGGCTTTACGACCTGAAGGATAAATAATAAAATAAAATGAAAAATATCTTTATTCAACTTGACTTAAGAAATAAGCTCTTTTGAATCGCCAATATTTTCGTTCAAAACTTTTTTAACTGATAAGAAGAATAGGCGCATTAAACTTATCAGCTTTAATAATTGGAGTAACGATATTTCCAAAGATTTATATCGTTAACTTTTACAACTTTTTCATTATAATATTACATTAGTTCAGCTAAGGTTATGTGTTACATCAAATCCATGCATTACGGTATTTCAAATAGTCGTCTACTTTATAATATCCTTTGCCCATGAGCGATTTTTTGCCATGACTTTTGAATTTGTGCAAAGGCAGCTCTACTAAATTCTGTGGAACTTTATTAAAACTAGCTACTCTTTTCCCCAAAAACGAACTTCTTGTTTTTTCAAGTCGAATCCTTGGAACGGCAATCTTATTTTTATTTCTTGTTTTGAATTGATGTACATTGCTACGTTTTACAAATGTATTGAGATACTTCTTCACATATACCATATTCTCATATATGTATTGTCCTGCAACAGTTAATATGTTGATTTCTTTTAAAGAATCTCTTGGCCGAAGTTTGTATATGGCGCGAATAGCACTTTTCTGAAGCACAAAAATACTTTCGATGTTAGCTGCTGAACCCCAAAGTAATAGGCCGTAGGACAATACACTCTGAAAATAGCTAAAATAGATTAACCTTGCCGTTTCAATATCGGTTAAGAGCCTTATTTCTTTAACAGCAAATGCCGCAGAACTGAGTCTACCGGCCAAGGCTTCAATATCAGGGTCCCATTGAAGTCGATAATCTAATGTTATATCTAAAAATTTAGTACTGTTAATTAATTCTACTACATTGTCATCCAATTTTATGTGAATATCAACCTGTCTTACATTTGGCAGGGTTTTTTTTTTCACATTTTGTTTTTTTCGAGTTTAATGATAGATTAATTGATGGTACCACGGCAAAAAGAAATTGCCACAGTACCATCAATGGTACTGTGTAATGGTACCATGGTAAAAGGAATGGATTATTGCTATGAAACCAATGCGCAACTTTCGATAAAGTACTATTTACTTCGTCAGAACAATTATTACCTCTGTCAACTTTAAAGATTAGAGGAAGTGTCATCTCGCATAAATTCTTTGCTTAAAAAGGAAGGTCATTTATATAAATTAAAAACAGCAAAAGGGACCAGTATTGACCCCTGGGGTACGCCCATGTTGATAGGGGCTCCAGTAGACTCAGTTTTGTTGATAACTACTTTCTGTGTTCTTTCACATAGATATGATTGCATAAGGCTAACCGATTTATCATAGACACCATAATGTTTTGATTTCCTTAAAACGTTTGGCGTTTGGTGATTAACACAATCAAAAGCTTTGGAGAGGTCACAATAAATACCAACTACATCTCGCTTGCTCTCCCAAGCATCAAATATATGTTTATAATATGATAGGATGACATACCAAGACCAGTATGAATTAGATCCCATCTCACAGGACACCATCGATTTTGGGAATGAATTGCTAGAAGCCATATCCGAAACAACGAGAGAAAAGTGGAACAAGCTAATCGAAGGCGTAGATATGACGCATAAAAGCAAGAAGGCATGGTGTTTTATAAGGAAACTAAATAATGATCCTAAAATCGCTGATCGTCATTCCAATGTGACCACAAACCAGATCGCTCACCACTTACTCCAAAATGGGAAAGCTTCCACGAAAAGTCTCCAGAAGAAATTTACACGAGACCCTGGTAAAGAGGTTAACCACTTGGACGAGGCTTTTATAGAAACAGAGCTCAAGTTTGCCCTTGATAAGCTCAAAGAAGGTAAAGCCACTGGCTTTGACAACATCAGGGTCGAGCAGCTGAAACGGTTTGGGTTCGTACTACTTATACAAAACTGTCATTTCTTCCATGGCCGCTTCCAAAGGGCGTTTGTGCACTACCACTGAATTTTACCGATCCGGAAAAAAACGGATGCTTGTATTTTAATAATTAATCATTTATATTAGTAATAAATTAAATACAAGCATCCGTTTTTTTCCGGATCGGTAAAATTCAGTGGTAGTGCACAAACGGCCAAAGGGTATGTAATCTAATCACTGACGTTTTAGCCACCTACTTTTAATAAATGACATTTGTGGCAGAGAGTGTATATAAAACTTCTTCGAGATTATTTATTTTTATGAGTTTATTATCTTTGAAATAATATGTTAGCCAGTTTAAAGTTATCCCGCCATTTGTTTATACTTTGTGCGATGAAATTTAAATAATGAAATAAATATTCCTCCTTCGGAAGTACTTGTACCTATGCAATATTTCATTAGAGTATCAAAAATTTTATTCTGACTATGCAAGTCTCCTTACAGAACTCCGCAAACTTATATGATGCGGTGGTTAAATTTGAGAGTTAAAACTGTCAATACAGCTGACAGACTTTTCATTCTTTTTTATTGCTACTGGCGCCTCAACCATCGGTTTTAGATATTGTTGTGGGGATTTCGAATTTCGAATTTCAAAACCGCGAGAGCATTTCTTGCAAGAAATTGTATGCATGCTCTATTTTGTACTAATAATGGATAAGAGAATCAGTAATAAAAATGTTTTGAACCTGAAATTTACACAAAATGGTGCGGTTTATGTTCCTCACTCAAAGGAAAGAAGCTGGACTTCTCACAGTCTCAAAAAAGTGTAATGGTGATATTAGATCAACGAGGTATATAAAATTCTTACATCGGTTTTATTTCAAGAATTGCTTTTACATTATGTCTCTGTAAAAAACTTTTTCAACAAGCGAATTTCTTATTTCTTGATGCAATTTTTTACACCTACCTATCTTAACTTTCTCACATTTTAAATTTTGAGGAACCGAAAACGAACATAAATTTAATATACAGTAGTAGAAGTTAGAAACTTAGACTAATTATGTACCTACAACACAACAAAATATTGGTACTCAAATAGGTATAACTTTTATGGGCTCTTAAGTATCTTAGGCAATATTATCCGTCACTTTTATTTCAATTTATTGATGTTTGCTTTAGGTAATGAGTAAAATAACTTGTCCTAGGTTACATAGGTCTATGGTTATGCAATAAATGGCAAAGCACTCATCTATACCCAATCCTGAAGCGCTATTTCAATATTTCCTAGCAAAATAAGCATCATTGAAAAAAATTAGGATCCTAGTGTGAGTTTTTTTTTTCATTTTTGGCGCAATCGGAGCGATACAGTCTCCACGTCCAAACGCCGCCAATACCAGGCGGAGACTGAACAATTATGCTGCGAAACGGTGCACGATGCATTTTGGGATACTAGTTATTGACTATAAATATAACAAAAAAAAATTTTAGTAACTTCCCTAGATATGACTAAGAACTACTTACACAAAAAAAATTAGCTTGATTACTCAACTAGTTATTGAGATAATTGAGTTTAAGACGGAAAAAAGGGGTCTTGAAAATATATTTTTTTAGTACATTGTATTTATTTAATTCAAATAAATTCTAGTAACTTCCCTTCATAAAGAAAAGATCTATCACATATAATATTTTGAAAGGCCTAGCAATGATACTTTGTCAGGAAATTTAATCTAAAAACATTGAAAATTCTGAGTTTGGTCGCCGCAATAGCCTTAAAGCAACAGACTTCCCGAGTGACATAGGCTATATTTTATCCCGATATTCCCACGGGAACGGGTACCACGCGGGTGAAACCGCGGGCGGCCGCTAGTCGTGAAATATATTGTCATATTAGATTGATAACAAAATACCTAAGTAAGAAAACGATATTTTGTATTTTTGCTATCAATTATCTGCTTAAATTCCCTCTGCTAATAAGCATGTATCAAATACAATCTGAAAACGGAGCAAAACTAACCACGTGCGTCTGTTTTATATTTGATCTAACTTGATAAAATTGTCTTCCAAAGCGATAAGAACCCAACTAATAAGGCGGGTAAATTTAACCGGCCCTTTTCAGAAATTGACATTGTCATGCCTTGAAGTGTGCATCAATTATTATACACAATGGGAGGCAAAGTGCTATCTGCCCGCCCCCTATCATAATAAAAGCAGTCAATCCAGAGGAAGATATCATATTTTGAACTATGTATAAGCCTAAAAGCTCCGTAAAGCTATTATAAATCACTTGAAACTTCGCATTGTGCTGCGTCTCGCGAAACAAATCACGAAAGTTCTCTCTCAAGGCCGTTGCCGGCCATTATAATGAAATCAAAAGTAGCAATTCAATTCTCGTCATTTTTTTACTCTCGACCTTCAGCAGTGAACTTATGTATTTCATTATGCTGAGATAATGACAATGAAAAATGAATTTGATATAGCTTATTATTTTGTGTCTTACAAACGAAATTAGTCAAAGTTATTTGACTTTAATATCACATTGATAGCAGAATTAATATTCGCTTTGAAATAAATGAAGTAAAGTTAATAACTTGTATTCGGGACGGAGTCCAAAAGGGGTACCTTTTAATGAACGGTTTCAACAGTAAGGTACCTATATTTAATTTGCATTTTGTTATTTATAATGACTAATTCTTTATGGGAATATCCCCTCTGCATAAGTCAGCTCATGCCTGATATTTTGATGTACAACTTCGCTGTACTTTATTGAAACTATAAGTACGTAATAACAAGCCGTTTAATAATCCGGCATTATAATGTTGCAAGCAAACACTTACGTACCGCCAATAAGGGCCCGTAATCATATATTCACGGTTATACTGAGATTATAATAAACTACAGTTACGATCAAGTTAACAACACTGTCACAAGGCTTGCAAATATTGTACGTAATATTTCACCTAGTTACTACTTAATTCGTATTTTTTAGAGGTCTTTTCGAAATAAAAAGTGTCGAGGCAAAATCATAAAATCGCGTTTTCGAAACTATACGATTCTAGATAAAGGTATGAAGAAATATATATCTTATTACCAGATTTTTAACAACTGTAACCGTCCTATAGTTTTAAATCAAAAAGTCCATATTTTTTCGAGTAGCGCCTTAACTGTTTCTTTTTCGCTTGACGTTCGTTGATTGTTATGAATTTGTCAAACAGATGCATGTTCGAATGCGATAAGTGAATGTGAAATGGAAGATCCTTACGCACCCCTAAGCAAGAAAATATTAAGTTTAGAAAAGTTTACTGTACGTACCCTGTACCCAGCAAGTATACCTTACTCTTATACGTTACTGTTGAATTGAAGCATGTAAACAACTTAATATTTCAGCAGTTTTTATCCCGATATAGAAGGGAAATTTCATACTTATTAGGAGTCGTATTTTTATTTGCAACCTAACAATTAATCGTTTATTCTCCATAAACGATGTTTTAATCAGGTTGTTGTAATGGCTAACGAGCTATTAGGCCCATCGTTTTAAGGGTGATTCTGTTCTAAGCCTGATCGACGGGCAAGGCGCGGCTTAAGTGATTACTGCAGCGGCCGAGCTTGTTGGTCGCTATTAGCTGCATTATGGATATTAACGTGACTCACTATCGCAGGAAAGGAAGTAGTTTTTTAAACTATTATCGGGAAAATGTTGCCTGTTTTCAGCGAAGACTGACGGTATCTTGATGGGCTATTAAACACGATAAACCTTTAGTTCTTTTACTATTAAATATTTTTATACTTATAATACTTTTATTAGTAACATTTATAACAACTTAAGTAGAGTATCTACTTATCTTCTCAAAGGCTAACATCGATTTTCAGCTTTTTTATTTCACACTAGATATTATTAGTAGTAGAGACGAAGTTTAGAAGAAGACGCGATTGCCACGCACCGATAGTTTCTTCTTGGAAGTTCTTACGAAGCTGTGTGACCTTGCGCGCAGTTTGGCCGGCGCGCGCTGCAGGTAAAACAGCGCGCCACAGGCAGCGCGAACGCGAGCCGGTGAGCGAACGCGCTCATAAAACAATATAGTTTTCAACACACTTGCTCATAAAGTGAGCCTTATTACATCGATCTTAGGGCCATAACCCGAACTATAACACACGCGTGCATAATAATATTACAGTACTAGTTGCGTAATAGAATTATCCCTTCAAAGTTAAGTAAGTACCTAACTGCAAATTATATGCGATTTAACAGAGACTTTTCAATTTAACCGGGTAATACAGTATCCCTACAAAGTTAGTACCTAACTGCAAGTTATATGCGAGTAAACAGAGCATTTTCAATTTCACCGGGTAATAGGTACAGTTCTTTATTTGTAACAACAAAGAGGTTTTATACGGCTGAAAATCCACCTACGTTTTTAGAATAAATAAATGTGTCCCTAATTAAGACAAAAAAACATAATCAAGTATATTATTATCAAATTATTTAAAATCCACAATAATTTGTTATAAACTCATTGTTTATATTCTATCGATTATCAGATTCATGATTTCACAACAAGGTAACAAACTAATATTGAAATGGTTTATTTTGGTTGTAGTACACACGGAGCACATATGGATGTTAACGCTCTCATCCTCAATTAATGTAGGGAGGGAACACACCGATAGTTTCTTCTTGGTAGTTCTCACGAAGCTGCGTGATCTTGCGCGCAGTTTTGCCGGCGCGCGCTGCAGGTAGAACACAGCGCGCCACAGAGCGAACGCAAGCCGGTGCAGCGCGCGTGCTGCTTCTGCACCGCTAGCGCTTACGCACGCTCGCCCGCGCATCTTGTTCCATTCACTTCACATAGTTCCCGAATAGTGCGTTGGATTCGATACACATTACACACGGTTTACACTTCACTCGATGTCTGTTTGAATAATGAATTTAATCGCCATTATACCATCTTTTGTAGTAAAGTCATAATAACCTATAGCTAAACTCTATAGTGGTTACGAAAAACCAAGTAGGTTTTTCACATAATATTTAGGTAGGTATAGCTTTAGTATTGTAATTTTATCTACGAGTATAACGCCATTTCAATAGAAGAATCCACAAAGAAAGCTTTGATACTTTTTGCTTTTCACAAAGCGCCACTTTACAAAATAATAACAACTTAATTTGAGTTAAACTTCATTTTGTATTCATATCGTGACAACAATTTTTCCATATAAATGGCTACGTGACGTGTTAAAATAATAACAGTAAGGAGAATTGCCGGCGGGAATCTTTTATTGAGGCCTACTACGGTAGAATGCACATCCTTTGTTGCTGAATAAAATATAAAAGTGATTTACACTCATGAAAGAACAAATTACTGTGATTCATATTCACAACATCTTTCTTGGACATTAAACGCCTTTGTAAGACCAATGATTGAACTAAATAAAGCAAAGCAAGTGCTAACGTTTACGCTTCAGACGAAAAACTGGTAGATATCTAGTCTGTTTGATGTGAGGAGCTGGCGTAAAAGTGCTCATTAGTGCCATAAATCTTAATAGGGAAGCCGTGGGACGGAGCAGCTGAACACGATTGCATGTGTCAACAAAAACAAAGGACGCTCTCATGACGAGCCGGCCGCAACACTTGGATAAAAATGTAGACAGTATGACCACATACGAGTCTCTATAATTATTTAAAAATACGTAGGTACACACCAAGAAAGTAGAACAATGCATTGAAGAATTTAAATAATTTTTTAAGTAGGTAACAGAGGAGAGTAGCGAAAATTTTTTGCAAAACACTTTTCTGTATAAAATGAAACTTTAAGTATTGTCTCTAGTTAATATCTGAACCACAAAACTACCTAACTATATTAAGTAGCAATAATAGTAGGTAGCTATGTATTTTCAATAATCAAAGAAACATATTCTGCTCTTTCGTTTACAAAAGTCTAAAATTGCTCTACAGTTTTTGAACGTATATTTTTGGACAAGTTCAAAATATTGCTGTAGTTTTAATATGTTTTTTACGATTGTCATTAACTGTCCAGCCATATGTACTGTGTTGGCGACGTGTGAGTCGAACGAGCGCCCGGGGCGTGCGCCCCTGCACTGCGGCATCCCACAAAAACTAGTAATGACTTTTACGAAGTCGTCTCGCGCTTCCCGTGAATTTTTACGATATTAGATTGTTTTTTCGCAGAACGGATCTTCCTTATGTTTGGTTCCGACGTAATTATTATATATTATATTTCTGAGTTGTAAACACTTGTTTATAAACTCTATAATAACGCTCAAAATCATAATTCTCGGCGCATGCCAGCATGTCTATTTCTTTCATTTGTCTCTATTAGCCGTTACCTCTGAGTCTGCAATCACCCTTGCACGTATCATTTTTGACGCAATCCACCTTTTATTTGGCCTTCCTCTTCCCACATACATAATACATATTCACATTCAGTATCTTCTTGAACACTTGACATTCATCCCTCCCCCCATAACGTGACCATACCATGCAATTGAAAAATGGAAAATGAAGTATTTAGAAAAAATCGACCCGTCTCACAACCAGCTCCGATGGGACTCGAACCCACGACCTTTCGCTATCCGGGCGACAGCTCTAACCACTGAGCTACGGAGTCGTACTCCGTACTCAGTGGTTAGGAACGACTCCGTATTAGTATTTTCTAAATACATAATAAAAATTGCATTGTGAATGCAAAAAAGTAAAAATTTAAATAACATACACCATGCAAGTCGATTTCCTCTAATTTTCTCTATCACTGGAGCTACTTTCAAACTTCCTCATATTATGTACTCATTCCGTATCGTATCCTTTCTAGTTACCTCAAACATCCATCTCAACCTCCACTTCTCAGTTTTATGCAATTTTCTTTCGTTCAAAAATACAAAGCCATAAATAAGTAAGTAACGTAATCTGTTTTACAAACTAAATCTTCAAGAAATCGACACCGTCTGTAAAAGCTCGCTCGCACTAGCGAATAGTGTTGGTCCATTCAAAATACGTCACGGATCGAATGGTATTAATGCGCATTGTGAGGGCGTGACAGTGACGGGCACAACCCTGACCTTCCGCACACAGCACGCGCGGGGTCGTCGACCCAAGGGGTGGCTCTAAATAAAAGGCCGCCTTCACACCGTCATAGCTCTTCCATTCACATTCAGCTGTTTTTTTTCATTCGTTCTTTCAGACGTTGGACACACTATCGGGCCTGCTTTGAAATGGGACACAATGTAGACTATTCAAGAGTTGTCTTTAAGGTAAATCTTCATCTTACAAATGTGTCCGACAAGGAATGGAGAAAATGTGAAAAATTTTAGGTGTTTGAATTGGAAATTATAATTTGCTTGCTCGGTACTTGCAAAATGATGTTGTTCTTATTTTTGATTAGTTTATTGTTAAAACAAATAATGGATTTGTTCATGCTCTATTGCATTTGTTTTTATTTTGTATGTATTTTTTCAGTAATGCTTTCTTTGTTCAAGTACCTCTTCAATCAAATGTGAGATAGAAGATTGATAATACAATTTTAATAACCACTGAAACTCTTGCAAATAAAAAATTGGCTATACATAAATCAAGAAAAAAGTTTTTCTGAAAAAGAAAACATGTGATGAAAACACGTTTTCTCTACTGTCCAAAGTAGTTTGGACATTCTCCATGAATAAAATTCATCATACTTTATACTTTTTACAGATTTTATCCCACCATCACTGCCACATCACATCAATCACTAATGTTGTCACTTTATCACGTCACTCTAACACTCATCCCCCGTTCCCGAGTGCAGTCGGCTGCACTGACGTCGCGGTGCAGTCTGCCGCATGCTACTGGCGCCCGCAGCCGCCGCAGCGTCCCGACGACGCCGACGCCTCTCTGGCGACGCTCGTTGCTAGGCAACCTCCGCCAGTTTACGATGTGGGGACGGTGTTTGGTAAATTATGACTTGGTAATTTTTCATCTCAATAGTTGGGGGTGCTTTTTTCGAATAATTTTACTATTTTTTGGCACCATAAAGACAACTCTTTTTAGATAGTGAGATGATTTTGAAAACTTGCCAAAATAAGCTAGATTTACACTGTGTTATGTTGGCTAAAAGTTAATGAAAATGTATTTAAGAAAATTTTATTAAATCCTAATTTTGATGTAGGACTTGCTTAATGCTACACTATCATATAAAATAAAAACAGAGAAATAATAACTTTATATCGTAGCTATCTAGCTTTCAAGTCTATAGTAAGTACAAGTCTAATCCTTACTTCTTTACTTAAATTAGAAACGCGAATGTTTGTATGTCCATACATACAAACTTTCATAAAAAACATCCATATTTGTATAGATGTTTGTTACTCATTCACACAAAAACTGACTGGATCGAAACAGGATATTTTTATCCCGATATTCCCACGGAAAGGGGATCCACGCGGGTGAAACCGCGGGCGGCCGCTCGTATTATAAATGCGAAAGTTTGTGAGGATTGATGTACCTATGTATTGTTGTTACTGTTTCACGCAAAAACTACTGAACGGATTTTGATGAAATTTGAGATAGGTACAGATAGACCATGGCCTGGGTTAACATACATGACATACCTACTTACATACTTTTTATCCGGGTAAGGTCACTGCAGACGAAGTCGCGGGCAAAAGCTAGTCTCTTACAAAGCTGGAACGAATCGTGGAAAAGCGGAAGCATTGCACCGTACCGTCTTCGCGGAGATTGCACTGGTTTATTTTTACGTTCGCCTTACTAATCGCCGACCGACTGATTTACGCGCCGAATACGATAGCTAATCCGGAATGACTTTATTCACGGCTCCAAAAGAATAAACAACTAACTCGATAGGGTTTCGTTGCGCAACTATATCTTTTAGTTTTATTTACGTGTTCCAGTTTAAAGTTTCACGTAGCAAAACAGTTACCTGCCTGGTTTTATCCGTAATCTGATATCTCTATATTAGCGAATATAATGGCGAAGTAATTAGGTATAATTACTTCGCTTTTCTTAAATTGTTTGAAAATTTTACTAATTTCTTTGGAGATTATACCAACTAACACCAATTTTAGAATAATGATGAGAGTACGTAAAGGTCCCACTACTGGAAGTAATTTGTAGTTAAACCGTCCAAAAGCATTAAAAATACTCTTGTAAACCTATTGTCTATTGTCTAAAACATCATTATTTTCTTAGTAGTTTTACAAGTTTCACGTAAATTATACTTTGATCGCTATATTACTATTTGATGAAATATAAATTATTGTTGTCAGACGTAAAGTTGCGTTGCATAATAATTAAGGTTATTATTACTATTCTCATGTAAATTATATAAGGAGCATTTATGAATAAGCATTGCTTAACGCAAATGGAACTCGCATGAAGTATATTTGTTGAAATTATAGTTAGACCTTAAATTATGCTGCTGTTACCTTACTTAACATGGAAGGAAGGAAAAACTCATTATACGTGTTCATAATTATACCTACCATTAATTATTTTTATACCTAGGTGGAAACAGTTGCGTATTTACAAAATTGGTGACTATAAATATTAGCAGCAAGTTTTGTTAAATTATATTTAAAGTTAGACGGTTGAAATGATTTATTTATAATAAATAGGACATAAAAAGTAACTAATATATTTTTTACAAACTAAAGAAACGACATAAAATTAACTCCTAATTCGTTTTACATTGGGCGGGTAGTGGGGCGGGCGGCACCCGGCGCGCGGTGGATCGCTTCCGTAAATAAGATGCGCTCGCGTCGCTGCCCGCCGCGAGCGTGTGCGCGCAATAATGCTATGCATTTGAGCAACTTGTTTTTCCGCTTGCGGCTTTGCCCGCGTGAACTAAACGATGTTTTCCCATGGATATGAGACATTTTCCCGGGGTAACAAGTAGCCTATATGCTATTCTAGACCATAATATATCTTTGTTCCACATTTCATACAGATCCGTTTAGCCTTTTCGCCGTGATCCCAGGATATAATTTCATACAGATCCGTTCAAACGTTTCGCCGTGATTTACTACAAATATCTTAACATCCAAACTTTAACAGTTAGTCGGTGGATCGCTTCCGTAAATAAGATGCGCACACGCCGGCCGCCTCGGCAGCGAGCATGCGCGCGCAATAATGCCACGCATATCTATTGAGCAATACTTTACGACACTGCTATTAATTTATTATTCCAATATGGAAATGTTAGCAGTTATCTCGTTCCCATTGTTTTATTCATATTTAACAATTTTTCACATAGTAACTTCAGGGTGATTGTTTTGCAATGGATTATCCGCGCAATGCCGCGCATCAATTGAAGATTGAATGTTAATAAAAACTTTATCGATAGAATATTATCTATGTTATTATAAGCTCCGTCCGACATCCTATCAGTGCCAGTCTATCAGAGTTTACCTTTTGCCTTTATAATTTAACGTAGCTCGCTGTCTTACAACATAAGGCATTTAAACGCTCCTATCATTTTCACTTAATGGACAATCAATCAGCAGCATTAGCCACAATGCAGATAACGAGATATGTTTAGAGGTTCTCACGACACACCTGTCGGTTAGGGCCCACTCGTGCTTGCCAATCACGCACGACCGCCTAGGGCTCGCACGTCAATTTATATATGTATGTCGTAGGCTAATCGTCTTCCCGGGCCGGTCCAGGTCTGTCTGGGCAAATCACGATACGCCGCCATTTCTTGATTTGTCTGTCTAATACCCGCCATATTGTTCAAAGTTCAAAGCATAACATTTGACGATTTTCACGGCCATGTTTGGGCAAATTGATTTTGAAGGGAGTGCCAGGTGCACTCCCCCACCAGACCACTATACTTTTCGATGCGTCTAGTCATATCTCGTTGTGCCCAGCCATATCTTGATGTGGTCAAGTGACTAGTAGGTAGGCCAAAACGATAAATCGGTTGCTCTCATCGATCTACCCAACTTTATGTTGGGCACATCATGAAATAATCGGATAAATCACGAAATGCCGCCACATCTTGGTGAGCCCAGACAGATCTCGATCGGTGCAGTTAAACAGTATGGCCACGACATATACGCCAATATCGGTGACTTGGTAAAACACTTTCACGCCTTGTGTGTCTATGAGAAAATCGGCTTTATAAATAGAGGTGTGAAAACAGCTTTAGAATGCGGCGCAGAATTTCAGTATTCAATAGCTTCTTGCTGGTTGCAATGCAAACACTAAGACGATTTATTATGTAATGGCTAACTCGAGTACATAGGCAGAGTAGATAGGAATTATTAAAATCCTATGTTTGCAATACGCACTGCATTTACGTATTCCACCTTTTCTCGCTTAACAAAATGTCTGCAACTAGGTAGGTACATGTGTACGTTCTCCAACACAGTTCTCCAACCATAAAACACAAAGATGACATTTCCACACTTTATAATCCTAATTCTTAAAAAGAATTTAATATAACAAAGTTTTTTTACTTCTGTATCTAGGTATATATATTATGTTCAAGACACAAAAACGTCATAACATCATACACTTTACGTATAGTACTATATTATCTGTGGTAGTATGAATACACAACCACTATTTCAAGTGGATACGAGAGTCAATATACATTAAAGGAGTTGAGCAAGCGTAACGCGCAGCATCATCATCGGCTCCCAACGTAAATATTTAGTCAAAGACTAGATATTTACATAAGATTACTATCAAATAAACTTTCCATGTCGACCATCTGTGGCTGTTTTAAACGTTCGTAATAAATAAACATTCATTTTTTGATGCTTAGAAAAACAAGGTTTAATTTCATACAAAATAGTTTAGGGTAAGGTGGCGTAGAAACTGGAATTTTCTCGCTCGATTTCCTTAGAATAATATTTAGTTGTACGAGGACCGTACCGGCCATTAGGCCCTAAGATCGCCTCAAGATCTAAGCGGTTATCTGTACAGAGTCAAGAAGCCAGGATCATAATTCTTGACATCCTCAAAGCCAACATGACGCCCCGGGCCGCGGCACCTATCGGGACGATCATCGTGAGAAACTTTCGCGATCGCCAACTTATTAGGGTTTCTAACACGAATACGTCCATAGTGCTTTCGGTTGCAAGAAGTAGAGAAAATGACTTTGTCTTTCAATATGGTGAAGAGAAAATCTAATGTTCAAAGAAATTTTGTCACGCTTTTCACAATCAAATTAGTTTCATCAAAACACTATACTGGACGGTTTCATAATGTTAATCATAGTTTGATGTTGGTACAGAGCGTTTTAGTTAATTTAAGATTCTATTTCTTACTTAAGTGGATTCCAAGTTCGCGCGGTCTCTTTGACCGACTAATTTGATCATGCGTTTGCCTTCGGTAGAATGCAATTAGAAAGGGCTATTAGTGAAATCGGACACGCTTGTCACATGCCGATCCATCCACTATACCAAACGAAAGAATGCGCTTAGTAATTAACCGAAACTATAGTTTAATAATTTAAAGGCACTACCCTTTTCATCGACACATGCGAATGCACCCTTTTCATCGACACATGCGAATGCCAATAAATAAAAACAAAATATAATTCAATGATCACTCCACGATTTTTATTCCAGTACCTGCTGAACCAATTTTTATTTGGAACTCCTATACTATCGTCAAAAAAAACACAAGATTTTATAGATCCATTTTTACCAGATAATTTATTTAAACCAAGTGTAAAGCAAGCTATTCCTCCCATAAAATGCCTTTTAAATGTTACTATGTGTGCCTTTCATATTGGATGACCGTTTTCTCTGTAAATATTGCAATATATTTGTTTATGGGACATTCCTAAGGAAATAAGCATAATTAATGCGAAACCACGAACAATACGTGCAGATTGTGTTTACTTTGCATTTCTGAATTGGTTTTCTATTATGGCATTTGAAGTTAGTCTGAAAAGCATGTTTGTTCAGAATTAATAGCCGACTACGGCGAAGCAAAACGGAGGGTTATGATTTTGACCGGTATGTATGTATGTATGTTCGTCTGTTCCCTCATTGCTAAACTATACTTATTATTATGGGTAAAGAGAGGTATTTTGGTGGTATAAGTAGGTACATAATTTGATTATATTTTTTGAATAGCTTGTTTACGAAAGTTCTGTTAAAAAATAAACACCAAATTACGTATACGACCAAAATACCTACCTTTACTACATACTAGCGCTCCCCTCGCGACTTCGTCTGCGTGGACTCCCTGTTTTCCACTTAGAGAAAGAATTTCCAAAAACCCTTTCCCCTACACTCCCCAAGGAACATACATGCCAACTTTCAGTTCAGTATTATGGAAATTGGAAACAACGACGGATATTACCAGATACACCCAGACCCGATGAAATATTGAAAAGTATATCCGGTCGGATAAATATTGGAAACGAATTTCCAATATTTATCCGACCGGAGATCGAACCCGGAACCTCTAGAGTTAGTACCACCTTGAGAACCGGTGCGTACACCACTCGGCTACGGAGGTCGTCAACGAATGACAAAAATGTGTTGCGATCTCTTTGCATTATTTTTGAGCAGTCGCGACAATTTTCTGAGTTGTGAACCCTTTTTTTAACAAACTTTTGAAACTTGTGTAAAACATTCGCATTCATATTCGCGTTCGCGAATATCAGCGTCAAATGTTCGCATCCGCATTCGCATTCGCATTTACCTAAAATTATATTCGTTACATCACTACTACATTTACGTTATTGAGTCACCATGGTGACAGCTGTAATCTCATTGAAATAAGTTCTATACATCGCTTCATATATATTTCTTTATAGCAAACATCTTATTTAAGAATAAAATAAACTTAAATACATTGATACACGAGTATTTACGTTATTATTATCTTTTCAAAATCTGAACTCTTTGTTTTTCCCACCTCATGATTAAATCTTTTGTTTTATGGGCGTCAGTGGCGTCAGGTTGACACTTTTTTGTGGCTGTAAGCTACCGATTATGATAAATAAGTAAGGTAATGTCTACCTTCGAGCTGTTTTTGTGAGAGTCGGATTACAAGACTCAAAAAAAGTACCTACATACTGGAATAAAAAATTAATCTGTAGTATTTTTGTGTAGAGAAGATTTTATTGCTTTTTATATAAAAACAAACCACAGTTCATGGAATAACGTAGGTACATGTTGTTTGTCTATACTAATTTTATAAAGAGGAAATATTTGATTATTTGTTTGTTTGTAGGTAAGTATGTTTGATATAGAGAAACTCTAAATCATATTTCCCGAGTATAATAAATAAGTAAGTACCTACTTATACTCGTATCTACCCTTTTAAAATATGTCCATAACAGAATTGTAGATTTTTTTAGAATGAAAATTTTGTTATTTTAGTTGTTTAATGATATTCTTCTTACTTTATCGGACAAAAAATAATCGTGAAATAAAGTATTATAAACTTACATTAAAAAAACGAGAACTCTATACTTACCTACTTATTCGAAAATAACAAAACAACTAGAGTATTTTCATTGATTTTAAATTTTTTGTAAACTTCGCTTTTAATGTCATTTTAATTAGCAGAAAAGATCGAAATCAAAGTCTTAACTAAATACGAAACTACTAAACACTGGATCGCGCGGACTACGATCCCACCGTGCACACAACTAGACCTAATTTCAAGAAGTAATACAGTAGTGTGGGATATTATTTACGAATTAAGTGGGTGGGAGGAATTTCATTCATATGGTTTTAAGCACCCATAAAAAGTAATGTCCATCTGTGACTATCTCCTAATCTTACATAACGGGTGGTAGAGACCACCAAAGTAATCGTTTTCGTAGTTGAAAGTAACATCAAGACATTGGTAGTCGAGACAGAAGAAATGTTCAATCGGCTAGACACATTGTCAAAATACTTAGGTATCCATTCTCAGTTTAACAAAAGATTGTCAGATTCTTAAAAAAAGTTACAGATAAAGGTATTTTTACTAACAAAACAGGGTAACATTTTGCCTTCTTCGCGTGATGTTAAGCGAGGATAAGGCTGAAGATGGAAGCGCACTACTTTCAAAATCCTCAACCTCCGAGGAATTGGAAAGAAAGAAAAACATTTATTTGGGCAATACAACATATTTAGAAGACACAATACATTATTGCCTTTTGTCCCAAAACGGTCCCGACTCAGCATTATGCTTGGCTCTGATCTTCCATCGGCGGGAATTGGCTATCTTATCTTTAACTGCCGGACCGCTGAAATCATCGTTGTTATGGCTTCGGACTTAGATAAGATGGTGGTAGCTAGCCAGGCGGACTTAGAACAAGTCCTACCACCAACCAAACCGAATACAATAATTATGTACCCCCGCTGGAAATTCGAACCCGGGACCTCTGGGTTTGATTCCGGTGGTGTGTACAACTAGACCGCAGCCGATAATACAAACACTGACAACCGATAAGAAAACACTCGACGACATTCCGTCATCATCGTTTAAGATTTTTTTAACTCTTGCGGTTTTATCAAGTGAGTGGTTAACATTAAATTTATTTGTTGCAGTTGCTTTACCGTCGTTTACCATCGTTTTACTTAATAACTATGCATACTTCTTTAGAAGCCAAGAGACAGTAGTCTCTCATGTTTTGCCAACAAATATTAGGTAGGTATAGGTATTTACAAGAAGGCAAGACAATTACGTAATTTAACAAATGGCGCGGTGGCGTTACGACATGTTTTAAGGCGCTACTCGGAAAAAGTACTTATGGACTTTTTTTATTTAAAACTATAGGACGGTTACAGTTGTTACAAATCTGGTATTAAGATATATATTTATTCATACCTTTATCTAGAATCATATAGTTTCAAAAACACGATTTTTTGATTTTGCCTCGACACTTTTTCTTTTCGAAAAGACCTCTAAAAAAATTATTTTTATAAAAAAATTAAACCGCCTTCTAAAAAACCACATCAAAAAAGTAAGAAATAATTCCTCACCAAATAAATAACGTAAGTACTTTGAAGTCGGGCGTGAAACATGTACAATGTTTTGTTGTTTTTGTTAAAACCCGCCCGACTTCAAAGTACTTACGTTATTTATTTGGTGAGGAATTATTTCTTACTTTTTTGATGTGGTTTTTTAGAAGGCGGTTTTATTTTTTTATAAAAATAATTTTAAAATAATTTTTATTTCACTCTTTTTAGTGCATCGTGCAGGCAATTTACGTGTTTTCTGGTAAATAGGTATGTGATCAAACTCAAAACCTCCTTTTTCGAAGTCGGTTAAAATACCTTGAGGTATCCCCTTTCCAACAAAACAAGAATCATCTAAATCGGTTTATAAACAAAGGAGTTATGCCTAAAGATACGTATTAAATTCACATAAAGTGGTAACGAAAACGACAGTATTTTCAAGATTTCCTGAAAACTACTGAACCGATTTCAAAATTTCAAAAAATGGGACCAACTTGGAAACCAACCTGATGTAATAACGTTTGAACCATTTCAATCGGTTCAGCCGTCTTCGAGTAATCGGTGGACATACATAAAAAAAAAAAAAAAAAAAAAAAAAACATACATACAGACGAAAAGAGAACCTCCTCCTTTTTGATTTAGAAGTCGGTTAAAAATACGAAACTTCAAGATTATTCGTAAATGGGGTTACTTACACTATTGGATATTGGTTTAATTAGTGGACACTTATAATATTTAGGATCGCATTGAAGCAATTTAAAAAAAATCGCTGTAGTTTGTAATTTACTGTGTAATACGCAGTGATTTTGTGTTTTTTTAGCCGAATCTGCAAGATCGGTCTCGCTCCCGCGCGCGTCGTTTTCTCATTGCTATCTCGCTTCAGCATAATTTTTCCGAGCATCGCCTTAATTCGAGCCGCTGCCGCCACATAAATATACGCACTCGAAAAAATACATTAAGTATGGCAATGCGTTCTCATACAATGACATCATATTGCAAATAAATCTTGGAGGACTAGCGCTAATGACGCGATGTTATTTAATTTTAAACTACTTTACTCGGCTTATACTTAAGTCAAGGATACCACAACTCAATAAAACGCGAGCCGCGAATAGGCTATTTATTTTTTGTTTTTCTTGGATGTTAGTGTTACACGGGTAAATTTTTGTTTTTGTCTTTAGTCATTAACTTTTGTGTTAAATGGTAGATTTATTGCGTGAATACTGATCATTCTAATGATCTTTGCAGATCTTCATGGCCTAACCTAGCTAGGCTATTTCATTTAACTATGATGTGTCTCTGGCTAGCATCTTTCTTGAAGCAGAACTATGCACATCAAAGTCAGGTGTTATCGCTGTAAGCATCATTGAGTTATAATAATGTACTAAAACGGTAAGCATAACTGGTTAAATTTGCCATCACTAAACATATTTCGGTTTTACCCGCGTGGTACCCGTTCCATTGGGAATATCTGGATATATATATCTGGATAGCCTATGACACTTCAGGAAGAATGTATCTTTCTTATGGAGATAGAATTTAAAAAATCGGTCCATTAATTTTTGAGTTTATTCATTACATACCAAACCAACAATATACAAAGAAACAAACAAACAAAAACTAAAATCTTTCCTCTTTATATAATTAATTAATACTAATAAGTATAGTCTAGATAAATCAATTACACCGAAAGTTTAATTTTACCCTGGATTTACTCCTATAGTTACCTACGTATAACTAACTTTCAAAACGTGACTATAATTTTGTTCATTGTCACTTGTAGCTTACGGCTGCCTATACTCTAATTTTAACGACAGTGTCGTTTGAGGTCGATTATAAGATTGTAATATTTGCAATGCTAATTGTTTAGAAGGCAAAAAAGGCCTCTTAGAATTCTCTATGTTTCTATTGAGGCTAACCAGTGTTGAATTAAAACATTTTTTGTGATCATTTTCACTCTGTTTGTCTAACTACTTTTACATGGTTACTATTAATTTTACAAATATTATAAATGCGAAAGTTTGGATATTAAGACGTCTGGATGTTTGCTACTTAATCATAAATACTTAAGCATAAATGCTTCTGTTTACTCCGGGAAAATCTCTCATTTCCACGGGAAAATATCATCTAGCTCTTGCAAGCAAAGTCGCGAGCGGCAAGCTAGTAATAAAACTAGTAATGAATAAAGAATGCAACAATTTTTAACTAATAGCTGTACTGCACAGCTATTATTTCAAAATTGTTGCATTCAGCGTCTCTAAAATTGTTGCGATTTCGCTTGTGTGTTATTTTTACATGACATGCCATACTTACACTTTGTCTTACCGGGTATATTTCGAATAGGTAGTTTAAATGGCAAGGATGCACAAATTTTTATTTTTCTTTGGAGACTGAAAATAACACTTATTTAAAAAAAATAAAAACTCCACTCCTTCCAAACACTTGACACAAAATACACATCTTAGGTTATGTTACCCATTTAGCACGACTTAGTTCAAATACCAAGGGTGCTATTTCGATCAGGTGGAACGCCGACCGCAGTTCTGTTGGTACTTGAAAAGGTAGTTCGTGTCAGAAAGATAAAAAAGGTCCAACTGCCTCACTACGCTCTACGTCCCTTGCTATTCTAAATTATTCATTCTCGACTTCAGAAGCTAAAATACGATCTCATCTGCGTATCCTTTTCTTTAAACGTATAAATTATTCATGAGTCCTTCTGGTTTTTCGCAGGTCAATGCAGTTTTATTTGAAAACACATTGTGAAGACATTGAATATATTGTTTTTTTTTTCTTTACAGCACGCTTAAATGCCCTATGTCTATTTTCTCTCTAATGATCATCCATAAAAAAGTGCAATAATAGTTTTAGTTTCTATGCACTTACAGATTTTGTTTATCAATTTTGTATTATTAATTATAAAAACTTATTAAACTAACATAATCAGAAATTCAGCATTTGATTTTCTTACGATCAGCTAAGATATTTTAATATGCATGCGCCGTGGTCGCGCCAGTTTCTTAGTAAACACTGCACTGTCAACCTCGTTCGTTATCAGAGAGATCTTATCAGCAGATTATTCAGTGTTTACATCGAGGCACTGTAAAACAAGTACATAATTATACTTCAGCCATGTTAATAGCACGGGCTCTCATAGCAGTTATCTTCTTAACAACGACATATATTGACATATAAAAACTTTTTATTGGTTAACCCGGAATTAAATACAAATATCGTTATGACGAAGTGTTCTTTTGGAAAGTTTTTCGCAGCATGAATTTCATTGGAATTACCTACTGTAAAAAGTGTTTCTACGTTCATTTCATCTTGTATGTCAATAGTTATTGTTTGTTTGTTTGCGTCAAACCGCAAACGATCGTAAAGTTACAAGTTTGTAGATGCCCGAAGTTGTGATGACTTCAGAAAATTTAATCTGACTCTCCTAACGCTTCAGAAGTAGGGCAAACTCGAAACTATATCCAGAAGAAAATCCAATATAAAAGTAACACAAGCGATGGAAATAAAACAGATGCCGAAAGGAATAGGAACGACGCTCGCACCAACGCGAACGGCAATAACATCAATAAGTAGGTACAACTCGTCAAGAATTTAGGAGTAGTTATGTAAAGGTCTGTTGTTAAGCGTGTAAGGTTACACTGTGAAAATTTTTCTTACTCATTACAAATATCTGACCGTCCGTCGCCGACGTCTCGTCGCGCGAACACAAAATTTAGTTTCCTACTACCAATCAGAAGGAATTGTTCCCAATTGAAATGTTCCTGGTTTACCGGTATTATTAAATTTAAAAGCTTTGCGAACGAGTTGTTTCTCGAAATTATCATATTAGGTACCAGTTCAAAAAATGAAAATATGAAAACACAATTTGTGCGAAGCTCAATAACATTCGATTTTGTTTTTTACACCACTGATTTGGATTGATGGTAAGCGTTATGTGTATTGATGGCGGGCATCAAAGCGGCGCATTAGCGGCCGGAAGGAGGATCAGTCCATCAATTACTGCCGACAATTACCCCATTAGCATCGAACCCACACCTCGCTGGCTTTTCCATGGAAAATATTACGGTTACCATCGCTATAGCAGCTAATGCCCGCGCGTACTCACCCAATCACCCGTAGGATAGGTTGATTGTAAAGTTAAACGAGGTAAGTGGATAGAACTATAGACCTATGTCTATAGACTTATGCTTTTTAAATTTTTAATAATTTGAAGAAAATATAAGTTGATTTTAGGCATAGTACCTAATGTACTTACAGCTCAATAATAGTTACTTATTCAAAACTATGTTCCCTGCTATATTCAGCTAGTGTGGAGAAAAATAACATTTCATGATTATTTTAAATGAATAAAGCTCACTCAAATTACCGTTCAACGTTAAAACATTAATGTTCATTATAATAAATTACTTAGTTTAACTACTTAGTTTCATTACAACTTTCTCCGCACAAATACTTTAACTAAATCTTCAAACCATTTAATAACTTCGTAGCTGGTTGGATAAATAATGATACAGATGTTAGCTTAGAATGAAGATCTTAGTAATATTTATATCATAGATATATCATTATATCATATTTATATCATCCTACTTTTTTATATTAAAAAGGGGCAAACGATGGGAAGTAGTCATCGTCGCCCATGGACATCTACAACACCAGAAGGGTTGCATATGCGTTGCCAGCCTTTGTGTTTAAGGGTCCTATTTACACGCTTTTTGAAGAACTCCATGTCATAGCACAAAGGGAACACCTCTGGAGGAAGCTCATTCCACATCTTACAAGTTCGAGGTAGGAATGAACGTGATGCCCGAACAGTTGTTGATTTCCAGGTGTCAAGAATGTGGGGGTGTTTAGGATGAGTTCTACTCACTACTAATATTATAAATGTGAAAGTTTAGATGTTTGGATGTTTAGATGTTTAGATGTTTAGATGTTTAGATGTTTAGATGTTTAGATGTTTAGATGTTTAGATGTTTGGATGTTTGTATGTTTGTTACTCAATCACGCCAAAACAGCTAAACGGATTTGGCTGAAATTTGGGACATACCTAGATAGATACTTTGTAGCCTGGAGAAGAAAATTGGCTACTTTTTATCCCGGAAAAATATCACATTCCCACTGGATAACGTCGTGTAGTCCACGCGGGCGAAGCCGCGGGCTTATAGCTAGTTCATCATAATAGAATAGACTAGAATCTGTGTGCGATTCTGTTTGTTAACCCATACGATGGACCTTGGCCCGGTAAGGCGGCGTTATTGGCGTTATGCAGGTGACATAACAAGTACCTACCTACCTTTACAGTAGTTATGTACTGACGTAAGTCAGCCAAAGAGATGAATGACATCATTGATGTGTGTTGTGTAAACGTTATAAAATTAATTTAATTAATTTTTATCTAAAGACTAAGTATATAATTTAACTAGCTTTCCGCCCGCGGCTTCGCCCGCGTGGACTACACGACGTTATCCCGCGGGAATGTGATATTTTTCCGGGATAAAAAGTAGCCTATGTTCCTTTCCAGGCTCAAACATACAAACATCCAAACATCTAGACATTCAAACATCTAAACTTTCACATTTATAATATTAGTAGGATATAGTAGGATTGAAAAAAAAAATGTTTCAATGTTGACAGTGTATTCTATGTAACTCTATAAGAAAAAAAAAATACTAGGCCTTAAGTATGTCTTGTAAAAATGACCTTGATTTTATTTTCCAAATTTTATTTTTGGAAACTGTAGGTAAGTAAGTACCTACTTTGTTAGTAAAATCCCACATTTTTACAAGTATGTATGTATATCTTAATACTCTTTCTTAATTATGTTGACATTCATTCATATAATCTAGGTAGCAGTTGGTCCGTTATTAAGGCGAGGAATCCCGACCGAAATAGGCACGCTAACGCTTGCTCGGCCGCGCTCTATACACTTCGCGCGGACCCAGCGGCAGCCGGCAGTGAACTGTGAACTCGCGAGCGCCCCGCGAATCGAAAATCATATGATATTTGAATTATTATTAGACGGATGTTTGCGATTTTATTTGACACAGTAAAATATCACCACTCGAAAAAAAACGGCCGGAAGCACTAGATAAATAACTGTTAAATAACATATATTTTTTCCAAATTTTAAGTACTTGTGATTTGCGAGTAATCCATAATTTAAAATACCCAATTTTGGGGAATCGGCGCCTTAAGTTTTGTATTAGACTATGAAGTAAGTCCGTAACCCATAACTAAAAACATAAGTAGGTAGGTAGTTCATAATGCTGTTTCGCGGAAGCCCCGCGCTTTTAATGGTCGCACTGGTGAGTTTAATATACTCCGACCAGGAAGGTCTCGTATCCGAGTAACATACTAGACAAAGACCAGTACTGTAACTATGGTAACTTAACACTCGGTATAGTTGCAAAATAGTTAGTAGGTCCTTCAGCTTTGGACGTAGATTGCTTTGAGAAGTTGTGTGCGATATTGCCTTAGTTAGCGATCTGTATGTTTAATAATACACACAAAACTACAATGTCAAAATAGAAAGATCAAATGTAATTTATTTCCTTACAAAATATGCCAAAAGTTTAAACATGTTATGAAAAAACCTTCGTATATATAGTCACTTTTGCATCATTGACACTGGTCAGAATATTAATAATAAATTTTTAGCCATTCTTTTATATAAATCAAATAATTGCATAGGTTTAAATGAAATAAAAGAATTACAAATGGTTGACCAAAGAAAAAAATCTTTCCGTGTTCTGTGCGTAGACTCTTACAATAGGTACTTAATTCGTCTTTGTGAGGTTTCTTGCTGGAAATATAAAGCGAGTTGCGCTATCTCTGCAAGGTAATTTTGTTTATTATAATGAATAAAATAAATTGGTTTTAATGGAAATAATCTTAAACAAGTGAATATTAAAAACTATCTATTTGGTTTTAAAGTGTAACTATAAAATCAAATATCTCTGAACTAAGTCTTAGGTGCACTTCGGATGGAATATATTTTTCTAAATTACGCCACTAATATTTGTGCCCAAATAGTTGTAGAATACATAATTTACGTGATTGTTACTAGCAATATTAAAAACCTTTATGATAATAAACTACATGATCTTTAGTTATAATTAAGAAAACGTTGCTAAGAGCTTACATTAAACATAGGTCTCTTCTTATGTTTTTCACCAAAGCTCAGAAATCGGCGATATTAAAATTTGAGTATTGAGCGTAAAAGTTTATGATTTCGTCGCACTATCCTACACCTCAACTCAATTCGTCTTTACTCCTTATGCCATAAGTGAGAAGTAAACAAAACAGCCCGCCCAGCCGGCCTATGAGGCGTAGACGTAGGTACCACGTGAAATTTAGTCGTGTCTTATCTGACTATTATTATCATCGACATTTTGTCTCGTTCACACATATCACTACAATAAGCGAGACTGCAACATGCTCTGCCATGGTTGAGAGACGACATTATTTTTAACCGACTTCTAAATCAAAAAGGAGGAGGTTCTCTATTCGTCTGTATGTATGTTTTTTTTTTTTTTTTGTATGTCCACCGATTACTCGAAGACGGCTAAACCGATTGAAATGGTTCAAACGTTATTACATCAGGTTGGTTTCCAAGTTGGTCCCATTTTTTGAAATTTTGAAATCGGTTCAGTAGTTTTCAGGAAATCTTGAAAATACTGTCGTTTTCGTTACCACTTTATGTGAATTTAATACGTATCTTTAGGCATAACTCCTTTGTTTATAAACCGATTTAGATGATTCTTGTTTTGTTAAAAAGGGGATACCTCAAGGTATTTTAACCGACTTCGAAAAAGGAGGTTTTGAGTTTGATCACAAACCTATTTACCAGAAAACACGTAAATTGCCTGCACGATGCACTAAAAAGAGTGAAATAAAAATTATTTTTATAAAAAAATAAAACCGCCTTCTAAAAAACCACATCAAAAAAGTAAGAAATAATTCCTCACCAAATAAATAACGTAAGTACTTTGAAGTCGGGCGGGTTTTAACAAAAACAACAAAAAATTGTACATGTTTCACGCCCGACTTCAAAGTACTTACGTTATTTATTTGATGAGGAATTATTTCTTACTTTTTTGATGTGGTTTTTTAGAAGGCGGTTTTATTTTTTTATAATCTCGAGGTGCGCATATTGCTATGCCGGCAGGACGAAGGTGGTCTCCGTTCACTCACCCTCGGTTTACGAGCGCACCACAAAGGTATATTAGCGGAACAACGGAACCGCCAGCCGGTGAGCCGGCCCGACCAGCTCCACCATGATTTATGGCCAGTTAATGCAAATCTATAGTTCCAAAGCTTAGCTCTATGCGTCTGTTTATGACACAGTGCAATATAATTTCCAGTTAGACATTAAGCAAGAAAGTAACACCTAACTACCGACCGTTAGTATTCTCACTCTTACATATTCATGACATTCAAGGCTCATATCGATGTCACGGAAACCAAAAACGTGACCCAAATATGTACGAAGTATTTGGAAGGGTTAAGGGTTAAGTCGGAACGGAAATGACGTAGTAGGGCCAGAATCGCTAACATCACCCATGCTGTAACAGCAAAACTTTATTATAAAAGCAGGAAGCTTAGCCGTTTTCCTAAGCTTTGTAGGAAATACCCTTCTGTTGTCTATTATGTTTTCTTCCTAGGCGGGTCGTAGAGCGAGTGTTGCGCCCGCGCGACGTTACGACGGCTTAATACCACGGCCCGCCAACCACCATCTTATTTCATTCAATTTTCTCTGCTGTTCTCAAATTGCATATGCGTCTACCCTGAAAACCTGATTGTTTAATGCCAGGGAATGTGAAGCTAAAGCAAACATAATCGCGAGATTGTGTATACTTTATGCTGGTCTTAGACATGCATTTATAAATTCCATAGCTACATCACGACAGGTATGGAAATGAATGAATTATAATATTGCATGTATGTAATTAAAGATTAGATTTACATCATTAGTTATTTATTACTGGGTACAAGATTATAGCATCAGATTGTATTTTCAGGTCGATAGGTATACTACTAATCCTAACTAATGAATAACTGAGAAACTTTATCAAAATAATAAGAAAAATACGTTTCCCGTTTGTCTATTACTAAAATCTTCTAATGCCTGAACATTAATTATGTAAGGTACATCTTTGTTTTTATCAAAGATTAATTTCGTGTTATCGATTTACGTAATTAACAGGGCAAAGTAATAATAAATTAGTTTTCTAATTTTATCTTATGGGGTAAATGATCATCATCATTATCAGCCATTTATTGTCCCCATTGCTGGGACACTGGTCTTCCATACGGATGGATAAGTTGAATGGGCCATGACCCTGCCGCGGGTAAATGATGGTCACTATTAATGATTTGAATTTATTTGTAAAGTGTCAGTTACTCATTTAATGAAGTACCTACATAATATTTACGTAAATAAAAGCAAGAAAAAAGTTCGGTTGCTAATAATAGGTAATGTTGGTTATACGTTTCTCAAACGACTCCGTAGCTCAGTGGTTAGAGCAGTCGCCCGGATAGCGAAAGGTCGTGGGTTCGAATCCCAACGGAGCTGGTTGTGAGACGGGTCGATTTTTTCTAAATACTTTATTTTCCATTTTTCTATGATAAAAATTGCATTGTGAATGCAAAAAATTAAAAATTTAAATAATGTTGGTTAGTTATTGAAAACATGATCAATGTCAAGGTTTATTGGTTAAGGCTATTTCCTGGATCTTGATTTCATAACACTGCTTGAATTCTCCACGACAAATCAAATTAAGTATTTAAAACAAAGTTCTGATAGAGTTCATAGATTACCGGCCAATTATAGATACAATGCAATAGCGATAAGGTCGCTCATCTCATATGCACGACGGCGTGTGGTGGAGGTGGTGCTACAAGCAGACTCGTGCGGCACGTTTGAATTACGTTGTCGAGTCTTGACGACTTTTATATATTTTATTTTATTTTATTTGTGTTATATTTTAATTTTACTTTATTTTGTGAATTATGTATTTGACTGTTTATTGGGTTTTTATGCCTTTAAATAAATCATTATTATTATTATTATTATTATTATATAGGGTTCCTTTTTAGGTTCTGATACAGTTTTCTTCAAAATTAACCAAATTAGGCTACATTTAGGTTTTTGGGTCATCCTCATCGTCGTCTGCGTTGACAATTACACTTCGTTATTATGCTGTTTGTGGCATTGTCGAATGCTGAAATCTATACTAATCTTAAAAAGAGGAAAATTTTTATTGTTATTTTGTTTGTTTGTTTGCATCGAATAGGGTCCGAAACTACTGGACCGATTTAGAAAATTTTTTGACCATAATAGCACATACTTCCCGAGTGACATTAGCTATATTTTATCCCGATATTCCAACGGGAAAGGGTACCACGCGGGTGAAACCGCGAGGATCCGCTAGTATACTATAAAATTTACTACAGCATGCAGGAAAACACTTTCATGGCATAAAATCACTGATGCCATAAAGAAGTTGTCAGTCCACGCACCAGCGTGACGGTGAGAATCTCGGCGATGAGAATTACCCTCTTATGTTAGTATTTTTTTTTTAATAATAATTATCACTTATTAAGACTGATTTATGTTTAAATTATACTCCATGCAAGTTATTTCCCAATGAAAAAAATATATTTGTTGGAAAACAGTTTCATATTCGACGCCATGGGATTCAGTCCTCAAAAAATAATCTGAAAGTTCTTTAATTGTGACTCACCGTGATGGTATCGTATATGCTGTTCTGATCTGAGCGCAGCTGCGCGGCCGCAGCGGCGGCGGGCAGCGGAGCGGGTGGTGCGCGCCCGGGCGGCGGCGACAGCGGGAGCGGGTCGCCATTCCGAGCCCACGTGCGGTGGATCTGCCAGCTGGTGTCCGAGAACCTTGCTCTGTCCTGCGAACAACGTAGGCAACTTAAGTTTAAACTAAATGACATTACGGTATATCAGAGCAATGCGCAATTGTATATAACAAGTTTTAGCAATTGTGACGCGGATTAGAGCTTTGGTTGTGCTATTTTATAAATAATAATAATAATAAATAATAAATAAATAACTTCTTACAATCACACCAATTATCTAAGCCCATTTTAATTTCATCAAGAAACTGTATCATGGAAAACTTGATAACGGATAAATATATACCTACTTAAATACTTTTTTTTTTTGTAAATACATACTTAATATACATAGTAAACACCCAGACCAAGACAAATAGACATGTTCATGCACACAAATATTTGTCTTGTTCGGGATAAATACAGAGCATGACTATTGCAAAAGTAATTATCATATAGGTAGCTGATCAAAAAGCATAATGTGCGGTCTGCGATAATTATATAAAAAAGATAAATGTTACTTTTAACAGTTCTAGAATTTATTTATTAAGTATGATATTTAAATAAATTCTAGAAGATTCGGAGAGACTTCACTGCCCTTATTTTATGAGATAGGTATTAAACAAGCTGTAATTGGTAGTAAATGAAACCGAGTTTTGAGCCGACTTTATGTGCGCCATAGTCAAGTGCACTTTCTTATTTAATTAAATACGTAATAAAATTTTAAGCCATCTATCCAATTTATAAAACTAGAAAGTCCAATTGATTGTAACCATATACGTAAATTACGTACGTAACGTGACGTAAAAGTAAATAAGTTCATAAGTAACACTTATGACACATTCCGTACATAGGTACACAAAATAGGCACAGATGGTCGTCAGGTTGCGGAAAGTGAACCTATTGAAAAGAATAAGAAGTCTATTTGGCTCTCCTCTCTGCGTCCCTCAAGAAGTGCACTCCATTTTTCCTAGATCAAGGTAGACTGCGTGACATTCGCATAACGTCATCGCTCGATCGATCCTCTTTGTAATACACACCGGCAATACGGACAGGATATTGTCTATGTCTAATCTAGAAAGCCGAACTGGGTAACTTAATGACACGTTGTCACGTAACTAACTAATTGCTACGTTGGGGAATCGCACTAAGTCCATTCCATTTTTCCTAGATCAAGGTAGACTGCGTGGCATCCGCATTCGCATTACGTCATCGTTCGATCGGTCCCTTTTGTAATGAGAACTGTAACAGCAATACGGACAGCATATTGTCTATGTCCAATCTTAAATGCCGAAGTAGGTAACCTACTGACAAGTTTTCACGTTACTAATTAATTGCAATTTTATCGGAGTATCGCACTAAGTGCACTGAAATTTTTCAAGATCGTGGTGGACTGCGTGACATCTGCAATCGCATCACGGCACTGCTCGATGGGACTCTTTGTAATGCGAACCACGCCGCCGGCCGCCGCGCGCCGCCGCCGCTACGTACAGGAAATTGTCTATAATATCTAATCTAAGGCCGCGAACTAGGTAACCTAATGACACCTTAATAATTACTTGTAAAAACAAATACTCCAATTTTAGGAGCATCTCAAATGTCATGCCGTCTCTTTCATAACTTTGACATTTAATGCGACAAGGCAATGTTTAAGACGTTCCCAAAGCTGAGTAACTAGCTTTCGAGAGTAAAGACATCAACTGAACTTTATAGCATAAAAATTGAGACCATAACTCCCGAAAGAGAGTCCTACACGACAGGAAAATGCTGAAACGTGGCTTGAACGAATTCAATGTAAGAAAAACTAACTTCGCATACCAAAACAAATCAAGCTAATACATCGGAATTTTAATTTAAGTTTTTAAAAAAATTTAAGCGTTAAACTTTTTACTTGTCCTTACTTACAAACGCGAAAGTTTATATTCATGGATGTATGGATGTTTGTTACTCTTTCACGCAAAAACTACTAAATGGATTTGAAATTTGGCACACAGATAGTAGATAGCCTGGATTAAAATATAGGATACTTTTTTATCCCGATATTCCCACGGGAACGGGAACCACGCGGGTGAAACCGCGGGCTGCTATTTAAGATATAATTTAAAATATCTGGACAAAAACTCTGTATTCTATAATTCACGGAAACGCGTTAAACAAAATGAGGCTGTTAAAGAAATTGCTTTAAATTATCTTGTTACCAAAACTATCGATTACGATGTATTAAAATCACTTATTTAGACAATATTTCATGAGATTACTCGTGTTAATATCGTTTTATCAATTTGAGCTCATGAGGCGTTGAAAAAACGTCGACACTTAGAATTTATGTGGCAAACATGCCGAGATCCCATCCAGATAATTCGAGTGAAATTGAATAATGATTGGTTCGATAACTTCGAGGCCGAGGGCGGGGAGAATTTCTGGTTAGCGATAATTCTCCTCAAAATGTTGGTCACGTCTTGTGTATCTCCACTGTGCCCTGCCACTGAATTTGTAATAAACTGTCTGGTTCGGTCAGTTGGTTTATAAATTACCCTCTTTTGAAGTTACCCACTTCATGAAAAACAATCATAAATTACAACGTCTCGATGTTTGTGTTTTCAGGCAAAGGCGTTACTTACACACAGATTCTTTAAAATCTCCGTCCGACAATGTGTGAAAATAGCACAGCAGGTAGATAAGATAATAAACATCCCACGTGGGTTTGCAAGCCAGATTAGAAATTATAAAACCGTTAGTTCTTATTACGTAGGCGTGAAGGGCGGGATTGAATAGTTTAACTTTGACCGTCGTTTGTAGGCCGGTTGCAGTCGGGCGCATAGCTGCGCGCGATCACGGCCGTGCCCGATAGTCTAAGATCCGAAGAGATATCGACCTTCACTCATCTGTTAACTAAATGGAAGATGAAAAAATCTTTACTAAAACAGTTATCAGAAAGCACATCATAAAACTCCTGGCTACTGAATTTAAGTAAACTAATTGTCTCTCAGAAGTCAGCCCCCTGATTCACCAACCGTCGGAAAGGCGTCCGACAGCGGAATGTATGCCCTGTCTCTGTCACTTACTATAGAATAGACAATGACAAAGCATAGAATCCGATTCCGTGTCCGACGGTTCGTGAATCAGGTTGCGGGTCCTTCCTAAGATGACATCAGGTAAGTATTGTTGAAAAAATGCAACTTACGAATAAAACATATTTTTTATATAATTTAAATGTAAACGAATAGGTAAATTCGTAATAAAATGCCTATCAATATATGTTCATACATATAATTTATTTTTTTACATTTTTGCATTTATTTTTATTACTATAGAACATATTGAAAATGAAGTATTAGAAAAAGGTGGGACAAGAAGGGAAGATTTTTTCAACATTTTCTATTACTTCATGTTCAATATTTTCTATAGTATAGGTAAATTGTTTAAAGAGTAAAATACTGCAATAAATATTTAAGTTATTTTAGAGTTACCATATCATACATATTTAAACCGCAATCATTTAAATACTTACTTATTTAATTAAGGGTAGCAACGAACAATTATTATTTGGAAAGGTAAATATACATTAAAGATGTATTCGTCTACGTACTTTGATGAAAAATGTGTTTCATTCGGTAAATAGATGAGTGAAGATCGATCTCTCTTCGGATCCTGTACTACTCGCCCATGCGTGGGCGCAACCACTCAACGTTTCTTTACCGCTTTTCAACACGCGTCGACGCGATAAGCAGCGCGTGGAATTAATAAAGTTATCCGCACCTCTTTCCGTCGCACCTCATTCCTTATTAAGCCTAAATTCAATGTTTAACGAGACAATTTGGGTAATGCATTTTGTAAAAGGACGTCTTTTTTTTCTTAAAAAATGTCCACATTTGGTTCGTGACTTAAATAGTTCGTAAGTAGTAACATACAGTTCATACTTAAATAAACACCTTATAAATCAATAGTCCGGCACAACTAATATTTGGGTACAAGTTATTCTTTATACAGACCGGTTTCATCGGATAATCAATTCATAATAACCGCTTGTGGCTATAGTCATTAGTATTTAGTAATGGTGCAATTACACGGTTGATTACTTCAGTAAAGGTGGACCCATAAACTGATCAAAGAGACTGGTATCGTAACGTGCGAATTGGCTATTAATACAATAATCCGAAACCTTGGAAGATTTTTAATTTCCGACAGAAATAACTAAGTTGTAGTTTAGATTAAGTCGTTATAGAAATTTCGCTTAACCTTGAATTAAATTTGAGCTCTCTGGGTAAAAAAAAATAGATGTCATTAGGGATTTAAAAGGAAATTTAGTATAATGCTTCGATAATAATTTAGAAAGTGGCAATTTATTTACGGACTCCGATATTTTTCTTGAAAGAACGGAAGTCTAACCGCCTCTGTGGTCTAGGTAGTGGTTCACCCACCGATTTCAGACCAATAGGTCCCGAGTTCGATTCTCAGTGGGGGTACATATTGTATTAGGTTTGGTTGGTGGTCGGACTTGTTCTAAGTAGTTATTAAAAGCGTCAAATTTATCCAGTACCTCATAATATATTACTTTACAATCCGTTTAGTGCGAAACTGTAACACATTGCTAGACAGGAACACCATTTACTCCGCATATTTGAATCAGTATTTTATACTCGAATGTTCAAATGAAGTGTGTTATTTTAACCAAGGTGAATAAAGGTTAATGTCAATTACACTTGATGTACCTAACGACCAATGCGGGGCGTAATATAAAAAAATAACAATGAATTAATGAATGCATCAGCCTTTGCATTGCATCATGCATCAGGCTGTAGAACTCAAAGGCCGAAAAAAGATATGTCAAGATATTTTAAGAATTTAATCATTGACTTGTTAATAGGGGATAGATACTTTGAATTGACATAAAACCTTCATGGTGTGAGATTTTCGAGCATTTTTCGAGTGATTTTTTTTTCGCATTATCCCTATGAGTTTCTTATTTAAAAAAAATGCAACATTCAATTTTCGACTTTCAATTGTTTTTTATGTACCTACTTCGAAAATCGGAGAAATCTTCGAATACGAGATACGAGTACCAACGCGGAGCTATCGCGGCAAAAACGGCTCGCAATATCAATGCTGCGTTTGGAGAGGAGACTGCTAAATGCTAACGAACGCACCGTGCGTTTTTGGTTTAATTAAACGCTTTCGTAATGAAAGCAGTGCCCTAAAGCAAAGCTTACTAAGAAAAAGCTAATGGTAACTGTTTGGTGGTCTATTCATGATGTTATTCACTATAGCTTTCTCAGGTCTGGTAAAGCAAAAACAGCAGATGTTTACTGTGTCGAACTACGAACAATGATGGCGAAACCAGCAGTTAAACAGCCTCGACTCGTGAATCGATCTTAACCATTACTGCTCCATGATAACGCAAGTCCTCACGCTGCACGAGAAACCGTCGTAACAATGTTCGTAACTCTACAGGAGCTGCAGTTAGAAACCATACGTCATGCTCCGTAGGTACTGGCCAGACCTTGCTCCAACGAACTATCATTTATCTCGTGATTTGGACAATTTTCTACGTCGTAAAAAATTTCTTGCCTGGAGGCAAAATCCTTTATACAGTTTGTCGAATCTAGATCCCCAGATTAGATGGCAATAATATAAACAATGAGAGTAAATATTTTGATTAAGTACATTAATAATATGTTACATCTTAGAAAAAAAAAACTAGTTTTAATTTTTCAGTACTATTCGGCAATTTCATACTTAAATCCCTAATATTATTATTTCCTACACCGATATTTCTTAACTTTATTTATTAGTAACCGGACTAAAGTTTGGAGATCAGTTTCACAATTTTCAAATGTCTTTTTAAGTAGGTATCTGTAAACGTGCCGTTGAACGCTATTTTCCGGCTTCTTTTATCCTTTTATGTCATCTTAGTGACTCTCACTGCAAGTAGCCGAGTGGCGTGGCTCATTTGTTTAGTTTAGATTAGACCTTCCACGGTCATTTGCAAGAGAAATCGATCGAACACAGTCAGGCAATGTCAGTGCCAGGAATGCAATTCCTGATCAAATCGAATGGCAAGAGAAGAATGCCTTTTGCTACCTCAATTTATAACTAAATATTTTACATTGTCCGCTTTTGATGATATACCTCAATGACGTTTGTTATACCTACTCCAAATTATTATTATAAGACATAAGTACTTACTATTGCATGTCTTTAAAAACTCTTTATTGTAATCAGAAGTAAAACAGTTAAAATTGTGATGCCTCAAAGCACCGTTAACTTTGTGTTGACAGAGATTTTAAAGAGGTGGTCAAATTAGCACACCATATTTGCTTAGTGCTGTGTCGAACATTGTGCAAAACCACAGAGCAAATAATAGTATGTCAGAACACATAAATGTCTCTACAAGATCGACAAAATACATATTAAACGCATAAATGTCTATACAATCTACAAAACACATATTAGTACAGTGTATATATGAGACTTGAACAATCAATCTCGGAGCGAGTTGACATCGAGATTTGAAAGCAGGTCGTGTTCTAATACTGTGAGATTAGATACTGATAGCAATATTACAAAACCAGGATTAATTGTACTACCAGTTGGTCATAAACTTGAACACATTTAAAGTAGAAAACATTAATCATTTATAAATATTAATTCGTCAAAAAACACGAAAGTCTAAAGTATGGGCAAGACGTATCCGTAATTAGGGTTTCGTAGCCGAATGGTAAAAAACGGAACCCTGATAGATTTTTCACGATTCGTCATCATGTGAATACGCGCATTTTAAAAGCATTGCCGTCTAAAAATCACGATTCGTGAAAAAGGCGATACTCAAACGTCATCGTGAACGATCCGCCGCGGTAGTGTTTTATCCTCTTTTCACTTTATCTATTCGTAAAAACTTAAAATTATCACCTCTATAATTGTATCGTTTACGGATTTCGGAACAGTTACTTAATGATTGCTAGTGTCGAGTAATGCAAATGTGAAAGAAAAATTCTCAAACTTATATAACTGGAACTATTTCGCGCAGAGTCATCAACTAATTTTCTTACTACGCAACTGCATTCTTTGAAATCATAGTTTTCGCTCTTTGCTGCGAATTGTAAAACGTGAGAGTTTTGTGGAAGTCCGACTAATAACCTCTTATTTAACTTGAACAGTTTGCGGAGCCATATGTTGTCGTACCTAATGCAAACGGACGGAACCCACGCGTGGGGAGAGCAATTTCCATGACACAAGTAGGTAGCTTCTGCGCATTAATGTTAATAATAATAATAATAAAAAAAAAGTCGTCAACCTGACAGGTCGTTATTTTCCATAATTTTATTGATTTTATTAAGAAATATTTAATTCAGAGGTCACATAATACCATAATAATAATATTTAATATCTAATAGCCTGCAACAATATATACTTACATAGAACAACAACAAAGAAGATACATATTTTATAATCTACTTATTTAAAAATGATCCTGTATGACAGTTGAAAATGTCATCAACAATACAAACACAATTAAATGGGAATGGGATATAAATGAACAAATAGATGTTGACGAGAAGCCGAGCAGCACGTCTACCACCTCCGGGCTCGTCACCTCGCTCCGCCTCGCAGTTGTCGGCAACTGCCTCAGTGCCGTGTGTTCAGCTGACATCTGCAGTTGCGTCGAGCGATAGTGACGAGTATTTCTCTCCACCGACGTCGCCACCACCTGTACGCCGGAGGAGGGGCCGGCCACCGAAGAGTTTGGGGCTTCTGGGGCAAACGGCTCCGGTCAGGGCCCCCGCTCCCGGTGGAGTGCAGCGCATGCGATGGACAATTTCCATCAATGAAAATGTCATGCGCGCATATTTTGAGGCAACAGAGGCAGGAACTAATCTTACTGCGTATCGTGTTCGGATGCTATCTCTGTTTCAGGCTCTCGAACCATCAATCAACGTTTCGGCTCAACGACTGTCGGATCAGGTGCGAGCCATTCAACGGGGTCACTTGTTGGATGACTCGGTACTTGATCGGCTCCGTACGGAGGTGCAACGTAACCGTATCATTACTACTGCATCGCAGGCGGCAACTCAAGCTTCTGCCGCGGCCACATTGCAAGCTGGCGTTGCTGATAGTGATCGTGGAGATGATATGGTTACTACTGTAAGTCCCCAATACAATGATATATTGAGGAGTACTCTTGAAGATGTAGTTCGGGAATTTCGATCGACATCAGTTCACCTTAGACCTCGGCTTCCACGTTTTCCCATGCACAAAAAAAATAGGGCGCTGATGTGTGCTTTAGATTTGCTACTACCAAATTACTTTGATAGTAGTGAAGACCTGGCTGATACTCATTCGATCCTGTATTGTGCGGCTATTACAGCTTGTCGTGTTGCTCATGTCAAATTTCCAAATACTGACACAGCAACACGCCCTCGCCTGGCTGTACCAGCCTGGCAGTGTAGGATTGAACGTCGTATCAGTGAGGCTAGGGTACTCATCGGTAAGCTCAGCTGCTTTAGGGAGGGCAACATGCGCCCTAGGGTCATGCGCTTTGTGAACCGTGCATTCCTGGGGACTGGTATTAGTCCTCAAAATTATATTTCATGTGTCACAGAGCGCATCGACTTCCTGAAGCAGAAAATTTGTGCATGGGCTAATCGTATTCGAAGGTATAGGGTGCGAGTCGATCGCTTTACTCAGAACCGCATGTTCGAGAGAGATCAACGATGTGTTTATGCATCCTGGGAGCGACCGAATCAGAGTGATACTGATATGCATCGGCCGGATGATGATGCCATGATTTCTTTTTGGCACAACATCTGGTCTGTGCCTGTCACTCACTCTGAAGGCGCGTGGATAAGGGATGTTGAGCGTTCGTGTGAGCTTATACCTGAGATGAATGAAGTGACCATTGATTACCAAGACGTAGTTTGTGCAGTTCGTTCCTTACCCAACTGGAAATCTCCAGGCCCGGACGGACTACACAATTTCTGGTATAAATGGTTACCTAGCTCGCACGTTTGCTTAGCATCTCAATTTCAAAGTGCTTTTTTATCTCGATCGCTTCCAGAATTTATGACAACAGGCATAACCCATCTGCTCCACAAATCTGGTAGTACTGCGGACCCCAAAAACTATAGACCTATCACCTGTCTACCAACAATTTATAAAATTCTTACGTCCATTTTGAGGTCGAAGATTAATAAACACATTGATCAAAATTCTATTATGTTCGCCTCTCAAAATGGATGTAGGAATCGGGCCCGTGGTACTAAGGAGCTACTCCTCATTGACATGGCTATTAACCAACAGGTTCGTCGAAACCGAAAGAACCTGTCGACTTCCTGGATAGATTATAAGAAGGCCTATGATTCCGTGCCGCATTCGTGGCTCATGAGGGTGCTGGAGTTGTATAAAATAAATACAACTCTACGCACTTTCTTGACATCGTGCATGCGAAAATGGAGAACGGTCCTTTTTTATCCAGGATCTCGACGGGTTCTAGGTCAGGGCGACCCTATAAGAATAGAGCGAGGTATCTTCCAGGGTGACGGTCTGAGTCCATTGTGGTTCTGTCTGGCCTTGAACCCTCTGAGTACACTTCTCGAGAGTTCAGGATTAGGCTACCGTTTACGGAGAAATGGTCAAGTAATATCACACCTACTATACATGGATGACCTGAAACTATTTGCCCATAGCAGTTCTGATTTAACAGCGTTACTGAAGGTTACTGAAGCTTTCAGTAATGCCATTAAAATGGAATTTGGTGTGGACAAATGTGCAGTCATGCATGTAAAGCGTGGTCAGATAATGGAATCCACGGGTATACAACTCTCGGATTCTATTAATCTTAGATCTCTCTCCGTTAACGAAACCTATAAATATTTAGGTATGTCACAGGCATTAGGCATCAACGACGCTGACATGAAACAGTCGTTGCGTGAGCGTTTCTTGGGGCGCCTCTCAAAAGTCCTTAAAAGTCTTTTGTCTGGCGGAAACAAGGTTCGCGCATACAATGGATGGGTCATGCCGGTACTGATGTATTCCTTTGGCATACTTAAATGGACTCAAACTGAACTGGATGCCCTGGATAGAAAAGTTCGTACATTGCTAACAGCACACCGCATGCATCACCCACGTTCATCGACCATGAGATTGTATATCCCGCGGAAGTGCGGTGGTCGTGGCTTCTTAAATGCTAAGACATTGCATAACCGCGAGATATGCAATCTTAGGGAGTATTTTCTCCAAGTCGATATGGGGTCTCATAGAGATGTAGTTGCTGTTGACAATGGACTGACTCCTCTATTTTTAGCAAAAGAAAACTGGCGCAAACCTGTAGTACTTAGTACTTCCGACCGCAGCACTGTGTGGCAAAGCAAGGAGTTACATGGCAGATTCTACCGGGCTCTCCATGGGCCCGACGTAGATTTATTAGCCTCAGTATCCTGGCTCCGTTTCGGTGACCTTTTTGGTGAAACCGAAGGTTTTGTCTGTGCAATTATGGATGAGGTTGTGATGACGAATAACTACCGAAAGTATATCCTAAGGGATGGCACAGTGGATATTTGCCGAGCGTGCCATCGTCCGGGTGAATCCCTTAGGCATATAATCTCCGGTTGTTCTCGTCTCGCAAACGGCGAGTATTTGCATAGACATAACCAAGTGGCCAGGATAATACACCAACAACTTGCTCTGAAACATAGTCTTGTGGCATCCGAGGTGCCGTACTACAGGTATGCACCAGAACAGGTCCTTGAAAATAGCCATGCCACATTGTATTGGGATCGATCTATCATTACAGACAGGACTATTGTAGCTAATAAGCCTGATATTGTATTGATAGATCGACACGAACGCCGCGCGATAATTGTTGATGTCACTGTTCCCCATGACGACAACCTTTTGAAAGCTGAAAAAGATAAAGAAAACAAATATCTTGATTTAGCTCACGAGATTGTTGACATGTGGGACATTGATTCAGCAATTATTGTTCCGATAGTCATATCTGCCCATGGGCTGATAGCCAAGAGCCTCGATAAACACCTTAAGAGGCTTGCGTTAGGTGGATGGATCGGGAGTCAGATGCAGAAGGCAGTACTTCTGGACACGGCCCGTATAGTGAGAAGGTTCCTGTCTCTGGATCCTTAACCATCGGTAGCCGGGACCCTGATCTTGCTGCCGTTGGGGAACTACATTTTTGTATTTTTAAATGTTATATTTTTTAGTGTTATACATTGTAAAAATTTAATGTTTAGAAATATAATTTTGTAAGTATTTAAAATGTAATAAAGGGAATAATAATAATAATAAAATACGCTTTATTGCACACAAAAATAAATATCTATAGAAGAAAAACAGTTACAACAGAAAAAAGTATACAAAAGGCGGCCTTATTGCTTAACAGCAATCTCTTCCAGACAACCTTAGGTGGAAAGAAAGAAATAAATAAAAGTGGAGTATAGGGGAGTCGGTGCGCTATGGAAAGAATTTTAAGAAGGAAATATAAATAAATTATGATAAACTACTTAGTAAAATATAATTTATAAGCAATGAAAGCCTTAGAGGCTTTATACGACTTCATTTCCTATACCACTCCATATTTAACGCTAAATACGCAGTGCACTGTAAAATTCGCATCTACTTCATTAAACATCAAAACATCATAAGAAATGTAGAGTTAGAATAATTATAATATTATTTTGTTCAATAATTTTCGAAATGTAAAAAGATGCTTAGTTTCATTGTCAAAGACTGTAGATTAATATTTTTATATTTGAATTGGTGCTATTTTGTGTTTATTGTTAACAATTTGTGTTTTTCATGTCTTCGTAAATCTTTGGCAATCCACTGGTAAAGTTTAACTCAACCATCACTTATTTTATTACTATGTATAATGTAGTAGTAAAGACGATGTTTATTAACTTGATATTGACTGCACTAACATCTGACTCAATCACATGCGTTAAGACGAGTAGGTAGGTATAGTACGTTTTTGCGATAACGTCGAATATTTTCGGAGTTATATTTGATGGCATCTGATGTTTCATTCGACCTTACGGTTTTTCTATATTGATTTACATGTAACATTATGAATCGAAACAAGTTGCAAGAAATACTATGATTGTGGAAAATTGGGATCTATTTTTGCCAAAATATAGCGTCTTTAATTTTATTGCTCAGAGCTCGCAGTCGACCTTCGCTGAGCACGTTTTTATCAAACAGATGTAACGCTCTAAACACTCCCATTCATATTAGACTACCTATAGAGCTCGAGAACTAGGTTCAGTCGTAGCAGTTCAAGACAAAAGAAATATTTAGTCAAGGCTGCTTAAAGGTTACATAATGATCTAAATGTTTCTAAAGTAGGTTTTACATGAGTTACTCATAGCAACATTTAAATCTTTGTTGAAGTGCCTCCCTTTCAATGTTATATCAACAGACCGCGAGTAACATTTTAGTTGATTGCATAAACATTCGCAAATACTTAGAAAGCAGATTAGGCTCCCGAGAGCGCGCATTTCGATTCGCAGAATTAAACGAAGTGGCTAAACGCTGCGCAGCGGCCCCTGCTGATAAGATAACCTTGCCTTTCAATTTACTTTGCTAAACGTGCGCCCGCGCCCGGCTAGGAAAACACTGCTAATAAAACGCTTATCAATCACCTTTCAAGTAATACTAGACGTGTTTAGAGGTTTCGAATTTCCAGTGTATTATTTAATTGACTAGGTATTTATTTTCCCATCAAAAGAATGCACGTTTTCAACAATAATAAACCCTTCTATTTCATATAATTTGTTCACAAAAAAGTGCTATTGTAGAGCGATAGAAAATTTCTAGTGAGGCCATTTACGAAGATTGTAGGTGTAGGCCGAACCTACCTCGTGCTCAAAGGGATCGTCTGTGCGGGAAACTCGTTTGTGTTTATCTCCGCTGAACGACAGCCTCCTCTTGAACAACTTCATCTTTGAGCCGTGGTCGCCAGCGGCGGCGGCGTCGGCGCTATGCAAACGTCTCCACAACACCTCACTGAGCGAGCATTTTTCGCATAGTATTCACTATGAAGCGAGAATTTAAGATCACTAGACTGTATATCTTTGGCGTTACAAAGGGATAAGTCATGCTGTAAACATTGGGCTAGTTGGACGCGGTTTTGTAGAAAAACCGCGGGAACTGGCAAGTTTGGTTCACGTTGCGCGCTAACGCTGCGTGCTAACGCTGCGTGCTCACGGGCGGCGTGGGTGCGCGCATGGCGTGCGGTGTGCGGTCCGTTCGCGGGCGCGGCGCGCACTGGCCGCCGCCGCCGCGCGCCGGCCGCGTCCACCGCGTCACCTCCACACGACAATCAGACCAAAGGTTACGATGAAAGTGTTTATTCTTCAAGCTATACGGTCTGTTATCGTAAAGAACAGAACCTAGGCTTTCGGTTCCCGACAGTACATCCGGTCGCCGGCACTCAATCAACCCCAATGTTTTTTCCCATCAATCTTAATCAGCAGTTTTTCACCTTGAGATTTGATGAATTATATTTTTGGGGTATGGCGAAATTTCAAACGCCCTAAAATATTAATATGATCATTAACTTCAGCAAAACTTCAGCAATGATTTTTTACGAGTCGAGTTACGAAAGCAATCAAGCAAATATATTTATCTCATAAAAGAGAACATCCAACGTTTTATCGAAAATGGATGGTTATTATAATTTAGCGTAATCTTCTTACTGCAAGCATGAAGGTATGATATCGATGTCATTTACTTTGCCTTAATTTTCTCCCTAAAAATAAATCAATATCAATTCAGGAACGGAGAATTTCATCTTTTTTATAAACACCAGTGTCTGGGTTGTCCAACTTCTGTTATTTAGTCAAGTAAATAGAGCATCCGCTGCAGCTATAAACAATGATCCAAAACGGACCAGTCGGTGGAGCCGGGCTGCGTTTGATAGGTGTCAGTTCCACGGAACACTGCGTTGTTAATACATTAAAAACATCGTACCTATAAATTTTTCAAATGTTTTACAAACAATTAAACAATTTGTTTGTTCTTTTATTTCGACTTCGAACCTACAGAGCAAACGACTACAGCTCATGTACCTAATATTTCCATAAGTTCTTCTAAAATAAGTAAGAATACAGGAATATAATCCAAGTGGTATTTAAGTACTTTAGGTAAAAACTTACAAGTACAATCTATCTCAGTTATCTAATTCGTGAAATGTAAACATTGATAATAATCTATAAATAGCGATGATAAAGCAAAGTATCTAGGTGGATCTTGTAAGACATCTGCAATTCTGCATTGATTGATAGTAGTTAAATTCGCGAAGTGATTTCGAAACACATCAACCTACAAACGAATTAGCTTTAAAAGTTCCTAGAACAAATGTCACTGAAAGTAAAAACAAAGGTCATTTAACAGCCTATATTCCGATAGAGTTTCGAAATAATATGTAATGTATTTGTAAACAAACTATGTTGGTCATATAATGTTTACGTTAGGTAGCTACTTGTTTTGGTCAATGTACTGCCTCAAATTAAACCATGATCAGGCGAATTCTGACACTCACGTGACCTTCGCAAATATGTCATCGTGAGCAATAAAGTGTAACCGATTGCGAGTGTCGCGGGCCGGGGCAGCCCGCCCGTCTGTATCACTTACGGAGAACATGAGAACATAAACCAAACGCCAATAGTAGGCTTACGACTTACGAACCAAATTGAGAATTATTCCCCACTCTCGACCCTTGACATTGCTATCGTTATTACATTTTGTACTAAATAACGGCTCTTTATCTTAACGTTACGTAAAAAGTTAACTTATTGTTGCTTGTTCATTGTGCAATTAAACGGAAGGAAATGACCATTTAACTTTTAATTTTTGTTTTCGTAGTAATTTGTGTTGCTACAGTTTCTTCTTGCTTATTACTGACTTTCCATTGATTTCTATTCATGATGCTATAATTCTAATAGCAACCAACACAAGTTCAATATAATCGAAGTATTCCCCTCACCTCAGTAGATCAGCACGGGTAGCATGATGAACTCGAGAAGATTTTGTCATCGAAACGAAACGTCAAAAATTACATTTCATCGTCGACAAACCTATTGTTCAGCTGTCAATTAAAGACTTGAGAGGTAGACTAAACTCTTCTCGGGTTTGTCATGCTCCGCGTGCATGTTACAAAACCAAATTGTTCCTTTTCATCGCCTGCTAGAAACCATTTAGGTAAGCCGTTACTTGTGAAAAATTATAAGCAATGCCTTTCATACCCTTGGTGAGCCGAAACCTCTAGTTATTAGTGTATGGTCAAACATCAAACAGGAAGGGAATGGGGGAATGCGAGCCGGAATGTGGCGAGCGCGCCAATGTTTGCTCGCTGGTTAGCACTTTCTAAATCCTGTGCTCCGTTCAGCTGAGCCATTGTACTACCTATATCCAAAATCTTATTGGATGTAAAGTTTTTGGGTATTTGAAGGTTTTTTCTTGAGGAGGTTAGCTACATCACATTTTACTACTGCCATATTCTCCTTTGATATTATTTCGATTAAAAATGCAACGATCTATATAGTTTGTAATAATTTACTATCGTTTGAGAAGAAGTAAGTGGTAGTTTATCTTTGCCATCGAGAAAGTTATAAATCTTTGGCACGTCAAGTGTTGGAGAATATTACAACGCCGGAACGTGGATAGGTATTTTTGCAAAGAATTATGTTATTGTAACAAACATACATATATCTTTAGTTATTTAAATTTTTACTTGAAAAGTTGAAAATGAAGTATTTAGAAAAAGTCGACCCGTCTCACAACCAGCTCCGATGGGACTCGAACCCACGACCTTACGCTATCCGGGCGACTGCTCTAACCACTGAGCTAAGGAGTCGTTTTTGGAGTAGGTACCTATATATCTTTGCCACATTTTTTAAAAGGGTTGTAATTAATTGATCACCAAACTAACCTAACCTTACCCACAAAAATACTAACTTGGCATCTAAAATACTGAAATGGACGCAAAGTGGTGGACTTTGCGTCTATTTCAGTATTTTAGATGCTTACTTATTATTTTTTGTGGCTCACTTAATTAATTCTCTTTTTAAAATATGGATCGTCAAATAAACCTAGGAATCAATTTAAAGCGCACTCATCAACGAAGCTACAAAATTTTCTTTTACAAGACCGTTTAACCGAAATACGTTAAATGTGTAAAAAATGCAGATAAGTATTTTAGGGTAACTTTATGAAGAAAATCCTTTCAGCCCAAAAATCTCTCGAAACGGGTTATAATTCCCGACATTGTGCGGTCGTCACGCCTTGTTGACTTGCCCAAATATCTGCGTCTAGTCCTGTCAAATAAGTTGCTCAAACGCCTACGCCTGCTATCACAATGTCTATTAAACAACGTCCTTGCCACTCAGCGTAAAAAAGTTGTATACCTACTTTGACATTTAACGTCATGGTAACGTGACGTCTAGTGTAACACAATCGTCGGCATAATAAAGAGATACATTTATGTGACGTCGAAATTTCAGCAAATGGTGTGAAAATCAAGTGGAGGTGCGGAGTGACCCGCCGCCGCGCGCCGCTTTCTTGTTCACGACCCATAATCGTAATGGGAGGTAATATCAGCAATTTCCAGCCCCAAAGAGGCTCTTACATCAGCCGTATCTCGCGCCGAACCATCAGGACGCTACAAATATGCGCACCTTAATGACCAGACCCTTTGAAAACGCCTACCAAATATAATTTTTATAAATTCATTTACACTACAAATTTTCGCCAATTATCGGTTGAAATCGCACAGTCGTATAAGGACACGACTTAATATTTTTCCGCTTACACCTCAATAAAGTTCCGTAATTGTTTTTAAATAACGATCTCTTACCGTAATAGTGTAGATAAAAATTCATTAGGGTATTCCATATGTTGTTGTGTCGTATAGGTACCGAAATACTTGTATGGCACATTACTAAATGTCAAGTGAGTGTACGGGTGTCAGTTAAATAACGCAATGTAAGGTACGCTTTGAAACGGAAGTCGCAATGAAATAGCGATCAGGATTATTATCTAGGTCGGTTGGAAGGTTGGAAAGATTTGTTGCTGGGGTTTTTTGGGTGTATTTGTGTAGTGTCTATTAGGTATTATTATATTAAGTAGGTTGCTTCAGTACTAACATTAAAATTTTATCTAGAAGAGTTCATGGGATATCCATTCCATGAATTCTCGTGAATCCATAATAAAATAACATTAAATTTTACGACATCTATACATATAAAATCCTTTGTCCTGAATGACTGACGGATAAACGTACAGCCTAAGCCGCTGATCGTAGAGACCTGAAACTTGGAGGGTGTTTTCCTTGTATGATGTAGGCATCCGATAAGAAATGATTTTTTGAAATTCTACCCCTAAGGGGGTGAAAAACTGGGGTAAAGTTTGTATGGGACAACGTGATTCCTTTGTCCAATCTTCTTCAAATTTTGCAAAACATTCTTTAACAGAATTAATCGAAGATGAATCATATTTCATTGAAACTCATCGCCTAACAGGGTTAAAAAGGGATAGAAAGTTATTTTGGGGTGGTTTGCATCGAGGTTGATATCAATACTCCTTAGTGCTTTTGGCTTTTAATTTCATTTTGTTTTGACACATGTTTGAAAACAAAGTCTGTCTGAGTGTACTTACGATAATATTCAAACATCTTGGTTTTGTTGCACTTGTACAAGTAAATAACATTCTTATAATTCTCAGAGTACAAATAAATTATCTGTCAATATTCATTATTCAAGTTTATCCGTAGGTATAGATTTTATTAATTGAGCGAATTCATATTCATTTTATAAACGTTCTTAGATAAACGTTAGAAACAACGTGTACAGAAAAAACGTGGAAGTTGTATAAAATGAAAAAGTTGGTACGAATAATTATTGTTTATTAAAGCAAATATTAGAAGTTCAAGATTAAATGTAAATTGTCATTTAAGTTGGAATGCAAAATGGATTAGATATGGTCATCGTATTTCTTTATCGTACCCATTCCAAATTACTTACTGGAAGCGAAGCGGTAAAATAATGCTTCTGTAAATAATGTCGCACAAGTTATCGTTCTTATTTCGTCTTATTTGACAATAAAATAACTTGCAAAAATATATCTAAGACATTTGTCATAAAATTTTGTATATCAATACAAAATTATGTACTTATGTAAAACAATGTTTCATTCAAATTTTTCTTTAGACTTTTAGATTAATACAACACAACACTAGTCATAAAAAAGATATAAGTATATATATACAACGTGTTAATGAATAGACCCAAAACCTGATACACCCCAACTTAAAAAAATGCAATGATATTATTAAAATATTATTATTATTAAAATATAAATTGAGTCAAAAATATTAATATTTTAAGAGTTATTCAACAATAGTTGGGTGATGCCCAATCTATGAAATTTCAAAGTCTACGTCCGGCCGCCCCACCGCCCCCGCCGCGCCACCGCCCGCACCGCTCCGCGTCCTTCCGCGTCTAGCGCTCACGCATTATAAATACTTTAGACATGGGCCAATAAAAATGAAAAAATATACCCTATATTGAAACGTAGTGCGATCGATTCGCCATACGATTCTGAGCAAACTACTTTCTGGTTTTGGGTTAATCCATTAACACGTTGTATATATATATATATATATATATATATATGTATATATAGGTATATAATGGTATCTAATAATAAAATATATGCATCTAGTTTTATGTAATGAATAACAGATCAAATAACATGACATGACATCATAGCATAGTATTATAATAGTTGAGATAAAAAGGTCAAAGATGAATAATGTTTCTTTATAACTATGCTATACTATAAATAAAATAAAATACTTATACAGAACAGATACAGACAGACTCATCCTATGCTATGACATAAGCGTTTACGTTAATAATAAACGCATTAAACTTCAATATTTATCATGTGACCCAGATTTTCTTAATTTTCATATAATTTTCAAAAAACCTTGTTTTAACGCAAACAACTTAGAACATTTCATTACAAAATCTACCTTCTTTAGTTGGGAAATGGTTATTTCTGAAAATATTGTAGGTATGCGTCGTTGGGCCTATTCGTCACAATACCTGAGTATTACAAGTTTAAACAGACGGAGCAACATCGTAGGTATTAGCACAGCCTTGTGCTTTTTACACTGTGGTATTACGAGTAGTATGCCTTTTACAATCGAAGCGTTCAGCTATACTGTTTCTGCTTTGTTGCATCCAATAGCGTTGATTGATTAATCAATCCATTGCTGATCTGCAAATCAACGCAAATTCGCGAGAGTACACATTTCAAGACAAAGGCAGTAATTAGGCAATAATTTGAATATAATTAAGTTAGGAACCAAAGATAAATCATAACAGTACAATAATCAAAACAGTCTATATTATTAGAAAGACGTGTTGTATGTACATAATGTGTTGAGGTTCATCATCGTCATAAGTCCCCACTACTGGGGCAGAGGCCTTCCTCATGGATAGGTAAGGAGAACGGTCCATGACCCACCACGCGGGCCCAATGCGGATTGGTGGATATTAACGACTGCAAACGCAGCCGGGACCAACGGCTTAACGTGCCTTACGAAGCACGGAGGAGCTTGATATAATTACTTTTGGTCACCCATCCCGTGACGACCATTGCAAAAGTTGCTTAACTTTAACGATCGCAGGCCGAGCGCCACTACTACAACATGGGCTCCTCTAAAAGTGTTGAGATTAAAGTTTAATTATTATGCGAATAAGAATGTAAATAATGTATACTTAGAATAGATTTATACCTATACCTAATAATTATATGTTAATAAACAAAACACAGAAATGGTGTACAATACAGTGAATAACTCGTAAGCAAGAGGTCGTCGGCTGGTATATTATGATCATAGAGTGACTTACAGAGTTTTGAAGATGCGCTATTAGTTGTTCTGTATTCGCTGGGTCCGCCAATTCCACCGCACCTGACACCTGTAACAATTCAAATATATTTTTATGATTATTTATATGAAGTAAGTATTGTCAAAGCTATCCAGTTAAATAAATGCAACGTCGATTAAGTTGTCTTTTTCTAGATTTGTTACGGATATCTTAGAAATATACTTTATCGTTATACGTAGGTACTAATGTTTAATAGAAATAAACTTAGTAACATTAATGTTGCTATAAAATACAGTAAGTAATATTTATAGACTTGAAAATTATATTTTCGAAGATTACTAGAAAGTAACCAATCAAATCATTTGACATAAAATAAATTGTGGTAGAAGTTTTACAAATATCTGCTAAAATACTAAAATAATTTTGCACTGAACGTGACTACTATAAGAATATGCGATCGTTGCGTATACAATACATTGCTAAAAAGTTCTCGACATACAATCTCTCCAAAAAAAGCTTATGGTAAAGCTCTATACAAAATCAAAACCTCGCCAGAGGCAGGTTTTTGAGGTAGCTCTAGCAAGATAACATACAGATACAGATAACCAAATACTTCGCTATATTATTTATAAAATATACCTATATTAGGTACTCCGCATAAAATTATTTCGAGACTATGTTTGAATTAAACAAATTTCGAGTCCCGGATATTTCGGCGCAGTTACACACGTCATGATTAAGGAGTAACTAGAGTAACATGGTAAAAATCCCGTTTTTCTTAATAGTTATAGTGAAAGTGACCATGAAAGTTTAAAATCTTATTTCGAGACGCTACAAAACGTAGCCTTTATACTTTTTAATGTTTAATCTGTCTCTATACTGAAATTGATTTATAGCTTGGTTATATCTGAATGTTTCGTCCATTTAATTTTTAATCATAAGTAAGTAATAGAGTTTCAACGAGGAATAAAAAAAACTGAATAGGTTAAAAACAGAAAATTTAATTGAATTAACTGGTAGATTTTAAGACAACATAAATCTAATACAGTTAATATATAACATAACAATAGCGTCAAAAATATAGGCCCTAAATGTCTTGTAGAGACTCGTAAAGCTACATCAAAGATTATGAAATCGAGTGAGAGTGATAAATAACGATATAATCTTTAATAGCGCACATAGATCAGGCAATGGGCAGGAACAGTCGCGAGTTATGATTTATAGTATTCTCTGGAACGTCATTTTCTAAATGCAGTATTAAACCATTCATTATCTTACGTATGTATGCAGCCAATAATTACGAATAATATGCAAACGAAATGAACGTGAACATTAGTCCATTATGTCAACAATTTGGTTCTACAAAATTTTTGCAGTTGGATTTTATATGTGAAAGACTTAAAAAGACGTTTTTAAAGGTTTATTTCGAACTAGGTGTTATTGTTAATCGAAGTTTATTACAATAATTAGAAAATGTCATTCTAATGTCAGTTAAAGCAGATTTTATTCACAAGTTTGTTTTATTTAATAATTTTTACCTACAGTATTAGCAGGCGAATACGAAAGTTCACTTAAAAAAATTTACAAAGACTTTGCCAGTAGCTAAAAGAAAAATAAAGACATTTTGATTTCCTTTTCCTTCCAACAAACACAACGGCGGCAGCCTGATTCGATGACCACACCCGATGATCCCGATTGAGCAAGAGCATCCTTTTTGATTTTAAGAAACAATAGTATTCTTTTCCCATTACAATGTTAGCTTTTAAAACTGTATCAATAATATATTTTTACTTTCATTTCAAACATTGTATGCCAGAAATTGATCTGCTGATCCGCCGAGGGCACCAATTTGGCGCTATTGTTGGTCGATATCTCGCTCGTATTTGTCACGAGAGCGCGCTATGTCGTAAAAAGTTTACACCTTGTTTTGTGTGACTTCTTTTATTTACTGACGGTAAGAGGGTTTATGTCGCGGATTTAAGATATCGTGTAAGGTGCGGTCAGAATATGTTCAGGATTAGATATGAAAGACAATCTGGACTTGACACAACGATAGATATAACAAAAAAAACAGAAATCAGTACAACTTTTTTATTATCGATATGAATAATCTGCAAGAGAGGATGGCCAAGTCAAATGGGAAGTAAATGAGAATACGCTAAATATACTCAAAATTCCACTCCCATGCTCTTTATTACATAAACACACATGGAAAGTAAATTGCAAATATCAAACTAACAAAACGGTACACAAGCACCTTTGTAATTTAATACTTGTTGGTTTTCCAACGGTCCGAGACCGACAATTTGTGATTTATCAGCTACAGTAGGACTTTTACTGCCAGTTAAATTTCTCGGGGCAAATCGGGAATAAATTATAGTAGTCTCGAGTGTACGACACTGGTATGTGGGCACTGAGCATGCCCATAATGCAGCAGTGTCTTGCGAAACTCGGTCACTTTGTGAAATGACTGCGGCAAAACACTAGCTTTGACTAAGATCAAATTACATGTAAAATTATTAAGCGTCGGCCACTTGAGGCTTTCAAGGGATATCTGGGTCTTAATTCTTTCTAATACCATGTAAAAATCAGATATTATGCCAAGAAACATAAAATTAACAAAATAAAAACACAGATTTTCAACATTAATTCTTTTCAATATCTATGTGAGCATAAATAAAATCCAAAAAAAATCGATAATTTTAAATGAAAACCAGATAATTTTACCCAAGCTTGAACAGGCTCGTAGTCACGAGCAAACCAGTATACCTACCTACTTTGCACCCCAAAACGAGATAAATAATTCATAATAATTTCTGTAATTTTTTTCCACGAAACGGGTCGATGTTCAGGACTTTCTGCTAATGATTTAATAAGGGCCCAGCGAAGGGAGTAATCGAAGTCACACTATTTCATAACCTTACCCTACATGACCACAGCTAAATTATATGGAAGCCGTATGGAACCACTATTATGAACGCGGCATAGCTAGAGTTATGTTAAAACTCACCTCCGGTAGTGTTAATTGGCTCGTGAATGCTGTGACAATAGCTCAGATATCTCTAATCTACCTACATGCTATTCTAGAAATTATACGATATTTCATCGCGTAGTATATTTTTTATGGTTTCTTGTTCTTCCGCTCATATTTTGAACATGTTGTTATTTTCTATACTTACGTAAATCGTAGGTATATTGTAGTTTGTAAATAAAAAAATATATTAATATTTGGCTTTTTGAAGTTTGGTTTTGGTGACACGAGGAAGTGACGTTTTAATTTACATATTAAATTCGTGGAGGTACATTTCAAAATGATTTTCGTATGTTTTGATGATTTGATGTAGCCTAACCCAGTACCTACGCAAGATGAATGCAACGATGAATATATACGTTAAAGAAACGTAAACCTTCATTATAAATAGCACATTTTATTTCTGTTAACGGACGTATGGTCAATTCCCGAAGTAGTTTATGTACCTATATCACAGTAGGTTTGGAAGACAATGTCCCCGCAGCGACCATTAGCTGACTCCAGCTGTTCCAATGGGGGATAAACTCGAAAGCTTAAAGCAGATGGCGCTAGTGAGTTTGGAGGTCATGCTATCTGTCAAGCTCTGTTTATTTCTATGAAAATATTGGTAAGAATACTTCATATGTGAAATTAATATGCCTCAGTGTTGTGTTGTGCCCTTGTGCTCATCGAGAACATCGGGACACAGGTTTCCCAAAGATAAACAGTTGAGAAAAAAGTGGATCGTAGCTATAAGAAGAGATAAATATGAACCAACAATACATGCACGAATTTGCAATAAACATTTTGTTCAAACGGATTACACAATGCCACTAGATTCTACTGTAGAAAATCGTAAGTAGTGTGTATTTGTTATATAAATAGTATTTAATAAACAAACAGTAATACACGGACTGATTTTTACAAGACTTTTTACAAGCTTTTTATTAACTTGTCATGTTAGTTAGTTAGTTAGTATGTTAGTTATTGGGGGACAAATCTTACAAGCCTAATTTGACCCACTTCCCAGTGTCCGATGAAGCTGAAATTTTGTATACAGGTTTGGTTCAGATGACAATACAATATTAAAGTACAGTCAGCAAAAAAGCTTGTCCCTAAAATGAAATTTTTACTAAAAACTTATTTTATTTAGCTCTAACATAACTTCAATTTTGTTTTGAACTTATTTTTTGTTTTACTTACAGCAAAGCCTAGACTTAAGAAAGATGCCGTACCTAGCCAGTTCTCCTGGACTAAAAAAATCAAGAATCAGCAAAGCAGAGACAAGAACGCATCACGAAACGAACACTCAGAAAGGATTCCTTACATTTTCTATCTGTGACTACTAGTTCATCAATGCCAATCGCACCAGAGCCATGCAATGAGGTCGAAATGGGGATGGAACCAATGGAATCAAATGGATATGAACATAGAGAGGTGCATAAATGTGATTCGTCAACTATGACAAGGACTCCGCTTAATTCATTTTGTATTGAAAACTTGCAATTTCCATCAAAGATGAGTGAACTCAAATTTTATACTGGATTTGATAGTTGCGAGCACTTCTGGCTTGTTTTTAATATATTAGGGCCTGTGGTAAACCATCTCCTGTATTATCCATCTGGATGCAAAATGAGTGTTCGTGTCCTTACTCCACCTAATGAGTTTCTACTTACTATTGTAAAGTTAAGGCGTAATATGGTGAATAAAGAACTGGCATTTAAATTTGATATCAGTGAGGCATTAGTTAGCCGTATATTTATCACTTGGATCAACTTTCTTTACTGTCAGTTTAAAGAAGTTAACATTTGGGTACCACTCAAAACTGCTCAGCAAAATGTTAAGTTCAAAGGCCGTAAATGTACTAGTACAGTAATTATAGATTGCACTGAGATTAAAATAGACCAACCCAAAAATCCAGTATCCCAGCAACTCACTTATTCAACATACAAATCTTGTAATACACTTAAAGTATTAGTTGGCATTTCTAGTACAGGTAACATAACTTTTGTTTCCGATAGTTACGGAGGTTCCATAAGTGACAGATGTTTGTTTGAAAAGTGTGGTTTGTCTAATTTACTTAAAAAAAATGACATTGTATTAGCAGATCGGGGATTTCAGATACAAGATATTTTAGCCTCTAAAGATGTGACTGTTAATATTCCAGAATTTCTGAAAAAAAAGTCTGGACAGCTTGAGCCTGAGCAGCTTTGCCGCTCTAAAATATTGTCATCAAATCGAATACATGTAGAGAGGATAATTGGTTTGGGCAAAACATACAAGATTCTAAGGTATTTATCAAGCAACTTGGTACCTTTGGGAAGTAGAATAATATTTGTATGCTTTATTTTGGCAAACTTCCGTAGCAACATAATGGATGGTGGTGTAAAAAAAGAATAAAACACTGATTTTAATTTGACTTTTATTTTACAAACCGATACTCTTATACCTAAATATTGATATGTTTAAATCAGGGACCATAGTATTTTTCAGCTAAGGCTGGAACCATGTGCTTATCAAAAAACTCTTTGGTTTTTGGAATAATTTCATTGTTGATAACATCATTATTTTTCTCAATAGAAATACATTTGAAATCTTTTTTTGTCCAAATGACAAAGTCGCAGAACTCACGACCTGTGACGTACATCTGAGTTTGCACTTGAAAGTAATAATTACTGTTAGTTTTTAAACAAAGCTCATTGTTTTTCATTTCTAAATATGACAGTGTGTCAGAATTTATCATCGAGTTCTTTATAGAATATGGGCATTTCACTTCCAAAACAGTAAGAGATTGAACAAGTCCATCAGGAGATGCTGCTAAATAAGGGTGCTCTAATGAAATAAAAAGTCCACACTTTACTACACGGTTAGTAGTCGCCTCCTCATAGGCACGGATAGCATTTATCTCGTTTTGCTTTCCCCAATCAGTGGCAGTGGAGCGGAAAGACCTTGATTCAATAATAGAAGCTACAAATGATTCTATATTTTTTCTCACTGTCATATGAACAACAGTGCCAACATTTGATGCTGTTAATCGCATAGATCGTTCTTGGAACCAGGCAGTACAATTACTCTGGGCTCGTGTTGCTTCTTCGATACACTGGATATCTTTTGTTGAGACCTAAAACAATCGTAACTATCAATCAATATGTAAAACAGTTCTGTACTTACTAAGAAAGGAATTCACGAAAATCTCTTTGTAATTTTTTAAACTTGACTGAGCGTTTAAAACGAGAACTGATGCACGGGATAAATTTCTATCATATAATTATACCTAAAAAACGTAGAGTAATATTCAAATATAATATAATGATACATAATATTATGTTAACCTGAATGCGATTAAGTATCATTTGATGCATGATGGAAGTGGGTAAATAATTATGATCATGAGCAATATCTGGAATAAATGCTGCAGTAAAAGCTCCGTTAATGCACAATAGTACATTATGATGCAAGTGAGCTTAGGTTGCTCATTATACACGAGGCTGTGGGTTGCAGCCCGAGCCGCAGGCGAGGGCGTAAATCAGCCGAGTGTCTAGTGAGTAAGTTGCTCACGAGTTTCATACGCACTTTCTCAACACACTTGCGAGGAAAAACAAACATTTATTGCATACATATTGTATTATCCTAATATTAACTAAGGGAAAAAGCGCGCAAGTTTTTTTTTTTTTTGCACGCGCCAAATGAGAGGTGATTGATTACATACAACCATACAGCCTACTTGAAAATAATTAAGTATAATAATAGTGATAAAATGCAAATGTTTTATAACAAATTATTGTGAATTATAAATAATTTGATAATAATATACTTAATTATGTTTTTTGTCTTAATTAGGGACACATTTATTTATTCTAAAAACGTAAATGGATTTTCAACCGTATAAAACCTCTTTGTTGTTACAAAAAAAGAACTGTATCTATTACCCGCTGAAATTGAAAATGCTCTGTTGACTCGCATATAACTTGCAGTTAGGTACTAACTTAACTTTGTAGGGATACTGTATTACCCGGTTAAATTAAAAAGTCTCTGTTTACTCGCATATAATTTGCAGTTAGGTACTTACTTAACTTTGTAGGGATAATTCTATTACGCAATTAGTACTGTAATATTATTATGCACGCGTGGGTTATAGTTCGGTTTATGGCCCTAAGATCGATGTAATAAGGCTCACTTTATGAGAAAACTTCTTTTTCTGCTTGCAGTATAGTTTATGACATGATTTCTTACATTGTCATTAAAGTTAGGCATATTCCTGTATTCTTGCGGTCTTGGATCATAGCATAAATTTCCTCTCTGTTTTTTCTGCACTTTGTACAGCGGAACAGTAAAACTTATTTGTTCTGATTTTTTTGGTGAAATGTCTAGCCTACTTTTTTTAGGCATATGCCAAACTTGTTTCCGTTCAGTGCATGTTTCTTTGATAAACAATTTTCCTTGCTCTTTGAGATTTAATAAAGCATAGCACAGAACAGCGACATGTTTGCACACAGCTCTACATCCCTTGCCGGCAATACATTCACATGATGCTTCAGAAATACTTCCATCTATGGAAAGAATCAGTTTTACATAGTATGTAAGTGCTTTGGTCATTTCGCTACTGACTTGCGCTCGGTAAAAATGATTTTCTTCCCTTTTTGTTTCCACCACTGCTAACAAAAAATTGTTTTGCATCATGCTGTAGCCCTTTCTGTGAACTGCTGCACACATGCTCATTCCTTCTTGCAGTTTATAAAAACTTAGGAAATAGTTATTTATATGGACAATATCTATTGGAGGCACTGTAGACATTTGTTGGAGAGAAGTGAAATTCTCATTTGGAGGCCACAGAATGTTTGACAATGGTTCCGCTACAGGGTCCTCCAGAATGTTGTATTGAAAATTATTATTTCGATCATATGCAGCCAATCTTTAACAAAAATAAAAAAAGAGTGAGTAGTGTTGCTTCAAAGAGAAAACTGTAACATTCAGAGGATGATTATTCAAGTTTACCTTTCGATGAGGTCTTCCTTTTTCCCAGCTATTCTTGCATTTCTTCTTGCTAATTCCTTTTTTAATTCATTTACAGTCCAAGATCCGTATTTTTCTGCCATTTTTCACAAAACAAATTAGTCAAAACTACAAATACCATAATCGCTCTATGGAGCTGTCAAAATGACTTGACCTCCAACTACACTAGCGCCACCATCGGGAGAAAAGGCGGACATACTTGCCATTAACGCCACATGACCTTTCGAAGAAACACTAGAAAACTCTTAAAATATATTTTATTATTCCGATATCGGCCTACTTTCAGCAAATACTCATAAGAAATTCATAAGTCATTTATAAATGTGATGATACTTTCTGTTATTGTTCTAATAAGGCATTATAATTTATAGAATAAATAGGACTGGGATATTAACAAAGTTTACTTAGCTAGTTTGTTGAGATTATTATGTTTTTGTGACGACTATCTGGTTCTCTAGCGTTCTTAAAATATTGGTCAATAAGAACTCTCTATTAGGAAAAACTTAACACCTACAAGTCGATGGTTAAATTTTTATCAGATGTTCAAAGCGATGATGTCTGATAGAAATCAGCAGATCAATTACTAAGCAGTTTGAATGCGTATAGCTGGCCAGATAAAATCTAATTGCTCGCAAGAACACATTGGCCACACATTTTAGTACCATAAGCTGTCTGTATCCCACCATCTTTATGTAATTATGTTTTTTTTTATACATAGAATTAAACGTGAGCTCCATTATAACACGCATCTAATTTATTAAACTAGCCGTTGCCCACGACTCTCTTCACTATTTGTTGACGTTCCCGATGAAAACTTTCATCGCCTTATTTAATACTGGCGGATCCTCGCGGTTTCACCCGCGTGGTACCCGTTCCCGTGGGAATATCGGGATAAAATATAGCCTACGTCAGTCGGGAAGAATGTAGATTTCTAATGGTCAAAGAATTTTCTAAATCGGTCCAGTAGTTTCGGAGCCTATCGATGCAAACAAACAAACAAACAAACATTTAAATCTTTCCTCTTTATAATATTATATTTAATAAAACATATTAATTCTTTATAAGACTTATGTTTATACAACAACAAGGATTAAAGAAAACTATTAAATAAGTTATCATGTTACGGAAACCCAGCACTTCTCAAATAAACTTTTGTTTTCAAAATTACATAATCATTATAATTTATTAAAACAGAAAAATGTATTGTTGCTGTGAATAAATACGTCAATAATTAGTTAGTTGATGAAACACATAAATTTCCAATAACTTTGTCTGAGGTGATAACCATACTATAATTCACGTGGATATAAAAATACATTTCTTTATTTTTCTTACTAGCCTTCCGCCCGCGAAACGTGAAGATTTTTTGGGATAAAAAGTAGCCTACATGTTTAATACTCTCCAACTCCCAAACTATCCCTATACCAAATACACGTCGATCCGTGGCTCAGTTTTGACGTGAAAGATGGAGAAACAACAAACAAACACACTCTCACATTTATAATGTAATGTTAGTATGGATTCTTACATTGGAGAAACATAGCTGCAGTGCGGCAGAAGAATGAAAAAGGCGCTACTTACCTACTATACTTTTCGTAAACCTTACGCTACGGAACGTCGGAATTCCCGGAAAAGCTAGGAAACTTTATAGTGACTGACGTATCTTAGTTATGCTTCCAGGGTGCTTACCATCAACTCTTATTGCGGTTTTGTTTAGGTACCTAAACTGATCTGCTTCGCTTATTCGTACCACGACAGCTTAATATCAATGACAGCGATTCAGTGATCGATCAATGACATTTCACAGCCGCTAAGCTGTCAGAAACTCTTATTTGACTTATAACCCGGTCGATTTAACATGTCACCTGCAGGTTATACCCGTCCCTCTCACTCTCCGGGCATGACAGAATCGAGTGAAAGAGACGGGTAGAAGAAAAAGGACACAAATCGTTCGGTCATTTACATTTAGCAATTCATTTGCGATCCAGTTTTTAGAAGGTCATAGTACGAAATAAAGCAATTCATTTTAGGAACCTATTCTGCATCGCGCTGGTTTTGAATCGCTGTCATAAAGTTGATGGTACGCACCCAGGTCAAGGCCCGAGTTCACCAACAGTCGGCTACGTTAACCGTTGGTTAACCGTCGGTTAACCAATCACATGCGTTTACCAACCAACCAGGTCTGAGTAAAATTTTGGTGATTTATAAGATCTAAGAGGATTACACGACATGACTCAATGATATTCTCATTCTGTTTTTATTTTTATAAGATTGAAAAGTAACTTACTGAATACTCTTTAACATTGAATAAGTTTCTTTTTTAATATTGATTGTATGTTAACGGTCAACTGTCGCAATAAAAGTACCTTCGTAACACGTAAAATTGTTATTCCGTTAAATACTACGCAAATGAATAAAGTTAATGGGGATACCCTTCGCAGCGAGGATAATGAAGCATTATTTATTTTGGTCATTAATGAAATTCGTACGTATCAGCAGCATACAGAACAAAGCAAACAAGAGTGTTAATAATAGCTTATTGCTTGCTATAATATCCAAATTGGAGGTATATCTCAGGCCGGGTATTTGCCCCATTTGGCTAGCACCCGCGCCCCAATTAACTGGCGCGACCTCTGGTGGCGAGGGGGGAGACTAAAGTGCACCTTGGGCTCGTTTGGAGGTGAAAATGGCTCCACCTCACCCCGAAAATTGCGGAAATCAGGGTAATCAAGAATTATAAGTTGATTGAAGTTTTATTAGATCCGGTAGAGGCGGGTATTCCGCTGCCGTATTCCCGAACCTGTTTATCTGTATTTTTTTCCATGGTACTGAATTTTTATTTTAGACTTTTTAATTTACAATTAATCCACTTTCCAAACAACAAATCAAAAAAAATATGAAAAAGTAATAAAGCTGAAACAGAAAAAATAATATCTTTACCTTTTTGTGGTCAGTGCCAGCCATGAGCATGAAAAAGCCAGAAAAAGCACCGACCTCAAAAAAGTACTGGCAAAGCAAAAAAGGGGGGTTATTTTTACCCGACTACGGCAAAGCAAAAAAGAGGGTTATGATTTTGACCGGTCTGTACCTTAAATGTATGTTCATCTGTTCCCGCATAACTTCTAAACTGCTGATCATATATTCACAATTGAGGTATCGTTGGAAGCGTCTTGATTTTCCGCTGGTTATAGGCTATGTCACGATTGTCACGTCACATGAATAGCCCGAGAGCCAAGCTAATTCGTTCTATGGAGACTCAACAATAATTCTATATCAGTAATTTCTTAACATTGAAAATTAGATTATTTAGTTTAATAAATAATTCATTAGTAATCCACCAATATTTATGACCGCGACATAAAAAAAAACAAATACAAAGATTTAAAAAATCTATAAAAAAATAGGCAAAAATGGTATAAGTGTTATTCACTTTACATTTGAATATATTTATTATTATCTTTCGTAAAAGTATATAATCCTCCTATATTTGTAAATGAAAAACAAATAAACTTTAAAAAAAACTCTCTACGTAAACTCAAATTGGCATTACACCTATGTTAAAAATGCTATCAGAAACAACCGACTTCTTCCAAAAGTATTAGTTTCCCGTTTTATAACTTTATGGATTTCGACTTTGGTGCTTAGATATGGTGAACATAAACACATGTTAACGATAAAATTGGTGATAGCATATTTGCTGAAAGAATTGCACCATTTTCGGGGTATAACTTTTTTTTATACCTTCCAATGCGAGATTTTGTTGGATTCCAAAATATAGTCTCTTAAAATTATATTTAAGGGCCGTTTACAAAAATTTGGCCTGTTATTGAATTTTTTACAAAAATATCGGATAGTTCTTGGGGTAGAAATTGAATATGGCGCCCTTTAGACGACCTAATGCTGTGAACTAAAAAACCTTTTTTTTTTAAGAATATCGTGTTTGATATCAAATGAAAGCTCTTGGTAAGCACGTTTAAAAATATTTTTTTAATTTTTGTACCGTTCTCCTTATTGATACGTTAAAAACGCTACCATGACCAGAATTTCTGGTCTTTAACTCGCTTCTCTAAGTGTCATCCATCATCATCATCAACAGCCATTGTATTATAAGTCCTCACTGCTGGGGCACAGGTCTTACAGTTAGCTAGTTACAGTTCATTTTTTATTCTAAGCTTATGGAAAAGATTAGTATTCGATTTTGACCGCGCAGACGTCAGTGATTACATACTCTTTGGAAACGGTAATGGAAGAAATGACAGTTTTGTATCGAAGGTACGACATTTAAACGATTTTTCATAGAAAATTTCAATTTTTACTCAATTTTCCGGAATAATAAGTAGCCTATGTTATTCTCCAGCTCCCAAACTACCCCCTTACCAAATATCACGTCGATCCATTGCTCCGTTTTGACGTGAAAGAAGGACAAACAAACACACTTTCACATTTATAATATTAGTATGGATAGTATGGATGGGCACGTATTTTGATTTTTTATTTTACTATGGACCTTGATAAAAGCTGTCATAACCTGAATAACATCCCAAGTACAGAACAAAAAGCTCAATTTTTTTATTATTTTGGAATTTTGTTTGCATGCGTGGCTCATTTTCGTTGACCCGTCTCGCTCGCCGGCATCTTAACGACTGCAAACGCAGCCGGGACCAACAACGGCTTAACGTGTCTACCGAAATCACGGAAGAGCTCGAGGTTATAAATTTTTGGTCACCCATCCTCTGACCGATCATTGCGAAAGTTACAAACGATTGCAGGCTTCCCCTCACTATAAAAAAAGGCCGAGCGCGCTAACCACTGCGCCACGGGCTCCTATCTAAGGCCCGTATCTATACAAATAAATAAAATTGGAGTGTCTGTTTGTAATAATAATTTTTTTTTTCAATTTTTGTCTGTCGGTCTGTCTGTCTGTCTGTCTGTTTGTTCCGGCTAATCTCTGCAACGGCTGGACCGATTTTGACGGCACTTTCACTGGCAGGTAGCTGATGTAATAAGGAGTAACTTAGGCTACTTTTTATCCCGGAAAAATAACACATTCCTGCGGGATAACGTCATCATATTCATACTCGTGTAGTTCACGCGGGCGAAGCCGCGGGCGGAAAGCTAGTTCTAGAATAAGTACAGTTAGAAAGGGATGCAAATACATGCAACGACTACATTCATAATTTGCTAACTATTACTTGAGAAGAGATCTGTCGTTCTAGAATACAAGCCAAAGTGTGCGCAATTGAAATGCTTCCTTCCACAAATAATATATAGAGATGAGAGTTTCCCTTTGTCTGAAATTAATTGAAAGTTTTAAAACAAAGAGCTGTGAAATTACATAACAGCTATGACTAAAAGGAACAAACCAAAATGTGCCTAATAAATATACCCATTGTAAAGTGAACCACCTACTTCCTTTCATTAAAGTAAGTGATTTAATTAAATTGTCCTCTACGCAAATACCAATAACATAAACCTCTGTTTAAGAATTAGGCCCTCTAACTCAATTAGCAGTAAACAAGACTATTTAGGAGACAGAACAATGAGCGGTAGCTTGTTTATTTGTTTGATTACTGATTGATTTACGCTTACCTGCTATAAATATTTCAATCTAAATGTTGTGTTAGCATTCAGGGGGCCAAGTCTGCTAACGTTAAGTCACAATCGTGTCTCAATCGTGTTTCAATTGTAGTTCAGTGGTAGTGCTTTTTTAAACACTAGTTACAAGAATTAGGACAGTATGATGTGATGTGAATGTATTGGGTGGTGTGACCATCAATAGTATTGTGAAAAAAGTACATATTTCTTGTAACTAGTGTGTAAAAAAGCACTACAACTGAACTACAATTGAAGCACGATTGAGACACGATTGTGACTTAACGTTAGCAGAAATGGCCCCCTGGCCTTATTCTATTGATATATTTTCAGTTAGAAAGTCCTTAAATAAGGTGCTCAATCGTTTTGCGATTTTGATATGTAGCCATGAAGTTTGACTTAATACTCTGAGGTAACTGGAGCTCTCACCCTGAATAAAAAAGTGTCGCCAGCAAATTTGACATTTATGTATGTAGTGGCTGTCAGCTGTCTCATATGAACATACGTATTTTTTTAAAGTGTAGGTGAGACAGAAGACAGCCACTGTGTAATTTGTGGTGGAAAAAAAATTTTTCGTACTGCACTCTCCAGTTACCTCAGTATTAAGTCGAGCTTCATGTATGTAGCAATAAAAACAGGGCTGAAAAATTCTAAAATGAAATGTGAGGAATCCATTAAAACCATTGTCATATGATTTTAATCTCAAGTAGTACGAATCTATCGTTTTACAATTGCCGTTAGGTATCGACACAGTTTATTATGCAGAGATAAGCTACTTTCATATTAAATAGGCTATTATTGTGATAAATACTAACGATAAACCGAACGGTAAGAACGATTGTATATGATTATTGATATCTCCATTGAACAGACTATATCGTTTAGATTTAGAATACATACATTGGAGTTTATGGATCGTTAGGAGCGCCCTGACTGTTATATCGTCCCTCAGCCCTTCGCTACGGGTCACGGCCTTAAGATAAGCTGAACTACCTTTGTATGCGGTGGACCCGAAAGATTGGTGGGAAACTTAGATTAAATGAAGAGGTGGGAATACTCAGAATTTTGTATAGCAATCGTAAGTGAATGGTTTGGTCATCACGCGACGTATGGCCGCGCATCGGTCAGCGCCACCCGACTCATTTTTCACTCGGCCATAATGGAACTTCGGCCCCAGCCATCCATATTCATTTCGTGGATTGTGCACTGAGGTGTGAGACAAAAATAATATGGGAGGTGAGCCTAACTAGATCCATTGTGAACAAGGGGCAATTTCTCTCGGGCCCTTTCGAAAACGGTATGCCCTCTTTGGGTACTCGGAGGAACTAATGACTAAAAATGGAAGCAGTGAAGAAACATTCACAGTTATGATGAATCTCTTAACATAAGCCTCAAGCGACCAAAGCTATAATCTGACGTTAATTTTAAAACTCGAGTATTGTTTTAGAGGTCCATGTAGGTACTATATTATGTTGTAATACGAAACCCTTTCGTTTATGTGCCCAACCAACCAGCTGTTATTTTGTCATGACGATGAACATTTTTCTTGGAGATTATGAGATCAAATTTCATAAAAGCAGGTCAATTACGATCTGGTGTAGAGTGTGGCTTCACACATTTAAAGTTCTTAGGTACTTACCTAAGTATGGCAAGTTTAACTGAAGAAGTAAAACAACAACTATGAAGGAAGCTCAAAAAACAATTTCTCTAAAAGATGCTTACCTGTCAGCGCCCGGACGACACTTCGAGCTGTTAATGTGACGTTTGTGACATGATCATAAAGATGTCATAAAGTTAATATACCTTCCGATAGGTATATTAACTTTATCTACAGTCATGTTATAATATTCGAATTATGAACGCATGCCTGAACGTATATTGATACACTTTAAGCCATAGTCAACTTAAAAAAATAAAACTGCTGTATCCGGGTGTTGCATAATGACCATTATGAAACACCCGGATACAGCTGTCACTCATTATAAAACACTTATATTTCTTAATTTTACAGTCTCCATGGCAACCGTAGGATTTACCGGCCCTGACTTCCAACTCTTTCAAGCCCTTCTTTAGCCGGCAACAATCAGAAACTTTTTTAAAATTAGAATTTTGAATTTAGAAGGAATAGACCGTATAGACTCCTATGAGTGGGGTTTGGCACCAATTCACATTTTATAATTAATATTGATTTGCTTTATTTTTGAAATATATAATAAATGTAATGAGTGTAGATAAAGTAGTGTATGAGACTGCACATAACTCGGTATTATGCGACAGTCACATAAACTACTATTATGGTTATGATTCAAAATCGATTACAGTGCGACAACGTTTTCTGTTCCGGTGCCCAAAACTGGAATTAACATGTTTTCTTTTTAATGTAATTTTGCTGTCAAGTTGCTGTCCAACCATAGCGCCGTTGTCACCGGAACAGAAAAGATTGTCGATCTGTAAAGACAACAAGTATCTGTAAAAAATGGGCATATGGCAGGTTAATGTATATGCCTTAAATTTTACATTCTTATATATTCACTACCTATTTATTCATTTATATACGGTTGCAACGTGCCCGGTCCAGTGCTTTACCCTTATCTCATAAAGTCACATGAAATTTCTATTAATATGATTAAATTTCGACTTTAGATTTTAACACGTGAGAGCTATTAAACACATCTTTCGATTATCGCAGCCATGTACGAATAAAATGCACGTGTAAAGAAGAGGATTCAAAGACAAACAAAACAACATCGATAACACAGAAAGTTGCAACAAAAGCACGCAACGTGCCCATCCCTTTTGAAGAAATTCTTTCAAACTTTCATAAATATCTGGTAACTAGCCTTCCGCCCGCGGCTTCGCCCGCGTGGACTACATGATGTTAGTTATCCCACAGGAATGTGATATTATTTCGGGATAAGAAGTAGGCTATGTCACTCCCCATTTCCCAAACTATCCACATACCAAAAGACACGTCGATCCGTTGCTCCGTTTTGACGCGAAAGATGCCAAACAAACAAACATACTTTCACATTTATAAAATTAGTACCTACGAATGTTTGTATAGTTATTAATATGACGTGCAGGCCACGTGGAGCATTGCCGTATAAATAAACCGCATTAACTGGGCCAATCACACGGCGGGCCATTTGCGCCGATGAGCCGGTGCAGGCCAACATCAGCCTCGGGATCGGGAATCGAATACGTTTTTATGCGATGTTATGTTTATTTCAGCGATTGTGTTTTGGTTCATTAGCAGATCAATTTGGTTTTATGGTCACTAAACTTTTTGAAATTAAGAAACATTTTTGAATTTGAAGTTGTAAAATCAATTAACCGCAATTCACAAAAACCGCTAGTGGGGGTTAGTCCCAAAGGTCCATGGCTCTATTGTTCTTCTATTCCCACCGGGTCCATGAAATTTTAAAATACATATACCTATATTTTAAAATTTTCATATATGAATTCCCAATTCCACGAAACTTATCCGAAGTACAATCAGCAAAAACGAAACAATTCAAGAGAGTTTGTGCTATTCCTCTTTGTTTGTGGGGTGTGGGGTGGCATATAAAAATTCTAAAATGTTTTCAAACAAATGTTGCCTGTTTTGTTCATTGTATTAAAATATTGTTTATATAAATTACAATCATTCATTCTAACCACGAATAAGTGAATAGCAACAATAATTTCTAACAACGACGCCTAACAAGAAATACCGCGACCGCGAACAAATAACTGCATTGTAATTATTGAGTCAATTATAATTTAACGTTTTCATAATAGACCTCGCTACAAGCATATTATTTAAATTTTTGACTCATGAGTGTTTCCCTAGTCACACGTCAGTTACTAAACTTTGTAAGCGACGCGCCTAGCTATTACACAATCAACGAATCGTTGACTAGCTACAAAAACAATTGAATCATAGACACAAAAGTTTTAATAAGTTTATTGTTTGTGGGGGTTCCAAATTGGTACAGGCTATAAACCAAACCATTCCTGCCAGTGTTGTACCGGGTGGTCTCCGGTCTCCCGTTCTTTTGCTCGTTTCTTTTCAACTGACAGGCCAATTTCGGAACACACTGTACTGTAATCACGACATTAAAAACAACAGACACTTAATTCCAATATGAAGTCAGGGATGTAGTCGTGCAGAACATGGTAAAAAGACAAAAAAAATATTGTGACGATGTAGCTGTTTCGTTACAGGAAAACTACCGTAGCTTGCGAATTGTGTTCAGCGCATTTGGAAATTATTTTCTATAAGTAAGGCGGCATTTAATTAAAAAATATAATTTAAAAAAGTGGTAGAATTTCCTTTTACGAACTCACTCATTAATCAGTTATGAATATAACTAATGCATCATGTGACCTTTCTATAAGATGCTAGAAAATACTAAATGCAATAATTCCTAATTGGAATTGGAATAGAACAAAGAAAATATACTTAGCGGTTTTTAATAACCATGACTAATAAAAAACCCAGTTGTTAATATGTAAATTATTATTTTGTAAGAAACCACAAGTCACACACCACAGGAAAAGGCGATCGGCAACAACACAATTTACCGCTCAATTTGGAATGTAACGTGTGAGAATAAATGTTTTTAAGCTCTTTCGTGCATTCGCCGACATCTCAATTCACGGAGACATCAACTGTCACCATAATTAAACTGCACGAACGACCGACCGACATCCGCGGCGGGATTGGACGAGTTCAGAGGGTCTACTATGAAAAGTAATCCTGTTTATCGAACGATGTTCGTAGTACGACTTTCTTAATTTTTTTTGATTGAATCAGGCGTCACTTGGCGGAAGTCCCTAACCATTGTGAAAAACGAAATATATGTAGCTTACTTCCGCAAAAAAAAAAAACACAATATGCAAGAACCTTGCACCTTGCACCGTCACCAACTCGGTGACGGTGCAAGGTGTATTGCTGTCTTGCTAGATGCAGGTATTGTGCACTGGTGTTTTCGTGGTGTGCATGTGCAATTTTTTGCGGGCGGGCGGGTGGTGCATCTTGCATAGTGTTTTTTTTTTTTTTTTTTGCGGAAGTAAGCTACATGTTCGGAAAAGATCGACGTTTCTGAACGCGTCTCTAATGTCACGTCAAATTGACATTTGGCTGTCACTTGAAGTTGACAGTGACACTTGATTGGAATTCTTCTTGGAAAAATGTCGGAATAATTTTGCTGAATTTGTTAAAAATCGCTCGCGTTGAATGTGCCTGGCATATCGAGTTTGAATAAAATCTTAAATTATCCTGCCGATCCCGTGTTGTACGACCACGATTTTGATGCCATCCTGATGAGTGGCCGGTCGCGATGCTTTGAAGGATAATCATCCACCACACGTGTTGTTGCAGGGGCAATATATATCTTGACAAAAGGCTCCTCCGTGTGTTATTGTGTATCTATTGTTGAAACGCCCAGTGTCTTGTGAACGCTGTTATTTGTGTTGTGAGTGAGGTGACTAATTGGTAAGGTCTGCAGAAGAAGAAGATTTACCAGGGGGCGCGCCCTCTGTCTCCGCTGCCCAGGACCACAGACAGTATGTAAAATCACCTTACTTCACATTAAAACGCTGTGTATCGCAGTCCAATTGTTCAGTTACATCCCAGCTGAAACCAAGTTTTTGTCCGGAGTCTATATTAGTGAAACCGCTTCCACTGCGCTAGCTGATTCCGCGGTATTAGCAGGGGTGTACTGAACATTTCTTGGTAGCCAAGAGCGTGGTTTGAAGGCCTGAGAGGCCCACGCCAAAACTTTGTATTAATCAGTGCCGTGTTGATGACCCAGTCTGGTCCGGACTAGATTAATTTGTACTTGTAAATGGTAATTAACTTGCATTTGAAAAGTAAAGGGCATTCCTTTGTTATTGGTTCCATGTCTTGTAATTAATGTATTGAAGTCATGTATTGAAGTTCCAAATTGTAAACAGATGCCTTTCTTTGCTCATAATAATTATTATTCAGTTTTGTTAGCAAATTTGAGTTGTGAATATTGACAAGTTTGTTGCTAAAATAATAGCTAATAAAAGGTTAGCTAATAAGTTTGCACTCAATACTTAGTGAAACTTAAATGATTTGGGACATTGTTTACACATTGAAACTCATTGAAACTTGTGCTTTGAAATAATTAAAATTAACTTGTTGTTGTGTAACAGTATGTTGTGTTGATATCCAAGTGAATTTCAATAGTCAGTGATTTTGAGTGAATTTCAATAGTCAGTGAGTTTTGTTGTTTTCTGATAACCTCCAGATATTTAAGAGTTTGTGTCATTATAAATACTTTGTTGTTGTAATATTGGAATTTTGTGGTTATTAGTAACCTCCAAATATTGGAGATTTTGTGTTATAGTGAATATTTTGAATTTGTTGGTTTTGTTGATAAATTTGTGACGTTACAATGACGGCCTCCTCTGCTAAAGCCAAAATACGTTCTGAGTTACGGTAGTTAGCGTCTGCAGTCGCATTGTTGGATCGACCTGATAGGACGGAGGCCTTGTTGAACAGATACGTAGATCTGCCCATACGTTTGGCTGTTGTTGATGAGCAGTATGCCTTATTTTTGGAAAGGACTGTTGAGGCCGAGGTGGAAATGCGACAAGAAGTCGATTTGGATGTGGACCAGTGTTATGATTTTGCGGACAGAATTACCCAGGTAGCTCGACCTTTGCAAGTGGCAAGAGAGAATGAACCGAGCCCGTCCCCGGTCACATCTAAAAGTATGCCCCCTCTCTTTGCTAGATTGGCCCCCTTAGACTTAAGGCGCTTTGCTGGTCGTCTAGAGGACTGGGAGGGCTTTATTAATATTTTTGATAGTCTTGTACATGCCCGGGACGATTTGACCCAGGGCCAGAAGTTAGCTTATTTGTTATCCGTGTTGGAAGGGGAGGCCCTTGAATCAGTTCAACATTTGGCCCCCTCGGATGAAAACTACCCTATTGCTAGGGATTTGATTGCCCGTCGGTACCAGAACGTACGACGTCTGGCGGACAACCATGTGGCCGCCATTTTGAATTTACCCCGCGTTGCCAGCGTGATGCACTTGAGAGTGGCTTTGTTGAATCCGCTGTTGGTTGCCTACAACGCATTAAAAAACTTAAAACTCCCAGTGGAGCAGTGGTCGTTTTTGTTACTGCACATTGTCCTGGGAAAGTTGCCGGACTCTGTTAAGGTCCGTTTTGAGCAGCAGTATGGTGGGGATAGTGCGACTTATCTGCCACCCTTCTCGGACCTCTTGACGTTCCTGGAAGGAGAAAGTAGACTGGCAGATAATTCCTCTCTGGCCGGTCCTATGGGACCCGAACGACCTGTGCCACAGAGTAGATCCCCCACCGGACCCCCCCGTAGGGGGCGTATGGCCCCTCGCGCGCCCGGCCGCTATGCCGCCGTCCAGGAGACCGCCCGCTGCTTGTACTGTCGGGAACCGGGTCACAGCACGACCCGTTGTGATAAGTTCCTCGACCAGCGCGTCCAAGGCCGTCGAGCGATCGCGCGACAACGGACATGGTGCTACTCGTGCTTGGGCCTGCACATGCAGCGCGAATGTACCCAAGCGCACCCATGCCGCTTTTGTAAGGGCAACCACCATCCCCTCCTCTGCATGAACAGCCCAGAGGGCGGCGGAGCGCCGCAGCGCGTCGCTGCAGGATCACCTCGTATGGGTGGGGGGCTCGGACCCCCCGCGGTGTTTGCATCCCGCAGCAGTTCTAGTGGCCACCAGAGTGGCCCCAGACGCTCTCCGCCACGTTTGGACCCTCAAACGGGCGGGGGTCCCAGGGACCCCCCCATGGGAAACCGATCCCCAAGGATGGGGATGAGTTATGCGAGCGTTGCCGGAGGTCGTAGAGGCCCCCCGCGACGTTTTGAGCCTCGCACGGGCGGGGGTCCCAGGGACCCCCCCATGGGAAACCGATCCCCAAGGATGGGGATGAGTTATGCGGGCGTTGCCGGAGGTCGTAGAGGCCCCCCGCGACGTTTTGAGCCTCGCACGGGCGGGGGTCCCACGGACCCCCCCATGGGAAATCGGTCCCCAACTAGGGGGTTCGATTTTGCGAGCGTTGCGGGAGGTCGTAGAAGCCCCCCGCAACGTGTTGAGCCTCGCACAGCCGGGGGTCCCCGGGACCCCCCCTCTGAAAATCGGTCACCGTGCCCCCGCGACTATGGGGCGACGTACACGGTGGATGATAGGCACCGATTCTCGCCGCCGCTCGCCGAATACCCGCGTTTGGAGCGGCGCCCGCCCCGTCTTCAAGGGGCCGGGAGATATAACCCGCCTGATGCCGGGCGAATTGGACGTAGGCAGTATGTGGGAGATTGGGACCCACTGGATCGCTATGAGCGACCCCCTTACCATGGGGGGACGTCTGGGGACCCCACATACTAGCAATCAACGTGTTTACGGTCGATTGTAGCCACCCCTCCAGAGACCGTTTTGTTGCCCACGGCCTCTGTGCTTGTCAGGGGATTGAATGGCGACCTTGTGGAAGTTCGCGCCTTGTTGGATTCCGGTGCTCAGGGGTGTGTTGTGTCATCTTGGTTAGTTAGGCGGTTGGGCCTCAAGGTGCACCCCAACACGGAAGGCGTGAGAGGTGTTGGCGATGTGAAAGTCCCCGGGTTGTTAGGGCATGTTGACTTCACATTTACATCACGTAATGGGTCCACGCCAGGCATTAAGACCTCGGCGATTGTGTTGGACACAGTTGTTGGCCGTCAACCTTCAGTTGATTTGGGACCGAGTATGTTGTCTTTGGTGTCTGATTCCCCACTCGCCGATCCAAATTTCTTCCGCCCAGGCCCGATTGATGCTCTCCTTGGAGCCGATGTCCTGGGGCGAGTTTTGTTGACGGGGAAGCGAGTTTTGCAGCCAGATGGCTTGGTAGCTCTGCAGACGACACTCGGTACAGTTGTGATGGGCCCTGCTCGCCGCGTTTTGGATTCCCTTGATGAGGATCGCGGTCTTGTTTTTAATGTGTCTCTCTCCGAAGTTGTGCAGAAGTTTTGGGAGGTTGAGGAACCTCCACCAGCCCCGCGGGTAGACCCAGTAGCGGATGAATGCGAGTTGTATTACCAGAATAACACTGGTCGCCTCCGCTCTGGTCGTTTGATCACCCGTCTCCCCTTTCGTGCCGGCCGACCTCCTCTGGGCGAATCCCGACCGCTAGCGGAACGTAGGCTAGTGGCGATGGAGCGTCGCATGAGCAAGGATCCGGTCTTCCGCCAGAAGTATGTTGAATTCATGCGGGAGTATGAGGAGTTAGGGCACATGTCCGTGAGCGATTTGGATTGGCGCTCCGTTGAGCACTTCTTTTTGCCGCACCACGCCGTTTTGAAATCCGGAAAGATTCGGGTGGTCTTTGACGGTTCGGCTCCCACCTCTACTGGAGCGTCTTTGAACCAGTGTCTGCATGTAGGTCCCAAGCTGCACACGGAGATCTCAGACATTTTGACCAACTTCCGGCGGCACCAAATTGTATTTATGACTGACATCCGGATGATGTTCAGACAAACGGTCATCCATCCAGAGGATAGGAGGTACCAATTGATTTTGTGGAGAGAGAGTCCTAGGGACCCCTTGTTGATTTATGAATTGAATACGAATACGTACGGTTTGGCTTCGAGCCCGTTTGTTGCGATTCGTTCTTTGTTGGAGTTGGCCGAGAAGGAGCGCTTGAGATACCCTCGCGCCTCCGCCATTTTGGCCAGTGACGTCTATGTGGATGACATTTGCACGGGCGCCTCATCTGTCTCAGAGGCGATTGTCCTGAGAGACGAACTCACCGCCCTTTTGAAGTCGGGAGGTTACGAGTTGAGGAAATGGATATCCAACTCGCCTGAGGTACTGGTAGGTTTGCCCGAAGAGCACCAGCAGGACCCCCACCTATTCGAAAATGTTGATAATCCCCATGTGGTGACCGTCCTTGGCGTACAGTACAAACCGGTCTCTGACACGTTCACTTATTGTGTGGATTTACGACCACCGAAAGTCTGGACCAAGCGTTTAGTATTGTCTACTGTCGCACGTACCTTTGACCCCAATGGGTGGATTTGCCCCGTGCTGTTTATGGCCAAGTGTTTCTTGCAACGGTTATGGGCTTCGGGTGTGTCGTGGGATGAACCCCTCTCGGACGAGTTACTCCGAGATTGGTCGAGCTTCGTTTCATCCCTCCCCGAGATTAATGAAGTGCATTTGCCGAGGCTATTCCTCCCTTCTGAAAATTGTAAAGTTACTCTTCACGGCTTTTCCGATGCCTCCGAACGTGGATTTGCTGCGGCCGTGTACCTCCGCACCGTTACTGTTGACGGAGTTGTTGCTGTGCATCTGGTGATAGCGAAAAGCAAAGTCGCTCCCCTTCGGACTCGTCATACGATCCCGAGGTTGGAATTGTGTGGAGCTGCCCTCCTAATGCGTTTGTTGAACCACGTATGGCTCACATTAGGTCGATCTATTAAGATACAAGAGGTTTATGCTTGGACGGACAGTCAGGTCGTCCTTTGTTGGTTGAAGGCTCCGGCGCACACCTTGGACGTGTTTGTGGCCAATCGAGTGTCGCAGATTTGTAATTCCGACATCGAGTTGATTTGGAGACACGTGCCGGGAACCATGAATCCCGCGGATTGTGCGTCTCGGGGTTGTGTAGCCCCAACCCTAATTAACCACCCCCTCTGGTGGGGCCCACAGTGGTTGATGCGGCCTGAGTCGGAGTGGCCGCCCTCTCCAGCGTTGTCGAACGTAGCTGTTCCGGATATGCGGGCATGCGTCCTGGAGACTAACCCCGCCGGGGAAAAGGATTTGTTGTTGGATCGGTACAGCTCCTTACAGAAGCTGCTTGGTGTTACCGCTTGGATCAGACGTTTTGTGTACAATTGCAGAAACCCACGCGCGAGGCGTGATTCGTCGGTTCTCACTCCGGACGAGCGTAGGGACGCGCTCTTGTTTTGGGTCCGGAGAGTACAAGCTGATAGTTTTGAGTCCGAGATTGAAATTTTGCGTTTAGGCCGTCGCAAGTTGAAGGGCGCGGTATCGCGATTGAATCCCTTCCTGGACGAGAGTGGGCTTTTGCGAGTCGGCGGAAGACTTCGAAATGCGAACCTGCCGTATGGAGCTCGTCACCCCCTTTTGTTACCTAAAGCCGGACATTTGACTCAACTGATAATAACAGATCGCCATGTGAATGCACAACATGCTGGCTGTAATGCTTTGTTGGCCATTTTGCAGCGTGAATTTTGGATTTTGTCTGCTCGTCGAGCCATTCGCACTGTGGTTTTCCGTTGCCTGCCTTGTTATCGATTGAAGGCCGCGACCATGCAGCCCCAGATGGGTGATTTGCCTGCTGATCGCGTCACGGAATGTAGAGCTTTTGCCGGAGTCGCCACCGACTTCGCCGGTCCCTTTACTGTAAAGGCTTCGAGACTGCGTAATGCTAAAACCTATAAGGCGTACTTGTGCGTGTTTGTGTGTTTGTCCACCAAGGCTGTCCATTTGGAAATTGTCTCGGAATTGTCTACCGAAGCCTTTGTCGCCGCCTTGAGCAGATTTGTTTCCCGTAGAGGACTGCCGACATTGATACGTTCCGATTGTGGTACTAATTATAAGGGAACGTGTAATTATCTTAAGGAAGTAGTTAAGTTTTTTGTTGATAATAAAATAGACATTGGAACCACCCTCTCCCGGCGTGGGATAATCTGGAAGTTTAGCCCTCCAGCTTGTCCGACCTGGGGAGGAATTTTTGAAGCTTGTGTAAAGGCTGCCAAGACACACTTGCGTCGCGTGATTGGAGAAACTATTCTCACGTTTGAGGAACTTGATACGGTATTTTGTAAAATTGAGGCCGTCCTCAACTCGCGACCCTTGTGCCCGTTGTCTTCGGACCCGAATGACCTGGAAGCGTTGACCCCAGGTCATTTCTTGATCGGACAGCCCCTTTTGGCTTTGCCTGAATATCCGATTCAGGATGTAGGATCCCATCGTTTGTCGCGATACCAACTTTTGAAACAGATGTCCCAAAACTTCTGGGCACGTTGGTCGATGGAGTATTTGCATATCCTACAACAGCGCGTGAAGTGGACAGATAAAACCACCCCACCCCAGACTGGCGACCTCGTGTTGATTAAGGATGCTAACCTGCCGCCCCTATGTTGGCGAAGGGGGCGCATTGTTAAACTCTACCCCGGAACTGACGGAGTTCCTCGTTTTGCTGAGGTTTTGGTTCGAGATTCGGTTTTGAAGAGAGCAGTTAGTGGGCTCTCCCGATTACCCGTAGATTGACGTACCGTTCTTAACGGTCCGGGGCGGGGGGATGTTCGGAAAAGATCGACGTTTCTGAACGCGTCTCTAATGTCACGTCAAATTGACATTTGGCTGTCACTTGAAGTTGACAGTGACACTTGATTGGAATTCTTCTTGGAAAAATGTCGGAATAATTTTGCTGAATTTGTTAAAAATCGCTCGCGTTGAATGTGCCTGGCATATCGAGTTTGAATAAAATCTTAAATTATCCTGCCGATCCCGTGTTGTACGACCACGATTTTGATGCCATCCTGATGAGTGGCCGGTCGCGATGCTTTGAAGGATAATCATCCACCACACGTGTTGTTGCAGGGGCAATATATATCTTGACAAAAGGCTCCTCCGTGTGTTATTGTGTATCTATTGTTGAAACGCCCAGTGTCTTGTGAACGCTGTTATTTGTGTTGTGAGTGAGGTGACTAATTGGTAAGGTCTGCAGAAGAAGAAGATTTACCAGGGGGCGCGCCCTCTGTCTCCGCTGCCCAGGACCACAGACAGTATGTAAAATCACCTTACTTCACATTAAAACGCTGTGTATCGCAGTCCAATTGTTCAGTTACATCCCAGCTGAAACCAAGTTTTTGTCCGGAGTCTATATTAGTGAAACCGCTTCCACTGCGCTAGCTGATTCCGCGGTATTAGCAGGGGTGTACTGAACACTACATATATTTAGTTTTTCACAATTTCTTAATTTTGCTGAAATAATATTTTTTGGAAGTGCCTCTGCTGCCCAAGAGAAATATATTTGTAAGTACCACCAATTGTTACGTAATGATGACGCAAACATATAGTCGAGAAAACAGAAAATAAGCTAAGAAATTAAATAAAACTGATTACAAATATTGAAAAATATAGGCTGTGCCTCCGCTGCCATTACCGGTTACGAAAAAAAATTGGGACGGGAACTGAGACAAATAAAAATCGCATTTCGTGGTATTTTTTTGTGAAAAAATGCAAAGTTTTTTTCACAAAGAATGACCACGAAATTTAAGGCGATTCATTATTTGTCTCGGTTCCCGTCCCAAATTTTTTAGCTTTGTTTCTCAATCTTATTTCTCATAATCTTTTCTTCTTTAATGCTTAGCAATGCTAATATGCTAGCTAAGGAGAACTCAAAGAGAAGGAAATTTGAGAACAATCTTAGAAGGGGGCATTTTTGCTTTTTATTCTTCAAATTATTATCTAAGTATGTCATGAAACGAAAATAATCTTCGGCCGATTATCGTTGTTCATATATCGGAATATATGCCCTTGGATCTCGTGTGATACGTATGTCACAATAAATTCAAAAAAGACAGCCTAAATATTTGGGTGAAACGTGAACAAGCGAACCGCAGTATCGGCAGTTACATCCGTCGCCGTTGTCACGACTTCAGACAATTTCCATAAAAAAAACATGTTTTGTATGATTATATAGAATTTGGAGTTATTAATTCCAGCATGAACCTAATTATTGAAAAATATTACTATGTTTTTTAGAGATATCAGTAATAATCAAATCAATGAATTTCAAGGAATGTAAAAAATATAGATAAAGCTCCAGGACAGGTGGTATAATTAACCAGATTTAACATTATTAAACAATCGAGCGAGGTTAAACCAACTTAAGTACTGATTAAGTGAAGGGTTCTCTTTTAATCTTGCTGCTGGTGAAATTGGGGAGAAGCTCATTTACTTTTGTTATAGTAGGTACCTATAGCCGCTTTAATACATCACACAACCTTTTATTTTGTATTACAAATGTACTGAAATAAAGCTTATTTTAATTAAGACAGGCCTAACAAATCCTTGCGTTATTTCAATGAATCAAAACATAATGCTAAAATAGTCAATAAAATATTAAGAACGCCTCGATGAATTTCCAATCAAATGGTTCCGTTGCTATAATCTATATATCTCTATAAAAATAATGATGTATACGTGATATTTCTCAAACTTTGTAAATATTTGTAAAACCTACCTTGTAAAAAGTGCATTCTGAATCTAAATGAAAAAATTAAGAAATCCAACTTTTTCATATCGACTCTATCTTATCTACTTAATCGACCCTAAACCTTTTTTATTATCATGTTAATTACCTGGATATTTCTTCACACAATTACAACAACAATACCAATATATAAGCACCATGTCACTTATCTGTTTTCATTCAATAAAATAAAAAATGAAAAGCTTTCGTAACACTTAGGAACTCTAAATCTAAACGCTAACAAGAGATCGATTATCGGCCTTTTCAATCTGAACGTATCGCGTCGAAATCATGATTTGGTCTCGCAAAAAATCCGCTTGTCATAAGACGATTAGCAGTTGGCAGAGTACGACGGGTAAGGCATAAAAGAACTTTTTTATGTCGGTTTATTACTTGGAATGCGCTTCTATCGGTTGCCTAAACGTAGACTAGTGGCCGCCTCTGACTTCGCTGAATCAATTTTGATACGATTTCGTCCGATATAAAAAAAAATAACTTTTCTAGGACAAGGCCAATGAAAAAAAAGTGATCGATATGTTGTGAGTCTTGAAGATGCTTAATTATCAAACGAAAGTTTTAATATGGAACTGGAAATTAATAATAACCTTGGACAAATCTAAGGGCACCCGTTAGTAGGGTACCTTAAAATATACGGGACTTCGCAGAACCCAATAATATTTTTTTCTGAGAGCACACCAGGATTATAAATAAAGCCTCGAAGGATGTAAATAAATACCAAGAATCTTGGGAGACTGAAGCGCTCTAGTCAAATAAAATTCGACTTTAAAATTTGTTTCATACGAGCCTTTTTGCCTTGTGACCTTTGGGGACTGCAAAAGTCCCCAAAGTTACAAAATAATTCCCTCTCCCGTGCTTCAATAGAAAGAAATAAAATAAAATGTAGGGCAGAGGTACCCTTTGTGGCCACTTTAAGGATTTTTTGTCTTTTAAGCACTAAGTACTAAATGGTCTTAGGTATATTATATAAGACACAAATAATATCTCAAATTATAGATAATTTATCTACCTTAAAAGGTACATTTTTCAAATTTATAAAACTAAAGTAGTTTTTTTTATATTACACACAATGTGTGAGAGGTGCCAAATGTACTGGTTTTGGCCACTTACTGATAGTTAAACTTTTGTAAGTATTGCGAAAAATCAAAACCAAACCCAGGTAACATCAATATATTTTAATGCGCTAGAAACCAGTCAATTGCAAAACAACAATTTGATTGTAAAAAAAAAGGTTCATAAAGTATTTCATCCAAAACAAATTTCTTAAAATTTTCATACTTACAAAACATTTTTTCTAGCAGAAAATGGAATTTATTGAAAAAAATCTTATGACATAAGGAATTCTAATGGTTGTTAAAATACCTTATTTTAATTGCCTTTATTAAAAATGACTAAAAGTTGCTTAGAAATCTTTTAGAGCAAAAAGTGGCCAAAACCGGTACAGTGGCCAAAACCAGTACGCCTGCCCTACTTTTCTATTAAATGATTTACTTTATATTACTGATACACTTTTTGCTCTAAAAGTTTTCTAAACAACTTTTAGCCATTTTTGATAAAGGCAATTAAAATAAAGTATTTTAATGTAATAATAACAACCGTTAGAATTTCTTATGTCATAAGTTTTTTTTTCAATAAATTCCATTTTCTGTTTTTAAAAATGTTTTGGATGAAATACTTTATAAACCTTTGTTTTTTACAATTAAATTGTTGTTTTGCAGTTGACTGGTTTCTAGCGCATTTGAATATATTAATTTTACCCGGGTTTGGTTTTGATTTTTCGCAATACTTACAAAAGTTTAACTATCAGTGAGTGGCCAAAACCGGTACATTTGGCACCTCTCACACATTGTGTGTAATATAAAAAAAACAATTTTACTTTTATAAATTTGAAAAATGTACCTTTAAAGGTAGATAAATTATCTATAATATAAGATATCGTTTGTGTCTTAAATACCTAAGACCATTTAGTACTTATTGCTTAAAAGTCAAAAAATCCTTAAAGTGGCCACAAAGGGTACCTCTGCCCTACATATTAACTACTTAAGACATAATGTAAGATAATAGATCACTAGTTATTTTAAACATAACTAGGTCCTTCCCGTTTTTTGTATTTTTTTCATAACTCCGTTAACTACTAAACTGTGTATAAACGGAAAAATTGCAAACAAATAGCCTAACTTTGTTTTTTCAAAAACAGAAACGGATCAACTATTATCAAATTAAAAACAAAATAAAAATTATTATCAATTACGATACCTGTACAACATAAAGCAGATCGTCTTTCCCCTGCTTTTTGTGCGCCCGCGCAGGAGATGATGGACGGCTAGTTCCGGGTCGGGTCCATTGATGTTTTTGCGGCCTGTTATAATTACGGCACGATCCCGACAGGCACACTGCAGCGTGCTAACCGATAAAAAGCAACAATCATTTGAACTACCTAGGTAGTTAGTTAATTTTTTTCAGATAGATTAACTGAATCCCAGTACTTACTTAGGTACCTACTTATATTTTTAATAATACGAAAGTTTGGATCTCAGATCATATAATACTATACTGGGTTTTGGATAGATGGCCGGCAGTTAGATTTAAGATAGCCAGTACCTCATTGGTTAAGGATTCTGGTAGAAGTGCGTTTCCACCATCAGCCTTATCGTCACTTAACATCCAGGTATGATAAAGATTAAGTGCTATCCCGCTGTGGATAAAAAAAAATGATAAATATTTGTCACTAAATTACGCCAGAACGGCTGAACGGGTCTTAAAGCTGTTAGTATTAAAGATGAAATTTGGCAAAGATATAGGTTATAGACTATATAATTGCACAAGGGCTACTTTTAGTTTCCTATTCTCATCACGGAAACGGAAAACACGCGGGACAAAATAAAGTACTTCTTTGTCCTAGTTCTTTATTTTCTTTCAACCAAGTTTGTCTGGAAAATATGCCCTAAGCCAATAAGGCCGCCTATTGTTAATTTTTAACTAATCATTTGTTATATTTCTTTTGTTTTGTTGTGTGCAAAGAGTTTATTTAAAGAAATTGTAACATCTCTTACAAACTTAATCTGGCTAAGTGGTTACTTCAGTAGACAATTTCGTTTATTATTAAGCCCTTTAAGGCAGTTGCGTGGTGGTAAACTCGGATTTACGGTTACTGTCGATATACAGCCGGTCGTAATGAGAGTAAGATAATAAGGTACAGAGAAAGCACGCCTATATACTCCGCACTAATTAGCAACAGTGGACACGAACGCACTAACTATAATGAAAAGTTAATAAGTTGAGGCTTGCTGCTGGTATCGGTTTCAGATCATAGAAGCTTTCCGGAAATTGACCTTTCACTGTCTCGGCGACTGCTCTGATCGCTAGGCTACGGAGACGTTACCGTTTCTCGTTTTCTCTAGTGTTTCAATATGAAGAAATCTATAAGTCGGAAAAAAAAATAAAAAGCTCCAATTATTATGTAATGTGGCATTCCCAAATAAAATTTGAGCAAACTCAAATCCCAAATAGTCTAAAATGGATAGAGTCGTTGAACTAACAAATTATTATGATATTAAAGATATGGTCACGGCAAAGACATTGAATTCCAACTCACATCTAAATGGAATAGAACGCACAATCGAATCGCCTCAAAGTCAACTATTTGTGTGGTTAACCGAACACAAGCACGCAAACAAACTAACACAATCGGCGAATACCACAGACAGCCGTGAATTATAGCGTCTGATATAAATAAATTGGCGTGTCGCGGTGATCCCGTGGATTTATATCTCCGTCTTACCGAACTTTCATCTTACGAATTGTAATTCTGAATAAAATATGCGCCTGCTAAGATTTCCTGAGAAGAGATAGCGGCGCAAACCTACCCCACGGTTGACCAGATTCCAGCGAGCGGAACGACCTTGCATTGTGAGCTCCAGACATTTTCGGCATGAATAAAAAATCACAAAGCGTCGTACGAGTGGGTATTACTTTTATGTTCCCACTTCTGTCTAGATATCTAAAACAATATTTTTAAAGAAGAGATAGCAATCTAAAAAAAACCATTATGTAAATGAAAACCAAAAAACGTAACGTAAAGATTGCTGGTTTTTGTACAACATATTTTCATTTTTCTTGCTTGTCAATTCCAGCCCATCTCTACGAAGCCCAAGATTCCTTTCCTTTTCCATCACGTTCCCCCGTAATCTTGTCGTCATTAAAACTTTTCTTTTCTTGATAATGTTCTTATGGCACTTGTAGCCTTCGGTACTCGACGACCTGCTGCAAAATTTATTTGATCCATAAAACGTTTTATTGAGATAACCCGTTCAGATTATGGTATAATATTATGAAGAATACCGTTAGTATTACAAAACAATTTTTAGTCGCAAAAAGTAACAAACAATAGAAAAGTATGGTCAATAAATAAAATTTTGGCCCATGTTTAAAAATCTATATACTTAGGTAAATAATAAAAATGAAACGCCATTTTATAGGGTAAAGGGAACCAAGCGGTGAAACCGCGACCACTAGTTATGAATTATTTGTATTTAATTAATTGTATTTATTTACTTAGTACTTGTAAAACGTATAGGTACACACAGTCACACATATTATGTAAGCATGTACAACAAAACAAAAACTGCGATCATCAATCATTTTATAAGTTGAGAGATCGATTTATTGGATTAATATGTCGTGTCTGAAAATACCAATGCATGACAGTCACTTTCACTGGATACTACACGATTTTCATTTATACATTTTTTGAAGAGATGATGAACAATAGATACGGATGTCGGAGTAGGTAATCGTGTAGTTTTTACTTAATTGTATATTGTGTGCACCATTAAAACGTTAAAACTTGGTGTGATTTTCATTATTTTCCTTAATAAAACGTTAACAGATAGTAAAAGCTCATTAACAGATAAAATAAAAGATAGATAAATAAAATTAATTCACGGCATGAGTCCCATCAATATTTTTTATGTGATTTTACAAAATGACTATTTCTAAAATACTTTCCTTTATTTGTTTTTTTTTACTTCAACAAAAAAAAGGTGTTGACTCAAAAACTAATGGTAGGTAATGGTAGGTACAAGCTGAGCTTGTAGGTAGTGCTTGCATTCGCCGGTTACGGGTGTACCGGTTGACAAGCGGGCAATTAATCCCGGGAGGCATCGCACCCGGAAACCGGGTGACATTGAACCGTTGACATTTTGTATCGAACGGCCGGAAGGTACACTAAACCACAGAACATAAGGGCTCTTTTCCTGTCATACGAATATCCATCCGCGTGCGGATCTGAGGGCCTACTCTGAAATGCACAACCCGAAACTTCGTTATACCCGTCCCTCTCACTCCCCAGTTGTGACAGAATTGAGTAAAAGGGACGGGGCTAACCGAAGTTTCGGATTAGCGTTTCAGAGTACGGCTCCTGGTCCGCATGGGTGTGAGGTGTGACAGAATGTTCCTGGCTAACATGCTACGTTCCGCTACGTGCGACAAATGACAGTACGTGGGCGGCCCCGCATGTGAACTAGATCCGCACGCGGAAAAAGAAGGAATGGCAGGAAAAAGGGTCTAAGGCAGAAGTTGGAAAGAGCATGTCACTCATTTAATTCTATGATGCGTGGAATAGAAAACACGCTAGTTGTCATGATAACATAAAGATTCGAAATCAGCGTTTTGCTCACACAGAGCAAATAATAGGTCTTTACATATGAAATTGCCGTTTTTTTCTTTTGTACATATAACTTAACAACTTTTATAATATTAGACATATATAATTTCTTTAATATTGCGTTACATTAAGACCGTATCGAGCAACTTTTGATAATTTAATAACCACGATATTTGATTATTTACATAGAAAAAACTTATTCCGAAAGTTACGACTATTTTTGTTTCCAGAATTTCGTACTTTATTAGTTGTAACTTAGTGAAAAAAAAATTTTTTTCTCTTAACGAATGTGTCATTTAGTAGTTAAAATGTCCATAAATACTTGTGTAAAATTTTGTAAATTTACATAATATTAGTCGTTAAATAATAACAAAAACGTTAGTATGGAAAAAAAATAATTACAGAAATCTCCATACAAAACGGCAATTTCATAGGTAAAGACCTATTATTTCGCTGAGCTTTTGTCTATTTGCATCGCTGTGACACAAGCTATGCAGAATGTAAATTGATATTTTTTATTCTCATATTCTGAAAGTAACTCATATCTTGCCTAAAATGCGGGTTGAAAGTGGTATGTGGCGGCCCTAGGGCCGTTATGAAATTTAAAAAAGGAATAGGAGGAGTCATGTCAAAATCTGTAATAGCGTCTACACACGTTCCGATCCGACAGCCGATTTGGTCTGCTCCCAGACCAAATCTACGCTACACACGTTCCGATTTGGTCAAGGAGCAGACCGAATCGGAGGTCGGATAGGAACGTGTGTAGAGTCTTTAAGTTTCTCTTTGGACGTTTATTTTCCATAGGTATGCAGGCAAAGGCACAGAAGCCTATACAGCCATGTTTTGCTATTATGTAAAATAATTAATATCGTAGAATTATTATTTTAAATCTAAAACATTGTTTTTTAAAAAAATGCGTTTTTAGAAACAGATTAAACCAAATAAGTTATTTGTAACATAAAAAATCAGGCTATTAATTTCATGGAATTGCATAGAGTACGGGTCAAACACCAAACAAGACTGTATGGACTTAGTTTCCCTTGCCTTCCCTAAAACAGAGAAAATGAACAAAAAAGTTATAGTCTTTCGAAAATTCCGCGGCCATAGGAAAAATATTTTTAGATTATTTCTGTTTATTTTTACTTTCCTCATATTCAAAATGAAAAGTAGAGTGTTTACTTCGGGCGTATGGACCCATAACAGTCTCGAACACCCAAAACACTCGACGGTTATGGATGCCATATAGCCCCTGCTAAACAATCTACTATTATTAATGTTTATTCTTATTAATGCTAACTGTGTTTTGTGATGCAAATTAACGTCTTATCTTATCTTATCTAAATCGTTCAAAGGCAAAATGTATAAAGTCTTACGTCTTTCTCGTGTTTTATGCACCACACCCTATCGTGACATAACTGACAACTGCATCACTACCAACCACTACACCAGTAGGTACTCCTAGCGCGAAAAACAATCATTATGGTTAACAGAATAGTAAACTATACCGTCATTCAAAAGCTGTCAAAGTGCTGCTGTAAACTATTATTGAGTTTCATTTCCTTGAGAGGCACTGCTGTGGTTTTCATACAAAATAATACGATTACGATAACAGCTACCATAACGACAGTTTTTGTGATAGGGTTCTGTATCCGCGGTCCAATAAAGACATATGACATAATTGACAATAGCATTGTGCGATCTTATCGACGCACGGACTGCATTACGATTATGAGAATGTATTAGCATACGATAATGTACGCTTCAATAATTTCCTTTCTTTGGGTGATGAACGAATAAAATAAATAATACTGAGGCAGGCAAGTCACAGAATATTCACAATTAATATAATGCTAACACCGAGAACGTTCTTTAAATGTTAGGTATTTGACCGTAATTTAAAGTTTTATAGTGATTATTAGGTACACTTTAATACGAGAAAATTAAATACCATTATGCTATTTCGTAAACCTTGTGCCTTGACTATAGGTCTAAAGTTTCTCTGATTAAACAGTACCTAATTCTAAGTAACAGCAACATTGCAAGTCGATTTCTTGTTGAACATACGATCGAATATGCTGTTACGTACCTACTTACCGTTCTAAGAAATTAAATCTAAGAGATTCGTAGAATCCGCCAAACCATCATGTCAGCGAAGGAAACAAGTTAGCCATTAATCCGTGACTAATCCATCATGTGTAACATACCAATTCGCAGTTAACAGTTCCTATTAAGTTTTATTACTTTATTGGCCTAGGAAGACATTACATAGTCAGACTAGTTTGTCAAAAGCATAGCTTGCCCCTGCGTAAATGCAGATGTTACACTATCAAAACTTGTATATGCACTTTACTCTCTTTATGAAAAGAGCACGGTCTCAATATGAACACTATTCACAGCAATTTGCCCTTCCAGTATTAATACTGTTCCCATTCATACACAATTCAGGAATGCTCTGGCGTACTCCGAACGATTCCACGAAATGCAAGTTCTCTATCGCTGGATATAGGTACTTACGTATACTCGTATAATGAAAGGATTATCTTTGTTGCTATGGAAACTGCTGCGGAGTTGTTTTGCATAGGTTAATAGTCTAAGATCAACAATATCACTAGATAAACGATCAAAGTGTCAAAAATGCCAGAATGAATAAGAGCGCAATTCAAAGGTACGCTCTTATTTCTGTCGCTTACTGTCATTTATCATGTAAGATCGTAACATTTGTTAAACCCTAATTTTCAATTTAAAAAAAAAGTCAGTATTTATGTTTTGTTTAGTTCGTGAGGGGTTATGTAGTTGCATTGTTGATCGAAGTTTGCGTAGTCTATTGGGTAAAAAACACTTCAACGACTCATATCATGGTTGCGAAATAACATTAGTCTTTGCAATTAGAACTAGTAGTTATTAGTACTACACGCAAGTTCTATTCCAAGACAGGTAGAAACATTTTCGGAAAGAAACTTTGCTTTCACCGATACAGAAGTGACAAACAGTTCATTAACAGCTTAGTCTAATTGGCACCTTGAAAGGTTCTACGTGTATTTCAGTTTAAGATAGAAGAGTTGATAACACTCGTCCACTTTGAATTGCCGGCTGTCGGAAGTGGTAATTTGGCCAAAACAAGTTGTGATTGCTCGCCAAATTGATGCGCCGTTGAATTCCACCGGTTTGGGCAGCGACCGAGTAATTCTACAAACTGGCACCTATGGGAACGTATAATTTCTCCACTTAGGTTTAAAAGGCAATTTGTGTATAAATACCTACACAATTTAAATTGAAGTTGATTTTAAATAAGATTTATGTAAATAGTACACGAAATTAACGTTATATTTTTGATGGTGATTTGAAGAATAAATTAATGCAATTCGAATTACAAGTTGATGTGATAGGAGAAGCAAGTGACGTAAAAGCGATATAAGATAATTTAATACACATTTTTACAATCATGAACAAATACTTCAATCGAGAGCAACCGTCAGCTTACACGTAACAAATCCTTATTAATCGAGATTTGGTCATTTGGACAGTGCGTATTTATTCATTCAAGCTGTTAGCTGAACCTATTATTAGTAGGAGTAAATATCGGAGTAATGTGAGTTTTAGCGTCAGACCGCCCGCGCCCCCCGCCCACCGCCGCAGGCGCGGGCGCATTCCGGCCAAACATAGACATTGAATCAGTCGCCATTTCTGAATATCTGCACATATACGGATCCTTGTTAGTTGCAAAAATTCCTGTCAAACACCTCAGAAAATGCTTAACAAAATTTATATCTGTTCTATTTTCAATAAAATTGCTATCACCAATAATATCATCTATCAAATATGATACTTCCTATAATCTACGACATATGTGTTTAAGTTCATGCAAATACTTTAAATTTATAAAGGTATAATAAGTTCACGCAAACACTTTACGATTTGCCATAAATTACATTATATGAGGTCACATTCTACAGCCTGTCTATTGCCCCTGATCCCATCATATTATCTACTCTCCAGCAGAACACAAAACATACTAAAAGCACCTCGACACATCACTGTCAGTATAGCATATTGTAGACTTGTGACATGTTTGAAGGTTCATTACGGTGGAGTAACCCTAGCGATGTCAGCGCAGGTGACCCGCGTATTTCAAAGCCGTCGTGGTTTTGCCATTTTATTTGTTCAACGAGCTTTGCTTATGTTCGGTTTATTGAACTGTATGAGCTTAAGAGCGCGGTCAAGAAAGCTCGGCTTCACGACTAAAGAGGATCTTATTGTACTCTTCCACATAAGGGCATTTTAATACAACACTCGCCTCCTATCGTAAGTGATTATAGAATTTTTTAGACATTGAAAGTTGGAGCGGTGTAATAAAACCCTTTCGGAAAGTTATGAATGCTCATGAATTTGTTCGATGGGGAATATTTATCCGTAAATATTTTAGTGAAGCAGTTTAATCTGTTTTGGATATTACAATAAATATTTAAGCTAACAGATTCAAATCACAAGTATTTAACAAAGAATCCTTTTCAAGATACGGAATCCTTTGATTAGAACGCTTTCCTTGCTTAACAATGAAGGCATTCTAATAAATATCGTTTTAAGTTTTGCTTTAAGTAAAACTCTACTATTACTTTTTATTTTTGATTAAATCTGGTAGGTATACAAAATTTGTACTTACCCTACGATATTTTCATCGAAGCCAAAGAAAGAAAGTAATAAATAACCATTAAAACGTTAACATTAAATCTGTGAGTAAAAATATTTGGCGTGTTTCTCAGTAATCTCCATCAAAGCCTTCCGCCATAGAATTATACAAGGTATCTTTAGTTTGCAAATTATTTGCGAGAAATCGATGCTACGTGATTGATTAAGGGCCCTTGATTAATGGTACAGCATCGCCACCTCGGGAAATAACTGTAATACACTTTATTAAGCATTATTACACCTACTGTAATTCAGTCTACATAGAACCCGTTTGGATTAAAATATAAGAAAATTAGAACGCATTACAGAGATAGACAGACAGAAACGAATCAGTTACTATTTACAGAAAAATATAATTTTACTCTAAAAGACATCAACGCATTAAAGATGACATCGGTTTACTAAATTTTTTTTTAAAACAGGCAATATTGTTAATGTGTTAAGATCCTTATAAACTGTGCCCTCCTGTTGTGTAAGATTTATGAGAGGAAATTAATATTTTTTTATTTCTTTTCATAAATAGGTAAGTATAAAAAAAAAAAATTAAGAAATATTTTTTTTTGTATTATTTTATTACTTACTAAATTTATTTTGTAATTTGTATTTGCGCAAATACTTAATTAAAATCTCGCAAAATCTGACAGCTTTCTTATTCACCAGAACTAATTAAACATCAGTCATCCACTTTTACAAAATATGTGTATATGATGAATCATTCGGTAGATAACTAATAAAAATACTGATTAAGCCCCAATACCAAAGTAGAGTAAGATCTTACTTACAGTAATCCTTAAGTCTGATGAGCCTGAAGATGTCGATGTACTGCTCCCACTAGTCAAAGGTCCTTTGCGATACATAATTCTTCTGTGTTTATCACTATTTCCCATCGACTAGCACTAATGTCCAATTTGTCCGGCGCCGTAATGGACACATTCACTGCCGACTTGCCAGAGCGAGTAAAACTTTGCTTTCTTCAGTTAGCGGTCGTTAGCACACCACATCCGTGTAAAACACATTGTTTCAACGATAAAATGTACACTTCATACTCGTACATATTTCTCTACACTTTAACCTTTCCGAGAAAAGCTTTTAAGATTTACACTTCTAGTAATGAGTTACGACGGGCGTCTATTTACCAATAACAAAAATGTAAGTCATGAGCGGAGCCCACCTGTGCATTGAGCAATGGCATACGTGACTCAAGGAGAATTGTTATCGATAAGCAGAGAAATAACACACGTTATCGAGTAGTCGTCATTCGCACCAGTACCGAGCTATTTTGTTGTGATAAAATCCCTTTTCACCTTGAAAACCGTATCGGACTTACTGTCAAAATTTAATCTAGAAATTATCGATGTTCTGCGTTTTAACACAGAACTTCGCTTAGCTACGTATCTCTTTAGATAAACTTGGAAGAATTTTATCAAATACTGTTTATGATTTTATTCATAAAATAGAGAGCATTATTAGAAGTGAAATCTGCAACAGGACCAGCCTTGTTTACATTAGCCGCTCCTACCTCGTAGAGCCAAGATTACTCATTTGTATATCAGTGACAATAACCTAGAGCCAAGATTTCAAATAAACGACTACATAAGATAACTACTGCATTATAAGAAACGAAATATTTTTCAGGAAATATAACATATAAGTAGGTAATTTTGTATGCGTATACGAAATTATGAATACTGATAACAATGAATACAAGGTTACAATTTACAAGTAACCATTAAGAATAATCACCCTGTGTTCAGCTAGCGTTCTCCTTATTCGGTTGGGAGCTTAATAGTCCATTATGTAGAAATTTATAACATAATAACATTTGCACAGATTCCGCGTGATCGCTTTAAGTCAGTTTCACCGTTATTATTAGAGCGTATTGTGTCTGTAAAAGGAAGTGAGCTTTTACGAATCGAGCGTAGAGTAAAGCGTTCGCGGGGTGCGAATTTCGTTTTCGCATGCGCGTGATAGAGGCAACGCGCGCGACGGCACTGGCGCAGGAGGCGCGGCTCGAGCGTTGCACCTGAGCAGCGCGTGCGCCTCTCTCTCTCCTCCCAGGGACCGGGGTGGACTCCCGGCGTGCCAGCACGCTCTATCTCGCGTTACTTCTCAGTAGCCTCCGCGTATATACCATACCTAGCAAAACTACCCCGACGATAATAGCGTTTAATGGGCATAAAACTCCTGATATGTAATCCTCCTGAATCATCTCCTGAGCTTTTCTTGTAAATACTAGTTTAATTGTATGCATAGATACTTACTTTGAACGCGGAGTAAACTCCGCTTATTAAAAGACATTTACTTTTTTATCTGTCATTTACATTACATTAATTTTTATGCTTATACACGTGTTCTTCGAATTGTTCGCTTTAAAATTGATAACTAGTTTGGCAGGAAGAGGACCATAGTCTATTTCCTTGATTTGAATAGTACTATTTTAAGCAACTAGTTTTCCGCCCGCGGCTTCTCCTGCGTGGACTACACGACGTTATCCCGCGCCAATATTATATTTTTCCGGGATAAAAAGTAGCCCATATTCCTCTCCAGGCTTCAAAGTATCTGTGTCCCATATTTCAGAAAAATCCGTTCAGCCGTTTTGGCGTTATTGAGTAACAAACATTCAAACATCTAAACATCCAAACATCTAAACTGCGGTAAAAACTATTACCGCGGGAAGCCAATAGTAATGAACTTGATTTATTTAACTGAACCAAAACCAAAAATTTTAGTGACCAGATTTCAAATATTTTGCTTAAAGCGAATCTCCGTATGTCAGGCAGTAAAATAACATCCATTGCATTTACGATAAGTGGTAAAATATATATCGTCGTTGCCAAGTCTCTTCATTAGTTACTTTTGTGAAAGTGGCACCTACCTATAATAGTATGTAGGTATGTATAGCATATAAGCTCCCGAGATTATGCGGCCTTGTGAAGCGATCCATTAGGACGGCCTACCTGGAATCTGGAATACATCTACTTAATGAAACTGTCTTCATCAATGAACTATGAAAATATTCATACCGTGCTCTTTATCGGTGATATAAAAATACGTTCTTCCTATTTCTTATTTGTAGCTTATGCTTCAAATGCTTACGACTATACCTACTGGGTTATTTGTAAAACACTAGCAAAATCACGGGAGTAGGTATTTTTTTATCTATGTCTTATTTTTCGACATTTAAAAACATCAAATTAAAAATCTGAGAATATAGACATTTTTCGATGCTTCTTTTTACTTTCGCAACAACAATTTGCTCTTATTATTATTAAAATGTATTTCCCACCCTTACAAACAGCAAAGTAATTTAGATACAGAGGCCTACAAAGGCAGTCCGATTTAATGCCTCCGACTAAAACTGCCCGGGGGCTAATAAGACTCATTCGTATTCATTGATAACCAAGCCAATATCGAACTCATACATCTTAATCAAAGAAACCATTCTTATCGTGAAATACGGTTAGAAATAATAGAACGGACGAAAAGGTGAACATCGATTAACATTACATTTTTTGTTAGGAAATATTCATCGCTTGAGCCTAAAAACTTTACAAATTTTAATTGCATAGAATAAATGCTGTAATTTACTGAGTTTTAAACAAACTAAAGAGGATTATGCCGTGTTAGTGATTGCATGTTGCAAGAAATTCTGCACAGCTCATTTAACGATAGACTTATAATTTTCGAAAGCTCTAAATACAAATTGATTGTTTTGTTTGTTAGATGCGAACTATTTTTTTAATCCACTATGGGTTAGCACTTAGCCTTCATCACACCTGATGTTGAGTGGGTATAAGGCTGTAGGTGGAAGGAAGCGCACTCATCCCGGAATCCTCAATCACTGTGCTATCTTATTTCTAACTGCCGGAACTCAATAATGCTGAAATCATCATTATTATGGCGTCAGACTTAGAAAAGAACAAGTCCAGGGAATCGAGCCCGGGACCTCTGGGTCTTATACCGATGGTGTGAACCACTAGATTAAAAAAGCGGTTGAAAACAGTTTGAAAACGGTTGAAATAAAATTGCCATTAGGTAGAAGTAAAATCTTTACGAGACATCAGTATAAAGTATAAAATATTAGGTATCTGAGTAACAAGTTGTTTGCTCAAGTGTTTGACGGCATAAGACGTCATAAGACCGTTGACTCCATAACGGAACGTGCACAAAGACACCCTTCTTCTGTTCGCCTTCTTCTACTTTTTGTGTATCGCTTTTGAAATATTACCAACCGTTTATCGCGAATACCGTTCGACATTGTTATTTGCGAGTTCACTGAGAAAAATGAACTGAAACGTTTTTACAATAAATCTCGCTGGATGTACAACTGTATGAAATAATACAGCAGTAGTTCAAATGCTCAGTTGAGTAAAGAGATAACACAGATGTCAACAATAAAATCCTTACGTAAATCGTAGCTGAAAATGGAAAGCAAATATTTATGCGAAAATACAAATTGCGAAGAAGAAAATACAATTCGAAGATACGAATAAGATATCTGTTACTTATGTTCATTTCGTATTTAACGACTATAGTCTACCTTTGTTTTATTATATACAGAAGTAGTAAATAAATCTAATAAAGCTGAATTTATTATTATCAGAAGCTACAATTTTGCGACAATGAAAATCATGCTAATTTGCAGCTATGATTTCCTTTTTAATTTGTTTTCCTTGTATTATCTTTTATCCTGTATCCCTCGGGTGATATTCCTGCTGAGGGCTCTCAGCTAACTTTAAATTATTAACAAGAAGTGTTGTATCCGAGGTAAATTTAATTAGAGCAAAACGCGACGAGCCTCGCGAAAATAAAACCACCGCACCGACTGGACCTGAACTTCAGCACTTGTAAAATTTATAAGCTATGTATTGCTCTTGTTTACATTTAAGTAATAAAACAATAATCCTATTTCATTAGGTATACGAACAGGGACTCAATTCCACTAATTTATAATTTGTCCCTCTATTTCGACGCACAAGCGATGAAGTTTACGTGACCATTTGTATTGTGATTTTGAACGAGTAATTAATTAATGGGAGTACGAAATGTGACATTTATTTTAGTTTAATTTCGAAAGTAATTGAGGTGACGTTTTGTTAAAATTATTCTATTGATTCTATTCAAGTGGGCTTATCGATATTCACGCCCCATTGTCGACCTCCTTGGTCGAGTGACATACAACCAAATTCCGCCATCTCTGTGTTTCCGGGTTCGAGTAAATATAGAAAAAAAACAGGAAATATAGAAAACTTACTTTTCACTATTTTCTCGCTTCTGAGTGTCTAAGTGATAATATCCGTCGATAACACAGGTGCTTAATCTAGTTGACTCTAATTTTGGATTATTTATACTTACATAATTTTGAAAAATTGAAAATTAAGTATTTTAGAAAAAAAAACGACCCGTCTCACAACGACCTCCTATGGGCCATTCATAATTTTTACAAAATTAATCTTTGCAATGAATACAGTTTAATGAATAAAGTCAATGAATAAAATATATTCTCTGTATGCCTATAGTTTCCAACACGAAGGTTGAATAAACGTCAAACTTCTAGGACGGCTCATTTAATTACTTTACATTAGCATTACTGCCCCTCGGTTGAATATTATGTAAATTTCAAAGTTTTAATACAGTTTGTGAGCAAACTTTTACAATATCGGTTAATAGTACTTCTGGATTGAAGTTTTTTATCGCAAGGCATCCATCAGTGTCAAAACTCACAAAATTGAGGGACCGTTAAAGATTTGTCATGTGCGCCGTAACTCTGGGTTATTATGAGAGTGCCGAACGTTTAAAGAAGGGCTTTTTGACCACAACCACACAACACATTAAAAGTTGTGTTTAAACTTAATAGGCTTGTAAAGATGAATGAATGCATCGATGCTCCTTATGTATGGGGTTGATAAATTAGGACTAATCATATACAAAGTACATTTGTTTTGAAAATAAATGTAAAGTTAATAAGGTTTTAATTCCAACTTTTATTTTAAAAGATACTCCTAAAACGATTATTTTCGGCAAGCTCAATTAATTAACGACCAATGTAAAATTAGAAAGAAGTTTCAACATTTCCACACCTCTATTGTGAAGGCAACAAAGCTTTTTTTTACCCTACAACTCATCATAAAGTTAACAGCGTAATTTGTCTTTCTCACTTATATGACAAATACTTCTAACATCTCGAATACCAACAGCGTTCTAATTGGGCAATCTATGTCCTACGTCTAATTGTATATGTTCAGCCTAAAGTTATAACTAAGCTCATAATCGGACAGAATTCAGATCAGAAATTCCGAATCGCGTTTAACTGTAATCTTATTACTATGTATAATGGGTTACGAAATAGGTCGGTCCTTAGAACTATCATATTGACGATTACTTTTAAAAGATAGGGAAATAGGCAATATTTCATGTCAGCAAGAGCCTTGTCGCATGTGTAAACGCCCGCCGCGTCAAAACCACATTATAAGTACCACAGCTAAAAACAAACAGTGATTATTTTCGAGAATCAAGATTTCAAAAGATATATCTACATTATAAAATCGATTACTATTTTACATAATTCAAATTGTAATAATAGATTGGAGCTTCAAAACTTATTGAAAAGTATTGTATGCGCAGCTTTTAAAGCAATAATGTTCTAAATAAATAACATAATTTAATAGAAGAGAGTTCCACACAAAATCTTATTATTACTATAATAGGTTACTAACTAGGTCGTTCGTTCGACCTAGCATACCGACGATTACTTCCAAAAGGTAAGCAATATTTCATGTCAGCAAGAGCCATGTCGCATTAGGAAGACTGTCAGTAACGGCCGCGTCGAAGCCCGCACTCCACCGGCCGATTATGCTCCACCGATTATAAGAGTAGTTCGTTAGGGTAGGTGCTAATTGCTTAATCACTCGATTAAGAACAAGATAAGATATGACATTTTATAAAGGATTTACAACCTAAGTTATTTGGTACCTAGTTCCGTTTAATATCTAAGAACGAAATACTTAAAATCCTTTTTCCTTCTTTATTTATGAGATACACTGTGATACAAGGTATTTGACAGTAGGTAGCATTATAAGGCTATAGGTGGCTATAGACTTATTAAAGTATTTTTGCTGATGTGTAAAAATTTTATACATAATTTAAATTTTCTGTTTCTAATAAATAGTCAATTATCTAAGATTGTACAACGGTTTTATAACAATACTGTTATTGAACATTTTATCATCAAGTAGGTACCTATACTATTTGTTTGCAATACCTATAAAATCTTTACAATTTTGACCTGACCTCTTTTGAAACACACGAGATGTCATTATGACCATTATAAAATACTTAGCTATGCTGTTAAGTACTAGAACTATATGCATATAAACTACACAATACCGGTCTTACTAATAAAAAAATGTTAATCACTGGTTAACCGCGTGTATAGTTACACATTGTGTAAAGGTCGTATAAGACTTACGCACCGTTTTGACTAATAGACGTTGTATAAAGGTTGTGTAACTATACCCTTCGTACACAAAAGGTTTTTTCATTCACTGGCAACATCAACAAAGAGACGTTCTAAAACTTTGTTCAATAAATTTGTATTGCTAATTAGTGAATGAAATATTTGAATGAAAGTATGTTATTTCATGACTTAGAGAACAAAAATGATTTGAAACTAATAATTATATATGTTTCAGTCTACTTTTTAATTTTATATTGATGAAACGGGACATTTTTGCTAGCTATGTTTTTTTGCTAAATTTTGAACGCAGTTTGTTTGACAGCCGGTACCTACCGTGCTGCGTCGTCAACAATACACAAGGGATGCGTCACCATACTACAAACTTGCATATTCATTGAGTAAAATCCTCTACGATTAACGTAATACTGTCCAAAATCACCTCCAACTTTTTTTTTATGTTCGTGCAATCGATTGCACCAATAACATTCCTGAAGCCACATATCTGGCGAAGGCCAGAAATAACTTCTTGTTCTGCCATACTAAAGGGCATGTAAATAAAATTTGTAGCCTTGCTAGCTAAAGCTTTAGCAAAGTTATAGATTGCTGACTCAATCCATGAGTTCCGCAGCATCATCTTGTAACTTCGTCGCGAGCCCAGGTTCTCAGTGCAGTGAGCACCTGCAACTCAGGTGAAATCCCACATCCTCTTGCGTCTTTGTTGATATCTTTTTTTAATCAAATCTCTAGTATTTCTAGCATACACCTTTGTAAATCTATATTTACATCTAAATTCACTGTCTGTAAGCGAAAAAGGATCTGCGCGTTCTTTACAAACTTTTTCTAGGGACATTCTCTTTTTCTTCGTCTAATTGGTCAAACAAATTGAAGTAAGTACCTAATTTAAATATTCCATATTAAGAACTAAAATATCTCAGTAAAACAAAACGGAACCAACAATAAGTACGACAACACTTGAAGAACAAACACAACTGAGAAGTTGAAATCCGCCGCCATCTGGCTCTTAAACATCCTTTAAACAAGGGTCTTGGCTCGTTTAAACCTTGTGTAACTTTCCTACCGCAATAAAACACGTGTACACAGGCTTTGTGTCAAAATATTTTTTATTGGTAGCGATTGTCTTACAACAGATGTGTATACTCTGTATAACATTTTATTAGTAAGGCTGTACAAGTACAATGGCCCTAAAATAAAAATAAAACTAAGATGAGAACATTGTTATTAAGATATAGATTTTTCAGAACTTGGAAAAGTAGTGTACACGCATCACACACAGAAAGAAAAACGTCCATTTGAATACGTTGACATAACAACTTTTATTGGCATTTTTACCTTTTAAATTATTTATACACAGCATTAGACATTGCCGCCAGCCAAGGACGAACTAGTCCTTCGAAGGAGACTCGACAGGTAATAAGCACAATTTCGTAATAGGTCTCTTAAAGGTACTATTAGCGCATTTCACTGTAACAACACGGACTATACCATCATTGCCAGGATGAGTATCTATGACTCTACCTAGTAACCATTTAGAAGGCGGAAGACATACATTTTTTACTATGACCAAATCATTAATTTTAACAGGGTTTTTAAGAGAATGCCATTTATATCTATGCTGTAGAGTGACTAAATACTCTTGCATCCACCTTTTCCAAAAGCATTGTAACATGTGCTCAATATGTTGCCAACGGTTAAGCCTGTTAATTGGCACATCAGCCACATTCTCGTGAGGAACTACACAAGGTGGACCGAACATCAAAAAATGACCTGGTGTTAAAGCAGCATAATCATCTACCGAATCACTTAGAGCAGAAATAGGACGGGAATTGAGACAACACTCTATCTGAGTTAATAGGGTAGAATATTCCTCGAAAGTTAGTTTTGTATCACCTAGCACGCGTTTCAAGTGGTGCTTCGTAGATCGGACACCAGCCTCCCATAATCCTCCGAAATGAGGGGAACCCGGAGGTATAAAATGCCATTCGGTACCGTCCGATGCTAGTATTTCTCTTAACTCTACTGGCAACGACATTTTAGCCCTATTCAACATTTTAGTTAATTCTAGATTTGCACCAATGAAATTAGTCCCGCAATCAGAATAAAGATGAGCACAATGCCCACGGCGAGAAGTAAATCTTTTAAATGCAGCTATGAAAGCACTAGTAGATAATTCGGAAACTAATTCCAGATGTATAGCTTTTGTTACAGTGCAAATGAAAACAGCAATGTACGCTTTGTATGTAGTGGCATTCCTAAGCTTTGAAGATTTCAAGTGAAGAGGACCCGCAAAATCAACACCACTATTAGAAAACGGTTTGGCAATCGTAACACGGGCTGAGGGCAGGTTACCCATCAATTGAGAAGCAAATTTAGGTGCATACCTCCTGCAAAACACACATTGGTTAACATGAGACTTAACTAGGGACTTGACATTTGTTATCCAAAAGGTACATCTGATGATGTTTAACATTAGTAAAGGACCACCATGTAAGGTTTTCCTGTGAGCGGAATCTATAATTAATTTCGATAAGTATGAGTTCCCAGAGATAACAATAGGGTGTTTCGCGTCATAGGCGATTGAAGCATTCTTCAACCTTCCTCCTACTCTGATTATATTATTTTGGTCAATAAATGGACGTAAAAAATATAATGGACTTTTCATTGAGACACTTTCACCTTTCGATAGCTGATAAAATTCATTTACAAAATATACATTTTGAGAAATCTTAATAACACAATTAGTGGACTGTAATAATTCATTCGTAGTTAAATAATTAGAAATTTCATTCCTTAAAATATCTTTGTTTGTTAAGCGCTGTCTACACACATTGATAAATCGTAAACAATACGCAACAATTCTCTTAAGTTTTGTTAAACTAGAATATTTTGAAATTATAAATTCATTTTCCACATCATTAACACTTAAACATTGTAAATAATTATTTTTTAACTCTAAATCAGTTTCATGAGAAACAGTACTACCAGTAACAGTATTTTTGGAATTGGATCCCCATTTATGCAGAACCATTCCCCCCCGCTGCAGTAATGCAGTCAAATCTTTACATAATGCAATAGCAGCTAATTCTGTATCGCAACCGGAAAGGACATCATCAACATAACAGCTAGACTCTAAAACACGCGCAGCATTAGGATACATACCTCGTTCATCATTGGCTAGTTGTTGCAATACCTTTATGGCGAGGTAAGGTGCGCAGGATGTGCCATACGTAACCATACGCAACCTATATTCAGTAATACTGTCAGCTGGGCTACTTCTCCACAGAATGCGCTGATAATCTTGATCTTCCTTTCTCACTAGAATCTGTCTATACATACGTTGAATGTCTGCTACAAAACAAATTCTGTGCGTGCGCCATCTTAAAAAAACATCTCTTATGTCACCTTGTAGTGCTGGACCAATCAATAACTTCTTGTTCAACGACACGCCTGTACTTGACTCCGCTGATCCATCAAAAACAACACGAAGCTTTGTGGTTGTGCTTTCTTCTCTTATAACTCCGTGATGTGGGAGATAACAAACATCAGGCTTTTTCAGGTCAATGACCGGAACTTTCTCCATATGATGTAATTCCTCATAGTCAATCATGAAACTTTGATATCGTTCTTGAAAAACCTTATTCTTTTGAAATCTTCTTTCCATTTGTAACAAACGTTTGACAGCAAGAGACCTTGTTTCTCCGAGCGGTGTGCCATTATACTTGGAAAATGGTAATGCTACTACATAACGCCCAGAGTCAGTGCGAGAATGTGTTTCTTCAAATATTTTCTCACACTCTGTTTCACTTGCAGTCAGTATACGTTTCTTTGTGTTATTCAATTCTTCTGACTCCCAGAATCGCTGTAACATTTCATCAATCTCGAGCTGGCTGTGTAATAACAAAACTTCCTTTATTTCAGTGTGCTTAACATCAACTTTTCCTGAAATAAGCCATCCAAGATGCGAATTCTGTGCAATCAGTAAATCGTACTTCTTAAGTCCTTCTATCATTATTTGTGCATGTATATCAGCTCCTAACAACAGATCTATACCGCCAGGCTTTGAAAATGATGGATCTGCTAAAGGCAATGTTCTTATCTCTGATGGCAATTTCAGACTTAAATTTTGACGAGGCAATATAGAAGCAAGTGACTTTAAAACATGAGCCTTAACATGAACTATTGGCGTGTCATTGTTGAATGAAAAAATGTTAAATCCGACTAATTCTTTTGACACTGTCGATAGTTTGGGATCTATTCCAGTCACTTTACTAAAATGGTGCTCTTTGCGTAAACCAAGACGTTGAGCTGCTGACGTGGTTATGAAAGATGCTTGCGACCCTTGGTCGATCAGCGCTCGCAGTGTGTGTTTTTTGCCATCTTTGCCCAAGACTCTTACTAAAGCCGTAGCTAGTAACACATGTGTGTCAGTGATATCAGCCTTGTATACAGCTAACTGGGATGTGTCTTTATCTTCTTTATCCTCTTTTTCATCTTGTTCAAGTTGTGTAGCATGAGCTTGTTTCGTTTCATATGATGGTAGATGTAATAGAGAGTGATGACGTCGCTTACATATTTTGCATGATGTGGTTTGCTTGCAAAACAATACACTGTGTCCTGGTACAAGACAGTTGAAACACAGTTGTTTTTCTTTAACGGCATCTCTGCGTTCTTCTAGGGTCAAGGCTACAAACTCCTTGCAGTTATAAATATAGTGATCTTTATTGCAAAGCGAACAAACAACTTGAATGTTGGTCTTAAACGTTTTAACTGGTTGTTGTCGATAAACAGCTTCTCTTACTTGGCTTTGCTGAGTAACTGTTAATGCCTCTAAAGATCTGAATCGCATTTCCATAAATTCAAGTAACTGCTTGGTAGTTGGAACTTCTGTAGAGCCCCCTAGCTTCTGCTCCCATAAGCGTTGACTATCTACATCAAATTTAGCTACAATAATGTGCGTAATTAGAGGATCCCAGTTTGTGGTGGAAACGCCAACATTATTCAATGCGTTCGTTGATTCACATGTTGTATCCAACAATGTGCGTAACCCCTTGGACGATTCTATACTCAGCTTCTTTTGACCGAGTAAGCGTGTGATATGTGCGTGCACTATAAGTCTTTTGTTATCATATCTTGCTTTTAAAACTTCAAGTGCCTTCTCATAGTTAGCTTCCGTCAGAGGAAATTGTCGCAGTAAAATCTCTGCTTCTCCTTTCAAATTACTTTTTAAGTAGTGATACTTCTGTATGTTACTTAATTCAGAGTTTTCATGAATGAGAGACTTAAATAAATCATAGAAACCTGTCCAATCATTATAGCTTCCAGAGAATGCAGGTATTTCTATCGCTGGAAGTCTGGTTCTTAGAGCTTTAGTTGGTGTGTCTTGCTGCGAAGAATTTGACGCATGAGAAGATAATTCGTCGAACTGTTCTTTCATCATAGTCTTAAATTCGAGATAAGTATCTTCACATGTATAGTAACAATCCTCTTTAAAGTAATTCAAGTTCTTCTTTTCATCCGCAGTAGAAAGTTTCATAATCTCAAAATGGTTACCTTTAAAAATTTTAAAATTCGACTCCAATAATTCCAATCTTGTTTCAATGTATGACTTTGTAATTCTTGCTTTCGATTTCTTATAATTTGAAAAAGATCTGGTAATTTGTGAAGCGATTTCATTTTGAGAATTAATTATTTCGATTGCACCCATTTTTCTTCCGTTTTAGTTGACCACTTTTTGTTTCAGACCGAACCAGGAAACATCAAAAATGAATATCAGATAGGTACTCTTTCCCAAACTTAAGTTTTTTTTATGGTGTATAATTTTGACTTCTCTCTTTTCTATTAATTGTCAAAATGATTAACTGTCATTTCGTTTTATGAAATTTTCGAACTAATATTTACATAATTAATCTCTGTATTTTTGTTGATATTATATTGTTATCACTATTTTTACACTTCAAATATTAATTTTAATAGGCACTGCTTACTATTCGGCTCGTATTGGACCAAATGTACACGCATCACACACAGAAAGAAAAACGTCCATTTGAATACGTTGACATAACAACTTTTATTGGCATTTTTACCTTTTAAATTATTTATACACAGCATTAGACAAGTAGTGACTACTGTAGCTTTTCAAATTCATTTTTCAAGCTTTTATTAACATCTTGAATATTAATTTCCTTCACTGAATAATTTAATTTTTTTGACAGCATTTTCTTGTAAGTAAATAACATGATTAAATTCCAAAAATCACGTAATAATCGACGAAAGTTGGCATGTGTTATAAAAACTAAGTGATAGAAATTAAACATTATGTCAGTAATATTCACAGAAGGAAAATACGAAACGAAATCGTTACAAGCTCGCTGGCGAGAAAGCATTTTATTAACTTCGGCAATTCGGAATTCGGAAAATTGTAACTTCAAGACCTATGAAAGTAATGGGGCTTAAGGAACAGTTTAATTTAACAAAGAACGTTCTCTAAAAACTTTAGACATTACAGTATTGCAAAACAAAAAAAAAACACTGTAATACTGGTAATACTGTATTCTATTTTGATAGGTACTCTCAATCTTTATTATAATTATTATTTTTATTGACTTTAAAAAAGCAGAAGGTTCTCAATTTAAAATTTTAAATGTAGGTATGTTCCTTTTTGTTTTTTTTTTCATAGATCATTTTTGACATGACCAAAGCATACCACATGTACCTATGTTGAAGTTGTAGTGATATATGTAGGTACACCTAAACTAAATAGAATTAATTATTTCAAAAAGATATTTGAACAAAAGTTGAACGCTTCAGGGTTCTGGAGAATCGATTATTCAAAAGCTCAAGATCCAATCAGACCAAACGCTGCGCCTGAAAACAAAGGCGTTGCGGATATGCTTATCTACGATACAAATAAAGAGGACGTATAAGTCCTTTACAGAAACAACTTCAGTCTTATAAAGTAAAGATAACCAGTGAAACCTTAATATTGGACAATGGCCGATTTCAGCGAATGGATTACAATTTTAATCTGAAGTGTCGGAGTAGGACTAGGCTACATGGTTTACTCAAATAAAGTTTCTAGTGTAGTACAAATTGTAGATACTTGCATTAAGCATTGCGCGGCGCATATTTTTGCGTTGCGATGTGAGAGCTCTTAACCAGAGTTACTGGGTCTTTTGATCTTACTTAATGTCAACATTAAAAATGGGAAATCAGTAAATCTATTCATTAATATTGTTCTTTCGAGAAGGAAGCAGTTTTGTTTATTAGTAAACAAGGTCACCAAGATATCTTCATTCGGATCAGTAAAAAGTGCAGCGAGTGCAGCGCGGTGTTCACACGGCCATCGGGCAGACCAAAAACAACAACCGTCGGTATTGCCTGGTATTGCTGATCGTGTCTGATACGAAATTCAAGCCCCTCTAGCGCCGCCGCAACAGAATTTTATGGATTTTACCAAGAATGTGGGATATTTTAAAACATGTTTGCATTATTTATGCACATTTCAACTTACGAGTAAGTATTTTGAATTTTTATTTTCAAGCTTTTCTGTCTTCAGAATTTGATTTTGGTTCCTAAGTAAATCGCGTAATCATCGACAAATAATAATAATCATGTAACGCATTCAAGATCCTAAATAAACAATTCACTAGTAAATAAATATGTATGCAGTAATAGTAAATATATTTCTGATAGGTATGCTTTAAACATATTAAACTACTAGCGGACCCGCGTGGTACCCGTTCCCGTGGGAATATCGGGATAAAATATAGCCTATGTTACTCGGGAACAATGTAGCTTTCTAATGGTCAAGGAATTTTCGAAATCGGTCCAGTAGTATCGGAACCTATTCGATGCAAACAAACAAAGAATCAAATATTTCCTCTTTATAATATTAGTATAGACTTATAGAAAAAACATAACGATATTGATTTATGGCACTATTTACAGACAAGCACTTACATCGATGTTATCAATTTTATGTTACTACACTATTGGATATTGTGATACAACAAAAATACAATTCTCTCCATACGTTCGTGTGTCCCGTACAACCTACACGACGTACTAAATTTTACGACGAGCGGTTTACGATTCAATTTACATTTAAAAAGCAAGTAACGGTTTTGATGCAAGCTCGAATTTGGGGAATAGCAGCACCCACACTAGCCGTAACAATTACTATAAGACAAACAGAACAACTTTAATAACACTACACGAAAATAAATGCACCACTACAATTTTAACTTTCCGCACCACCGATCGAGCGCCATATGTTTTAAACATTTTGCTGTGAACGAACATTAGCGGCCGTCAAAAGACGCGGTGAAACTGATATGAAGTGTCAGTGCAGTCGATAAGGCGGTTTGTCGCCGCATCAAAAGTAAATGATCAATTACTATGGGCCGATCGCGACCTGAATTTCAAGCTCTCTACATCCATGTTGGAAGATAAATAATATTTTATTAGACATTTAGGTGCCCGCAAAGAGACGTATATTTGTAACGAGTAGAAAGCACGCGATTTAAAGCAATTGTAGAGTCATTTAAATTTAACTGAAATTGTGTATGAAGTCTATATTATTTTACCAACGCTAAATAATAGTTGGGTTTCTAATATAATTTTACAGATAAATTTTTTAAATTTTTTGCAAGAAAATTTATGGTTTTGAATTAATCAAAACCATAAATTTTCTTGAATAGAACGTAAGTAACTTTAAGTGTGGATAACGAAAAGGAAGGAAGGAAAAACAAAAGTTTTCGTAAATCTTACTCCAAGAACGATTTCAATATTGATGTAAGAGGTAGGTACAGTCGAACCAATTGAAATTGATGTAAGAGGTAGGTACAGTCGAACAAATTGAATCGTGACCCATTTTGCTAATTATTTGTTTGAAAGCGTTAAAACTATAAAGGACAGTGTCAACAAGTTTGAATTACGACTTTATTGAAATTAGATAGGTATCTGTTAGAAAATTACCTAACTTATGGTGGGTCACGATTCGGTTGGTTCGACTGTACATCGTTTGTATTATTCAAGAAAACACCGAAATAATACGCTACGTATCAATAATTCTAAAATAATTGTGTAGGTAGGTGAAGCTACTGTTTTGTATGACCTACTTTTCAACAACCATAAGGAAGTCAATCTGCGTAGAGATCAATTGAAAGGGCCATGTGGTTACGGGCTATTAATATCCATAACTCTGAAAGACACCGGCGGCAGATGCGTCCATTTCATTTGCAATGCAAATCCCAACACACCAGGAAACGTTTAAAAGTCTGACACAGAAGTATTAGTCATTTTACATCGAAATAAACGACGTTTCAGCACCCAATTCTTTTTTGATTTGTGTTGAAAGGAGAAGGTCCAAAAATTCCAAAATGTATAGACTAAAAACCCAGAATCGATATGGACGAAATGGGTACCAAAGGGCTTTTGTTATAAAGCACATATTTTACATACAAACCCGGGGTAGGAAGTATTTATCAATTCGAACAACTTTTAATATAGGGCCAGCCACAAAATCGCAAAAAATAAATCTGCTGTTCCATATAAAAGTAACCTACAACACCAACCTCTCCAACTAATAGTTTATTTTAAGAAACTAACAGTAAGCCTACACTTTCACATACTACACTTTTTTTTCTTCCACAAAGTTTACGAAGGTAAACTTTGTGGAAGAAAAAAAATGATCTCATTCTCATAGTTAATAAAAATCTTTAATAAAAATTATCCTGTATATCTTCATCCAATTTTTAGGCCTGTTGTCTTATTGAGTTTCTGCTTCGTTCATCATTTAATAAGTACCATATTTTGGATAACTGTTGGTTATTTTTTACTATGGATTTTCACTAGACTTTAAAACAAATATTTCAGATCATTTTATTCAACTTGTATGTTCCCATGGACTAGTTCTGTCTGACTGAGTACGTCCAAGTCTAGATCAACTACTCGTGATCAAAAGCTTTACATTATAAATGACAATCATTACATCCTAGAACCATAAGTTGCTACCAACAAATGAATTTAACATCAGCAGTGTCATAACGAGATAAGATCACATACATAGTAATCTGGCTTGTTGTGCCAACGAATAGATGGAATGAAAAAACATGGAGACTGATCCATAGTTTGTTTCTGTATAAGGCGAGTTGTGCAGTGTTCGGACTAAGTACGGGCAAGTGACATCACGCAGGATCGACGTGCGACATGAGTCAATGTGGAGGGACGTGTAGACGAGAACAGACACATTTTTGGGACGCTTTTCAGAGATTTAAACAAGGATAAGTATGATAGATTTTGTGTATACAGCACTACTATAATAGTCTTTAACGAAAATAAAACAAAATATTTGTCCTGGCCTGCTGTGATAATGGATAGTAAAATCCATGGTGATCCATAGTTTTTGTACTGTTGCGATGGCGAGTTGTGCAGTGTTCGGACTAAGTACGGGCAAGTGACATCACGCGGACTGTGAAGGGGCCTTTAGACGACTATAAAGTATTGCGGACGCTCTTTGGAGATTGGAGTGAAGGATATTAGCTTCTGTGTTGACCGACTTGCTATTCATCATAGTCTTTTGGGAAAATACTAGTTGTGCACTGGGTCTACGGGGAAAGCATTACCTCAGCAATTACTTGTGATCCCACGGAACCTGACAGATTGAAAAAGATAAATTAAAAATCTACTGCAGTGTGTCTACGGGGAAAAAAAATACCTGTGGACCCACCAGTGGGGCACAATGGTGGGACCACGGTTAATACGTGGTTCTAGCTTGGGGTGTCACGAATAGTTAGAATGAAAGAAGATGGTGACTGATCCATAGTTTTGTCCTGTTTATGGCAAGTTATGCAGTGTTCGATATGATCTGAGGTTCGGACTAGTGATGTGCCGTTCCCGGAAATATTGGAAACATTGGGAATATTCCCAGAAGCGTTCCCGGCAATATTCCCAAAAGTGGAAATATTGGGGAAAATTGCTTATAATGTAATTCAATCTTTTTTTGTTTTGTGCTAACCGTTCCATTGGCCAAAATTACACAGCAAAACGAATATGCCAAACTTAATATCACCACTATGGCGAAAGTTTCCATTTTCCCGGGAATATTCCCAGTAAATTTCCAATGTTTCCGGGAATATTCCCAATGCCTACTTAGTAAAACAGATTTTTTAGTAAGATTTTTAATAATAATCTATACTAATATTATAAAGAGGAAAGATTTGATTGTTTGTTTGTTTGTTTGCATCGAATAGGCTCCGAAACTAATGGACCAATTTTAAAAATTCTTTCACCATTAGAAAGCTACATTTTTCCCGACTGACATAGGCTATATTTTATCCCGATGTTCCCACGGAAACGGGTACTACGCGGGCAAAACCGCGAGGATCCGCTAGTCATTTATTAAAATAACTTGAATCACAATAGTGTCGTATCATGATGTCGTAATATAATATTAAACTTTTATAAAAATTTACAGCTTGATTAACGAATATTCCCCACATGTGTATTTATTTGTTTTATTTTCTCTTCATTTACTACATTTCATTATTTGTTTAAAAAAGAACAAGATAATAATCAGTCACAACTGCAGACTTATTATTATTGCATATTCACACGGCAAAAAGTCTCAAGACCTTTATCTTTATCGGTCCTGCGTTGCCCGCATCCAGCGGCTTCCCGCGACCTTGACCAGATCGTCGGACCATCTTGTAGGGGGCCTGCCCACGGAACGTCGTCCGGTTTGCGATCACCATTCGAGAACCTTTCCGCCCCAACGGCCATAGGTTCTCCGCGCTATGTGCCCCCTCACTGCCACTTCAACTGAGCAATCCTTCAAGCGATGTCGGACGTTTTAGTTCTCCTGCGGATCTCATCATTTCTGATTCGATCGAGCAGGGAAATACCAAGCATCGCTCTCTCCATTGCTCGCTTTTTGACCTTGAGCCTTCTTATGAGACCCATAGTAAAAGACCACGTCTCGCTTCCATAAGTCATAACTGGCAACACACACTGGTCAAAGACCTTAGTCTTGATACATTGAGGAATACTATCGGGTATACAGATTAAACTACCATCAGATATATCTCACTCAACTGTAAAGGCTACGAATGATGAAATCCAGTCTTGTCATAAATCATAAATAATTTATTGTTATAGTCGAGAATCCCTTGTTGAGCAAATTAATCTGCTACTTTCAATGCTACTCAAACACTGGTTTTTTTATTCACTGCAAAACGAAATCCTTTCCAACTGACTCTAACTTTCCAGGGTGTATTCTTGCCGATAACTGAACATCTGCAACTTCTTGGCCTGAACTCACCATCCAACCTGAATTTTGGCGAATACATCGATTCCATTGCAAAGTGTGCTGCTAAGAAACTGAGCGTCTTCTCTAGGGCTCTAAACGGTACTTCACGCCGGACGGACCAACAGCTTTTGATATACAAATCGCAGATTCGTCCGTGCATGGAGTACTGTTGTCACTTATGGAATGGTTCTGCTAAGTATCAGCTAGAACTTCTGGAATCGATTGAAAATCGTGTCAGGAGGTTCATTGGAAACTCAGCGTTGGCTACGGCGCCGGCGGAACTCCAGAATGTCAGTCACCTACCCAAAGTTGCGTGTCTATCGATATTTTTTGGAATACGCTTTTGGGAGTGTGCGAGAGAACTGCCCGACCTTTTTCTTTCAGCCCCTTTCCACCATCGGGGAACCTGACGCTGGCTATCTTATCATTATTAAATTGTTGACACTCTACTTGTCCGCACCAAGCGCTTCGCAGTTTCGTTTCTTATGCGAACCGCTAAAGAATGGAATGCGCTGCCTGCTTATGTGATCCCCGATAACTACAAGCTTGAACACTTCAAGGCCAGAGTGAACAGGCATCCTGGGCAAACATCCAGCATCTTAAACCACATCCTATGATTAAACAAGATGGTGGTCAAATGCCTGCCCAGTTCCATATAAAAAAGATCTTATCAAATATTCTATTATTAAATATCGAGGGTAGTAATATCTTCACATTGATGAAATAAACGCTGGCCAACAGCTTATAAGAAGTATTAAATAAATTCGATTCGCCCGTACAAAGGTCATAGGTTCCAGTCCCATCGGAGCTAGTTGTAAGACAGGACGACTCCAAATTCCACGTCTGCACTTGTAGTTTGATAAATCTTTAAGAAGTTAAAAAGTCTCGATTAACATTTTTAGTCACTTGGCATCCGTTAATATTTTCTTCGATGTGATATCTGTTCCTTGATTTCCTTGGCTATGAGGATCTATAATAATCAATGCTGCAAAGAATGTTGGCTTAAGACCTTTACTTTGCTCAGTTAACAAATTAAACTTTGTAGTTTAACATTCAGTAGTTTTGTTCTGTGTTTTAATAGAGATTAAGAGAAGTATAATCGCAGGCAAAAACTAGTAAGTAGTTGCGCAACCATAGGAGTAAAAGGAAATATAAATATGACAGAAAATTTTGCCATATTTGAAATTAAATTAGTCTGGGAACATTGGGAATATTCCCGGGAACATTGGGAATATTCCCGTAAATTTACAAAGAGTAAATTACTTGGAAATGGGAATATTCCCAGCGGCACATCACTAGTTCGGACTATGTACGGGACAGTGTCATCGACGTGCGACATAAATCAATGTGGAGGGACATTGACGACAGACTCGGTATTAGGAACGCTCTTCGGAGATTGGCGAAGAATATTAGATTTTGTGTAAGGATACAACATTGCTAAATTCATGATATCGGTCATTCTCACGACAAGGTGTTCTTCGCATAATTTCCATCACGATTTTTATTTTTCAATTAATTCTTTAAACCGGCAACTAAATTTAGAAAAGACGTTAAACTGAAGAAAGTTATGTATTTGGCACTTCAATGTAGTGTCTGGTTTTGGATTTATGAACTAACAAAGTTTTGGGCGGACGGAAATTAGAAAATTGCTAAATAAAAATTATATATCTTATTGTTATATGACTCAAACAGAAAATGAATACTATCTTCTCATATGTCCCAAAGCCTTATAAGGCTTTTTCTTAACAGGCCGCATCTGTCAAAAGCCTTATAAGGCTTCGGGGCGATGGAACATTTTGGTACGTTTGTACTCTACTCTGCTTCTCCTATCTGTGTTTTACTTGTTTATTGTCTGTTATTATCTGTGGGATTTGACACTGAAGCGATAAAACGTCACAGTTTTAACCAATCACCATTCTTTGGGGCTTTTTTATTTGTCTCAAGCTGACCTTATGTCACCCCGCGCCATTCCCGTGACAGATACCCGCCGATTTGAAAAAATGGCCGGACATATCAGAAGCTATACAATATAAAATAAACCTTACAAGTAATTGCATGAACAATTTTGGGAGTCAAGGAACATTTGTATGTTATTAGTTATTTTATAATTTCCGTCACGTTTAGCGTGGTATTTTATAATTTCTGTCACGTTTAGCGTGACGGAACCGGGTGACATAAATTAGGACCAAGACGGTATTTATGAGATAAAATTTGAATGGTAAGGAATACGGTATATTGGTTCAAGGATGAGTTCAACAACGACTTTCTGCATATAATAATCTAACTAGCTAAATTTGTATGCATTTCAAACATTAATTAAAAGAGCGAACGGAAATTAGAATCGTAGTAAGCCATGCGAACAGAAATTAGGTATTTACAGTCGTAGCTCGCCAGCGGAACAGGTCGAGGAACGACGTTGCGATAGTGATGAGAATTACTTACTCTGCTAGTGAGATATTCGCTACTTTTTGACTGGTGACGGAAATTATGTATAATGAAAAAACAAACATATTTTTCGTTCTATCTAAGAAAATATACTATTTAAACAGATTATTTTTTGTGAATTATAAAATGTATTTGTTAACTTCCCAATTCTATCGACTGAAATGTACCAATCGTAGATAACTTCGCGACTGTTGAAGCTAGAAAGCTTGATTCTGGGTACCGGACAGCGAACGGAAATTAGGAGAACAACTTAGAAAAAAATATATTGAGTGTTCTTTTACCAAATTATGTGTATATAATACCAATTCATAAAAGGCAATTACTAGACGTAGTCCCAAAAAAAATCCAGCTCGAAAATGAAGGGTGAATGTCACAAAACAGATTTTTGTGTAATTTACATTTCAATGTAAGTTTAATTGTGAACATTAATTGTCAAAAGTTTACAGCCGATCTTTGTAAAGTAAACTTAGGTTCCTATCAGTAAATTAATAAAAAATAATTATGCAAGACCAAAATAAAAAATAAATAAAATAAAAAATAAAAAACAAAAAACCTGTTTGTGACATTTCTTGTTTTGCCCCTGTACCCTTCAAATATTACAAACTAGTCAGATATTTGTATGGACGCTCAAAAAACAGGCCTGCTGAGATTGACCGATATACAAAATGTCTTAGATAACAAACCTAATTATCCATGTTACTTATTAAAAGTCTTTTAAAGTGACAAAGGAATTTGCTTGGTCAGCATTTTGTGTTTCTGCTATTGAAAACTCCGGCAACATTTTTCCTGAGTTCTTTTAAATTAAAATACGAGTACATACATCTATAAAAATTAAAAACCCACCAGTTATTATATAACTTGACTCTTAAATGTTTTAAATCTGCCGATTTACTTAATTTCTAATATAAATGCTAATTAATTGGCAGTTTGATTCATATTATAATTTTAATTGGAAGTTATTTGGAGAACTCCATTTTAGCCTGGGTTAAAGTACGTATTGTTAAATATTAAATAAAATCTTTGCATAAAATAATTAGAAAAGCCCATAAAAACTACAATTCATTCAAAACCATATGTGGGTAAAAGCGGCCAATTTTCCGCAGCTTTTTCCGATCCCTTCAAATTACCTACCACTTTCCATTTGAGTTGACAGTGACAAATCTGCAGTACGTATAAGTCGCCAATTTGTTCCATTATAAGTACCTATAAACTAAGCGGGTGTATATTGTACGATCGAGGACTTTCCCGACTGAAAACTTTTTGGCGATTTTCGCTTGCATACGATCTACGCTGTTGCTGCTGTACGTACGCGCGGTCGGATTGGAGCACAAGCAAATATCAACTAATGGTGAGGGCCGGAAAGTTTCCCGATTGTACATTGTTTGCGTAAAGTCCAATTTTGCCGCTTGGGAACAATGGAAGCGTGACCCGCGACCACGTGATTGTCATCAGGCAGCTCCTACGCCGCGCCCATTATCTATTTATGAATAAATTTAAATAAGCCGGATAAACGCTCACAGAATGCCAAACGCCCGGTTTCTGTCACGAAATTCACAATACCGCTAGTAATGGCGATATTGTACGAGAATTGAATAGAAGTCTTTATTAATGTATTATGAATGTACCGTAAGATCATATCGAGGCTGAGTCAACTCTATTTACATTGCCAATAGCAAATATGGTGGTTGTATTGTACTAACTATTGATTAATTTGTAGTTCTATGCATCAATGAAGTAGAGACGCTATCGAAATGTTCTATTAAACTTCAAACACGGTTAAAAACTAGGTATATGAGAGTATTTAATTATAATTCTCTTTCATATGTTTCCATATGCTTTGTAAATAGTTACTTTTATTGAATAGAAAGGATTATTTACGATATCTATGAATTAAACTTGTAAAATCATGAGTCTGATTAATGTGTAGCTAGCGCCATCTCCCGATATGAATGACGACTATAACGTTGAGAAACTACCGCGCTTGCGCAACAAACTTGCTCTGTGCTATAACGTAACGTAGTAAACGTAGATACTGAAAATGTAGCGATCTACAGATTGCCGTAGATGGCGGGACTGGCAAGGGATAATCAACATAACTTTTAACTTTTTTTTTACTTTTAATTAAATAATTTGAAATATTGTACCTACATATTTTTGTGTACCTAATCAGAATTAAGTAACTAAGTACTTAGTTAAAGTAGAGGTTAAAAATACGTACCTTGCTCTCACAAGCCGTGTGGCAGACATATTTGCACACTGAAACAAACAAATTACTATGTTAATCGTATTCCTTTTCAAGTTGAAAACATTGACATTCACCACAAAAACATGTCAAAACATATTTTGTAACTTTGTAACATACTACGGGGTTTGCTTTCGAACAAATATTTTTGTCTTTTGAAGTTTAGCGACTCCACATTCCACATTTTGATCATTCTTTCTCGGAAAACCTCCATATACCTACTTGGTGTATCGATGAGCTCAGTGGCGCCGCCATTGGAAATAAATCAATTGCATTTTATTAAAGGCTTGGATTAAAAGTTTCGGTTATTTTGCGCAGGTGAAAGAGTGGAATGCAATTTATAAATATACTTTTGAGAACTCAAACTTACGCAATAAGTCGTGAATCTCAATAGTGCCAAAAGTGGCCACATTTGGCAATATCGAGATCCATAACCTGGTGCTCATATTTGAAGCCATGAAAAAACAATTAAAAATTGCATTTTGCTCTTCTATTTGCGCGAAATAACCGAAACTTTTAATCCAAAGCTTTTAATAAAATGCAATTGATTTATTTCCATTGGCGGCGCCACTGAGCTCATCGATACACCATAAATACTATAACTCGATACTTTTGTTTGTAGATGTACTCCTTATAGATCGACATCGATTTGCTCTTCGTTCAATTTAATGTGATATTTTAGTTTGCTACATTAAATAAATTAATAGTTTTCTGCTTTGTTTAAGTAGAAAAGAATAACTAAACTAAGTCCTCCTTCCTAAATTAAATAATAACGCATAAAAAGTCGTTTTGTAAAGTGTGTTAAAATGACGTTAAAACCCATAAAACAGTTGAGTTATACAATGAATACAAAATTAATATTCCAATTTGCAAAATGAGTATCAAAATGGTACCTACTTGTTGACGAAACTGAAGTATTATTTTTTCCATTGTTTAATAACCATCTGGATAAACAACTAGTAAATGTGTCACATAGCGAACTATGTAGGTACCTACATAAATTCTTAGGGTCTTATCACGCCCATATTTTTATTATTTTCAGCAAGTCGTTTTATTACTTTGAGAATGGGCACAAATTGAATATTTCTTTTTGTTACATTTTTATTTCTGTTTTTTGGCTTCGAAACATTTTTTTCAGTTATCCCATGACGACTGCTCCTAACAGTACCAAAACCAAAGTCACGTTATGATAACCAGTAGGTACCCTAAATTTTCTTTATAATTAGTTTAGCTATACAGACAAAAAGAGCTATTGTTCTGAATATAGAATTAATACCCTATGTTTCTCCATTGCAATTTTATGATCTAGAAAATATACAGGAAACTGATGGAACACCGAAATACCGAATACCGGTTCTCATCGGTTGACTGGAATACCGAGTTCCTTAAGTCCACCGTTTCTTATTTAAACTATATAAACAAACATTGTTAACAAACTATTGTAGCAATTACATTAAATGTCAAGTCATTCCAATTACCAAGTCAATCGTGAAAGCGAATTGTCTGAGACCAATTTTTGAGCGTGACATTTGATAATATTATAATTTCCTGTAGAACTCTTGTACATTTCGACGCGACCTTTGAATGCCAGGCGTAGAACAAATTTCTGGACCGACAAACATGGTAGGTACCCACGAATGACATCCCTTGTAATTTAATTTGTTTATCTATATCTATACTTATAATAAAACTGTAAACGATCCAATTCTGTACATTGAAAAGAAATAGAAAAAAATACCACCAGGGGTCTTCTTAAACAAAACAGATACCAAAAATATAGTTTTTGAATTTTTTGTCTGTCTGTCTGTCTGTTGTCCGCGTTTCACACAAAAACTACTGAACGGATTTTATTGAAACTGTTTTTGTTATACAGCTATTGGCCCTCGCCAACATATAGGCTATAACTTATTTTGAAGATCGTAATTATCTGATGTGGAACCATAACAGTCCAGCCAAACTATGAGAGATATAAAAATACCGTCTTAAGGAAAATTGTTAAACGTGATGGGCACTTTCTATTGACGTACAAAGTTTGAAGGTCTGGTTCACCTGATGTGGAACCCTAGCAGCCAGGATAAACTATATGAGATACAAACATGGCGTCTTAAGAAAAGTTGTTTCACGTAATGAACATTTTCTAATGACGGAAAAATATCGAAGGTCTGGCACACTTGATGTGGAACAATAGCAGCCCAGCTAAACTTTAAGAGATACAAATCTATCTATCTATACTTATAATAAAACTGTAAACGATCCAATTCTGTACATTGAAAAGAAATAGAAAAAAATACCACCAGGGGTCTTCTTAAACGAAACAGATACCAAAAATATAGTTTTTGAATTTTTTGTCTGTCTGTCTGTTGTCCGCGTTTCACACAAAAACTACTGAACGGATTTTAATGAAACTGTTTTTGTTATACAGCTATTGGCCCTCGCCAACATATAGGCTATAACTTATTTTGAAGATCGTAATTATCTGATGTGGAACCATAACAGTCCAGCCAAACTATGAGAGATATAAAAATACCGTCTTAAGGAAAATTGTTAAACGTGATGGGCACTTTCTATTGACGTACAAAGTTTGAAGGTCTGGTTCACCTGATGTGGAACCCTAGCAGCCAGGATAAACTATATGAGATACAAACATGGCGTCTTAAGAAAAGTTGTTTCACGTAATGAACATTTTCTAATGCCGGAAAAATATCGAAGGTCTGGCACACTTGATGTGGAACAATAGCAGCCCAGCTAAACTTTAAGAGATACAAATCTATCTATCTATCTATACTTATAATAAAACTGTAAACGATCCAATTCTGTACATTGAAAAGAAATAGAAAAAAATACCACCAGGGGTCTTCTTAAACGAAACAGATACCAAAAATATAGTTTTTGAATTTTTTGTCTGTCTGTCTGTCTGTTGTCCGCGTTTCACACAAAAACTACTGAACGGATTTTAATGAAAATGTTTTTGTTATACAGCTATTCGCCCTCGCCAACATATAGGCTATAACTTATTTTGAAGATCGTAATATCTGATGTGGAACCATAGCAGTCCAGCTAAACTATAAGAGATACAAATATAGCATCATAAGAGAAGTTGTTCAGCGTAATAAGTATTTTCTTTTGACATACTATCTCGAATATTATTAATATGAAAGTGTGTTTGTTTGTATGTCCGTCTTTCACGTCAAAACGGAGCAACGGATCGACGTGATTTTTAGTATGTAGGTAGTTTAGGAGCTAGAAAGTGACATAGACTAAAAATATCACTTTACCTCGGGATAACGTAGTGTAGTACATGCGGGCGAAACCGCGGTCGGAAGGCTATGTTATGTAGTTTTTTAATGTGCTAATATGTATCATAGCATTCATAGCGCTTTACTAATATATATTAAACTAGCTTTCCGCCCGCGGCTTCGCCCGCGTGGACTTCCCGACCTTATCCCGCGGGAATGTGACATTTTTCCGGGATAAAAAGTAGCCTATGTTCCTCTCCAGGCTACAATGTATCTGTGTCCTAAATTTCAGCCATATCCGTTCAGCCGTTTTGGCGTGATTGAGTAACAAACATACAAACATCTAAACTTTCACATTTATAATATTACTAGCTTTCCGCCCGCGGCTTCGCCCGCGTGGACTACACGACGTTATCCTGCAGGAATGTGATATATTTCCGGGATAAAAAGTAGCCTATGTTCCTCTCCAGGCTACATAGTATCTATGTCCCAAATTTCAGCCAAATCCGTTCAGCCATTTTGGCGTGATTGAGTAACAAACATCCAAACATCTAAACTTTCACATTTATAATATTAGTAGGATAATATAAGTAGGATAAATAAATAAAAAAAACAAAATAGCTCATTAGCCTTAAAAATTAAAATCTGGTGCCGAAAGTCACTATTCCACGCGGACGAAGTCGCGGGCACAGCTAGTTATTAAATAAATTGTAATTGAATACCTAGTTCGACATTTATTAGTTGTAATTTTACACAAAACTCTATCAAGTAAAATAAAAGTAAGGTTTGTTTGTTTCTTTGACGCATTTTATGGATCTTTCAGTCAGTTGGATTGCAATGAGTTATACGTAGAAAGATTGAATTATGAGTTTTTTTACACCGCATATTAATGAATAAAGCATTAATAAAATTCATGTACAAACAGAATTTTAAACTCATGTAAATAGTTTCACACCATACAGAATCGTAGAAAGATTGAATTATGAGTTTTTTTACACCGCATATTAATGAATAAAGCATTAATAAAATCCATGTACAAACAGAATTTTAAACTCATGTAAATAGTTTCACACCATACAGAAATTCTCAATAACGTAAAGTGCTTTGATACAAAAAGTTAACCTGCCTGGACAAATTCAAGTCAGACACGGTTCATTCAGTGCCTATCAAAGTTCGCATCTTTAATTCATGCGGTCACATAAATATTTAAATTTCGTTGGACCCGGCTACTTCCGCAAGTGGCGGAGTTCACTGAAGTCACGGTTGCCTTTATCTTTCTTTCTTACTTTTCTTTCAAGTATTCTGATAATGTTTTATTGAAAAGATTTTTATTTGATTGATTGATGAAAAATTGAAAATGAAGTATTTAGAAAAAATCGACCCATCTCACATTTTTTTCTAAATACAATGCAAAAAAAACAAAAAATTTAAATAACTTGATCGATTGATGTTTTACGAAAACATGAAAATTTTCAAGTACTTACTACTTCTATGTGTTATTTTATTTGGTTTTTCGTTTTTTGTCTGACCTTTCAGCGCCATTTCTAAAGAGCCTCAAGTTACATTATGACTAATAAGATAAGTAGTTTTTAATTTATATGGAGGTGTTTGTATCATGACTTTTTTCGTCATACTTCTGTAGCATGAGCCCCTGGCATGCAGCACAGGCTGGCAGGGGCGCGGCTTGTGGAACGACTTGCTGCGGCACAACTTGCTGCGGCACAACTTGCTGCGGAGCGACCCCTTTCTATAACAAACAGATGAGACATACCTCTGCAGCACGAGCCCTGCGCGTGCACCGGCTGGTGGCACCACTGGCAGGGGCGCGGCTTGCGGAACGACTTGCTGCGGAAGGCGTGCGCCTGTGGCACGCCCTCCTTCTGTAACAAATAGACAAATTCTTAATTAGAAAACATTAAGTAACAGAAAATTTGCAAAGAAATAAAATCAAGAAATGTAGAAATTTTGTTCCATCTATGCTTGGAAGCCGAACTTAAAAACACAACATTAATAGAACTAAAGTCAACATCGCCGGTAGAAGTATGAATGTAATGTATTGAATTAAATTTCACAGAAAAATACGATGCGTCGAGGCCTGTCACAGATTAGTGTTTTTCTTTGTTTTTTTATATATTGCCGGCCTTGGCCTAAACGATCTTCCGATGTTATTATACAGCCTAGTGTTATTTTTTATTTATGGCGTTAGGTGTGATTAGTATAGATAAGTCTTTTTTAGCATGTTTTCATTTTTCTTTTTGTGTGCACATGCGAGTGATACGTCCCAATCATTATTATTTATTGTTTTGTGTTTCTTTTTTCTATGTCACCAAGTAGGCTCCCCCAGAATACCAGCGTTGCAGCAGTATCTATGTTTTTTTTTTACTGTTGCAACACTATGCTGACGTGGGGGCCTAGTTGGCTGTACACTTATATTATTTAGATTTAGTCATCCCTGAATGTATGTGTATGTAATGTGTATGGTCAATTAATTTTTACTCTTTCTTTCTTTCTCTCTTAAAATACGAAGAAAAACAATTTGACCGAAGAACACACCACAACTGTGTCAATGACATTCTGAAATTATTCAACGCTCATTTGTACAGTTTAGATTTGATTTATAGCATGAACCATAGACAATAAGCCTAAGGATTAATAAATCGATTAGTCCCATATAAGGTGCTTGCAATAATACTGTCCATTGTCCAGTGATTTGTCTCAGTCGGAGAAGTCTATGTTTGGAAAACACTTGAGAAGAAAGCGAACAAATAGCTGGGGGCACACCATTTAGCGCGAGCGCGTGAAACTCCAGCAACGCCGAGGGTCGGTAGAGTTACCACATCAAAGTGTAAGAAGGACTATCTCTACCAGGCGGTTACCGTTTCCGTCTCGTATGAATATCGGGACAAAAGGTATTATACATGCTATTCCAAACAATATCGTTCTTGAGTTAACAAACATTCATCCATTATTAAGTTTCATATTTTATAACTTAATAAAGTAAAACAAAAGAATACTCCAAAAATCAGACTTTTGTTGCCCAAATAGTATGATGATTTGGGATTTCGTAATTCAATGACGGGATTCCAAATGATTGAAATCAAAATTAACAAGTCCGAAAAAATCCGTTTGTATGGTAACCCAATCGTAGCGTAGGTAAGCCTCCGGGGATCTAGGTATGTACGAGCACCTTACCTGCCCGCGCCGCCCGGGCCCTTCGTTAGGCCACAATGGCCGCGCGGGCGGCCCATTCACCACGAGTCCACGACCGACCGCGCTCCAACTATTATACTTTTTTAATTCAAAGCGCATTCGAACGCCTTGGCTTTCTACAGAACAATGTTGCTATTGCTACAAGGTGTCGCAAAATACAATAGACGCGTGCGGGAACAAATAAATATCTGCATTACATGGTCACGTGCTTACAAAGTGGAGTATTCAGGCTGCTAGGCTAGTTATAACATAGATATAGGAAGGTAGTAGAATACCGATGATCTTCATTTTAAAACAGGTTTCCTACGTTGACAGCACAATGCGTGAGCAAATAATTAGTTTCCATTCAACCTAACTCCACGTTGTATGCAGTATGAGCAGTTCTAGTTGCAATTTGCATTCAATAATACACCGGCAGGCCATGATCTTAATCTGTTAAAGCCCTGACATGTTTTACACTCGTTAGCAAATTGTAACTGACAGCGGCAAATCAGATCTCGTTATGTGCGCGCGGAGAAAGGAAATAGGCTATCTTTCCTGGTATTGTAATTGGTATGGGCAGGGAATTGGAATCAAGTATATGCGCAATTTGCCAAGCGGAGAACAGGCAATCGCTACTGTCTAAGTATAACCTATCTGAGTAATAGACAGGAGATAAGGTTCCACCAAACAGACTCGGCAGTGGAATAACAACTAGTGCCTAGACCTTAACGTATTATTAAATTCGACGTAAGTACCTACTTACTTTTAATTCCCCTTGATTGGTGTATTTTATCTGATAAGGAGTTGTTTTCAAACTTCTTTTTGGGACCGAAAAAAAATTTATTTGCCAGTTAAATTCACGTCAATTAGAAATTCCTATGCATTAATGTTTTATCCAGTAATTTTGTGTCCGTGTGAACCAATGTGTGTAGCATTTGCGTATTTGTAATGTAAAGCCCTAGTGTGTTCTGCATTATCTGGAGCTTCCCTAATGTCAGTATGCCCTTTCTTCCAGAGATCGGCGCAGGCGCAAGCGGCGCCACACCAACCGCCGACCGCCGCCGGCCGGCGCCACATTTGCAGCGCACATGACCGGCCGACTTACGCGCCACCAGACCGAAATAAATCATCTCATGTCTTATCTGCAACCAGTGCTCGAGTGGCTGTCTGTTCGCTTTATGTTCTGTTACTGCGGTTATGTGTAATTGAAACGTAAAGCACTTTATTGTTCTATTTAAGGAACCATTTTAACGATTGCAGCATTGCGGAACGAAAATAAAATACCAACAATACTATCACTACCTAAGTACTAAATAACTGCGGTGATTTCCGAGCAAAACTCAGTTCACGGAATTTTGATATTTTATGCACATGCAACTTTATAATAAATCACGGCATGTGGCTTGCTCGCGTGCATGGGAAACGAATGGTGAAAACACACGGGAAGTAGTTTTGATCACCTGCCAGGTGCACGTCGCACCCGCCGACCCGGCCCGTGCCAAACGCATCGCAACGCAACAAAAAATCCATAGCGCACACACTGTAAAAGGAAACACTGACAGATACCAAACAATAAAACGATCACACACGCACCATTAGCTATCTGAATCAAATTTCATTGAACAGCTGGTTCTGTACTCAAATACAATGCGCTCCAACTGTCCCGACAAATAGTCGTCTCTTAAATTAAAGTGCCCGAGGGCTACTGCGGCTTTTGTAAGTTACGCAAAACGTTATTGTTCAATTGAAAAGTAGCATTAGGAGAGATATTCATTGCCCAGCAGCGTCCGAACCGACTCCTATTACTAATGTCAGCCAGCCAAAATTCGGATTCGCTGTACAAACATCAAAGTGATCCGACGGCACGCCAACTATACCCGGGGGATTAATTCGCCAAATTCCACGCCAATAGTAACTTTGTATTTGCTAGAGCTCTCCAAGGAATATCGAACTAACCAGATGTAGCTAAGTATACCAGAACGTGAGAGAGACCCACACAGTTATCGTATATACATGTTACGGTTAAACCGGAAAACTTGACACTTTAAAATGTGCTTACGGCAAGGGCTGCAACAATAACTTACGGCCTGACACGGTTTCCTTGAGCTTGTAACAACAAACTTTTTGGGGAGGTGTCACTGTTAGGATTGAGTTATTTCTTCCGACGCCTCCACGCAATACTTATGCCTTTGTAAGTAAACAAACAAAAAAAGGGTAGAGGCTCTAATCCTGGCACCGTGTGGCCGTGAGATGACTCCATTTCTATCCTTAACAAGAAAAATGGGCACTTCATGGTTTTTTGTCACTTGACTGACACTATTGTACAAGGATTATTAACTTTTGTATTACAAGATATTGCTAGCGGTATAAATCTAAAATTGTTGGGACAATTCAATGCTTATTCTAATATAAGAACCTACATTAGTTTACAAGATAAATTTTAAAGGAACTGATTTTAACTAAACATAAAATAAAAAAAAATAACAAAAGATACAAGAACACCTTGTAAACCGATCCAAAACATACAAATCTCCGTGAATGTAGCTTCACGTTTCAAACGAGTTAATCTTATACAATATCTTATTCACTATGTTCTTCCATCACGTCTCATTATGAGATAAAACCGAAATTAATATGCGTCCCGCCACGGAGCTTTTGATCGGAGGACGCATGATCGCGTCATCTCAAAACAAAAGGCCGAAAGTCACTCGTGATAAATCAACAGGAGCGGCCCTTCAGATGTGATGCGCCATTGTTTTGTAATCATGCGCGAGAGCATAGCTTGAAGAATTCTACGAGTCACTCTTCAAATACCATCAGACTCACAATACGGTATTTTACTGATTTTTTTTTATTTCTTTAAAATGTTTTTCGAAATATTAGCTACACAAAACAAGTTTTCATTTTGAATTATCTTGAATATTTTCAAAGATATAGGACTTCAAACTTTATAATTAGACAAGGACAGGACGCTATCTTAGTGACGTCAGTGGGTTAGTAGCGTCATAGTCACGCCATAGAAGATTTCGTTTTAGAAAGAGACAGCTATAGTCAAAATCAAACAGATTATAATTCTTTTATTATAAAACAGATTCAAATTCTTTTTTCACATTTGGTATTCTTAATTGCAATATTTTTTAACGTCATCATTAAATATCTACATTTCAACAACAGTAAAATACCCTATTGTCACAAATCTCTACCGAGTTCTTTTACTAATGATCAACAACCCCTTCGTAATCTATATATATAAAATTGAGGGGACATAACTCACTCATCACGAAATCTCGAAAACTACTGGACCAACGAAGATGTAATTTGGCAGGAAGGTAGATTATGCCTAGGAGACGTCCGCTAAGAACGGATTTTAGGAAACTCCCCCCTAAAGGGGTAAAATGGGGGGGTTAAGGTTATATGAAACTTCTTCATTAATGGATTTAGAAGCATGAAAATTGGTACGTTGGATACTGGTTATGACTGAAAATGATCTGAGTAAGCAAAGTAAAAAATCTCCCCCTTAATAGGGTAAAATGGGGTGATAAAGTTTATATGGAACTTCTTCATTTCTGAACTTAGAAGTATGAAAATTGGTATGTTGAATACGATCACGATTGAAAATTATCTGCGTAAGCGAAGTTAAAAAACTCCCCGATAATGGGATAAAACGGGCGGATTAAGCTTATATGGAACTTCCTCATTTCTAAACTTAGAAGAATGAAAGTTGGTATGTTGGATACTGGTCACGATTGAAAATGATCTGCGTATGCGAAGTTATAAAAAACCCGTAATAGGGTAGAAAGGGGGATTAAGGCTTATATGAAAACTTCCTCATTTCTGGAGTTAGGAGTATGGAAATTGGTATAAAGAATACTAGGTCATCATTAAAAATGGTCTGCGCAGGTAAAATAAAAAAAAACATAATAGGGTAGAAAGGGGATAGTTGAACTCTGGCCGGGAAAATTTCATACGGTTTTTTAACTCGAAAAAAGTACAGTTTCCTTGGGATACAGTTTTTTTTGTTCACTTTATTCAATGAAGCATGGGTCCCATGACAGCTCATTTTCGTGCAAAGCAAACAATTCTTTATGCATTAGAATAAAACTCAAGAAAATCAGTATTACACATTTTTTAGCAAAGTATTGACTTGATTTTTTGCATTTTGGTAGTTCAAGAGAAGGAGAATGTCCGAATATTATTCATACGATAGTAGCTCCTGTTTGTCTAGATATCGTTACCTTCTTATGCCTAAACCATGGGTAGCGTGCTCGGCCTGCGATCGATGAGGTTATGTTACTTTTGCAATGGTCTATCATGGGATTGCTGTTAAAAAATATATTGTGCTTTGGAAGACACGATAAGCAGATGTTTCTGGCTGCATTTGGATTGGTTAGTACACCATAACTTCAATGGGCCCGTGTAGAAGGTCATGGCCCATTCTCCTTATCCATCTATATGAAGGCCGGTGCCCCAGCAGCGGGGACATTAAAATAGATTGATGATGGTACTGATGAGACCTTAGAGAATGCATATCTACCTACTTTTTGACACATAATTTTGCGATGTAGTACCTACTCGCGGACGTAGTCGCGGCCGCCGGCCATTCATATTCCTATTTCTACTATCCCTACTATTATTATAAATGCGAAATTGTATATGCTCACGTCAAAACGGCTGAACCAATTTTGATGAAATTTGGAATGGAGATAGTTTGAGACAGGGTGCTTCCGGGTGCTCCTACTGATTACTCCTACTGATAGGAGCACCGGGACACCCATGTACTGATGCTAGGAAGGACTGAGGCAAATTGTAACCGCGGGAATAAGGCTCACTCCCATGTTAAAATAAGTTTTAGCTCGGGCAAAGCTGTAGATTGGAATTGGTATTTAAGGCGATAGTTTGAGTTCATGGGAAGGATGATGTTTAGAATAGAGACAGTTTAAGGGCCCTTAAACTGTCTCTATTCTAAACATCATCCTCCCTGGAAAGGACATATTTTACTTTTTACCGCGGGAAATCTCATTGGAAGGAAAAATCACTTTAAGCGCGGGCTAATTTGGGGGTAGAAATTGGTATTTAAGTAAATAATTTGAGACCCTGGCAAGGATTATAATATCATATTCCCACGGGAAAATCAATAAGTAGGTATTATTTGTTTGTCCGTCTTTCACGTCCAAACGGAGTAACGGAGCAATGTGATTTTTGGTACGGGGGTAGATTGGGAGCTGGAGAATGACATACTTTATCCCAGAAAATATAACATTCCATCAGGATAATGTTGTGTAGTACACGCGGGCGAAGCCGCGGGCGGAAAGCTAGTAAATACATATTAGGTTCAAGATCCTTAATAAAATTAGTCTATACTATTAACTTTATAGATAAAAACAAATGGATAAAATAAATTTTCATTTTTCCGGAAAAGTCTAGAATACTCAAGCGTACGCAAAGTTCTTTCAAAAGAGTTGGTCATAATAAAGTGCTTGAACAAATAGTGCTAAAGACAGCTACCTACTTTAATTAAATGTAAAATACTTCGCTACATCTTATCACAAAACGTTGTTATTTATACAAACTGTTTGAAAACAGATTATAACCACCGTCAACCTATATAAGATAGTTGGTTAGAATTATGTGGTTTTCCAACAGCGTGCCACAGACGCAGCAACGCAGCAATAATTACCGTTGTTTGGCAGAATAACTAATAGTAACAATCTCAATTAGATTCAGTGGGCGTACCATTAGTAAATACACAATCGTAAATTATTTCCGTAATTTGGTTTGACGTTTAAACAAGTATAGCTACTACAGCAAACGCAATTCCAAGTAATTAAAATTATTGTTTGTTTAAATGGGTGTCGACACTGTCGTCAATATTGAGTACCAGAATATTTTGTTACGTCAGGCCCGATAATTATATACATTGTATTGTACACTTAAATTATTAAGTGTACCCTAAAAGGTAAGTACTAGGTACTGTCTTCTGAGCTGAGAGCTTTCAACAACAAAATGTAAAGCCGAGCGCTGCAAACGCGGACGCCCTAAACGTGCGCTAAACCGTCTTCATGAAAGTATACTTTGTGTGAATATGATTGAGTTAATCTGAAAAATTGTAATTGAAGTATTTAGAAAAAATCGACCCGTCTCACAACCAGCTCCGAACCCACGACCTTTCGCTGTCCGGGCGACTGCTCTAACAACCGAGCTACGGAGTCGTTACGAGAAGCGTCGAATTTATCCAATACTTCTTACGCGCCGTTTAGCCAGCGTTAATTTCATCAATGTGAAGATATTACTACCCTCACACACGAAAGAAATACCTTTCCAGATATTTGACAGTCGCTTAAGCTAAAACTATTGCTATTGTAACTTTTTTTTGCATTCACAATGCAACTCTTATTATTCAAAAATTGACAATGAAGTATTTAGCTCACCAGCTCCGATGGGAAGCGATGGTTAGCAGCCGCCCACGGTTTTATCCGCGTGGTTTCCGTTGCCGTGGAAATATCGGAATAAAAAGTATCCTATGTTTCAACCCAGGTTATGTAGGGCAGGCGTACCGGTTTTGGCCACTTTAAGGATTTTTTCACTTTTAACCGCTTAGTGCTTAATGATCTTAAGTATTTTAGAGAAAATTTATAATGTAGAGTTATAGATAATTTATCGACCTTTAAGGGTACAATCTACAAAGTAAAAAAAAACAATAGTTTTTTTTATTTAGAACAAATACTGCGGAGGGGGCCAAATACACCGTTTGCATTGGTTTTGGCCACTTTCATAAAATTACTATATTTATAAGTTGAGTTTATGCTTAATTGATGTCTTATTAGAGTTCTGGACTAAAACACTACATGAAATAGTATTTCAATCACAGCTAGCTCCTTACTACAATTTTATAAGTATACCTTTATCACTTGATTAAAAGAAAATTTGCTGATTGAGGCTAGTGTAGGCTAGTGCCTACACTAGCCTCAATCCGCTAATTTTCTAGTACGTTAGCTAACAAAAGTGAGTTGTGAGTCTTTTAAAATAAATGAACTTTATGATAGGTTGGAAACTTTCTACTAATGCCAAAGTGGCCAAAGGTGGCACAATGGTAAAATTTCTAACCCCACTTTTGGCCACTTATTGTGTCCCAACTTTTTGTAAGAACAGTGAAAAAACAACACTTAATGCATCTAGAAGAAACATATTCCAATATGATATAAAATATTAAATAACCATAAAATAATTTTATTGTAGAAAAAAATGATTTTACAAAAACTTTACCCTTATTATTTTTCTTAAGAATTTTACAAAATGTTAACTTTTAAACATAACACGTGTTTATTTCTAAAATATCGTACTACATAAAAAAGCTAAGTGCTGTAATTATTAACTAAAAGTCCAATCTTTTATTCGCCATTAATAAATATAAGCAATAATTATTTAATTCCTATTTATATAACTTTAAAGTGAAAAGTGACCAAAACCGGTACAGTGGCCAAAACCGGTACGCCTGCCCTACTATCGGTGTGCCAAATTCCAACCAAATCCGTTTAGTAGTTTTTGCGTGAAAAAGTTACAAACATCCATACATACAAACTTTCCCATTTAAAAGTAAGTAAGGCAATATTTCTTTTTTGAGATACGTTTCAGTTCACAAAATTCATAGTCATTTCGCTAGGGAGTTTATTCACCGGAATTTTAATGATTTGTTTGTGCAAACATAGAGCTATAGTAAAAACTCGGCCCGTCTCGGAGACGCTCACTCGTGCATAACTGCGATGAATATTTCAGTCGCATTACATCACCTCGAGTTAATTTCGGACAGTACAGTATACTACAGTAAACAAGATAAGGAACGGCCCTTGTTAGGGCTGAAAGAAGAAAAATAAAATTTCCGAATTATTTTACAAATTGAAAAATCGAAGAAACCAATGACATTGAAAAGGATTTTCTTTTTACTCAATTACCAAATACCGGTATCAATGTGATTTTATAGCTTTTATTTTTTATTTTGATGGCTTGCTTTGCGGCAGCCCTACTGTCTTTGGAGTGATGTTCCGTTTAAACCTTATCTACGTGTAAACACGTTAGCTCCCGAGCACGTGGCAAGAATCAAATTAGATCGTACATGTAACGCAAGCGTGAAAGCGTGAATAGCGTAGCACTACTCAAATAGCGCACTGTAGTAGATATCTGCTACTGCGTAAATAAACAGCGAATTAAATAAATCCTAACTGCCTTCTAAACGAAACAACAAACTCCTAGTCCAAGAAAATTGTTCATCAACACAATCATGATGAACATTTTTTACCAATTTTACTGGAAAAGAATAGAAATAAGTACAAAATGTGCGAAAGGTGCCATATTATTATGCCCCGGTTTTGGCTACTATTGATAGCCGATCTTTTGAAAGTATAGCGAAAAATCAAAACCCAATCCAGGTTAAACCAATATCTTCTTATGTACTAGAAACTAATCAATTGCCGTACAAAAATTTGATTGTAAAAAATAAAGATCATCCCTATCAAATTTCATAAAATATTCATACAAAACAAATTAAAACAAATAATAGCGTTAATTGAAAAAAGATGTATGACATATGGATTTCTAACAATTGTTATTATTACCTTTAAACCCCTTCTTTCAATTGCCATTGGCAAAAATAACTAAAAGTTAATAAGATAACTTTTATAGCAAAATGTGGCCAAAACCCAGGCAGTGGCCATACCGAGGCAGTGGCCATACCAACCTTCAGTAAATATTAACAAATTACAAATAAAACTTGCTGCTGGTCGCGACTTCGACCGCATTAGATTATAAATGTCTGAATTTAGCACCTTTTTACAAGCTTTTTATTAACTTGCCATGTTAGTTAGTAAGTTAGTTAGTTAGTGGGGGACAAATCTTGCAAGCTTAATTTGACTCACTTCCCAGTGTCCAATGGATCTGAAATTTTGTATAGGGTTTGGTTTAGGTGACAATACAATATTTAAGTACAGACAGCAAAAAAGCTTGTCATGATAATGAAATTTTTACTAAAAACTTGTTTAGGCATAAGCATCGCTACACAGGCTGGCTGGTACAATACGATCCCTCTTACACAAATAGTATTAATTATATAGCCTACCTAAGGATATTAGCAAGCATGAACGTCCATTAAAAGTTTGCTAGAACAAAGTTTAGTGTTAGTTCCGGGAAAGTATCGCCAGCAGTGAGTGGCGGCAACTTCAACAAGAGCAGATCTGATCGGACGTGACATCCGGCCAGTATCGACAGGTCTGATGTACCTGAGCCCGTTGGAATTAAAAATTCTCACGCACACCGCTGGTGGCCGTAAGCTCCGCCACAGCCTTAAAAATACTTTCAATTCCTTTGGGACTGGGCGAGATCACTGGTCGAAGCGATCATTGACATTAAAATAAGGTATATTTTTCATAAAAATACGTTTCGAGATTATTAAATTAACCCTCTTATAATATACTAGCTGCAAGCCGCGATATTACACGCATTTGTAGCCGTTCCTGTGATAAAACAATAGCATAAGATCGGTCACGAATAATGTAGCCTTCTATGTGAAAAGCAGGCACTCGATTGGAAACTCCTAAGAAAAAGAAGACGTCTTCGACAAAACTGGCGTCGCACCGTACTGGCAGAAGCGAAAAGCATTGGGGAAACGTGGAGCAAATTGAAACGCGATGATCAAGTCTTTCTAGTGTATTACTTTTCTCTATGCTCAAGCACAGATTACTAAATAGTTACCTACTGTTGACGCCCTTTGACGCATCCAGCCAGGGTCTACTTGGTGAAAGAATTTCCAAAATCAGTTAAGGTTCGGTAGTTCGAGGTAAACCCTAAAAATTATTAGTATTAAATCGTCCATTGTTTAATTCTATGGTACCATAAATGACGATTAAACCACATCGTGATTCAAAATGTTACAGCGTAATTTTTTGTTAGAAATAAACAATGGACGATTTAATAAGGCTTTACCTCGAACTACCGAACCTTAACTGATTTTGGAAATTCCATGTCCTCTCTTATTTCTGGACGACATATATAATTATAACAATAACAATATTTTTTAAACCTAAACAATGCAAGTTATAGCTTTGTTTAGAGTCCTTATGAATTTCTAATAATAAAATTGTGGTTTCCCCCCAAACTTGGGGGATTTTTAGAGCAGTGGGAGATTTTTGGGGCAAGAAATTTTCGGGGAGATTTTTGGGGGAAGAAATTTTTCTTCGGGGGTATCAGGGGGTTTTTCTCACAAGCAATCAGCCCCCTGATTAACGAACCGTCGGAAAAGGAATCGGATTCGAATTCTGTGCTTTGTCTTTGTCTATTTTATAATGAGTGACAGGGACAGGGCATACATTCCGCCGTCGGGAACGTTTCCGACGGTTCGTGAATCAGGGGGCTGCAGTACCTAAGTATTTACTTATAAGTACTCTTTTAATTAAAAAAAATGAAAAAAAAATATTATTTTTCACCTTTTTTTCTATGTACAGTCGGCAGCACATCAAGTTAAACAGTTGAACTGCGATAACAGCTTTTATTATGTAGGGCATAAAGGCGGTCTCAAGGTCAACATGTATAGTCTGATGTGCGGCCGTGTGTACCTAGGTAGGTAAGGTACATTAAAAAAAAAAGTGAAACGTATAGCCTCCTCCTTTTTACCGACTGTGACAGAAGGAGGGTTATGTGTTACGAGAATATGTAAGTAAGTATGTGGGTATGGGTATGTACGTAAGTACCTATTTATATTTCTATGTTACCTGCTACAGCCTAAACGGTTTGATGGATTTTTGGATGAGGTGTCGTTAGATTCGTCGTGACTCGTGATAGCGTGAGTGACACTGGGTACATACTTATATTAAAAAAAAACAAAATGACGGATTTTTGATGGGTTATTGCAATATAATAAAAAAACTACCATTTCCATCGAGTGGGGTATCAAAATGAAGGGGTTTAAATAACGATTCCATAAATTCCATAAACTTAATGCAGTTTTGCAATATTCTCCGCATTTATAAATCTAGAAAAGAACTTAATTTTTTTTAAATTAAAACTTCTTAAGTATTTATGATTGGAACTAAAAATGAACTAAGTAGAAAGCAAAAGAAAAACATAATTATTAAAAAAATCTCTTAAATAAATCCCGATTGCAAATTATAGGTAAAGTGTTTCACCAAAACGACTGCAATGAGATTAAAGAGCTTGTTTTCCTCTTTCAGTGGTTATTTTTTTTGCAGTTGGATTTTTTTTATAACTTAAATGTGTTTGAAATTGAAAGTCAGTTAAACTAGCAATACTTACTAATAATAAGATTAAGTAATTTTTCTTCAATATTCAAGGCTTACAAAAGTCTATATAAATTATAAATATTTTACACCAAACCAATTAAAAACCAGATAGTCAAGGTATCATGAGTTTACGAGTTCAATCGCCGAAACCGGAAAACAACTTAACTTTTTCATAAGTAATTAATTAAAACTTCTGCAATTAGTAATACCTAATTAGATGTGATAATCTCAAAAACCTACCTTTAAATTGCTTTGACTTTTATATAAAATTAGTGGACCCGGTATCACCTCTGTCGTTTTTAGTATTTTTCGTTACTTATTATTTATGATTCTAACCGTTTAAACCTTCCCTGAACTTCCACAAATATTTCAAGATCAAAATAAGCCAAATCGGTCAAGCCGTTTCTAAGCTTTAGCGAGACTGACGAACAGCAATTTATTTTTAAATATGAGTAAGTATATAGATAGATTAGGGTGTTCTTTCAAGATTTTGTTTTGAACTTTTCTTAATAAATGTTAATTTGAAACTCATATAATATGTTTATTACCGTGACAACTGCATGGATACGAAATCTATCTTAACCATTTCGTAAGCCTTACATACATTTACATATAATAATAAAAAAGGACTGATTAATAAGTTTAGTATGTAGGTACCTACTTCGAAATTGCAGAGCTTTTTTTCCATTTCTCGCGCAAAAAATCGTCGCGATGCTGATTCAACTAAATAATTTCAGTTATTCGTGGAAAGAATCTCTATTATGTGGTAGCGCACAAAGTTCTACTAACTTGTCTATACCAATATGACATAATTATAATAAGTATTATGTGCTAATATTATAAAGGATTTGATTTGTTTTTGTTTTGTTTATTTGTCTGTTTGTAAATACGCACGGAAACCACTAGTCCATACTAGGTACCTACTTAATATTGGAAAGAAAAGATTTTTGTTTGTAACGAATTAAGTTAACGTGAGAAAACTACTGAAAACTCTTTTAATATTAGAAAGCTACATTCTTCAAATTAAATTCTTGAATTAAATACTCATCTCAAATTTTTCTACAACCATCCTTGACAATCTTTCTACAACCAACCTTGACAAAAAAAAGAACAAAATATTAAAAGGACTCGAAAAAGCACAACAAAAGCCAGCCGCGGACAAAATGACATTGTGAATTTTGTAAAAGGGATGGAGGACAATTAATTATTGCGTCCAATTACAGTAGTCGCCAGTGGCGCCCCGTAGCGGCCGCGTCACGCTCGGGATCTGTCCTCGCGGGATTCTTGTACTGGCATAATCACATCAGACTTTACATTACCCGCCATTTTAATGTCCTTGTAACTGGGCAGTGGCCTGCCGTATGGATGGATAAACAGAATTGGTATTTACCCACCTCGCGCCCCCATCGCTGGCTAACTGACCTTCCTTATGGATGGATTAAGGCCAGCCACTATCGTGTTAAAGTCATTGATGTAAAGTTGACGACTTCCAAGTGCAGCAAAGCCCATCGTTGGTTCAAGATGTCTTTTGAATAACAGAGAGGCAGGGGACAGTTTTTCACCCATCCACAGTGACCGATCACTGTGAAAGAAGCAACTATCGCATTGATCGGTCACGATGGGTGACCAAAAACTGTGAAATAAATTTACAAAATTGTTTAGAATAAACTTACAAATTTATTTGACCCCAAAGCCAAAGTGTTACACTTTAGACTTCAAAGTCAATTAGTGCACTTTATCAGTTTTATAATGCCTATGTGGTGTCGGTTGTACAAAACTGGAACAACTTTACAAGCACCGGGATAACGCCTCGAGTTTTTCTTTTGTTTTCCTTACATGTACATTTGCAGGCGGAATTTCATTTGGCAAATGGAATCAGCTTTCGTGCCGTGTGACCTAGGCTTTCCATTTAGGATCCTTGGCGAACCTAACTAAGTTGTTTAGTTTAACTAGGTATATAGCTAGGTTTATAGCTTGCCTTACCTCTCAAATATAGGTATGTAAATACCTACATTTGAGAGGTTTGCATAAAATGCTAAAGAAATTAGAAAGAAAGAGAAAGAGAAACATTTATTGACCATACACATCACATACACATACCATAGGTGGCCAAATTATTAGGGACAGTACTGAGATTTTTTATTTTTATAGTTCAGTTGAATTTCTGTAACAAATGATTGGTTGTAGGTCTCTTATGTATTTTTTGAATGATTTTGTATTCTATTGAGATCATAAAAACTAAAAATAAATATACAAAACTGTTATAGTTTCTTTGTATAAGTATATATTAGACTGATAGACGTAAATAAAGTAAGTTTTAATGTGTATTTTGTAATGCCGCCTTTTGCTGCAATGCTCTTAGTGCACGCTTTTGCATTTTCCTGTAGGTAGTGTGGGGTTGTTTTTTCATTCTCGGATGATAGTTTCTATCAACTGCCGCTTGGTGTAAATTAGTTCTTTCGCCATCACCAGTCTGGTGAGTTCCCACATAGAGAACTATGGGGTTTATTTCTGGCGATTTCCCAGACCGTGGCAAAACAGAGAAATTTCTATTATCCAAGAATGCAGTCACTGGCTTTATGGCAAGATGTAGAGGCATGCATAAAGATGTAGTAGTTATCAGGTAACCATTAAAAAACCTACGGCAGTACGTGAGTTTCTATGAGTTGCTTGTACTAGTCTTGGTTCATGGTCCTTTGAACACTGTATAGGCGCCCCATGCCTTTTGCTGAGATGCCAGACTACACCATGACACTAACCGGGTGTTTAACCCTCTCTCAATCTGCGTGGATTTTTGTCCCAGGGCGTCGTCGTCTCACAAAAGAACTTTTGTCAACCAAAACTTGAAATGTTGACTCGTCGGAAAAACACACCTGTAAAATTACAGAATTCATAGAAGAAAATCGTTAAAGACCTATTTAAACTACTCAAAAAAGTTTAAATTATTCGACTCCAACCTGCAACAGTTATATTTTGATGTTGTCTAGCCCAGTGCAGTATTTTCTTTTTCATAGGATCGGTTAGGACTTAGGCGTGGTTTTTTGGTAGGTCACCCGCAAAGGGTGAAAAGGGGGATGAAATGTTGTATCTGGAAAGTCCTTCATTTAATTTATTATTTAGGTTTATGGTCGGAAAGTAAAACAAATAAGCAAACACATATGTAAGTATTTCGTATTTTTTCGAAAATCAACCCCTTAGAGGTTAAATGGGATAAATAAACCTAAAAATCGATATGGATGTCGTTATTGAGGTTTTATGGGATGACGATTGCAAAAATGGCATTTATTTTGATGTTTAACACGCTGAACATGATTCAACCCCTAAAAGGTTGAAATAGGGGTGAAATTTTGAATGAAAAATCAGGGGTAAGATAGACATTTCAACTTGAAACTTTGTAGGCTTATTTCTTAAGACAAATAGGCAACCCATTTCGTAGTTTTCTGAAAATCAAACCCAGGGGGGTAAATAGGGTATAGAAACCTAAATCATCTTAAGTACCCTAAAACTTCTTGGTGCCTAACAAGTTCTTGGTACCTAATCTACTCAGAACTAACTTTTTGATTGTGAAACAGACACGTTTTATTTACCCTTTACACTTCGTCTGCGTGGACATTCGAGAAAATACTTGGGGGACCAATAACCAGGATAAAAAGTATTATATGTTTTAAATTCATAAAAATCCGATCAGCCGTTTTTACTTGATTGAGCGGGTCCTCCCTCACCAAGTGAGCAGCCTCACAAAGCTTGTTTTTCCCTTTTTAGTGGTTAATTTTTTGCAGTCGGGTTTTTGTTTTTTTAATCATTATGTTTGTATGTGTATGTATAATCATATGTATTTAGCAGAAATCAATATGTAGTTTAAAAAACTATAAATACCCACTTTTATAGGAACAGACTAAAAGTACAAAATAACCGTCTATTCAGTAACTGAAATTAAAAAGCGTGGTGCGCGTTGTCAATATTAAGTACTTGAATGTATGCTTTGCAAAGGGCGCACCACGCTTTTTTTAATTTCAGTTACTGAATAGACGGTTATTTTGTACTTTTAGTCTGTTCCTATAAAAGTGGGTATTTATAGTTTTTTTAAACTACATATTTATTTATTTTCTTTTTAGTTTAACAAATAGCAAGCTATGGATGGGGATGGTAATCGATTTCATTCATGTATTTGCCCACCCCGTAAATATTATAACTCAAAGGCGTGATTGTATGTATTTAGTTTTACAAATTCAAGCGGAGTCTATTAGTTACCAGATACCAGCGAGCCGAACCCTTACTTCCTCCCTGCTCCATCATCAGACCCTCACCACCAAGTGTAGCGAATAGGTTTCATCAGAACAAAACAAATGAGCCCAAACTCGAGGGGTTTCCTAGTGGACATTAAGGGTGCCACTGACTTCCTCCCTGCTCCATCATCAGACCCTCACCACCAAGTGTAGCGAATAGGTCTCATCAGAACGAAACAAATGAGCCCAAACTCGAGGGGTTTCCTAGTGGTCATTAAGGAGTGCCACTGACTTCCTTCTTGCTCCATCATCAGACCCACACCACCAAGTGTAGCGAATAGGTCACATCAGAACGAAACAAATGAGCCAGAACTCGAAGGGTTTCCTATTGGCCATTAAGGAGTGCCACTGGCTTCCTCCCAGCTTCATCATCAGACCCTCGCCACCAAGTGTAGCGAATAGGTCTCGTCTGAACGAAACAAATGAGCCCAAACTCGAGGGATTTTCTCGAGGACATTAACGAGTTTCACTGGGTCCTCCCAGCTCCATCATCAGACCCTCACCACCAAGTGTAACGAATAGGTCTCATCAGAACAAAACAAATGAGCCTACACTCGAGGGGTTTCCGAGCAGCCATTGAAGAGTTCTATTGCCCACCTCTTGACTCCATCATCAGATCAGCTCGATGGTAGCAAATTATTGTATTGTCATCGGATTCATATAGACTTGCAAAGTTTCATATAAATACGACAGTTAGAAGTAGGTTAAAATTGAACTCCAAGATTTTCTTACATTGTGACTTAGTTACAAGTGAAGCTAATAAAAGTGTGGTAATAAAATAAAATAAAATCGATCGGCGTGGCGACACAAGTGGCTCATGCCAGCCCGTAGAATCCTATAATTAGCTAATTTCGTTTATAGAAAACATAATTTTATTTTTAACAAGAATTTTCAATAACTACGCGTTCCACCAGGAATCGAACCAGTTGAAATTCGAAAAGACAACTTTCTGTTGTTTACTCTCATCAATCGATGAGATCAATTAAAAGGATGAAATGTCTCCAACAATCATAATAAATTAAATGAAAGGAAAAATAAAAGTTCATGCATTCGATGTCGAGTCGAGTCAATGTTATACTTGTCTATGGAATAGCGGACTGTTCAATATTATGATTATACTAGCTGACCCGGCGCGACTTCGTTCGCGTGGCCTTACCCCCTACTGCACGCTACCCCTACTCTACCCCTACCCTACCTCTACCCTACCCCTACCCCTACCCCTACCCCTACCCCTACCCCTACCCCTACCCCTACCCCTACCCCTACCCCTACCCCTACCCCCTACCCCTACCCCTACCCCTACCCCTACCCCTACCCCTACCCCTACCCCTACCCCTACCCCTACCCCTACCCCTACCCCTACCCCTACCCCTTCCCCTACCCCTACCCCTACCCCTACCCCTACCCCTACCCCTACCCCCTATTAGGGGGATGAAAAATAGATGTTGGCCGATTCTCATAGATACCGGATAAGCACAAAAAATTTCATCAAAATCGGTCAAGCCGTTTCGGAGGAGTATGGCAACGAAAACTGTGACACGAGAATTTTATATATTAGATGCCTTCGTTGTTGACTTCAACGTCAAAAGAAGTGAGATCTAAATGGGTGCCCAGTTCAATGATCAGTCCTGAAATTTATTTATAACAACATAAAATATTTTATAACAAACAACTTAAAATATCATTTCTTCTTATAAGTTAGGATAATATGTTAATTTTATATATGTAGTATGTCTATGTACATGTACGTGGTCATATCGTAGATTTGCTCACTTCATGAAATGATCGAGAATTTCATGAATGACCACTTTAAATTGACAATATCGTTGAATAGTCAACGTAAGTAAAACGTTTTATAATGATGTTTTCATCCCATCGATTCGAAAAGCGATGATTGTTTATCTAATAACAGGGTCCAAAACGATTCATTTTTTACCGGTTATGACAAGAGGGTATAAATGAGATTTGAATTTTGAACAGCTTCATAACAGGGTCCAAAACGATGAGATTTGATTTTAGAACATAATTAAAGAAGCATTGGTTGGAGTGTAGCAAAGGGTGTGCAGTACTTTAAAAAAATTCAACTGATTTTGTATGGGGCCGGGACTTTTTTCGGGACCGAGAAATTTTCAAAAACGGAATTTTATAAAATTGAGAATAGGTATATCGTAAACGGTGAGTCGTAGCTAAAATCTAACAAAATTTTCAACCCCCCTACGGCGTCCCCGGAAAGATAGATATATAAGAAATCTGATGGACATATATTTTTTTTATTTTTTTATTTCAAAACTCAATTTTTTTTCTTGCCCGACTAGCGCTATGATGTATCCGAACGACAAAGAAAGGTAGGTAGTTTGAGTTGTCTTTACTGCTTTTCTTATAGAGGGGGATGAAAAGCAGAGTGTATTACTCGGCCGCAAAATTATTTTCACCTCGGGCGGCGTATATTGAATCCCTCGCTGCGTTCAGGATTCTACTTTAGAATCCCTCGCTGCGCTCGAGATTCTACTCTAGAATCCTTCACTGCGCTCTGGATTCAAAATAGCGCCCTCGCCGTAAATATATTATTTTGCTCCCTTGTAATACAATCTACTATTTCAACAGCGTTTGGCCATATCATGAAATACCAATATTTTATGAAATGACCAACCATATCATTAATGTAAGGATTCCATGACATCAAAGTTTTTATTTCTGAATTTGTAATCTGGCCTATTCTATTTCTTCGAAAGCCATATTATTATCGAAAGAGAGTTTGCAAAGGAAGTATACCTGTAAACTCAGTCCGAACCGAGCTAGAACTTAAGTTTGTTTTTCATAGTGTTTGTATGAATGACAAAGTTACATTTGCGGTTTTTTTAAATGTTCTATATACGGATGAATGGTTCTAACTTGGTTCTGACTGACTTTACAGCTATACTGTCTTGGCAAATATTGTTTGTTATACTATCAAGAATTGATGTTCAAACATTTTGTTGAGGGCCGCGAGACAAAAAAAAGACGCCAATTTTAGGCATTGCCTTTTGAACTTTCTACGTAATCTGGAAGTAGGTTAGAGGTTTGATATAGGTATGTGAGTGGTTGAAAAAAAGGGACCTGCTTTTTTCAATAGATAACTCGTTGCGATACGAGAAGATATCGTTTATCGTTTGTCGACGTAATAGTGGTCATGCTAGGGGTAGCATGACCTCATAACCTCACCAAATAAATAACGTAAGTACTTTGAAGTCGGGCGTGAAACATGTACAATTTTTTGTTGTTTTTGTTAAAACCCGCCCGACTTCAAAGTACTTACGTTATTTATTTGGTGAGGAATTATTTCTTACTTTTTTGATGTGGTTTTTTTGAAGGCGGTTTTATTTTTTTATAAAAATAATTTTTATTTCACTCTTTTTAGTGCAGCGTGCAGGCAATTTACGTGGTTTCTGGTAAATAGGTATGTGATCAAACTGAAAACCTCCTTTTTCGAAGTCGGTTAAAATACCTTGAGGTATCCCCTTTTTAACAAAACAAGAATCATCTAAATCGGTTTATAAACAAAGGATACGTATTAAATTCACATAAAGTGGTAACGAAAACGACAGTATTTTCAAGATTTCCTGAAAACTACTGAACCGATTTCAAAATTTCAAAAAATGGGACCAACTTGGAAACCAACCTGATGTAATAACGTTTGAACCATTTCAATCGGTTCAGCCGTGTTCGAGTAATCGGTGGACATACAAAAAAAAAAAAACATGCTTACAGACGAATAGAGAACCTCCTCCTTTTTGATTTAGAAGTCGGTTAAAAAGTGGTGGTCATGTTCGCTCTATACTTTATCATATCATATCTTATCGAGGTAATGTCACCGCTATGGTCATGCTCGTTAATTCGATAAAAAATCAATATGGCGGCTTTATCGCTCGATAAATCGCTTTATCATATCGTGTTTTGTTGATCATGCTAGGTTTTTTATTTTTTATTTTATTTTTGAATCTGTGGTCTTTTAGCTTTGTTTTGGTCTATAACCAGAATATTTTTAGGTGCCGTAATTTTTTTTATGATTTTTTTGTGAGCTGAGACAGTTTTGGAAAAATTTCACCTTACACACAGCGCACACTAGTTTTTGTGATGTCAGGTAAGTGTATACAATCAGTTTTATTGTTTTATACTTTTAAGGTTATCTCTAGTACAACGAAGTATCTTTTTTTTATTAAGGGCACGTACCTCCAAATTATCGAAATCAACCTATTTTTCATTCAAGAATAAACAATCTAATATTCTTTATTATGAGCAGATAAAAATATAATGTTGAAGTTTGATAAACGATCTTGATTATTTTGTTGCTAGAAACGATATTCGTATCGTAACTCGACAGTAAAAATTTTCAAAAACAAAGAAAATTTTCATTATTTTTATATTTTTTTGGTTTTATACTTAGATTATTAATCTCTAATTCACGAATAATATATAGAAAAATAGGTAATGACATATTGTAGACTATTCTCAGGCTACTTTTTCAAAAAGTGAATTTATGCTCAAAATAACAACAAAAACATTGAATAAATGAAAAAGTGAGGTTATTTTCATTACTCTTCACACGTAAGAAAAAAGACAAAGACAGAGTTTTTGGAAGATCCTGCCCTTAACTTGCCATGTTAGTTAGTTAGTTAGTGGGGGACAAATCTTGCAAGCTTAATTTGACCCACTTCCCAGTGTCCGATGGAGCTGAAATTTTGTATACAGATTTGGTTTACATGACAATACAATATTAAAGTACAGTCAGCAAAAAAGCTTGTCATGAAAATGAAATTTTTACAAAAAACTTTTCTTGTGCAGGTCCAAAAAACGCTCGTACATCATACGTGTCAGAAAGTGACGACGACGTTACTCAAATGGACGCTACTTTGTACGCGATTTACTCGAAATCAATTATTTTCCCTTGAGGTCCCTTTTTGGTCAACCACTCACATATGTAGTTGTGTCAGTGATAAAAATGATGATTTTGGACTAGTGTTGCCGAACTATCGATAGTTTTACTATCGATAGTTTTAATCGAAAAATACCAAACTATCGATAGTATCGATAGTATCGATAGTATCGATAGTATCGATAGTATCGATCTCTTAGTTAGTACAATACTATCGGTAAGCAGCAATACTAACGATTGTATCGATCTCTGAAGGCGAATAAACTATTGATAGTATCGATAGTATTGTTTTCAATATTAATTGTGCAATCGATAGTGACCTTTAATTCAATAGTATCGGTTCTACCCATCTACCAGTGTAAATGAAATCAATACTATTGAAATAAAGGTAACAATCGATTGTCCAAAACTATCGATACTATCGATAGTTTATTCGCCGTCAGGGATCGATACTATCGATAGTATTGTTTTTTACCGATAGTATTGCACTAAAAGAGAGATCGATACTATCGATACTATCGAAAACTATCGAAAACTATCGATACTATTACTTTTGCTTAAACTATCGATAGACTATCGAAATGCTATCGATAGTGGACTATCGATCGGCAACACTATTTTGGACGTTAATACCTATCTAAATAAACGGTTGAGGTGTGTTTATAAAATTTGGAGTATGTATCTCGAAAATTTGACATGTTTTTGCAGTTTTCGAGTTATGATGGGGTCAAAAGTGGCTCCAAATGATTCGTGTAATATTACACAATTTGGTGCTGCTCGCCAGTTCTGTTAACTTGAACTTACCGCGTGTCAAGTCGTACAGACAAGGGTTATCAATAATCATTATTATAAAAATATGTAGTTTAAAAAAACTATAAAAACACACTTTTATAGGAACAGACTAAAAAGTACAAAATAACCGTCTTTTCAGTAACTGAAATTAAAAAGCGTGGTGCGCGTTGTCAATATTAAGTACTTACTTGAATGCATGCTTTGCAAAGGGCGCACCACGCTTTTTAATTTCAGTTACTGAAAAGACGGTTATTTTGTACTTTTTAGTCTGTTCCTATAAAAGTGTGTTTTTATAGTTTTTTTAAACTACATATTTATTTCTTACTTTTTAGTTTAACAAATGGCAAGCCCAGGATGGGGATGGTAATTGATTTCACAGTCCATTCATATGTCTGCCCACCCCGTAAACATTATAAATCAAAGGCTTGATTGTATGTATTTAGTTTTACAAATTCAAGTGGAGTCTATTAGTTACCAGATGTGCGAGCCGAACCCTTACTTCCTCCCTGCTCCATCATCAGACCCTCACCACCAAGTGTAGCGAATAGGTCTCATCAGAACTAAACAAATGAGCCCAAACTCGAGGGGTTTCCTAGTGGTCTTAAAGAGTGCCACTGACTTCCTCCCTGCTCCATCATCAGACTCTCGCCACCAAGTGTAGCGAATAGGTCTTATCAGAACGAAACAAATGAGCCCATCTCGAGGGGTTTCCTAGTGGTCATTAGGGAGTGCCACTGACTTCCTCCTTGCTCCATCATCAGACCCACACCACCAAGTGTACCGAATAGGTCACATCAGAACAAAACAAATGGGCCAGAACTCGAGGTGTTTCCTATTGGTCATTAAGGAGTGCCACTGGCTTCCTCCCAGCTTCATCATCAGACCCTCGCCACCAAGTGTAGCGAATAGGTCTCGTCTGAATGAAACAAATGAGCCCAAACTCGAGGGGTTTTCTTGAGGTCATTAAGGAGTTACACTGGGTCCTCCCAGCTCCATCATCAGACCGTCACCACCAAGTGTAACGAATAGGTCTTATCAAAACGAAATGAGCCCAAATTCGAGGGGTTTCCTATTGGTCATTAAGGAGTGTCACTGGCTTCCTTCCTGCTCCATCATCAGACCCTCACCACCAAGTGTAGCGAATAGGTCTCATCAGAACGAAACAAATGAGCCAGAACTCGAGGTGTTTCCTATTGGTCATTAAGGTGTGCCACTGGCTTCCTCCCTGCTCCATCATCAGACCCTCACCACCAAGTGCAGCTAATATGTCTCGTCAGAACGAAACAACGGAGCCCAAACTCGAGGGGTTTCCTAGTGGTCATTAAGAAGTGCCACTGGCTTCCTCCCTGCTCCATCATCAGACCCTCACCATTAAGTGTAGCGAATAGGTCTCATCAGAACAAAACAAATGAGCCTAAACTTGAGGGGTTTCCTAGCAGCCATTGAAGAGTTCTATTGCCCACCTCTTGACTCCATCATCAGATCAGCTCGATGGTAGCAAATTATTGTATTGTCATCGGATTCATGTAGACTTGCGAGGTTTCAAATCAATACGACAATTAGAAGTAGGTTAAAATTGAATTCCAAGATTTTCTTACATTGTGACTTAGTTACAAGTGAAGCTAATAAAAGTGTGGTAAAAAGCGTGGTGCGCGTTGTCAATATTAAGTACTTACTTGAATGCATGCTTTGCAAAGGACGCACCACGCTTTTTAACTTCAGTTACTGAATAGTCGGTTATTTTGTACTTTTAGTCTGTTCCTATAAAAGTGTGTTTTTATAGTTTTTTAAACTACGTATTTATTTTTTACTTTTTAGTTTAATAAATGGCAAGCTATGGATGGATGGTAATCGATTTCACAGTCCATTCATGTGTCTGCCCACCCCGTAAACATTATAACTCAAAGGCGTGATTGTATGTATTTGTTTTACAAATTCAAGTGGAGTCTATTAGTTACCAGATGCGCTAGCCGAACCCTTAGTTCATCCTTACTCCATCATCAGACCCTCACCACCAAGTGTAGCGGATAGGTTTCATCAGAAGGAAACAAATGAGCCCAAACTCGAGGGGTTTCCTAGTGGTCATTAAGGAGTGCCACTGACCTCCTCCCTGCTCCATCATCAGGCCCTCACCATCTAGTGTAGCAAATAGGTCTCATCAGAACGAAACAAATGAGCCCAAACTCGAGGGATTTCCTAGTGGTCATCATTAAGGAGTGCCACTGACTTCCTCCCTGCTCCATCATCAGACTCTCACCACCAAGTGTAGCGAATAGGTCTCATCAAAACGAAACAAATGTGCCCATCTCAAGGGGTTTCTTAGTGGTCATTAAGGAGTGGCAATGACTTCCTCCCTGCTCCATCATCAGACCCTTACCACAAAGTGTAGCGAATAGGTCATATCAGAACGAAACAAATGAGCCAGAACTCGAAGGGCTTCCTATTGGCCATTAAGGAGTGCCACTGGCTTTCTCCCTGCTCCATCATCAGACCCTCGCCACCAAGTGTAGCGAATAGGTCCCATCAGAACGAAACAAATGAGCCCAAACTCAAAAGGTTTCGTAGTGGTCATTAAGGAGTGCCACTGGCTTCCTCCCAACTCCATCATCACATCATCAGACCCTCGCCACCAAGTGTAGCAAATTGGTCTCGTCTGAACGAAACGAATGAGCCCAAACTCGAGGGGTTTCCTATTGGTCATTAAGGAGTGTCACTGGCTTCCTTCCTGCTCCATCATCAGACCCTCACCACAAAGTGCGACTCATAAGTCTCATCAAAACGAAACAACGGAGGCCAAACTCGAGGGGTTTCCTAGTGGTCATTAAGAAGTGCCACTGGCTTCCTCCCTGCTCCATCATCAGACCCTCACCATCAAGTGTAGCGAATAGGTCTCATCAGAACAAAAGAAATGAGCCTAAACTCGAGGGGTTTCCTAGCAGCCATTGAAGAGTTCTATTGCCCACCTCTTGACTCCATCATCAGATCAGCTCCATGGTAGCAAATTATTGTATTGTCATCGGATTCATATAGACTTGCAAAGTTTAAAATCAATACGACAATTAGAAGTAGGTTAAAATTGATTTCCAAGATTTTCTTACATTGTGACTTAGTTACAAGTGAAGCTAATAAAAGTGTGGTAAAAAACAGTGTAGATAACAAAAAAACTATAAAAAATCACATCTTAAGTTATCGTTCGGTGAAGTTGTATGAAGGGTTACTAAATTTCAGCCTCGCTGTCAGAAGCAGAGTGGCGCAGTGGAAGCGTGCTGGGCCCATAACCCAGAGGTCCGTAGATCGAAACTACGCTCTGCTAGTTTCCTTTTTTATTTCATAAAATGTTTTGAAGACTGAAAAACTGAAAAGCTTTAATTTTGAATTATTATTTTAAATAGAAATATCCTAAGGAATTCAATCTAACTTCTGGAATAGGTTTAGTTAATACTTGTGACATTGTATTGTAGTGACTAGTGATTCATTGTACATAATATTATTTATATTCTATCGTTTGATTCTGTTACATCCTGAAACAAATCTTGTATATAATAAAACTACAGAACAGTCTAGAAGTTTTATATTGGAGAATTCCGAAACACCCTTCAAGTTATTATTATTACTTATCATGAGTTTAAGTTACAAAAGGTAATGTTATTGCTGTTAGTAAATTAATGTTTCTTAACTAATATTGTCTTAATAACCCCAGTGGTTGAGTGATGGTGATGACGGGCGCACCCATTAAGATTAGACATAGGTGAGGGTCGGCCCCTACCTGTGGGGTAAGCAATAACACAATATTACATTGAACTAATAGCCACCCGCGACTTCGTCCGCGTGTATTTTGTTCCAGCAAACTGCAAAGAAATAGCTTTATTTAAGTTTTATTGCGTAAAAACAGCAAAATGGTGGAATTAATGCTAATAGGCATTTTCTTTCAAATAACTGGTAAAATTGTCTTATAAGCGGCATTTTTTTAGAATAGAGTTTATAGTACCGAAAATCTTTAGTTACATTATTTGCTTTGACAGTGTTTTTTTTATAATAAGCCTCATGTAGAAATGTAGTAAGTACCTATACTTAAATGTAGCAATATGTAGTAAAAATTATTTTAGAAAACCATTTATTTTATTAGGCAACGTAGGTATATAAGTATTCATGAGACTTAAGATTAGAAGTAACAGCTCACCTTTATAGAACCGAGTACATATAACTCAATGAACCCACCCCCACAAGATTTATTTTTGTTATTAAAGGTAGGTTGGGTAACATATATTTTCTCCCTGTTCTATACAAAAAATTACTACAAGGTTTAGGAAATGGTAAAATACAGAAAATAGACTTTCGCTCATTGATATAGAGGGTAAGTATATATATGTCGCAGGGATATGAGGAAATCAGGGATTTCACGAAATCCCTAGGGATACCACGAAATCACGGAAGATGACAAATATTCTTATTTACGACGTCTTCTTCCTAAACAAGTTCAGTGATATGTCATTTCACTAAACTAAATCTAGTGAAATGTCAGAAAAGTGGATTTCAGAGGTGAGAGTTTGCCTCGGAAGTCCTGTAGAAGTTGTAGAACACGTGATAGGTTAGAAATTTAAAGCGATCGTCTTAAATTTCGTGGTTATTTTTTTTTGTGAAATCATTCCAATAGTTTTTTCACATAAAAAAATAACCTCGAAATTTAAGGCGATCGCTTAGCTGCGCTTCGCGATAGCCTTAAATTTCTACCCTATCACGTGTTCTACAGGACTTCCGATACAAACTCGCTCATACCTGTCACCTGCAGCCGTGAGCTTACTGTTATTACTTCGTTTTCATTTCACTACATTTAGTTTAGTGAAATGACATATCACTGAACTTGTTTAGGAAGAAGACGTCGTAAATAAGACTATTCCACATTATCCGTGATTTGGTGAAATCTCTGATTTCCTCATATACCTGCGACATATATACTTGGTAATAAATTGGTAATGAATTCAATGACAAAAGATCATGCGCTGAACCAATGAACTTTTACTATCGCCGCTTGCATTAACGACACAAATCAACCAATATTATTGACCCGATGCAGAACAAACTATACTGAAAGTATGATATCTTTTTATATGTTAAATAGATATGAGCACTAAAATGAAGTCAGATGTTTATTATTTTGTTACGCAATCGTTTTATCACCTTTTATCACTCTGTGAATATAATAATTATACTAAATTAAAACGCTCACTACTTTTCACGTGCACCTACGTACCTACCTACGTGGAAAATTTAACACCTATGCTATGATAAATTAAAGGCAAAAATCCTTAATTTTATATGATTATGTTTCCCTTTATTTTAACTTATAAGTAAAATAGCATAATGAATGCTAGTTTAATAAATATAACTATACTGACGTTGATGTTTCAATGTCAAAGAATTTTAGACCGAAACTGCGGGTTCAAATTAAGGTCCCGTCTAAGCAACTTGTATGCGTTCTGTGTTGTAGACTAAGTAGGTGCCTAAGTACATACCTACCTACTTAGTTGTTTTCTTATTTTAGTTCTTATCTTTAAATATACTTACTAAATTACATAATGAATGCAAAGCTTTAAATCATAACCATGCAATGAGGCTGATATATTTAACATCATTATTTCACAGCCAAATAACTTTTTATAAACAAAAAGTCAAATGAATTATATAATTGCATTTCCATCATTTATGACTGGGCGGGCCGGCCGTTGCACGCACGCCGCGGCCGCCCCCTTCGAAATATAACGCAAATTATCAAATTACTGCGCTTTTACTTTGATTATAAATAATGATTACCGGCAGACACGCATTATTTTATTGCTTCATTTGTTACACACCATTACCTGTGCATTGGGCATCCCTACATGGCGGTACACTCATAAATAAGTTTAATACAATTTCTTATTAAAGTCAGCTAAAAATACATGATTATGATGAAATATTTTGATTCTTTTACAATAAAAACAAACAAATATAATAATAATAACAAACAAAGTAGGTAGAGATGATAATAAATTGGTATAACTTATTAACCCATTATAGCCTAGCGTTACCTATGGTCACGTTAAATAACACACAAAGAGTAAAAGACTGATTCACTTTACTTGTACTTTAGCTTGTAATGTTGTAATACTTACTTTTAAGGTTGTTTATAACATTTGTTTATACAAAAGTGCTCTCAGAATCATGATTTATTTAGCCCTCGGAGAACTTTAACAACAAGAGTGTTTAAAGGGCCCCACAGACTATCAGTTCGCCGGCAGGCCGCCTGCAGTCCTCGATCGAACAGGCCGCCTGACATTCGGTATTGTGTATGTAACACTGCGAGTGTGTGGCCGATTGCGGCCAACGGACAGGCCGATGCCTGCAGGTAGACTTAGTCCGAGGAGCTCTTAAGAAAACTCATATAATTGCAATGTTAAAGGTATAAAACGTACATATACGTCTCGGTCGTCGTAAGAAATAATATGAAGGTGATTTTACTTCGCACGCGTCTATAAAAAAGGAGAAATTACGAGTATTGCTTTCATAAAAATATAAAAGTTTTCCCCTTCCTGTAATATTCCGTACACGTACATAAGGGAGCGTACTAATATCACATGAGAACTAATATCAGCACATATCTTGGCAGACGCCTCGCGCAGTGCCTTAAATATGGCCACGCTTACACTAAAGATGTTCAATTTCCTTCCTCATTTATAAACATTAGGCCTTCATGCTCTTTCAATCGGAGTTTTCCCTAACAACATTATTATCATATTATTCATTTGAGGCATTCATATCTGTATCTGTCTGAAGGAGACGTAACTCCAGATGATTTGTCTTCAACCAACACGTTGCTTGGGAAATAAAGCCAGCGTGTATGTATAGGTAACGCATTTTCGTATCGTAGTAAAAATAATAATTCTCTTCCTTTGAGAGATCATATTTAGATTTAAGTACAAATTGTAACCTGTACTACACATATGACATGCAATAAAGAATATGAATGAATATGAAAGACTGTGAAGTCACACATGGATATGCAAACCATATCCACTCATATGGGTTATGGTTAGTAACACAAATATTGAAAAGTCTTTTTGGCTTGAGGCCAAATTGACAATGTCCAAATTTTTATGAAGTACTTATAATAAACACAAAATCTCTTTTTTTCTAAGCAAAGTTGATGGTGTAGGTAGTTAATTGCACACGTTATGAATCGGAGCTCTCAATAAAAATATAGGTTTCATTATTCGCGACTGTATAATAATATGTAATGTCTATGTCCAATTTTTGCGGTCGTACTAACCGAGCTCATAACCTATTCAAATATAGAACTTACGTTAGTTCCCTATGTGGTACTGTACAAAAACAGAACACTGACAACCATGTCAGTCGTTATGTCCATGTAGGGTTCGCCATGAGAAAGTATAGTCACGCGCCTGCACTGTGCATATCAACATGTCTCTTGCATTCCTCTTTGTTCCATCTACCACAACGTTTCTGGTAAAGAACATAAAATTTAATCGTAAAATTGGCAATTGTTGATGCTGTAGTTATACTTACTTACTTACTCACTCACATCATCTGCGGACTGAGTAAGTTATGTGTTCTTAAAACAAATAGCTTACAATATCCTTGTAAAGTGTCTTTTATGAAATGGAACGGTCGTCAACATGTCCATTTTTAGGGTTCCGTAGCCGAATGGCAAAAAACGGAACCCTTATAGATTCGTCATGTCTGTCTGTCTGTTTGTCTGTCTGTCTGTCTGTCTGTCTGTCTGTCCGTCCGTCCGTATGTCACAGCCACTTTATTCCAAAACTATAAAAACTACACAGTTGATACTTGGTAGGTAGATGTATTCCGTGAACCGCTTTACGATTTTAATACAAAAATAAAAAATAAAAACAAATTAAGGGGGGCTCCCCATACATAGAACTGAAACTGAAAAATATTTTTTTAATCAAATATATTCGTGTGGGGTGTCTATAGATAGGTCTTTGAAAATAACGTGGAGGTTTCTCAAATGATTTTTTCTCAAACTCAATATTTTGAAAGATAGAGCCTTCCAAAGTGGTAAAATGTGTGTCCCCCCCCCCTCTAACTTTTGAAATAAAAGAGTGAAAAATCTAGAAAAAATATATGCTGTTGATTTTAATAAAAACTTTCAACGAAAATTGGTTTGAACGATACATAGTGAGTACTTTTTGAGATATAACACATTTTCAAAAACCGCAAATGTAACTTTGTCATTCATACAAACACTATAAAAAAAAAGTTATATTTTGCTGACAAAAAATTATGTTGGAATTTTGGCAAAGTATAGGCAATCGGTACGTTTAGTGTGTACGGAACCCTTCATGGGCGAGTCCAACTCGCACTTGGCCGATTTTAGAAAACATTGCGTCTACTATATTTTAAAATTATGGAAATGAGGTTTTGTGCATTGATTAAAACTAAGTTACGCCCGAATTCTCGAACGCAAATCAAATTTGGGAGCGTCTCAAACATCGTGGCATCTCTTTCATACGTTTGACATTTAAAGTGACAGGGCGATGTTTGAGACGCTCCCAAAGATAAGTAGCGTACGAGTATTCGGGCATTAGAGTAATAGACTTAATAAGTACAATTAAAATAAATAATGATACTGGAAAAGGAGAAGAAAATATGGGATGAGAAAACTCAAAAGGTAATGTTATTTTTGTTTCAGTCTGTTCGGTAAAGAGACAGATATACAGCACTTATAACAGAAAAAAGGACGTAGGGCAGGCGTACCGGTTTTGGCCACTGTACCGGTTTTGGTCACTTTTCACTTTAAAGTTATATAAATAGGAATTAAATAATTATTGCTTATATTTATTAATGGCGAATAAAAGATTGGACTTTTAGTTAATAATTACAGCACTTAGCTTTTTTTATGTAGTACGATATTTTAGAAATAAACACGTGTTATGTTTCAAAGTTAACATTTTGTAAAATTCTTAAGCAAAATGTTAAGGGTAGAGGTTTTGTAAAATAAGTTTTTTTCTACAATAAAATTATTTTATGGTTATTTAATATTTTATATCATATTGGAATATGTTTCTTCTAGATGGATTAAGTGTTGTTTTTTCACTGTTCTTACAAAAAGTTGGGAAACAATAAGTGGCCAAAAGTGGGGCTAGAAATTTTAGCATTGTGCCACCTTTGGCCACTTTGGCATTAGTAGAAAGTTTCCAACCTATCATAAAGTTAATTTATTTTAAAATACTCACAACTCACTTTTGTTAGCTAACGTACTAGAAAATTAGCGGATTGAGGCTAGTGTAGGCACTAGCCTACACTAGACTCAATCCGCTAATTTTCTTTTAATCAAGTGATAAAGGTATACTTATGAAATTGTAGTATGGAGCTAGCTGTGATTGAAATACTATTTCATGTAGTGTTTTAGTCCAGAACTCTAATAAGACATCAATTAAGCATAAACTCAACTTATAAATATAGTAATTTTATGAAAGTGGCCAAAACCAATGCAAACGGTGTATTTGGCCCCCTCCGCAGAATTAGTTCTAAATAAAAAAAACTATTGTTTTTTTTTACTTTGTAGATTGTACCCTTAAAGGTCGATAAATTATCTATAAATCTACATTATAAATTTTCTCTAAAATACTTAAGATCATTAAGCACTAAGCGGTTAAAAGTGAAAAAATCCTTAAAGTGGCCAAAACGGGTACGCCTGCCCTACTTCAAACAGAAGCAGACAATATTCGACAGAGATCGGATCTCAGCCAATTAATTGACTCTAGATGTCAATTAATGGCTCGATCTGATTCCATTAATTAACAAACTGGATCTTTGACCCGCCCCAGGAGCTAGAATGGAACCTGCACTTTATTTAATGATATCATTATTCTTGTGGGGTTACTCTGAATCCCTGATCTGAAAATCCTTTTTTTTTATCAGGGAATTAGTTTACATTTACATTTAGTTTTAATCGTCATACATACACCAACGCAACGACATAACACATTTCTTTAACTTTTTGTATTCACAATGCAATTTTTATAATTGAAAATGAAGTAGGTAGGTAGGTTAGAGTAGTCGCCCGGGCAGTGAAAGGTCGTGGGTTCGAATCCCATCCCATCGGAGCTAGTTGTGAGACGGGTCTTTTTTTTCTAATAAGTACTTCATTTATAATACTTAACACATTTTCGCATAAAAAAGCAGAAACTAGAAAATTTTAATGTTTATTGTAAATGATCATAAAATTGTCATAGTCATTTAGGTTAGACACGATATGTATGATAATAAAATTATATCTACTTAAACCTCGGACTGAAAGTAAACTTAACTTAAGTAAACGAGTCATTCTACATTGTTGCAAAATTGAGCTAGATGCTAGTTAATGCTATTATTTCCAACTAGCATAACAGATACCTAAGTGCATTAGAAGGAATTGAATCAACGTCCCGCTCGACCCGACCGATATCAATTGGGCAGAATTGAATAAAATGCCGGCAGCAGACAATTATACCTATGTATTCGAAAACAAACATCGGGGCCAATACAATACAAATTAAAAATGCCGAACCCGTAAATTACCCAATTACGATAAAAATCTCGTTTTGTGCGATGATGTTAAAATTCCATTTGGATTGTAATTGAGAACCTACACGTAAAGTATACAAGATGTTAATTTAATTTCTCTTCTTACAAGTTAATCGGTGTCATCATGAGTGTTTTGTAATTTCTTAATTGTCGCTTTCTCAGTGCCGCGATGTCGATGGTAAGACCACCCGCGCCGGCCGGGGCGAATGGATTTAACATCACACACCGTATTTGTACGGCCACGTATGGCACACATCGTTCGATCTCAAACATGACCCGGTATGTTCGGGAAATACAATGTAGTGCGAAACCGCCAGCTATCTATTCTGAAATGTCTAGTTATAAGACTCTTCATAGATATCGTAACAGCTCAGGGTCAGTCTCCACTGCTCGTTTTCTCTATCAAAATTTTATCTTGACTATTGTTGACTTGCTGCGAGGTCTGTATATTACCTACCTACTGAAAATATATTCACAAATTCCCAGTAAAATTCTTATCAATTTTTTCTTGTTTTTGTAATTACTTATGTCGTAGCATTGTAATTATTTTATCAGAGAGTACCACTTAACTTATCAAAATTCAATAGGTTGCCTGCCATGAAAACTTCCAAATTAACTCATCATAGATCTATTTATCTTCGTTAAAAAGTGCTTATCATGATATTTCCAATTAAATTAAATCAGGCATATACGGGCTGCATTAAGATGAAAGCCGTTGACAATTTCAACAAAGGGTTTCAGTAGGGGACTTGATCAAATTAATTCCATTGTTTATCACGCGTCGCGGTCGTTGTAATTCTTTGTTTGTGCGTAATGAGGACACCGTGCCACGGGCCCGTGGCTTTGTTAGCCGAGTGTTGAAACTATTTTGACGTCACCAGTACCAACCACTGTACACTTTACATTACACCCAACCTATCGCACCTTACGCAACTTTCAGACCATGTTTACAACCCGCCTAGTTATTATAATGCGCGCTGAAGACAATAGCCTAATCCATGGAAACGTTAAAGCCTTACCTTATAAAGACAGTAGACATGTTGGGACCTTGGCGGTTACTGTTTTAGACAAAAACTAGGCGAAAATATATTATGCTCCGTTTCTAAATTTGTCTTTGCGGCATCATGACCAAATAAGTCAGGTTGATTGAAGTAGCCACCGTCAGTCAGGCTCAGGCAGCTTTAGCTTCAGTATTCAATATAAAAATTAACGTATGAGTACCTACCTTACCTGCTTATTTTACCTAACTATTTACGTAATCTTGTTCCTTCTATATTCTACTGAAATATCAATAATTTTCAACAAAATTACTTAAATTAAAAGTTTGTTTATACTGCTTAGTTTAAGGAAACACATTTAATCTGATATTGTTTCCTAAAATATGTATCATAATTTAGGTGTAGGTTACCACATATGCTAACAATAATGTCAAAGTTTAAAGTGTAAAAATACATAACAAAACGATTAATCAAAGTGTGAAAATATGGAACGTTCACTTACGAACATTATGCGCGAACAGTGACAAGTTAATAGGCGGGATGTCAACAGATGGCGGGAACTGACGCGCTAGGGGACGCGCTGACGTCAGCGTGCGCCTGCGCGCGGTCGCCGAACTGAACCACAGCCAAAGAATACTATATTATGCCACAGCACTGATTAACGAACTTTCAACAAATCTTTAGAGGAAATAGCCAACTACGTTTACTTTGAACTGGATATCATATTCCAGCTAACTAATTAAAACGAATCTTGGTTTACGTGTTTTAAATTTAAACAGATCCTGTGTGTTCGAGCCGAGACAGAACGCAATACTTATGTATCTTAGTATTTTGGTTAATCTAATTTAATTTATGTTAATCTTTAATTTATAAGGCAAAACTTTTAATTTTTTTTTAGTTAAGATTACTTACATTTTCTATTCTTAAGACCTGAAAAAAAAACATAAAATTCTACATGTTCTCCTTGCTTAATAACCTGACACTATATATATATGCTTAATGTTAATGGCAAATAGAGCACTCGTGAAGATACCCGTGCCACAGAATATATAATAGTACTAACGTACCCGTGCTCGAACTAACTGCCCGTAACCGGGAATAAAAACAATTTGACACTTCCGAGAAGGACAGCAGCCTGCCTACGGTCAACTACTTGTCACTATTAACTAGTAAAAAAATAAGAATCTATCTATAACATTCAACTCTACATCTTGGTATTAAATTAGAAAACAAACTAGGTATTGGAGTTAAGTATGGACTTTGGATGCTCATAAAGGATTCGGCTACGAAAAAAATATTCGAAAGTGAGACAATAATTAAATGTTTTCATTGTAGTTTTAGTGCAACAATATTCAGAAATAATTTTGGAGAAAGAATTCATCATCAATAAATCAATCGATGATCAATCCATTACCACCCATTACGTAAACAATAAATATTCACTCATTCCGCGCTTTCTGTTCTATTCCGCTATTCCTATCGGGATAGGTAGGTAAATAAACATTGACCATCACAAACTTTTCTCTCAGTAGAATAATTAATGTTCGCTCATTGAGATTTAATGACAGTACCGTCACGTACTCGCTTGATTTAATTCATACTGACGACTATAATGTGGGACCTCCCACGTGGCGCCACTGCCCTGGGACCTGAAGCCATCTGACAGCACCGCGCAACGCAACTTCCAACATCGGATAATTGCCTGATTACCTCCATTCAACCGTGAACAACTTCAAAATTATCTTTAACCAATTTGAATAAATATTTATAAAAGTTCTCTAAAATGAAACTAACAAAAAATAACCAAAGAACAAAGAGAAACGTGCATCAACTATTTTAACTCCTTGGAATGTACCTTTTGATGTACGCAAGGATAAAATCGAAAGGAGAACAAAAAACCTAAGCCCATCCACGGGTCGGGTGCAGCGTGCCATTCCATAGAGCGCAAGAATAACACTAGCGTTCCAGTTTTGTAACAATAATAAATTAATTTATATCCGCCGCCGCCGTGCCGTATGCCATCGTGTGGGTAAGTAAGTATCAACAAAGGTCCCTCACCGACCGCAATGTTCGTTCAAACGACTCGTAATAGAGAAACGCTTACTGACTCCCGGACAATTTGCTCCCTAGAAAAAATATAGTCAAGGGTTATAATTGCGGTGGCTTTGTGTGGCACATTCTGGGCTATAAATCACGTACGGCTCTCCAAGTTCAGAGCGAGAGTGCACCAGGTGGCCGCAGCTATTTTTACTGAACTGTTTATGCACCAATAAGTTGAGCATAAAATTCATTTTATGACCCCATTCGAGTGATTTGATTCATGGTAAGGAGCCGCTTTGAATCCTTAATGTCAAAAGATATGAGTGTAGATGATGAGGACAAGGTTAATATTATCGCCTCAGAGTTCTTTGTAAGCCGCCTGGCCGACAGCTGCGGGGCACGGTCTACGAAGCGTGATATTTTTTGTAAGGCCTGGTGTTTCGCACTCGACTTGAATTTCAGCTGTGAAATTTCACCCCGGTAGCTAAAAATTCAATGTTAGAGGTGATGACGTGATATACCACACGCTCCTACATAAACATTAATGTAGAGACGTGTGTTGAAGCCACTCATTTGATTTTAATGGGTGCCAATCCTTGATCGACCGAGATAAATCTTTTCATTCACTATTGAAAAGGCCTCTGTTTTGGTAAATTTCACGGTACATTACTTGACACATAATTATGTGACAATCGAGGTGCGCGTACGCACATTGTGAGGCCGCTCCCGCGTTCATTAGCCGCCGCGGGTACCTGTCGATGCCGCTACCCGGGACGGGAACGCGCTTCCGGTCAACAAACTCTTTTGGCAGTTCCGCCATTGCCCAACATCCGCTCGCAATCATGAGTGCACCAATAAAATTAATTAATAATTAACAACGCTAATTTCTCAGAACGTTCCACTAGTAAGAAATTAATAAAGTTCTAACGTTTTAATTATCAATTTTTACAGTATCATTAATCTTGAGATGACATTAAAATTCATAGTTTCTCCGTGTGAGTGAACTTCGTGATCGTTAAGGCGCGCTTCTGAACGGTTAAATATATTTTATGGCTTCTCTAAATCCGCTATAATAAAATGACACAAGTATTATTATGATCCCAAACTATTACTAAGCAAACGACGACGTATTGAGAGTACTCGAAGCATTCTTACAAACTCTTTGTCTGTCATCGAAAGACAAGAATGGGAAGTAATCTCGTTCCCAGGAGTGCGCGTACGCCGCGCGCCGTACGCACCAGACTGGTAAAGGCCTCGGAATGTGCCGTAAATCATGGGGTGAATGAGTCGCTGCGCCCGCGCCGAGGGCCACAAACTTATATCCATATGTCACTGCTCTCAAAATCTATCGAATGTTAACAAAAGAAGTAACTACTCGTTATGTCATATTTTACACCTTTTACACTCGTATTTGTAATAATTGTACGGGCATATATTATTATCCGCTGTATTTCATAAATGAAATAGTAAGAAGTCAGGAATACTGTTGTTCACCGAAAAGATTTGTAATTAATCTCCCCTTCGGAAATTTTAGATCACTGTTTGTATTGGATATCATCATTGTTATGATCAGAATTTGGTATCAAATTTTCAAATATGAAGGTCGCATTGGCCAATGACAGTTTTTGTCTCCTTTCTATCGGTCGTGGTATCGCTTACACTGTTTGTTTGTGTCAAATTAATCGTTGGAGCTCGACGGGCAGCGGTGCGCGTCGGGGCCGGAGACGCCGCCGTCGCCCGGGTGGCTGGCGCCGGCGCAGGCTCAAAACTTTGCCGAAAACCGACGCAACCTGATATTGCACACAAACTTGTCCCACAGTCACAGATAACAATCTTTTGGTTATCTATCTAATACTACCTACTGATTTATTTTAACGTGAAAGTAACTTTGTCTCTTCTATCTTGTCACGGTTGAACCAATCTTGATTAATTTTGATTTACTGTTACTTTTAAGCTGGGGTAGAACATGCTTTTGTTTTGGACAGTAGGTATGAATCTTCGTAAAAGGAGTGAAAGGTTTTAGGATCTGGAAATATGACCACGCGGGAAAAGTGACAGACAGCTACAATAGATCAAACAGTTCCTAGAATAAAACAAACGTATATTGATACACAAGAGAAAAAAATCTTTCCGTGTTCTGTGATTGATACATTCAGAAGTCGATTAACATGCACCAAACAAACCACTTGAAAACTATTCAGAAGAAACTATTTTACTGAACACTTAAAAACTGGGTTACGATAAAAATAAATATTACGAATTCTAACCTCGTTGCTAGCAACAACGCATGAAGAAGGTATGTATGTATGTAAGTAAGTATTAGAATTTCATTCATATTACAAAACTTTCTAATGTTTTGTTTTAGGTGCCAAGTAGCGTTAGAACCTACACAGTAGCCATATACCGGCACCCAGGCGATTGGTTACGGCAATATAGTGAAATTTCGTAGAGTACAACAGAGTACAACACACTTGGCCTATTGTTTATTGCAATTGGGGACAAGAACGCGGAAACAGCATTGGTAATTACACTTGTATGCACGTGAACTGAAGATCTAAATAGGCTCACCCTAATTTTAATTTCAAGAGATAGCGGAAATACTGTTTTCCACAGATTCGTGTTTCTTTACTTGTGGTTGAAGATTCCGGGAGTATCCTACTAGTGCGTTAAGTGCTACCCCGCTGTGGATAAAAAATCTCGTTGTATCACAACTGTGAATAATAAAGTGATAATTATAATAATTATTGTAAGAGATAAAACGGAAATGGTTCAATTGAATGATACAAGACTAAGGAAAATTGAAAAAGGAAATTTATATTGTTTTTTATACATATTTTAATAATCTAAATAACGTATAGGATAGAGCCGTCTAATCAATGTGACACTGGCTACAATGAACAATGAAAGGCAATACAAGGTTAGTTTATTATGTTAGGACGTCAAAGGGACCGACCGCTGAATGATTATATTGTGCGTGCTCGGAGCTGCGCTGCGCCCGCGCAGGCGGCACACGCACCCTGGCTAATTACCAATGCGGGATAGATAAGCCGCGAGTGAACGCATTCACACAACGGCTGCCTTCACTGCAACGCAGATGATGCCTCTCAAAGATTTATGGAGCTTGCCAATAGTGGCAGAAAATGGAAATTATAACACTTTACCTCACTGCATAAGTAGATAAGACGCTATCTCAGTTGAATTAAGTACCTACTTATATATCGTAGAAGGAAAATCTAAATATTACCTAACTTATGTAAAGGTTATTATTCACCCAAAAAGGTAGTCGGAAACAATGGTGGCTCTCGACTTAAAACCACCGACAAATTAGACGCAATTCATAACAGAACTCACTAACTCTCACTGTTAGTATGTAGGTAGGTACTTAAAATAAATATTAGTGCTATGGTATATATCTTAACCAAAATAATAGAGACAAAAATCTACGCTGAAAAAGTTTTGCACTTAGATACTTACTGCAACTGCGCAGGTTTTCTTGTCTATAGTTTTGATCAAGTACACCTATATGCCGAGACCTGTGGATCTCGTTCGTTTAACAGAAAATTATCAATACACAGTCTAAGACAATAACAGCTTAATCTTTAATGCAAATAGTCATGTCAGAATTCAATGGCATTAGAAGCTGCGGTTGCTCATCAATAATTGAATAGATGCAGAATTATTTAGTACATTAACCTTAGAATAATTCTTGTTTACCTACTCCAAGTGAATAGTTCGGTTCGGTTATTGAATTAGGTGACAATGAACTTGTGCGCCGGCCGCAGAGGCGGGCCGGCTGTCGTGGGCGGCGCGAGCGCAACAACCGCCACCTCGCTCTACACAGAAGCTCAATTTCTTTCAAGAGAGCGAAATCACAGACAACTGTGAGTCACAACTTCGTAATTTTAATTTTCAGCACTAAAGTTTGCTTCACAAAAAGTTCAACTGTTTTCAGAATATTTTAGCATTTCTTGTTACTTACTCCGCTCACTTTTATTCATTAAATGAAGTTGATGAACTTTTTAACTGAAGTGATAACTAGGTATTTCGAATTAGCATTCTAATTGCATGAATTTTATCAGCAGTTTGAAAAATTTCATGTTGGTATCTATTCCATGTAAAGTAAACCGGTTAAAAGTTTTCCTTTTAATATGTTTTTCGCCGGTGCAAAATGTCTGGAACTAAAGAGTTCGACGACCGAGAAAGCTACAGATTAATAAGTTATTTAAGTACTTATTTTCCACTGAGATAAAAAATAAAAATACATACCTACTAGTAAGTTACAGACACCTGCTAATGAAATAAAAGCTTTACAAACTATTGTGGCCCCTGTTCCCAAACTACTGTGGTATTGCGGTGCACTGCTTACTACGCACTATAGAACTTACGCAACATTTGGGAAGCTCGACGGGCGACAATGCTACCACATCGGCGCGCATTAGCATTCTACCGTTATCCCAAGGCATGGCAAGGCAGCCGGCCATGTCACACATACCAAATAGATTCACACCAGATACAAACACAACAAATTATGGCGTCGCAATGGTTTACCGCGAACGCGAATCCATTTGTAATCTGTGCTCGTCTTAGCTCTCTATTAAGTATGCATGATTTAAATACATGACGAAAAAAATTAATCGCATGAGCCAGTGGTTGAATTTGAATGTAAAACTTTTTACTGAACCGAAATTAAATAGGCTCACACTCACACATACTTACCTAGTTATAATTGAAACGATTTGTTTTTTAAATTCTCTTTTTAGTGTTTTGCACCTAATTCAATATGGACTTAGCACTTAATATATTTCTTACGAGGAGATGGAGGGCTGGTATCCTGAGATACAGGTACTACCTAGTTCAGGGTGCTTACCATCAACTCTTATTACGGTTTTGTTTAGGAACCTAAACTGATCTGCTTCGCTTATTCGTACCACGACAGCTTAATATCAATGACAGCGATTCAGTGATCGATCAATGACATTTCACAGCCGCTAAGCTGTCAGAAACTCTTATTTGACTTATAACCCGGTCGATTTAACATGTCACCTGCAGGTTATACCCGTCCCTCTCACTCTCCGGGCATGACAGAATCGAGTGAAAGAGACGGGTAGAAGAAAAAGGACACAAATCGTTCGGTCATTAACATTTAGCAATTCATTTGCGATCCAGTTTTTAGAAGGTCAGAGTACGAAAGAAAGCGATTCATTTTAGGAACCTATTCTGAATCGCGCTAGTTTTGAATCGCTGTCATAAAGTTGATGGTAGGCACCCAGGTATCAGTCCACCATAATCTGTCAACTGAATGTTACCTACTTACTGCTAAATTTGCATAGTTACAAACATGTAAGTTGTAAGGATTATGGTGAGGGTTAAATGATTTTTGAAGTGAAAATTTTAGTTTCTGAACCTGGAAAAAGAAAAAAAAAACTTCTTTAGCGGCGTTGTGCACTTTTTGTGATGTGTCAGAACTTGTAAACTCGCGTCAGGATCACGTAACCGTAAGACGATCACGTGACCGTAAGACGTGTGATCAATAAACTGTTACAATAGGTATCATTAGAATACGAAGGCAAATTTCGCCATCTTTCCCAATGTTGTGATGGCTCTGGCACCTCGGTGAGAAAACAGGCAGCCCGCGGCGGCAGAGCAGAAGACCCTCGGTTGAAATCCAGTCCGTTTTTTTTTTCCAAATTTTTTTTTGTGAAAAATTCTAGGGAAGCCTTTATCAATGCATCTAATTCATCTCTAAGTATATTCTCTAAAAATCAACGGCTTAAAAAATTTGAGAATATCAAAAATGCACAACGTTAATATTCAAGTTTTCACTTCTGCCGGCACTCCCGGAGTGCAAGTAGCTGTTTTTTTTATTTTTTACTTTTTCTTAAAAAAGATTCATTAACATAAGCGATCTGAAAATGTTTACGAAGGTAGTATGGAAGGAAAATAACTTTCTTGTTGTACTTATGTAATGTAACAAGCTTGTAGTGAACCAAGATTTTATTACAATACCAGGAATGCGGGCAAAGGATCCAGCCCTGGTGAGTCGTGAAACTCGTGAATAACATTCCCTGCGCCTGCGCCACTTCCGTGAGTGTGGCGATTACCATATATAATTATGTATGTATGTATTTGTACATACTGAAACATACATTATCTTTGCGAGAAGCTGTTTTTAATGTCATTATATTGTATAACTTGGAGGAAATTTTTATTTCTTGACAACGAAAAGTGACAGCAATAGACTTAATGAAGCTTTAACTTTAATGGAGCTTCCTGCAAGTGGGTGATACTTACCTACTTATACACCTCTAAATTTTAATTAGGACAAAGATTTTAGGGGATGATAGTGTGCATCAATAGAAACAAATTTTACTATTGGGCTGGATGGCCCAATACAAAACAGCCATTTCAGTTGAGTCGATGTTGTACTTTTGTATGGAACAGCTGTTTTTTTCGCGATTCCGTGGTTTGCGTTCATAGTTAAAAAAAATCGTATTGACGGACACTATCATCCCTTAAAATCTTTCTACTAATTAAAATTTAGAGGGGTATAAAGTAAAAGTAGGTAAGTACTTATCTAGTTATAGAATCAAGCTCAAACTCAAAATACTGTAATAAAAAAGTGCTTTATGAAACTACGACATGAAAAAATTGAGGAAAACAATTTTCCCAACAAAATGAGCTTGCAACTCAAACCATTTCATTAGTTTCCTTAACTTAATCGTACAATATTCAATTATTTGGACTCCTCTCGATAAATCATCTCGTCATCACTATTAATTTAACGACAGCAAGTCATAAAAGGGAAAGAAAAAGAAATGCTCAGCTCGCGGTAGATCATCCACTACTGTGAAAACTTAGCTCTTGCGTCGTTGCAATAAGGTTGGATTAAACAATGGTAATCAGTAAAAAGCACCGAAGAGAATCGAGTAAGTCTGCCGGGTGGCCGGCATCGGCGTCGTTGCACCAATCACTGCTTATTGTGCTCATTACACTGCATGCGACTAAGCAACGTGAGAAAATAGTTTTCCTCTAATATCTGATAAGTAGGGAAGGAGAACACATTGTGGCCGTTTTAAGGATTTTTTCATGTTGAAGTTCTAGGTGCTAAATGGTCTTAGGTATTTAAGACAAAAATTATATCTTAAATTATAGAGAAAATTATATAGCCAAATGCCCCGGTTTTGGCCACTTATTGATAACCGAACTTTTGTAATTATAGGGAGAAATCAAAACTAAACCGAGGCTAAATCAATATATTCTTATGTGCTGGAAACCAATCAATTGCAATACAATATTTAATTGTAATAAACATTAGGTTTCCATAGAAAAAAAATAAACTTAAGTAAAACAGAAAATGGCGTTTATTGAAAAAAAAACGTATGACATAAGGAGTTAACTGATGATTGTTATTTTTATCATAATTATCTTCTTTTGAATGCAATTGGCAAAAATAACGAAAAGTTATTAAGATAACTTTTATGTCAAAAAGTGGCCAAAACCGGAGCTTCTGTCCTACCTACTTCTAAATCTTAAGTAAAATAATGTCTTTATAAGTAGGTATGCAAGTTAAATAACAATACGCCGCTAAGTGTAAGTCACCTTTCCAATATACTTATCTAGACTTTATGACTGTAAATGTCATTATGTTATTTGTGCAATAAAGAAATATAATAATATAAGTATCATTAAGTAAAGCAATTTGATAGAAACACGAGATGAACAACCACTAAGATTTTATATGAGGTCCGTGAGCAGTCTTTTTACACATAAATATTAAAAGTTAGAAATAAAAGATTGTAAGTATTAAGTAGGTAACCTAACCTAATCCTAAAATAAGAAAAAATAACCATTTTACAACTGTCGTCGTATTAAAAAGGTATCAATTTGCCATTTTACCAACTTCATAAAGAAGTTTTCATTTATCAAATATCATCATTATACAAAATAATTAAGTAATCAGGATCATTAACTTTAATAAAATTACGATAATTACGAAATGAAAAATTAAGCTCGTTGATGTCTTTTCCGAATAATTTTCGCAAGAACTACGAAGGTAAGATTTTAATAGTGTAAAGAAATTCTTTACTTATTCTATATTATGTATTAGCTCGCAGAAAACAATTTGAAACCCAAATAAAGCCGCCCTACTACATTTACAATCGCGTTGCTTATCCGGAAAATTTGTTACTAACTATGATGAACTTCATAGGAACTTCTAATTTTATAAAACACTGTGAATTAGTACGTTAGTCCAAAATTATCGAATTAATTACCTGCAAAATTAATTGCAGAGGTCTGCTCACGCGGCACGAAGGTGCAGGGGGTTCATATCCCCAGAAGCAATTCCAGGGCATCCTTGATACATAATTATTTTTCGTTGTTTAGAAACCGTGCTAGGGGGAGCACTTTTTATTATTTAAATGAGGCATTATTGTTTTTTTTTTCACTGATGATAGTTTCGAATTTGTTATCGGAGGCGCGCAGTTTCGTGCAGCCGGCCGGGGTGATGCGGGCAGCGCAAGGCGCGAGCAAGATTCGACTGAGCCCACAACACCAAACCAGCTGATTGAGCCACGCCGCGCCGCGCCGTGCGCTGTCGCGGATCACGCGGGATAAGGCGGGCTTAGTGCCGCTAATTTATATGGGAAACAGGGATACAAGGATCCTCTGTCAGTGTTATAACAATGACGGGAATAGACAAATCCTCAAAGATATACCTACACATAATTACCGTTGAACTGAAAACCATGGTTTTAGACATCAGAAATATATGAAATTTGATGATCTCCGTGGTCGAGTGGTGTAAACACCAGTTTTCAAGGATTCGATTCCCGGTCGGGAAATGACGAAACCTAACTTTTCGAAATCTTTTCGTGCCTGGGTGTACAAGGATTCGATTCCCGGTCGGGAAATGACGAAACCTAACTTTTCGAAATCTTTTCGTGCCTGGGTGTAACTGTACAGTCACGAGCAATAAAATATAAACAACATATCATATTTAAGAATGAAAGACTTTTGTGGCACACAGATATTGTTTTGGAACGCTTCAATGTGACAATAGTAGATTGTATTACGAGGGAGCAAAATAGTATATTTACGGCGAGCGCGCTATTTTGAATCCAGAGCGCAGTGAAGGATTCTAAAGTAGAATCCTGAACGCAGCGAGGGATTCAATATTCGTCGCCCGAGGTGAAAATAATTTTGCTGCCGAGTAATACACTCTACTTTTCATTTCGAATATAAGGAAAGTAAATACACTCTGCTTTTCATCCCCCTATATAAGAAAAGCAATAAAAACAACTAAAACTACCTACCTAGAAAAATAAAAGAATGGTAGCGGGGGGCTTCGCCTTCTTTTTTTTCTATTATATTTAAAAAAATTGAAGTTTAGATTAAACACAAAGAATTTTTTGAACAAAAAAAAAAAAAATTCCTCCTAAGGATCTCCGGAGTACCGTAGGTGGTTGAAAATTTTGTTAAATTTTAGCTACGACGCACCGTTTTTGAGATATAAAATTTTTTATAAAATTCATTTTTGAAAAAGTCCCGGCCCCATACAAAATTCGTAGAAACCTTTTTCATTGCCGATGAGGTAACTCTATGGTTGACTGTAACCAAATTCAGTTCTATTTTAAAAAATACTTTTCCACCCTAGGGTCCAACGCAGAGTTTTGTACCCGCTGCTCAGTTTAAATATACATCACTTTCCGAATATGAGAGATGAAAAATTCTATGTTGTTTTATTATGCTCGTGATCGTGACCGTACAATTTGATAATAATACCCGTCGTATTTTCCTATTTCTATAACACAGTGTAGGTATGTGACGGAGACAAATATTTAATTAGGTAAGTACCATTTTATTTATTTAAATACTTAATATACGGAAATTGCTTTTCTGCTTGATTTAATTTAAGTCAATAATGGTGTTTAATTTAATATTTTTTATTGTTTTTCTACTGTCTGTGTCATTTATACTACATATTTTTATTTATTATTTTAAAACGTTTAATAAGCCCCCCCTCACCCCCCTCAACAAAATCCTGGATCCGCGCCTGAACACTACCACCACATACCTATAACACAACCATCTCTTTAGGTAAACTCATATTATCCTTTGTATTCCTTTACTGAGTCCTAGTAAAAAATAATAATTTTTGATACCCATAATATCAAGGGTGAACCTACCGACCCCATCGGAGCTATGAAATTGGTATACTTAAGCAGGTAAAAAATTCTATAATCTTCATTTAGAGTCAAATTATCTGCAAGCGATTAACCTACTTTTCAAGAAATCTCTTTCCGTAGCTTTTGAATCATACCGTAAAGTAACGCAACTTTATGGACTTTTTTTATGATTTTTACTAAAGTGACAAGATATCTTTATAGCTTCTAACTTAAGTGTTTAAAGTTGATAGAATAATAATCCTACTCTAAGCTCGTCACATGTTAACCGCTTGTTATACTTTCATATCAGAATATTTTATATGGACATGACATTAACATGCATACAACACTTAAAATCCATTAATACAAATCTCTGGGATTATGTCTGGCTACCAGCATTATCTCAACACTGCACGGTATTACTTTAAATCGGTTGAGCCCTTCCCGTCGTATACATCTCATATGATTTTTGTAATGGGTTCATTGACTATCGCTATCTGTGATGTGAGTGAATTGTCAATAAAACTAGTCCGGAGAAGTAATGCACCAGCAGACGAGAAAACTTTTAACGCATGCTATGGTTGAACAAAAAAGCTCACCGACTAGGGTAAGTAACAAACTACCTATGTGTGAGTAAACGCAATAAAAACAAACTTTACGTAGTAAACCTCACATTAGGAAGAAAAACCATTTCTCAATATATCACACGTTAACACAATTTTGTTTATTGTTACAACAGTTTAACAACCTCGCTGTTTCCGTATAAGTTCGATATAATTCGATTTAAACGGGAAACGAACCTGGAACACCACGCGTCGAGTTGGGCTGGCCACTGCCGGCTGCTGGCGGTCCCGAGACCACGGACAGTTCCACGGCATGCTGGTAGTATTATATTTACGGACGGTATCTGCACTGTTGACCTCTCACATAACTTCAATACTTTTGATCACTTATTATAATCACTTCAAACAATATTTTCTCCGTAAAATATTCATGGAAACTGAGCGACGGTGTACCTACTGCTTGTGTTCATTTGGACATCCGTACGTCGATTTAAAGTGGTGTAAATGACGCGTATTTGCAGTACGTGTGCAACAGGACGTTGAAGGAACGCACAACGCACGCATGCGTGTACCCGGCGCGCCGTTCGGCTCCCGACTAGGCCGGCATCGCCAGGGGCAGGGCTCGCAGGCCTGCCTGCCCGAGTCCCGAGTTCCCGACTGCTCCCGAGTTGGGTCGCACCCCCCGCCAGGCAGCACGATCAAAAGACCGTCAAGCTGATAAATACCGTAACGAATTCCAAAGTGGTATAAATCGAAATACGTCCGTCAAACGTAGATTATCGTATCATCTCAAACGCAGGCACAAAAACAAAAAGCCAATACAAAACAAAATGTTTAATGGAAACAATCAAAATAAGCCGCATTTTTCCAGCGCAAGTGTCCCAAATAGTTATTTTAAAACACTCAATTTTAGATTTGCACTTGCCAATTTGACAATGTTTTAGTGGAAAATTTATTTATTTGGATTGGTTATTAAAAAAAATCAGATTTAAAATAAACCGGACAAGTGAGGACTCGCTCACTGAGCGAGGGTTCCGTACAAATTTGTGTTCAGGAATGGAGTCTCAGAGCTTTTTTCTGCAATTCAGATTCCAAAACCTATAATCTTAAGTACTAATAATAAAGACGCGAAAGTTGGTTATTTCAGATTTTTTAAATTGGACATTATTTTTATTTAAAAATTTTTGATTTTGCATTGATTTTGCATTCAAAGATTTTTGAATAATAGCATGTCCGAACCGAGGATCGAACCCGCAGCAAATTATCCAAACTTCGACGTGGTGTTTGTTACCAGATTATACCTAACTTTATCAAACACTTATGATAGGGAAATTAGGTGTAATTGCTCCCATCTTCGATCATTAGTAAAACCTACATTCAAATGTTAGAGTCAGTTCTGTTGTTTTGAGCACGAGAATCACAAAAACGGCTCTTCATAACGCTGCACAAACTTGTTATTCAACATTAATTAAATGTTAAATTTCGTAGCCTTCCTTTTATTTAAGATGCTGTGTTAAGAAGAAATGCTTAAGGTATAATCAAGCTTTTCGATCGGTACAATAAAATTAAAGAAATATTATTTTTTATATTCAGCGGGTTCGATTCCCAGTTCAGACAGGCGATTATTTAAAATTATGTGATATGTAGTTCGATTTCTGTTTAAAATAAAAATGAAGTCTCCCTTCAGCAAAATGTTATATCTTCAGTACCTATTTAAGGTACTTTCCCTCCATGTGACCTATTTTTGGGACGCCCTGTATATAGATACTAGCTGATCCGGCGACCTTTCTTCCATCGACAGGACGCCACCTACCCGGTCCAATTGTAAATCTTACCATTCTCTAATCCACCTGAAGACACACAATAAATTTCATTAAAATCGGACTAGCCGTTTAGGAGGAGTTCAGTTACATACACACGCACAGAAGAAATATATATTTTTCACTTCTCATGCTCGTAAAGTTCGTGTTTATGTTGGGTATAGGCTGCATAAAATCGCTTTTTATGCTCTAGTCATGGCCCGCTATTATTTCTCGGCTGCTTGCGCTCCTACAGGCCATGCTGCTCGGATTGGCAACGTCATAAATGTCAATGTCGCACCACTGCTCCTTATTTCTTGTATGCATGAGATGAGATGAATTCCTGATTATAGCGCCTTAAAATCAAATAATACGCGTATGATAGATTTAGGGCGGATAATATAGAAATAGAACTATTCTGATAAAATCATTAAACTGTTCAATTAACTATAAACAAAACTATTAAGCTTCTATTTCAATAAGGTCAGGATTAATAAAAATCTCAAATATAAATATAACTATTCTGATAAAAGCATTAAACTATTCAAATAACTATAAACAAAACTATAAAGCTTCTATTTCAATAAGGTCAGGATTAATAAAAATCTCAAATCTCTAATGAACTATTTTATTCTTTTGAATCGTCCTTTTATTTTTTTACCTACCACCCGTTAAGGACATCTTTTAGCTGACAAGAAAAACGGGCGAAAAAAACTCACCAGCTTTAACAGAAACAACGACATTTACAAATTATCATGTCGTTGTTGAACATACAACACATTTAACAACATTTACAACAACATTACTTTTCATGATAAAAGATTAAACAACATTTACGAATATCATCAAGCATTTTCTATAATCTGTTACTTTATATTATTTCAGTACTCACATAATTTATTCGAAACCGATAAGGACAACTTTAATTTAATATTATCAACAAATAAGCATTTACATTTAACAAGTTACCGAATATCCTTCGAACAAGGGCAAATCTTCAGCAATATTTACTAGACAATACATCAGCATTAAACAGCAAGAAATAACAAGGAATGAGAAATATGAAACAACGGAATAGTTACTTAACTTGTACACCGCTCACGGCTCGAACCAGACTAACCCGCTACAATGGCGGCCTTGCCTTATAAATGTTAGCGTCTACCGCCAATTTAACTGATAAATTTCAATCCGTGAAAATTACAGAAAATACTACAATGTCTACAATATAAACATAACAATTTTGAAAAAGTATTCCAAAATCAAATAATGATTTTACATAACATTATTTATAAATACAATAATTATCTTTTTGTTTTCTTTTCAACCGGAAGTAACGTGTACCAACGTAAAAGTACACGTTACCTACTTAGATACTTATACATTACATTTCAGTAATAAATTAATTGATATGAATATTAATAGTACATTACAGCCGAGGACAGGTAAGTAAGAAATTACATTGTCGAGGATGGTTTGAAGCACGAGCCGCAGGCGAGGGCTTTAATTATTCGAGGCAAGGTAATTTGCTTACCGTACAAGGCTTGTATAGTGCTTTTCTCAAGAAATGTGAGGAAATACAAAAAAACTGTTTAACTACATAATATTTATTAAAATTTATATCACACATGTTCGGGCAATTATTAAATGTAAATGTTATTGTTTTCCCGGGCACACTTATGTATAAATCGCCCATAATAATATTATTTTAATGATGTAGGTATCATTAAAATACGCCAACTGTACGAGCCAGTTTGACTACGCACACTTTGCAGATGATATTTGTTTAGTTGGAGTACACAGTTAGAGAGAAAACCCGAAGTTAATAGTAGTATATTTATTTAGTTTAAACAATATTGCGTAATTCAGTTATAGGTAAACTCTTTTCTCGACCGTTCGGTGTAAGCGTTTTTGCGTACTACTAATTTAAATAAATGTTAATAATTAAGTAGATTATGCGATGACGCGCGACCCAAAGTGTATCGCGGTATCAGCAAAAATGTACGGTGATGAGACCGTACATGTTGGCAACCAGAAAAGATGAAACTGTCGAGATAAAGAGAAACCCTTACAAACATAAGTTAAGTATAAAAAATCAATCATCAAATTTAAAAGCGATGTCCCTTTTTCCGACCACAGCGTATGTAGATTTGCGACTGGTTCGTTCATCACGTAGCTCCACATTAGATGCCTTAGTCCTGGCTTTCTCCTCACGACCTTGTCTCTTATTGGGTGGTGGAGCTTGCAGTTCTATGTCTTCATATACTGGTTGCTGAGGTTGCTCGACTGTGGTAGGTTTCTTTTTCAACCACGAGATAGGTCCACATCGTTTCAGCACCCAAATGCAGAGGATGATGATGCCCACACCCAGCAGAGTATAACAGATGGCATATTGGTGGATGTCATGGTTACTGATAGTCGTCGGCAGATGATCCTCTTGAGCGCGAAGAAACTTAAGTTCGTCGTGTACTTTTTTTAGTTTCTGCTCTTCTTCAGACAGTTGTAGGTGTGACATATTAAAGTTGTAGTGTTTCACGTTCACGATATTATTTATGTGCGAGTACAGGGATGGTAAGCTGTAGTTAAGCTTTACATTACTGTAGTAATGGTTTTGTGCGTGGATGACCAAATTTTCTGTTTGTAGAACGCATCCTTGCGCCAAAGTTACAATCCCGGAACTATTCATAGTATGTGATGACATAATATCATTCTCACATATAGCTCGTAATGTACAAGTCTCGCAGCAAATCGTCAACCAGCTGTTCGGTGCATGTAACTTAATCCATGTGTCCTTGCAGACGATTGTTTTGATTCCGCAGGGCGAGGCCGAACGATGACCCAGCAATTTTGCTTCGCAAGGTGCGTTAACGTTATGTAGATCCGAGACGGGCAGGTTCTTATTACAAATAAAATTATCAATCTTTATTTGTGTGCATGAGTTCATGTCGCCTTCGCTAAGGGAAACGTACGTGCTCTTCTCTAAGTCAACCGCAATGTATTCGTAACTCAATTTCATTGCGATTTTTCCTGCTTTAGTGGTGACTGGTAATGGAATCGCACGAAATAATTTGAAGTCTTCGTTCGTTGTTAGTGGCAAATGAAGCTCAAATAGAAAATAAGTTTTTGTAACACGTGCTTTTACGTACATAAGTTTGTATAAATCTTTTATATCTTCTCTTATGTTTTCAACGGGCATCGAGAGTGATCTTGGTAATTTTCCGGAAATCTCTGTTATCTGCCTCATCAGGTTTGCAGGAGTTATTAAATGCACGTCTATTTGTCCTTTGTAAACATCAGTCAAAGTGTTGAAAAATAAATCTTGCATTTTCTTCAAGTTGTTAATCAGTAGATAACAAGCGAGCGATTCCGAGCTAAAGTAGCTCGTGGCCATAGCAATTTCTATTTCTGATTCTATGCGTGCCAGGTTCGATTCCGTCTGGTTAACGAAATTATCTAATAAATTAAGTTGGCGGTTTATGTTATTCTCGCTCGTCTTTAAAATGTCGTTTTGCAGTTCCACAATCGATGTCTGATTTCTCAACAAACTAAGTAAATGTTTTTCATTGTTTTGTATGGACTCTATGTCATTGTGATATTTATCAGCAAAACTTTGATCCAATAATCCAAATAAACTGTTTGCTATTGAGCCCCCTCCGTTGAAAAGTCCACGTTTTTTCCGGTAAGTCAGGTGTTTTTGTGGAGTCAGCAGGATACTGTTGTAGTGGTTGATCATATTCAATTCGTGATATAGTTGTTCCAGGGTTGGCTTGCAGTATCGAGGATCAGTTTTTTCACATAAGTTGCTGATGCCATCCAAGTAGTTTTGCACTCGTTGTAATCCATCAAAATAGTTAGTTAAGTTGTAATACATGAGTAGTATCCATTCGTCATGTATTGTTTGTATCTTCCCAATAGTGTCGTAGTAAATTGGGCGCGCGGGTTCTATGTAGGTAATCTGAGCCGGTGTCGCGTGCGCGTTAGTAACGTATGTTTGGGCGCGAGCGCTAGTTACCATGAGACCCATTGTAAACAAAGTTGTAAACAATACGGACAGTCGTGTTTTTCCCGTTTTCTTCTTAGTTTTTGATTGGGTCTTTTTTCCTCTTTCTTCCGTTTCGTTAGTTTTCTGGTCATTTGTGTTGTTAACATGTAATGGCAGCGGGGCTAGTTTTACGATAGGCCTTTTGAACGTTCCAGTCTGTGTCTTGAGTGTGGTTACCCGAACGTAGCCATCAGAGCCAGGATGTAGTTGTGTAACGCGCCCCAAGGCCCATTTTCCGGGTGGTAGATTGTTTTCTTTGACCAGCACGATATCACCCTCTTTAATATTTGCCTTCGGTGTATTCCATTTAGCACGAGTTTGTAGTTGAGTTAAGTAGTCGCTGCTCCAGTTTTTCCAGAATTGTTGGTACATGTGCTCCGTAAGTTGCCAGCGGCGCCTAATATCGATGTTGTTTATGTCTGTGTAATCAGACCTTGGCAACGAAGTTGTCGGGCCCCCGGTGAGAAAGTGACCGGGAGTTAAGTAGTTATAAAACTCCTCAGGATCTTCACTCAGCGGGCACAGAGGTCTCGAGTTCATGCAGGCTTCGATCTTGGTTAGCAGCGTTGTGAATTCCTCGAACGTGAGCTTCTGGTCACCGAGTACTCGACGCAAATGTATCTTTAGGGACTTCACACTAGCCTCCCACAACCCCCCCCCGCTGGGCCAGGCGGGAGCGTTAAAATGCCACTCCACTTCTAGTTTTGCAATCTCATCAAAGAACTCTGGAGACAGTAGTTGTTGGTAATCCTCAAATTCAGTGCGTAACAGATTAGAGGCACCGACAAAGTTTGTTCCGCAGTCAGAATAAACATGTTTCGGGGTGCCGCGTCTAGCACACATCCGTTGGAATGCACTTATAAAAGTTTCTGCACTCAGGTCCGATACTAGTTCAATATGCACAGCTTTAGTGGCCATGCATACAAAGATGGCTATGTATCCTTTTGACGTTCGGACCCCCCTTCCTTTATTCAGTTTGACCTCCACGTGGCCGGTGAAGTCGACCCCAGTATTGGTGAAAGGTCTTGTCGGATTCACTCGAGACGGTGGCAGCTCTCCCATCAGTTGATTAGTTTGACTTGCTTTGTAGCGATGACACTGGACGCAGTTACGTAGTTGCGATTTGACGGCTCGGTTCCCTCCAACTATCCAATATCTTTGCCTTATATGTGCCAAAACAAGTCGAGCACCACCATGCAGCATCTTAATGTGGGCTTGTTCGATCAGCAGTTGAGTAAAACGTCCTTTATGCGGAAGAACAACCGGGTGTTTGGTTTCAAATGGTAAGCTTGAGTTGCTGAGTCTTCCACCGACGCGAATAATGTTGTTTTCGTCCAAGTAAGGATTGAGTTTAAAGATTGAACTCTTATTTGTAACAGGCTCCATCTTGAGAAGGCGTTTGTAATCGTCACTCAGTTGAGATTTCTGTACAAATGAAATAATTTTGTCATTTGCGTTTGCAATATCTATCGAAGTTAGGTACGGCGTGTATTGTTTCGTAATACAGCGAATTTTCCCGACGAAGCGCAAAATCCAAGCTACAATTCTCTGTATCTGTGTCAACGAACTGCGATTATTTAACAATTCATAAATAAAATTATTTTTCCATTTGTCGGCTAGGGCTGTCGACTCAGATTTAGCGACGTCTGTTTGAGTTGTAAATAAACAAGTTATGGTTTCTTGTTGCTCCTGACGTTGTTTGAGGAATTCTGGACCATTCCACCAAAGATCAAAGTCAGCTAGTTTTTTTGGATGCATTCCTCTGGATGCGCAGTCTGCAGGGTTTTGCTGAGATGGAACGTAGTGCCATAGTTCAGCCGGGATCACTAGTTTTATTTTTGTGACCCGATTGGCTACATATCTTTCCCATTTAGTTGTTTCACCTTGTAACCACGCCAATACAACTTGAGAGTCGCTCCATGCTTGAATGGTAATATTATATCCTGGTAGCGAATCCTTAACTTTTTCTATTAGTTTAGCCAAAAGTAAAGCTCCACTTAGTTCGCTTCTCGGTAATGTAAGTTTTTGTGATAAGGGAGCAACCCTAGTCTTCGCAGTTAGTAGTGTAATAGTAGGTGTTCCCCGTTCGTTGATAACGCGGCTATAAACGACACAGGAGTATGCCTTTTCGCTTGCGTCACAAAAGCCGAGTAATTGTATGTCTTGGCGTGTGCCACCGATCCACCTGTTTAGCTTCATGTTTCTTATTACTGGTAACTCAAGTTTTAAGTTAATCCATTCATTTTGTATATCTGTTGGAAGTATTCCATCCCATTCAATATTATGATTCATCCACACTTTTTGGAAAAGTAGTTTTGCTGACACAGTTATGGGTGACAACCATCCCAAGGGATCATAAAGCTTCGAAATTTCGGACAGTAGTTGTCGTTTAGTTAGCGTCCGCTCGTTAGAGGGTTGTAAGTCCCAGTTAAATAAAAATGTGTCGGTTTTCGGATTCCAACCGAGACCGAGCGTTTTTGTCGATTCTTCACTTTTGAAATCAAATACATTCTGTGTTGAAATTTGATTCTCTTCCAGATTTTTCAGTACAGCAGGATCATTCGATAACCATTTTCGTAAGTTCATTCCACCTCCTTTCATCAGGGTAAGTAAATCTTTTTGTAGTTTCAAAACGCCCTCGAGCGTACTGTGGCCATACAGTACGTCATCGACGAAAAAGTTGTTACGTAGCACATCAGCTGCGTCGGGATAAAGATGACCATCATCGTTAGCTAACTGCTGCAGTGTTCGCAGAGCCAACCAGGGTGCACTTTTCATTCCGTAAGTAATAGTCTGAAGTTGGTATTCTTGCAGGGGTTGTTCAGATGAGTCACGCCAGATGATCTTTTGTAAGGGTTGTTGTTCCTCAGCCAGCCAGATGCATCGGTACATTTTCTCCACGTCAGCAGTGAAAACGTATTTAAAGGTTCGCCACATGATAATCAGAGTGACTATTTCCTTTTGTAGGTTTGGACCCTTTTCTTGTAAACTGTTTAAGCTGTAACCAGTTGAAGTTTTTTGAGATGCGTTAAATACGGTTCTAAGCTTCGTAGTCGACGAGCCTTCCTTTATTACAGCATGATGAGGAAGAAAACATTGCGGTCTTGTAGGCTGTAACCCAGTGGCTGGTTTCATGTGATTAAGTTCGATATATTCCTTTATGAAGTCTTTGTACATTTTTTTCAGTTTTTCGTTACGCTCGAGCCTTTTTTCAAGTTGTAAGTATTGTGACACAGCTACAGATCTAGAGTTCCCGAGCTTTTTCTCAAAGTCAGTTACGAACGGCATCTTCACTACGTATTTCCCATCCGAAGCTCGTTGAACAGTTTGCGAATAGTATGCTTCACATTGATCGTCTGCAGAAGCGTCATCCTTGCCGGGGTTAATATCTTCATGTTCCCAAAACTTCGTAAGTTCTTTCAAATCGATTAAAGTCACGTGACAGTTGTAAGTTTTTAACTTTCCGCATAAAATCCACCCCAGCTTGGTTTGTTGTGCAATGGGTGATTGAAGTTGACTGCCTTTCAGGACTCCATCCAGGATAACTTCTGAGTAGATATCTGCCCCCAGTAAAAGCTCTATTGGGTTTGCAACGTTGTATTGTGGGTCTGCAAGTTTTAAGTTTTCAAGATGTGACCAGTCGCCTCTTCTGAATGTTGAGTTAGGTAAGTTATTAGTTAGTTTGTTCATAATTAAAGCTTGAACATTCAGTGAGTAATCTGAATGTATAGACTTGCAAGTAAGCTGTAGTTGACCTTTACAGCTTCCAGTTACAGAACCCACTCCGGTCACCGTAGCATTCAGATGCTGCCTAGGTAGCCTTAGTAGTTGTGCGGCGTTCTGAGTGATCAAGTTAACTTGCGAACCTTGATCCAACAAAGCTCGAAGTGTGACGTATGTCCCATCTGCGGATAATACATTAAGTTGTACAGTCGGCAACAAAACTTCTAAGTCATCCCCTTGTAGGTGATTAGAACTCTGTTGTTGTTGTAGGGTTTGCGAAGTAGACGAAGTCGGGCGCTGGCTTGAGTACTTTTTATAGTTAGTTTTATTTTCAGACGGTTTGTTTACATTCGAATTGTGTAATAATGTATGATGCTTGGAATTGCACTCTTTGCATTTCTTAGTCGATAGACATTCTTTGTTTCCATGACTAAATAAACAGTTTTTGCACACATGCAGTTTTGCAACTATATTCGCTCGCTGCGCTGTGTCCATTTCGATAAAACGTGTACATTGCATTAACACGTGATTTTCTTCGCATAAAGGGCATTGGCCGTATGTGGCATGATATACTTTTGAATGATCATATCTTTTAGGATGCTGATAAGTATTGGTTTTTCTTTGAAAGTTCTTGTTGAAAGTTCTCGGACTGGCAAAGTTCGTTGTAGGCTTGATGGGTTCTTTTTTCGCAGTTTTCAGGCTTTCATACGCCATAAACTTGCTCTCCAGGAAGTAAAGAAAATCATGTAAGTTTGGCAGATCCCGATGGTTTGGAAGCTCCTTCACGTATTCGTTGAGGGTGTTTGAGTCAAGTTTCAAAGTCATAAGATGAACGATCAGTGGATCCCAGCTCGCTGTGTCAACTTGTATATTTGAAAGTCCGTTCAAACATTCATTTATGACGTCGTGCATTCGTTTCAGGTTGTGGGCATCGGGTTGTTGAATGGTAGGTAAGTTAAGCAGGGTGTTGACGTATGACGTAAATTGCAGCCTCGTGTTATCATAACGCTGTAGAAGTATTTCCCAGCATGATGAATAGTTTTCTGCACTTATGTTCAGATGCTGGACCAATCTCTCGGCTTCACCACGTAACCTGGTTTTGAGATGTTGCATCTTCTGAGCTTTATTAATCATCAGGTTGTTGTGGATGGTTTCTAAGAAAAGATCTTTAAACGAATTCCATTGTGTATAGCTTCCAGAAAATTCCGGTACCTCGATACGGGGCGTTGACCTTTCGTAGTGTCCAGTTGACCAAATTCTACTATTAAGCATCTTCTTCATTTCATCATACTTGTCTTCGATCTCAACAAAAGTAGCGTAATACCTTTCACTACTTTCACCCTTCAAAGATGACTCAATATCCCAATGGTATTTCTCAATAAGCTCCCATTTGGATTTTAGTATAGATAAGTGATCTTCTAACTCCCATTTTTCAATAGTTTTCTTTAAGTCGATCTTTGACAAAGCTCTGTCGATAGCTTTAAAGTTATTTTCTTGTTTGACAAGCAAAGTTCTTGTTGTTTCTGAGGAATCTTCGTTTACTAATCCCGATATATCAAACTTAACCTCCCTGGTAGATTGTTGCAGTAAAACTCCCATGTCACTCATAGTTGTTTCGTATAAGCTCTTGGTTTTTTCAAATATGTTGTCCGTGAAGTATGTTATATTCTTGTCAGCAATTTCTCGCAGAAGAATTTTGTGTCGTTCATCAAAATCTAACCATTGAGCTTCAAGAGATGCCATGCGTTTGGTAAGGTAGTCTTCCGTCTTCCGAGCTTTCGAATCCTTCTTGTAGTTCGTACACAAAGTTTTGATGTTTTCGAAACATGATTCTTGCAGTTGTAGTTTATCCATCTTGTTGTTGGTAGTAGCAGGTACCCCTCACACGTAGTTTACGTTGTAAGAGACGAAGCTTGTAGCGTGTTAGTTTAACACAAAGTTCAAAGTTGATCTTCGTAAGCAGAGGCTGTAGATCTCAGTATCGTTGGTCGTCAGTATTTCGTGCACTGATACCTCGGTGACAGTAGTGCAGACTCGTTTCGATTACGCTGGTGAGACCCGCTTGTGGGAGGCCAGCAAAGCAATCGATTCGCCTTACTTCAAGGATTTCACAGGAACACAAAACACTTCTAACTCTCGAAGGACCATAAAAATGTACGAGCCAGTTTGACTACGCACACTTTGCAGATGATATTAGTTGTAGTTGGAGTACACAGTTGGAGAGAAAACCCGAAGTTAATAGTAGTATATTTATTTAGTTTAAACAATATTGCGTAATTCAGTTATAGGTAAACTCTTTTCTCGACCGTTCGGTGTAAGCGTTTTTGCGTACTACTAATTTAAATAAATGTTAATAATTAAGTAGATTATGCGATGACGCGCGACCCAAAGTGTATCGCGGTATCAGCAAAAATGTACGGTGATGAGACCGTACACCAACAACACAGATTCCGAAAACGTATGCGCCTTTTTTCACTTTTCCAAATCAGATCGTAGGTTTTCGTACCTATTTTCTTTTGATTTTGCTGGCAGTAAGTTTTCTGTTATTCATTTTGCTTCTGCTCTCAAATTTGGTGGAGTAGGTACATACATACAATGTCTGTATATGTTTCATTGGCAGAACTCATTTTGATAATTTATTACACATTATAAATAAACTGTATTGATATCAAATCACCCGCTGAAAATCAATCCCGCCTTTTTTTTAATATTGGTTTGTGAGGCCAAGTGGAACGGTCATACAGCCTATTGATACTTACTACTCGCTACTAAAATGCGCAACTTCAATACCCGCTTCTGGGTGGTAGATGGCGCTGTACATATTTCCCATACAAAATTACTCGTAAAGGATATTTTGTCTATGATAAATCTCATTTTGTTTTTTCGATTGATGTTCGTGCTAAGGGTACATAGCGCTTGTGGTACAATACGAAGTAATATACTCTGTGCGCACCGTATTTAAGAAAAAGTTAACCTAATTATGATATAATAATTACTTATATAATAATAATAATAATGTGGCTGTATGGTGCAAATGTCCCTTTGCTTTTTCTGTTTTTATACACAGGAATAACGAAAGAAAAAATAAAGAAAAAAATTATGAACGTCATTTCGTGTGTACCTTACTCCTTCTGGCTTATGAGCTGTAAAATCCTTCAGTGACGGATAAACCATTTCTTATTCAGAACAAACGTAACGCAAGAGTTTATGAATTATTGACGTTTGAACAAGGGCCACACGACCTGACGCTTCAGATTATGGATGCTGAAAATAACAAAAACTAGCTAACGAAAGTCCAGTTTCACTCCCTGGCTGCTCAGTGACGCAAAAATAAATAAGATTTAACACACAAACATCATCCAAAACAGAATAGATCTCTTATAATCGTTGTTCAAACCAGGGCCACACGAAACTGTGTGTACCAGATTTAATTTGTCAAAATATCGACAACCATACCATTTGGAGCCAAATAAAGTAGTCTAGCAGCGTCACGTTTGATATGTGACAGCATACAACACTTCAAATCCGTTCGCATTACAACACATCAATAGAAAAAGCAAAAACAATATTTCGACCCGTCAGACTGTGTGGCCCTTATTTAAAACCGTCACATTACGTAAATTTGGCGTTACGAATGTTGTAAAGCACTAAATGGTCAAAAGAATTTCCGTCACTGAGGATCTAGCTTTACCTGGAACCAATCACTGCAGTAGTTACGATGCAATCCTTGATAAAATTTGGATGAGATTTTTAAAACAGGGTGACAACAATGTACGTACATTAATGGACAAAAAGCCTATAATTGTCCTGTTAGTTAGTTAGTTTCACAGCTTTGCATTCTAGCGACTAAAGTTACCTAGATATAAATAAATAAATATTGGACACCATCACATACATTGTTCCAATACCAAGGTATAGTAGCTTGAGCACTAGTATTATGGAAATTGGAAACAACGACGGGTATTACCACATACACCCAGACTCGAGGAAATATTGAAAAGTTCGTTTTCAACATTTACCCGACCGGGGATCGAACCCGGGACCTCTAGAGATAGCGGCACCTTGAAACCAAATAAAAATAATCCATATCCTTACTAATATTATAACTGTGAATATCCGTTTGTTTGTTTGTTACGCCTTTACATGTTAACTACTGAACTGCGGAATGGAATTGCGTAAAGTCAATCGTATTCATTTGAAAGTTCATATTGTATCATAATAAATGTCATTCCATACAATGCAGCCGATTGAATACGATATTAACTGTCAAATTAATACGATCACCTGACGCAATTGCACGTACAGCAAAAAACTTTCCACGCAGACGAAGTCGCGGGCGTACGCTAGTTGGATATAATGAGTCACACCAATGATTGTTGTTATCAGCATATCTAAAAAATATGTAACTCGAGAAAAAAGAATCTGATTTTATTTTTTTCCTATCTTCAAAAATGACAGATATTATTATTAAACGTTAAAGTAGGTACGGCCTCCGTGGAAAATTCGGGTGAACCAATGGCAGTACCGTGTGACGTCACATCGCAATTGAGAGTTGGCGCTTCCATATACCTACATATAATCGTTTGGCTATATAGTTGCGCTCTCACGGTTTCGCAATAAATTTATTTATTTTCTTATAGTCGATCAATGAAATGTTTCAAAATGTTGTATTGTACATATGTGAAAAAACAACCTTCAAATACATGTTTTATTTTCATGAATCATAAATTAAATCTACTTTCAACTGTCAATTATGTATTGACAGAACACACATATAGCAACCGTCAAAACAAAATGTACTAACAACCTTAACTGACTTGGTGGTCAAATATGCACCCTAAAAACTGACAGCCATTTCGATAATTTTGTACTGCTAGTGGCGCCTCCACCACAGAGTCAGATAAGTTTGTGGGATAAATGTCTTTTGGTATCGACAGTAGGTGACAGTTTTAGATTGCGCCTGCGCGCGGTCGAAATCGAATACTAATCAATTACCATAACCTTAGAACGATTAAAATGTCCTGTAACTAGCGCCAAAAACGCACCAGTTGCGCACAGATTGCGCACGGACGGACTCTATGTAGGTACAGTTGGACGGTAATCACCCGCAACAGCTGCAATCGGAGATGTCAGTGCGACATGACGTCATCGCAATAGCGCGCAAGGAAAGCAAATTTACAAAAGCTGGTGAAACTTTACAACGCTGTAACTTTAGAAATCGTGGCCAGATTTCGATGAAACAAAAACTGTTATTACTTGCACGAGTACGCGCATTAAATGCGCATTTAACGCGCAATAATTTTTATAGTGATATTTTGATGTGTTGGTGTGACTTATTTTGTAGGTTTTGTATTATATCGGATCAAAATAATTTATCAGCTAAAAATATGGATATATCGATTTAAAAATATCAATATATCGATATTTTTTCAACAAGCCAGCCTGCCTAGCATGACCATCATTATATCACGCGATATGATATAGCACGTCATGCTGTCTTGCTTACACCTTAGTGGGGTAAGCCACTCGTGCTAGGCCAGCAGGTATCGTTTGCACTTGCGCTTTTTAACCGACTTCTAAATCAAAAAGGAGGAGGTTCTCTATTCGTCTGTATGTATGTTTTTTTTTTTTTTTTTTTTTTTGTGTATGTCCACCGATTACTCGAAGACGGCTGAACCGATTGAAATGGTTCAAACGTTATTACATCAGGTTGGTTTCCAAGTTGGTCCCATTTTTTGAAATTTTGAAATCGGTTCAGTAGTTTTCAGGAAATCTTAAAAATACTGTCGTTTTCGTTACCACTTTATGTGAATTTAATACTTATCTTTAGGCATAACTCCTTTGTTTATAAACCTATTTAGATGATTCTTGTTTTGTTAAAAAGGGGATACCTCAAGGTATTTTAACCGACTTCGAAAAAAGAGGTTTTGAGTTTGATCACATACCTATTTACCAGAAAACACGCAAATTGCCTGCACGATGCACTAAAAAGAGTGAAATAAAAATTATTTTTATAAAAAAATAAAACCGCCTTCAAAAAAACCACATCAAAAAAGTAAGAAATAATTCCTCACCAAATAAATAACGTAAGTACTTTGAAGTCGGGCAGGTTTTAACAAAAACAACAAAAAATTGTACATGTTTCACGCCCGACTTCAAAGTAGGTACTTACGTTATTTATTTGGTGAGGAATTATTTCTTACTTTTTTGATGTGGTTTTTTTGAAGGCGGTTTTATTTTTTGAAGTTCTATCACACGCACACGTTTTTTTTAACGCTCAAAGCATGGAACATAATTATGTGACAATCCACGAGAATAAGAACTTTGTCCTTTGTAACGTCACATGACTACTCAGCTATGTGTTCGCACGGACGTCATTTTTACCGTTTGCCCGATTCTCCCGATGTGCGTCCAAGGTGGCCAGATTATTCGAGATATGCCCATTTATCGCAAATTAGGCTATATTTACGCCAGAAGCTTTAGGCCTGATCCATGGGCCACACAACAACATAATTTATAGTACACTAGCTTTCCGCCCGCGGCTCCGCCCGCGTGGTATAGATGACGTTATCCCGCGGGAATGTGATATTTTTTCAGGATAAAAAGTAGCCTATGTTCTTTTCCAGGTTACAAAGTATCTATATCCCAAATTTCAGCCAAATCCGTTTAGCCGTTTTGGCGTGATTGAGTAACAAACATCCAAACATCTAAACTTTCACATTTATAATATTACTAGCGACCGCCCGCGGTTTCACCCGCGTGGTTCCCGTACCCGTGAAAATATCGGGATAAAAAGTACATATAAACCTTCCTCTTGAATCACTCTATCTATTAAAAAAAACGCATCAAAATCCGTTGCGTAGTTTCAAAGATTTAAGCATACAAAGGGACATAGGGACAGAGAAAGCGACTTTGTTTTATACTATGTAGTGATAATAGTAGGATTATTAGAAATAGAATAGAATAGAATAGAAAATTATTTATTCCACACACTGTAACACATTACAATCAAAAACACAAGCAGGATAAAGATACATTGAACAACATAAAAAAGAAGAAAATAAAACACACACATACATTATCTAGAAACATACAGAGCACATTGTATCTAAGTGAGCAACGCCACAGCGGTGGAAAAGTCCCCGGCTCAGCATATGTCAGAGCGAAGACGAATTTTCGCTTTGACGCTGTTTTTCAGACGGAGGCTAGGGGGGTACGAGTATGTATACACATATAATTACAGGAATCAGATGTGTACACATACATCATACGTCTTCGAGTCACACTTTCTCGTCAGAGTATGTAAAGGAATGCAATAGATGTAAACTGTTAACAAGAATAGAAATAAAATAATGTCAAAGATTAATATTGAATATATTACAATTGTATAACAAATGAATAAAATAATGTCAAGATAATTTTAATGAATATAATATTGCAAATAAAAATAAAAATATATATTATGTCTAAAATTCAATAATTATCCCATCGGAAGCTAAATAAAAGAAAAGCCATCGGCACATGCAACATTACGGTCTATCAAACTGGATGGACAATAGATATTTTTTAAGTTTGTCCTTAAAGGCAGCCTTCGTTTTAGACTGTCTAATTAGGATAGTAGTAAGTAGTAAGGAGTATATTAGTAAGGGTTATACCAACTCTTCTATCACACCAATAACGCAACAAATGAAATTATTATACACACCAGCCATGTCCCCACCATAGATTCACTAAAATACGTATAAAATTCGCAATATTGTGTTATCAAATCAAATCAAATATTTATTTATTCACATAGACATAATAAGCATGTACTTATAAATCGTCAATATTTTCCTACTACCCATTCAAGACTTTTTAACTGACAAGAAGAACGGGCGCAATAAACTTGTCAGCGTTTCTCAGGTAACGACATTTACAAAAAAATCATATCGTTACTTATTATAATAATTGCTTATAGCGTAAAACACATATTATTATACAATATTATTAAATAACACTTCAGTGGAAAATTTTCTCATACCCAAATAGTAGAATATTATCCTTTTAAACAAATGTAATGTTATAGGTTTAGGTACATTTAATAACCAAGCATTGTGGTCTTTCAGATTATCTTTGACTTCATAATAACCTTTGCTGATGAGAGTCTTTTTAACATGTTTTTTAAATTCATGCAAAGGCAATTAAATTACATCTTGTGGAACTTTATTCAAAAAGGTTATGCCTTTCCCCAAAAACGAGCCTCTAGTTTTTTCTAGTCTAAATCTTGGAACAGCAAGTTTATTCTTATTTCTTGTATTTATATTATGGACATCTCTTTTCTTTACAAATGAATTAAGATGCTTTCTTACATACACTAAGTTTTCATAAATGTATTGTCCTGCCAAGGTTAATATATCAATTTCCTTAAACAAGTCTCTTAAAGAATCTCTTCGCCGAAGATTGTATATGGCGCGAACAGCTCTCTTTTGGAGTATCAAGATATTTCCAGCATTAGCTGCTGAACCCCACAACAAAAGGTCATTGGACATTACTCTATGAAAATAGCTAAAGTATACTAGTGTTGCTGTTTCAATATCAGTTAATTGCCTTATTTTTTTACTGCAAAAGCTGCAGAACTGAGTCTACTCAACAAGGCTTTAATATGTGGATCCCATTAAAGTCGTGAGTCTAATGTAACACCAAGAAATTTAGTGCTTTCAATTAACTCGACTACGACTGCGTTTGACATAATATCCAAATCAACCTCCCTTACATTAGGTAAGGAAAATTTAACACATTTAGTTTTCTTAGAGTTTAAGGCCATATTATTAATGTTGAACCAATGAGCAACTTTAGAAAGAGCACTATTTACGTCGTCAGAACAATTATTACCTCTATCAACTTTGAAAATTAATGAGGTATCATCGGCATTTGCCGACATTGCATTTGCACTGTCACTGTCTTACACAAATTATTCGCGTAGCAAGATGGCTCATTTACGTAAATCAAAAGTAATAAAGGGCCCAATATTGAACCTTGGGGACGCCCATATTAATGGGGGCTCCAGCAGATGCGATGTTATTAACAACTACTTTCTGATTTCTTTTACACAAACATAATTGCATAAGGTTTACTGATGACATACTGGTTAATATACCGATATTTTAATATCAGTACCATACCAATACAGTTAATTTATAGTAAGTATCGATATTTTAGAATACCTAGTTGGTACCTATAGTACTAGCCTGATTTTCAATAAATCATTTGTACATATTGTGATGGAGCTGTTATATCTTTGACATTATTGACATATTTGACACAAAATAACTTGAAAAATCGGCCAAGTGCGAGTCGGACTCGCTCATAAAGGGTTCCGTACCACTTAACGTACCGATTACATACACCTAGCAAAAATACCACTGTCATTCTATGCCAGAAAAAAATAACTTTGTTTTTCATAATATTCGTATGAATGACAAAGTTATATTTGCGGTTTTTGAAAATGTGTTATATCTCAAAAACTTGTAAAGCCTACTTAGCTGTGATAGTTTTCCTTTTAACTTTGTCATATGTACTACTATCGTGAATATTTCACGTTTCCAGAAACAACCATTTGGCTGGTAGAGGGGGGAAACTTGACTCAAACAAAATTTTGCAATTTAAAGCTTAATAATTCACAAACAGATGCCTCAATCAAAAAACTGTCTTTACGTACCCACAACGTTTTTGAAATTGCTATCCAACAACATCCCACATTAAGGGGTAGACAAGAAAAAAAAATTACATACCCACTTCACGTGCACTTAACATAAAAAAAAATATTTTTCAAAATTTTACTTTACCACTTTGTTGGCGTGATAAATATGTATATTCATGCCAAATTACAGCTTTCTAGTACTAAGAGTCTATGAGGTAGACTGGGGTCAGACGGACGGACAGACGGACAGACGGACATGGCGAAACTATAAGGGTTCCTTGTTGACTACGGAACCCTAAAAATGGAAAATGAAGTATTTAGAAAAAATCTACCCGTCTCCAATGGGACTCGAAACCACGACCTTTCGTTTTCCGAGCGACTGCTCTAACCACTGAGCTACGGAGTCGTTCTTTATTCTATATTCTATATTGAAATATTTTATTTCAATCATTATTTATCAATACAAATACTTCATTTTCCATTTTTCAATAATAAAAATTTCATTGTGAATGCAAAAAACTAAAAATTAAAATAACAACATAACTTTTTTTAATGTGTCACACTTTAGCGTTAATACTTACCTAAATCATAAATTGTTGAACAATTTACTGTAGTTTTATTTGCTTAAAATCCTAATGCTACAATAGGTAAGCTTCATACATTCTCAGTAAACTTCAATACGATGTCCTCAAAAAATTACTTCGTGGTCACCCTAGCTTATTTTCATACTAATTTTAAACTTGAATTGCATCGTAAGTAGTGCAGTGATTGGTCCCAGGTAAAGCTAGATCCTCAGTGACGGAAATTCCCTTGACTATTAAGTGCTTTACAACATTCGTAACGCTAAATTCACGTAATGTGACGGTTTTAAATAAGGGCCACACAGTCTGACGGGTCAAAATATTGTTTTTGCTTTTTCTATTGATGTGTTGTTATGCGAACGGATTTGAAGTGTTGTATGCTGTCACATATCAAACGTGACGCTGCTAGACTGCTTTATTTGGCTCCAAATGGTATGCTTATCGAAATTTTAACAAATTAAATCTGGTACACACAGTTTCGTGTGGCCCTTGTTTGAACAACGATTATTAGAGATCTATTCTGTTTTGAATGATGTTTGTGTGTTAAATCTTATTTATTTTTGCGTCACTGAGCAGCCAGGGAGTGAAACTGGACTTTCGTTAGCTAGTTTTTGTTATTTTCAGCATCCATAATCTGAAGCGTCAGGTCGTGTGGCCCTTGTTCAAACGTCAATAATTCATAAACTCTTGCGTTACGTTTGTTCTGAATACTAAAATAAGAAATGGTTTATCCGTCACTGAAGGATTTTACAGCTCATAAGCCAGAAGGAGTAAGGTACACACGAAATGACGTTCATAAAAAATTTGGTAATAATATCTTTGGGTAGTACCTTTTCCGAGGTAAACATTCTAAATTTGAAAATCACTGCAGTAATGAATTTCAGTACTTACTTACTGCACTAAAATCAGTGCAGTAAGTAAGTACTGAAATTCATTACTGCAGTGATTTTCAAATTTAGAATGTTTACCTCGGAAAAGTGCCACGTACTGCATTCTTTTCTCAAATATAATATTAACATTTCAGAGCATAAGTGTGAAAAAGTAATAACATGATTTTATACACATTATTCAGTACTTATAGGCAAATTAAAGTACAATTGCTTGATCATGCTTTGTTGACGGTTGGCCCCGCCACAAATCAAAATACTTTTTATTAGAAACAGGATACATGTAGTAAAATGTTATCTCCATAATTAATATAATGAATTTAGATGTAAAAATAACTATATGAGATTAATAACAAAACTCCATATCATATGGCTTTGTTGTCGGATGGCACCGACACAAATCAAACTACTATTTAATGAAAACACGATAAATAAGGTACGATGTTATCCACAAAATTAATTTAATGGATTTAGGTGTAATAAATACTAAATTGAATCAATGTCAAAACTTGATATTCTAACACGTACATGTCATGATTTTAGAAGGTTTTTCTTATTTTTAATAGCAACACTGGTAATGCCGTCTCTTGCCGCCATTTTGTTAAATTTAATAGGCTAATCTGTGGTAAAATTGGTGGGGGGTAGCTAGACTTGAGCCCGATTAACGAGCAAAGAGAGGTCATTCTTCAAACTAGCCTCGAGGGGATAAGTTCACTAAGACGTCGACTGTATCTATATTGTTATACCTGTACTATGCCTGTACCTGTAAGTTGGATCAATAATTATATGAGTGTTATCTGGAGTCTGCGTTTTCTTCATATTTCAGAAGCGGTAAAGTACCCACGTAAGTTTATTTCTAAACCTGATAATAAGAATAACTTGCTTATTCTGTGCTATAGTAATGCCAAACGAGTTATTTTATTCTCTTCACGCAGAGAAAGGATAAATATTCCAGATTCCATGTCAATGCGTATTTTTTTTTATCTAAATGACATTTTAAATACCTTTGCGGTGGATTGTGTTTTGTACATGGTCGGGGCTACTCTCCGACGGAACGGACATAAACTAAATCGCATTTGTGTTTTAATTGATTGTGTTCGTATACGGTCGGGGCTACCCTCCGACTATACTAACATAATTTAAAAAGTCTATATGCGTAGCTTAGTACTAAGATTTTACTAATTCGTGTTCGGGGCTACTCTCCGATCGTGTTAGTTAAATCTAAAGCGTTAAAATTGGAATATTTGTGTGGCGGATTGTGTTCCGTACATGGTCGGGGCTACTCTCCGACGGAACGGACATAAACTAGATCACACTTTTATTTGAATTGATTAATTGTGTTCGTGTACGGTCGGGGCTACCCTCCGATTATACTTACATAATTTTAAACGCGGGTATGTAGTAGATATTTTCGTATGGCACGATCATAGTGTACCATGAATCTGGCATAATATCTTGATTGTTGTTGTTTAATTTACATGATGTATTAAATGTGGATTGTACAGAATCAATGGAGATGATTGGCATTATTATATTATTAGAGTACTTGCTGTTTATGTTGTTTATAATCTTACACATAGAGCTAGGACTGGCAGTTTTGGCTGTGTACCTACATGTAATGTTTTAAGTAATTAGTGCTAGCACTAATTGGAGCTAGTTTTGATAGCCTTTACTGTTGCACAGAGTGAAATCACTTATGGCTACTAAATCTTGCATACAATCCATGTTTTAACGTGGTATCTAATACCAACAGTGAATAAAAGAAAACTATAAGTTATGAAGCTAGTAAGAAGTAGTAAAGAGTAAGAATAATTTATGATTGGTTGCTCACATTTCATTTATCTTAATATTATTAAAATTAATTATAACTAATTTTCCTTTGTTTTTAATGTATTGAGGGAACGTGTTGTTCTCTGGGTTGAGTGAGTCATGTATGCTTACTGGTTACCTACATTACCTGGTAAGATTGGTTTAATAGGTACGTATTACTTACTTACAATTGAATTCTGGCTTTCTATTTATTGATATATTAATTAATAGGTACAAATTTTGTGGATTCAATTAATATGAACACCGTGAATAGCAATATAAATTGCTTGAACTATGAATATGAGTTTAAATACGAATATTTTAATATGGTATCTTTAAATATTTAAATATGAAAGTCTTTATGTGAATTTGGATATCTCTAATGTGAATATTCTTAATTTTTAATGATGAGCGAACAAATATAAGGTGTTCACTGGGTTGAGTGAGCAAGCTATGCATGCTCACTGGTTACAAGAGATACATTGAATTTGTTTGTTGAAATGCATTAAATTGAATTTGATATTAGGGGGCGATGTATGTATGTTGCATACACTCGTCGGATATTAGAGGGCGATGCATGTATGTTGCATACACTCGTCGGATATTAGGGGACGATGTATGTTTGTGGCATGCACTCGTCGGAATTAAGGGGGCGGTATATGTTTGTGGCATACACTCGCCGGATTTTAGAGTACGAACGATGTATGTTGGTGGCATACATTCGTCTGAATATGTTTAAATGTTAAGTGAGTACGTTTCTCACAGGCTGGTTAAATGAGTACCTACTTATATTTCATACTGGTTTACTACCCGTATGGCCACTTTTAAGATTATTAGATTTAAATGAAACTACAACAGAACAAAGATAATTTCAAACGTTTTATTCTTGTTTTTACAATACTCATTTTACATTTTTGCACTAGATAAGTAGCTCTTAATAAAAGAAATGGTTTTTGTAAATAATAAAGGATGTAGGTAGCTACTGTAGCTAGTGAACAGTATAAATCATGAATTTTCCTGAAGGGCATATTGTGTTGATAACCTAATGATTTTATTATAGAATGACACGGAACGATCTTTTGCCGATGAATAATGTATACATTCCAAGGTAAATAGCATCTGAGGACGAATACGGCCCGCGCCACCTGGTGCGCCGCTTGGTAGGCCTCCAGGGTGACGTGGCCGACCCAGGGGAGTCTTGAGCGAAGGAGGAATACCCTTTCTTCGTAGCTGAATCTGGTCAAAGAGGATTTGAGATGATTCAGAGCATTTTGTTTATGGGAAAGTATTGAAGTTGTTTTGATTAAAATGTTTCATGTTTATTTATTTGCATATCGAATAAAGCTATTTAAGATTTAATTTTCATCTCGCATAACCGACTAAATTGATTGTAACACCCCCTTAAATAAAGTTTGTAAAGGTCTACCTAAAACAAAACAAAACTATAAAAACTTATCTTTTCATAGAATCATTTAGATGTTATCAAAATACTCTTAGGGAAGAATGAAAAGCCTTTTAAATCTACAGTTGCCTACGTGCTTGACATTGAGTATCTAGTAGGTACCACAGCTGTAGCAGTAGATACCTTTAAAGTATTGTCAATATGCGCACTAATTATCGCAACATAGTACCTACTTACTTATAAAGATATTTATATACTAAATTATGTTTGCATCATTTCTTTTTCCTTGCATAATAAGTATCCACATGCTCCACAATTTGAGTAGGGGTTATTGTCTTATCTATTTAAGATTTTTATAATTACCTTAGTTTCCATTTATACGAAATCCATACCATATCTTGATTCTCATGAGTGGTCAATATCCATGAGCTAGGTTTGTTTTTCTATGCCTAGGTCTATGCCCAGGTGACCTTTACGCAGAACTGGATGTATTTCTGATCTTGATAAGTTTGGACATGATGACGATTCACTTTTGAATAAGAGCACACTATTAAAGTCGCGAATTTAGTATTCCAAGTTTGCGATTGGGTAATACTTTTATAAACTGTGATCTGTGTCACTTAGATTGTTATAGACCTTTTAACTATGGAAACAATATTAGTTTCTGGTATAAGCTTAACAACCTCCATAGCAGTGTTGTAGATACGGTGTACGTACGCATAGTTTTCGGGGTGCCGCTGTCTCTGAGGTACCTACCGGGTTCGATTCCCTGTCGGGTGAATGTTTAAAGCGGACTTTTCAACATTCTGCCCGATTGTATGTGGTTCCCCGTCCCCCGTGGTAATCCCCGTCGTTGTTCCCAAATGCCATAACACAAGTGCTTGAGTTACTTAGTTCGGGATGGAAGCAATGTAGGTATGCAAAGATATCCAAAATTTACTATTTCCTATTACTTATTTTATTTTTTGTAACTTTGTTCAAGTGGACATTTCGTCTATTATTTTTGTTATATGTAGCTTAATTTAAAAGAATTCACTATTTGAGTTTAGTGGCAAACTTAAATCTCAAATTTAATTTAAATTCAAACTAATTTAGTGGATGAGTGCTAGAGAAAGTTTGTCAGGAACATACTTTTCCGAGTCTTCTACATAATTAGACAATAAAGCCATAAGACTGATTAGAAATCGTCATTCTTTACATTTTTCCGGGAACGTCGAAGATTCTTTATCTAAGTACCTAGTTTGATAGATACATAGATTAACTCTTTATTTGTACACAATATTACGAACGGAACAATCACACACGAAATAATAATAATAATACAAAGATAACAAACTGTTAACCAAATGGTGGCCTTATCGTCTTACTGCGGTTTCTTCCGGGCAACTCAGTTTTGGTTTAGACGGATGGAAAATTTTACAGCCAAAATCACTAGAAGCTATTTTGCTATTTGTGCGTACTGCGTAGTGTTCTAGATCTCTCTTAATGATTTCGATGCAAATCAAAAGCAGAAATACTTAGTTGCTTAGACAGCACTGCAAGAAGCATTCACTGATATCTATTCTAGTTGTTTTCATTAACATAGTGATGAAATTATGTTTCTAATGCAAAAACATGTAAACAGTCCATAGAGCATTTAAGTAGATCGTGTTTATTACACTGTCAAGTTGTAACTGATGTTTTCCTAATTAAGCAAAATAAAGTAAAACGATTATTGCTCAATCACACCTCTCAATTTATTAAAATGTTCTATACAGCTTCATGCAAACATTTTAATTCATGTTTTAAACTTGTTCTAACAAATAAAGCCACAAGTAACCACTGCTGTAGCATACCAAGTTAGTTTTGCCGTGTTTTTGTTGTTATTGGCGGTATGATTTATAATTAGTTTTTGAGGATTTTAATACTACCGTCCTAGTGTACGTATTGACAAAATATGATTTCAAATTATGTGAATCTAATTTATTGTTATTTTAATGAGCATTAATATCTTTATTAAACCAAAAATCAAGTAGATCTGTCAAATTTACCGTCTCATTTGGTAGGCTCGTGATACTAAAATTCTTAGCAGTTTACCATTCTCACGGACCTTTGAAGTTCCTTCACATATTCTGTAGTAATCATTTCCATATTTTTTTAGATCTGGTCAGTTGAACATTTGTTTCTACTATGGTTGAAGTTACTAAGTACCTTACATACTAATGTTTATAAAAGAATATGAGAATTCATATACTTACATTTATTTCTATTGATTCATTATCAGATACATCTATTTCTTTTGAATGATTAATACAATTGATTTGGTTACTATGTGTGTTGTGAGTTTACTGCTTTCAGATGCCAATTGTAGCATCCAGTAGATACTTATCATGAGCTAGCATCGAGTTAATATAATAATGAGGATCCCGCTACCCTTGAACGTACGAACCAACACAGCATACAATCTGGAGGCAGCAGAGTGTACGTGCTGTGGTAATGAGAGGAAATAATATGATACTGAAGGTGCAGATCACAGAGTGATCGTTGTTGTGATGATGATCATCGTGGGCTGTGGTTGTAAGTCGGATATTGAGACGAGTGGATCGCTGATACTGAAGTTGACTTATATTGAAGTATATATTATCATGTCATGTATCTTATCTCATTTTACTATTATGATTGCAAAAGCTTGTATGTTTGTTCCCCAATCACGGCTATCGGCTGGACGGATCTTTGAAATCTTTTGTCTGTGGAATAGCATATCGGCTTCTTTTGACCCCGGGAGGATATTTTATTCCCACGGGAAATCATTGTGTAGTTAATTCATTTGGGCGAAAAGCTCTTCATGATTTTACTTGTCCTACTTCTTTCCATGGTAATATACTTCTTCATATCCCAATTGTAATTATTAAATCTATTTACACTAATATTATTCATAGTAATATGAATATTTATTGATAAGGATGCGGGTCATGCTCGTATGAGGATACCTTGTAGACATTTTTAAGTTTTGATATTAAATTGCGAACTTGTTTAAAATCATTAACTTATTCATTAGAAATGATAATAATATGATCTTTTGATTTTCATGTACGGAGTGGAACCATGTATTGTACTATTCTAACAGAGGCAGAGAATAGATGCATTTAAGATTTGGTGCTGGAAAAGAATGCTCTGGAAACCTTGGACAACTGGTTGACAAGTTGAAAAAGCAAATTGTTGCTGTGACGGTTCAAATTGTACCTGCGGCATCTTCATTATCAGTGTAACTTCCTTATAAGAATATTTAAATTAATCGGTAATAATGCCTATTACGAACATGCCTTTAAATAATTCCTTTAGTTGTCCTAATTCATATTTTGATTTAATACAAATTGTGCACTATGGTAAATACGTATCTATAACTTGGTTTGTTACTCATATCTGGGTAAAAATTGGTAACTGTGCAGAGGCCTTCAGTTGTTTTTGTAAGGACTAAACTAGGTCAAACTTAGCGATAGTTAAATTCATCTAATATTAGGTCTTTAATCCTTTCATGACTCGTAGTTGCTTTTTCCACTATTTGAGTGAAGTGATAAGGGTGTCTAGTTATCAGGTTAAAGTTAAATTCTGTACCTACCTATTCCTAATGTAACATTCTTAGGGATTTTGCTTCTGACACCATCTAATATTCTTGAATGTAGCTCCTGACAATGCATTGATGTAAACTAGTACCAAGCTAATCCATTTTTCTTTTATGACCCATAACTAATGCTTATAGATTATAACCAGACTTTACTTTAATCATTCCATATACTTACTTACACATGATTATATAACAAGTATAGTTTCAAAATAAGTTTTCTAAGTAATAATAGTCGCTTGTTAACGAATGTCATGATTATGTTAATTTATACATTGATTCAAATAGTTTTAGATTAGTTTGTTATTGATAATTTATTTCATTTGATTATGTATTACTTAACGATTTACTAAAACAATATTTTCACGATAATATCTATATTCTAAACAAGTCATCGACTTCCTTAAAAGTTTATTGTTGAGCATTGTGTAATATAATGTATTTGTTTCAATTATGTTTTAAGTTTTAACTTAAGGTTTTTATCACTATAAGATTAACCTAAATAGGTACATAGTTGTAAGACTTTACTATTGAGAATAGTTGTGTATCAGTATATTAGCTGTATACTTACCTAATTAATTGATTCTAAATAATTTTTATATGTGCGTCGGGAGACAGCACGTTATCAGATGGCCGAATGTCATGATTTTAGAAGGTTTTTCTTATTTTTAATAGCAACACTGGTAATGCCGTCTCTTGCCGCCATTTTGTTAAATTTAATAGGCTAATCTGTGGTAAAATTGGTGGGGGGTAGCTAGACTTGAGCCCGATTAACGAGCAAAGAGAGGTCATTCTTCAAACTAGCCTCGAGGGGATAAGTTCACTAAGACGTCGACTGTATCTATATTGTTATACCTGTACTATGCCTGTACCTGTAAGTTGGATCAATAATTATATGAGTGTTATCTGGAGTCTGCGTTTTCTTCATATACATAACTAAGAGTTGTCTTATTTTAACTATATCACAGTCACGAAAATGTTTATTAAACACTCCTACTGATGTTGTAAGCTCCCAGACGGCTCGAGGTATCGCAGGAATCCATCGCTGACGCAGTGTTCCTCCTTCGGGAATCCAAATCTTTCGAGATCCAAGGTTTCATAAGTAATTTCCAACAATGATCACGTATTTATATGCACTAATTATTATACAATAAATATTGTATTAAAACACCCACAAAGCAAACAAGAAAATTAAACAGCAACGTTTCTTGACATGACCAAAGAGTATTCCGACTTGCCACATCCAGATAAAAAAATTATCCAAAATGTGCAAAAATAATAGATTTTTCTTTTTATTTTGTAACAAGCAAATTTAACCTAGTTGTTAAATAAATGCGTGCAAAATCCGAGAAAGTGTTTTATTTAAATGAACAGTTCGCGCAGAAATCTAAGATGTGAATTGAATTACGGCGAACGTTATTTTTTTTATTATATTATATCAAATGCCCCGTATAAAAAAAGAAAAAGAAAGTCTTCCCGCCATTATGGCGAAGTCTTTATTTTTCCTTTTTTGCAATATTGTTATTTCTTTTCCTCACACTCGAAGTGAAAAGCAGAGTGTATAACTCGAACATAAAACCCATTTACCCTCGAATTGACTATCCACCCTCGCCTACGACTCAGATGGTTAAATACGTCTCGGGTAAAATGGTACGTTTTATGCACTTGTTGTACAATCTACTATTCTCACTTACTACTGAAATATTAACATTCCATTAAAAAAAAAAACAAAAAGAATGCGGGGCGTTACACATTTCCGTGGTGAACATTCTTAATTTGAAATTCAGTGCGAAAATGAATTTCAATACCTACCTCAAAACGGTAGAATAGAACCACGTAGAACGCATCAGCTAGCATCATCTATACATATAAAAATAGAATAAATTAATTGACTGATTCATTAACTGTTGGCATAGGCGTAGGTAGAGCCCTAACGGCTGAAGGTAGAGACACCATTTTTAGAGGGTAGATCAAGGGTAGATGATACCTTTCATGATGTAGATGAGCACTTAGAAAGGATTTTAAAAAAATCCCGTTATACAGCTTGCTACAGATTGTGTTTGTATGAGAATTTGTATAGGGTTGAAGATAGAGACACCATTTTTGGTGGGTAGATACCTTTCATGGTGTAGGTGAGTATTAGGAAAGGGTTTTGGAAAATTCCCGTTAGGGCGCTTGTGCACTACACTGAATTTTACCGATCCGGAAAAAAACGGATGCTTGTATTTTAACAATTTAATCATTTGTAATAGTAAGAATTTATTTATTTCGTGTAGTTTCAATGTTTCGAACCCTAAACTACACGAAATAAATAAATTCTATTATTTATTACTTATAATTAATTATTAAAATACAAGCATCCGTTTTTTTCCGGATCGGTAAAATTCTGTGTAGTGCACAAACTCCCTTACACCGGATGCTACAGGGTGTATGGGGATTTGTATAGGGCTGACGGTAGAGACACCATTTTTGGAAGGTAGATACTTGTCATGGTGTAGGTGAGCACTAAGAAAGGGTTTTTGGAAATTTTAATCAAAGATTATCTATAAACAAAGGCCGGGCCTTGTTACCAGCAAGAAGGGTGGGCCTTATTATCGGTAGGTACGTTTTGGTAAACATCTTTATATTTTAACTAGCGGATCTTCGCGTTTTCATCCGCGTGGTACCCGTTCCCGTGGGAATGTCGGGATAAAATATAGCCTACGTCACTCGGGAAAAATGTAGCTTGCTAATGGTGAAAGAATTTTCTATATCGGTCCAGTAGTTTCGGAGCCTATTCGATGCAAACATTGTTTGTTTGCATCGAATAGGCACTAAAATCAGTGCAGTAAATGGTACTACCAACTTTTTTTCTTTATTTTTTCTTTCGTTATTCCCATGAAGCTCGACTTAATACTGAGTTACCTCAGAGTATTAAGTCGAGCTTCATGCTTAACACGAACATCAATCGAAAAAACAAAATGAGATTTATCATAGACAAAATATCCTTTACGAGTAATTTTGTATGCAGAAGCGGGTATTGAAGTTGCGCATTTTCGTAGCAAGTAGTAAGTATCAATAGGCTGTATGACCGTTCCAAATGGCCTCACAAACCAATATTAAAAAAACGGCGGGAATGATTTTCAGCGGTTCATTTGATATCAATACAGCGTAAATTGTGTAATAAATTATCAAAATGAGTTCTGCCAATGAAACATATATACAGACATTGTATGTACCTACACCACCAAATTTAGCAAAATTAATAACAGAAAACTTACTGCCAGCAAAATCAAAAGAAAGATAATTATATGAAAACCTACGATCTGATTTGGAAAAGTGAAAAAAGGCGCATACCTACGTTTTCGGAATCTGTGTTGTTGGCGTACCTATTTTAATGATACATCATTAAAATAATATTATTATGGCCGATTTATACAAAGTGTGCCCGGGAAAACAATAACATTTACACTTAATAATTGCCCGAACATGTGTCACATAATTTTAATAAATTTTATTTAGTTAAACAGTTTTTTTATTTCCTCGCATTTCTTGCGAAAAGCACTATACAAGCCTTGTACGGTAAGCAAATTACCTTGCCTCGAATGATTAAAGCCCTCGCCTGCGGCTCGTGCTTCAAACCATCCTCGACAATATAATTTCTTACTTACATGTCCTCGGCTGTAATGTACTATTTCACACTTATGCCAAGGGTATAAGTCAACAATATAGACATTAAAATATTTTATTTTAATTTTTAGTTTTTTGCATTCACAATGCAATTTTTATTACTGAAAAATGGAAAACGAGTATTTAGAAAAAATCTACCCGTCTCACAACTAGTCCCATCGGAGCTAGTTGTGAGACGGGTCGATTTTTTTCTAAATACTTCATTTTCCATTTTTCATTAAAATATTTGTTTTAATTTCTAACTCAGTTGCATTTTGCTTTTTTGTTTCTTGAGTAGCACACACAGAACGGTAAAAATGTAAAATGGTTTTCGTTTAATAACGTTGGTGTTAAAAGATACCCAATATAATACTATTGCCAATTGGAAGACTATCGATCCTATCGAACATAGATAGTATCGATACTTTCGATAGTATTGCACTGTTTCAATAGTATATAATAGTATGTACCTATAGTAGTAATAGTATCGATAGGCCTATCGATAGCATAGTATGTTTCAGATCGTTATGTTTATCCATAGAAATTCTATCGATAATTTGGCAACACTAGTTGCCAGCTCGTTGGTTTAAGTGATGTCAATATGCCTAAGAACTATCAGACGGATTTCTTGTATGTGACATTTTCGAATAGTGGGCCTTGTTTCCGGCAGGGCCGTACGTAGGTAAGTGCCGCACTTAACTTGGTTTTCAGGTTTTTTCTTGAATTTGTAGTTGAAAACATTGTTAGGTTCTTCCCAAATTCATAGCTTTTCATTATTATTATTAAAAAATTATTACACGAAAACAATACAATTTTCTCGCAAAACCTAGGTAATAATAGGTTTGTCTGCGAGTTAGTAGGTAGCAAATTTACTTATATTATATTATATTATTTAATTACATTATCTTATGTGTTATTATGACATGTAGGTACATCTATACTCATATTATAAAGAGGAAAGATTTGATTGTTTGTTTGTTTGTTAGCATCGAACAGGCTCCGAAACTACTGGACCGATTTTAAAAATTCTTTTTCATCTCTCAGATTCGGAAAGTGATTTATATTTAAACTGAGGAGCGGGTCCAAAACTATCCGTTTCACCCTAGGGTGGAAATGAATTTTAAGAATAGAACTGAACGTGGTTACACTCAACCATAGATTTACCTCATCGGCAATGAAAAAGTTTTCAACTAATTTTGTATGGGGACGGGACTTGCAAAATAAAATAAAAAAAATGAATTTTATAAAAACGAGAATATCTCAAAAACGGTGCGTCTCGTAGCCTAGCTAAAATCTAACAAAATTTTCAACCCCCTATGGTACTCCGGAGATAGTTAGGAGGCATCCGATAGACATACAAAAAAAATTTTTTTTGTAAATTTTTTTAATTTTAATTTTTTATATAGCTATTATAGAAAAAACAGAGAAAGCGAAGCCGCCCGCCACCTTTCTTTTATTTTTCTAGATAGTTTTAGATGTCTTTATTGCTTTTCTTATAGAGGGGGATGAAAAGCAGAGTGTATTTACTTTCCTTATATTCGAAATGAAAAGTAGAGTGTATTACTCGGCCGCAAAATTATTTTCATCTCGGGCGACGTATATTGAATCCCTCGCTGCGTTCAGGATTCTACTTTAGAATCCCATCCTTCACTGCGCTCTGGATTCAAAATAGCGCCCTCGCCATAAATATGTTATTTTGCTCCCTTGTAATACAATCTACTATTTCACCATTAGAAAGTGACATAGGCTAAATTTTATCGGCTTAGGTTTAAGCAATCACCAGATATAATGAAATATAACGCCCAAAAAATCGTAAGTACTTACCAGAATTTTATCCCCATTTTAATAGGAACTTATCACCAATAAACGTAAAGTCTGCTAACCTAAAAAAAACAAGTATCTTCAGAATAATCGCTGAGCTACCCAAAAAGGCCACGCATGCACCAAATATGTACTCGCATTTTATTTAAAAATGTCATCCAAATATGTTACACAATTTTATCCTAATAAAGTAATTAAAAATCATTGTTTACCCAAAAAATATAAATGAAGTAGTAATGGTTTACCGATACTACCGTAAAATGTTTACTAAAGGCTGAGCTTCTTAGAGCTTTCAATAAAATAACGGCCCCAAAAAAAAACATTAGTTTGCATTCATTTATTAATAGCTACCATTAAAAGCGGCAGTTTTCATACAAATAAACTCAAAACTTAATAAGGCAGTCCTCAGTGTAATTTTAAAATTAGTGGTGAAGATGACGGTGTAGCGACGGGTGGGAGGGGTGGGAATAAAGCCGCGAGACTCAACCAATTTGCCATCAATATAATAAACTTACTTGTTTATATGCATATGTTAGGTACCGGAAAATAATAAAAACCGCAAATTTATAAATTTCCTAAAAAAAAAACCACGAAATTAACCACTTCTAACCTATCACGTGTTCTACAGTTTATAAATTTCCTAGGGAAATTATGCGGTTCTTGTTATTTTCCGGTGACACATACATTTTATGGCAAACGTTGTGATATATTTGGGTAGTAATGACACAAAACTTTGCTAGTTAAAATTTTGTGCACGCGTGGCCTTTTTGGGTTATGAAAAGTTTTTGTAGTGCAGGCATGACTTAAATAGCCCGAAAGATTTTGGTACAGGTTTCATTTATTTGTACATATTATATTTTTTTCGGGTGAGGTGAGGCTGTTTACGGTAACGATTGTTTTTTTGGTGGTCATTAAATTTATTCCCAATTTTATCCCGATATTCCCACGGGAACGGGTACTACTTACGCGCGTGAAACCGCGAGGATTCGCTAGTGTCATAATAACATGATCCATGATTTCATTAGATCCAGGGTCACACAGTAGCACAGAATAATATTACAGTAGGTAGGTACTTAATCGCGATTCGTTTTTCTTAGGTAGGGCATATTTTAAAAAACATCCCAAATTTCAATCCTAAAAGTAAAATTAAAAATATTGTTTTATAAAGCTTAACTTTTACATAATTTACAAAATATTTAACACCGCCAAAATATTTACCTCTCGCTAGTCCTGTAACTCTATCAGCATCCGACGTTTACGCATCCGCCTCTACAAATTTAGGCCAATTGCTGTAAATTCAGCTGACCTCATCAATTAATTTACCTTATCGGTAGTAATACGCAAATTAGACCAAATTAACATACAGTCGGAAGACAATGGGTTTCGATATTCACTCTACTGTAAATTGATAGTAGAAGGCTGGTAGAAGGTAACTTAAACGAACTGATAAACAACTAACAATATAGAGGCGTTTTTATTTTAATGTGTAGGTAACTAAGTCGCTCTCCAATTGCACACTAAAGCTTTTATTTAAAAATAACAAAACAATACCGTTTTTTCCTAATAAATATTAATTTATGGTCTTTACTTATTTTAACTTCTGGTTTAAATTACCCACACGAAGTAGAAACTGGTAGAATTCACAAGTCAAATGAGATTTGGTGTTCCATACATATTATGCTTTTGTAACCGCTTGGCGACCTCACTGAAAGTCTGTAGTGCACTTACCCCCCGTAAATAGGAAGATAAAAATATAAAGTTGTGATTGTGGTAACTTAATGCCTACTCAATAAGACTGTGATACCCAAAAATTAAGTTTTGAAAAGATACCTACTTAACTAGGTACCTATGCTACTAATAAGTATAATAAATGCGAAAGTTTGTGAGTAATGTATGGATGTCTGGATGTTTGTTAATCTTTCACGCAAATACTAAATGTATCTGGATGAAATTTGAAAGAGAGATAGACTATAGGCTAGAATAATACATAGTATACTTTTTATCCCGATATTCCCACGGGAACAGGGCGCGCGGGTGAAACCGCGGGCGGCCGCTAGTTGAATATAAATATAAAGCTGGATCATATATCTCAAAACTATTTAGCAAATTTTTTATTTGCTTGTTGGATTATATTCTTAAAATTAGAACAAAAAGGACTTACCCACTCCTGCTGGGAATCTGCATACTTTTTTTTACTTCTGAACCACTTTAGCCACTTCATTTCGCCAATAGTTCGGACACTTGCATATACTAAAATCACCAAAACTGCTATTGTTACAAACAACCATAGATTTTCTGTGTCGTTCTCGAGAAGCAAACCGTCATCATAAATAAAATGAGGAGGATAACTCATTACTCAGCCGCTGTTCGCTTCTCCTTTCGCAATAAAGTAGGAGGAACAGTTGCATTTCACTGCTTGTGCCGGCTCCCGCCAGAGCAATAGTCCGCACTACGCGGCTCACAGAGCGCTCCGTGCGTACCTAGGTACTTTTATAGAGCTGCTAATTTTTAATTAACGCTTTATTAAATTACTATTCAACCGTTCTAATCTTCAGGAAAAATTCTGAAACATTATAAGGCTTACACAACGTTTACATTGTATTGATTAAAAATTACGGTACTTAAAGCATGAAATAAAACACTTGTGATTTAGATATTAATATATTTTCGAATCTAAAATGTACAAAAAAATACAACTTAATGCAATGTACTCATAACGCCTGATTTCTGTTTGAATGGATTTGCAAAAATAGTAATGTATTTTTTTCGGTTCGAATAATTGACAAAATACAAGGATAATTATTCAAAAGAAGCTTCCAGGACCACAAAAAGTCTAGTTCAGTTGTCTACTATTTCAAGTTTCGTTTCCTTTATTACCAAAATAATAAATTCGTATTTTATATCGGGGCGGTTCTGTTAAAGACTTCCACAAGATATTGATGTACAATTATTTATCTGTATCTTTTCTAAAATAAACATAACGACCTATATTTATTCTTTAATCAACCATCACTTTATAACAACTTTGGTTGTGTATTCTAGTCGTAAAAATATATGTATTTTAGCTATTTACAGTATATAAACATACATACATACAATGCGTAGAAATGCACAGCAACACAAAAGGCCTTAACTAACATCGGACAACTAAATAACACAGATTTATCAGACATTCGCCAAAAAGATAGAGCAAAAATAAGACTAGCTCAAATACTCCAGCCTGCGGATAATAATTTAAATGGTACGAACTAGATGAACGGTCCAGAAGTGTCACTTCAGAGTTACAAAATAAAGACTATTTGTACTTCTGCAGTTATCTTTTCTACGAATGCCCAATTTTAAAAGTCACTTTGCAATGTATTGGAAAAACATAATTAGTTTGTTTTTCAAATTATAGAATGTTAAACCTAAGAAATGTACACAATATAAAAATACCCTTGAACACAGACGACAGGCCAAGACGAGAGGCACGATTTTATACAAAAAATAAAATCATTTATGTACGGGATATACCTCAATGTGTTAGCAACTGTCATCTCACTACAAATAAATAATTATCACACAATCTTACGCAGATTAATTTTTAAAACTTTATTATAGGTAGTGGAAATCATTAAATACGACTTTAATAAAAATAAAACTGTTTTATTCAAAACTAATTATGCTTTTCCCCTTCGAAACAAAGATTCCCGTACACATCCATGTTTCTGGTCACATTAAGCCAAGTGAATTATTAGTCCATTGTCACAGAGCAAATTGTCATGATAAAAAAATATTTCTATTATATCGACTTATCACATTCTTTTATACAGTCCAATTTTATTTTTCTGTAACATTTGGATGGAAAGTTTGGACCCTATTAATTGAATTATTTTAATTAGGTGAACTCACTCTGTTCCAATGGTCTAAATATTCCTTATCCATTAGATTATTATATCAATGTTCTTACATAGAATTCCATTTATACATAACATTTCAATATAGACCAATTTCTCCAGAATTGTTATATAATTAGTAGGTATGTAGTGTAAAATCTAAATCATGTCCTTAATTATATTTCTCGACATTACCATTTATAACTCCGACATGTCACTCAATCTTATATTTAGCAATAGAATCGAAATAGTAAATCAATGACTCTTGATTAAACTGGTAAACTTGACTTATTTAGTGACAGGGTATTCAACTGCAGTGCTGCCACTACCTTTTCCTGCAGCTTGTTCATTTTGTGCAGTTTAGCTTTGAACTGTGATAGTTAATGCCAACATGTCTTATAAATTCTCTATACCCAAATCGACATCTCATACTAATTTCCAATAAAATAAGATACGATTTGCACATAATTAATATCAATTTATGAAGCCCAGAAAGAGTTCAATTCTTACTTTATCAAAATATTTGTGTAATAGGAATATCATTTCGTTGGTAATTTGTATAAACTACATACAGATTTGGTTTACGCTCGTATATCCCCCAGTTCAGCTATATCACGCGTAACTGCTTTGGTAATAAATAATGCGACTATTCTGATAGGGTTTTCTACCTGCCCTTTATTGGAAGACGTTTACTTTTTACCAATGTTCAAACTTAATTTGCTTTACTATTACTGCCAATGCCAAAAGACGTATGTACTATTTCTTAGTAAGTATGTCATGTTTTTGATGGATTTTTATGTTATACCAATCAGTCGACAATGCTATCAGTTATTTTATATTTATAATTCTTATAAGAAAAATTACGTAGCCCAATTGTTTTCTTCATAGTTCCACTGATAGCATATTTTGCATATTGTCATATTCTTATTAATTTTCGATGCAAAATTTCATAATTAAAGTTAATAATTCTATCTCTCCTAAAACGCCATTATAGTTATATATTTAATAGAATGTACTATAGTTTGCAGACTTATGACATAACCATCACTATTTTATGCTTGTAACTATATATTTAGTTAGTTTATAATACTTTTATAATAATGTATTACTTCGTTAAGATTGGTGAATTTGAAAAATATTTCATCTATAATTTAGGCACCTATCCCTCAATCATTACAATTCGACTCTCTTACGATTTATTTATATTGAGAAACCAATTTTATATACGCAATGGACGTGTTTTCAAACATATTATTTATTTATTTATTGTTATAAGTATTATTATTATTGTTATTTAGTTCTGTTCTCGTAAATCTGCAAAAAATATAATTTTTTCTGTGTACTATTTACCTCCCAGTGTGAAGACTTAATTTAAAGTGACGGCATTACTCCTTTCACTGCGATGAGATACATTCGTAATTACATTTAAAATGAGTGATTTTAGCGACTTTTATGGAACCCGCAGCTGATTTGAAGTAAATCTATTCACTCTATACAGGAAGACCCAGCTTCGGAGAGGAAGCAGACGCAGTAAAAGGTATATGCTATTCCTCTAATGTATCAATAATGTTTTCATGTTCATTATCATATTTAGACTCGACTATATTTCATCTATGAGCATCGTGTTAAAGGCCATCACTTGTACTTTACTTATTTGATAATACCTATCGGACAACATTTAGATGTGACTACCATTACATAATAATGGAATGAAAATTGAAATGTAATATTGCTACTGTGGGTTGATGTAAAGCTACTTTACACTAGGTGTAGTGAACCATTAACGTCTACTGTACTTTGGAAATCAAGTTGGTCAGTAGGCTACGCGTTTAAACTATTTATCCGGCATTTTTGTACAAAAATACGTTATATTTATTATTATTTTATCTCGGTTTTACGGTATTCTACATATTTGTACGTTCGTCATAGGTTATAAAAGACATCTGCTTTCAAAGTGTCATTCTACTATCTCTATGTGTAACATTTCGCGGGTAAAAGGTTTGGTAAAATTGGCAGAAAAGAATAAAATAAAAAAACAGATAACTCGATTTTGCATCCCCAATATTTTTAAGTACTTTATGTCCGCATTAAGTTCCCCTTCGAATAGCCATAGATAGAAATTTTATTAATGAAATTACAAATAGCTTAATTATATTTTCGTCACTACAAGTTTTATAAAGTATTGACATTTATACCCGTGCATTACATGCATGTCACACACCTAATATTCTTATGTGTCGCTCTAAGTAACGACAACCGTAAGACCTTAATAAAGTTTTATCTAAGAGTTTAAGGACTACATGCAAACATTAAAGTTTTACCAATACGAAGAAGTTTAGGTACAATTCAAGAATCAATTTATGCTGGTATGAGATTACAAGCCAGAATGGTGGTCCCGAATGCAATAGGTAAGGGATCAACGTTAAATATTGGCATCGCCAAAACATCCTTAAGTGGTCTATAAATTGCAGACACTACATCATACCGAAAAGTAAGGGTTGGTACACAAATATTGGGGAATCGGCGGGCGAATTGTGCATTCATTGCGTGCTCGCGACAGACGTCTGATCAAATAAGACAATGTGACGCACCAACTGATGCACCGAATATGTGTGTAGCTACCCTAAGGTTCCAGACTTCGTGACACCACATTCATTTAATAGCTTTTAGTAGCATCGACAGCGATAATAGTAGTATACGACAAAATTTGTAGCAATGTGCAATTTTATATTTAAATAAAAGTAACTGTAATGGAGACAGAACTACTCTTCGGACAGTGTGATTAAGCGAATACCTCAATATGATTTTCGTAACGAGAGATTTAATCTCTTCACTATCCGAGAGTTCAAAGTACGCTGCTAATAATTTTGGTGTTTAATTCTAATTATATGTTACAAGATGATATTAAAGTTTAACTTTCTAAACCACACATAAAAGATGTTTGATGATGAATACGTAAAGTTAGCTACACTATCGATCGAGGACGACATGCTAATTATTAACATAGAATAAACAAATAACTTTTAACAAACAAAGGTGAAGTTCAATTTCTTAATTTTCGTATAAGCAAACATACCAATATTAGTGTACCTACAGAAAATGATATCCTAATAAATATGTAATATCTAGAAACAAAACTATAATTTAAAAACTAAATCGCAATGACGATATTAAACGACCATTCAATAGTAGCGGCTGACACCGCAAGCGATTAATTTTTTTAATATATTTCCATCAAATTCAAGATAATAAACCTATGTATTTTGGTAATGTCAGCAAATAAAAAAGAAGAGGAAGCGAAATAATAAAGGGGGGTTTGAACCTTTAAATATCATGCTTTATTTATAACCACAGATATAAATTTTGAATCCATTATAAAAACAAAGCTCAACTTTTTTCTATATAAATACAGGTTAATAAAGGGCCAAACGGTATTTTTCAAAATGATCACAAAACAAATACTTATATTATTTTTATATACATAAGCAAATTTTTGACTGCCTTATAACAAACTAAAGCAATTTTTTTTCACCTGGTATTTTCACTGAATAAAATAATATCACAAATCAATGGAATAATAATATCATAATACCATTGGTATTTTACCAAAAGCTGAAATTTTAAACATTACGGCTAAGAAGATTTTAAACAAAAAGCGTGTTTTTGTTGCCTCCGTTATTTTGTCTGTGATTATAAATACTCCTTTAAGGTCATATTTCAACGAAATACAAAGATAATTTCGTAATTAAGCATATAAATGTCAATAATTAAAATCAGTTATACTTTAAAATTAGATGAAAATTATTTCATAATTACAAGAAACACAATGTAAGATTATAACAAAATATGTACAATAAAGCAACAGCTATAATTTAACAACATATTATTTACACTTAAAAAGTAATATTCTCTGACGAGAAATCCTTATCATTCCCGTTTCAGTATATAATATAATACAAATTACTTTGTCATAACAGGTAACATCTGACTTTCACACTATATTACATAACGTTCACAACGCAAAATATGTATTTATTTCTATACAATATTGCACGCGGTATATTTCTATTGTACATTGTGTATACTAGGCGTACGAGTCAATTATATTGTTAATCGTTTATTTTTATTCCGTCACAGGAAGCTACCATCGTATTTCGCATCGATCGCATCTCGTTAAGATAAATACTAACATATAGATACAGAAATCTGAACATCTATCTCGAGCGACATTCAGTCAAAACACAAGGAAAGAGAAGTCTACGATGAAACTATTTTTACAACTCGAAATATCACTAGACCTACTAGACTACGCTTAAGAGACGTTTATAAATACGTGTACTATGTTACTCTCATGAGAATGAGATTTACAGCCGTAGAGGTACCACGTAGACCATATCTGGGAGCGACGACTCGCGGCACGACGGGACCTGGATCTCGTCGACGGTCGTCTGCCAGAGTTAGTGAAAATAAATGCAAACATGGGCAGGGTGGGGAGTCGAGCTTACTGCGAGAGTAGCTTTTGTAGGAGCGAGGCTTTAGTCGACGCGCCACCGCCCGCCCCCGCGCTCGTGCCCGCGCCCGCCGCCGCCGGCGTCTCATCACCGCCCGCCGCCGACCCCGCCTCCGCCGAGCCCGCCTCCGTAGTACTCTGCACATACAACACAAACATTGCTCTACTTACTATTCATTAAATACTCTGTTTGTTAAGGGGCCTGGAAGATGCTTTCAGATTCATTTGTGATATTTATACGAGTTGACTGATTTTATGTGACATTATTAGATGGCTCTTGTTGATTGCTAATAGCAAGGACCGCTCGATATCGGTTTGCAGGATTTTATTAAAGCAGATGATAATCGATAATGTAAGTTCATATACCGTAAGATTACAAATAGAATGAGACCAATAAAAAATCATCGAACACTGTAATTATTATGCTGCAATGAAATGGAGCGTATTAAAGAAACGAAAGTGGCACCAAGTAACTACCTAAAACACGCCAGTCTCATCACTGTTTGAATTCTAGAGTATAAAAATCCGAATTGTCCGACAAACCTGGAAGGTTTAAATAGTTTCATGCAATCAAATTTAATTTAAATCTACTAAACTCAACGAATGAAAAAACTTTTACGCTATTACAACAATTTAGAAGCAGATATAAGCATACTATCTATGGCGAAAACATAATACAGTTGTATTGTTTTAACACTACAACGTCACAAAACCTTCACCAGTTCATCGTCTGCGCATGCGGATATCGCCAAATCTTAAATAGAAGCTAAAGATCCTTATATGTATTAAAAACCTTAAAGCTGTGATATCATTATGTTCTTAAGACATAACACTAAATAGTTTTGAAAATTGAGTACTTGGATAATAAAATAGATTCACTAATTTAAGAAATATTATTACACATCACATCACAGAAGCTTAAGTCATTATGAAATGCACCAACTCCACACTCAGTTACTACATTTAGCATAAACGGACATACGTAAGTCGTGTGCAAAGGACCGTCGTTCACTTTTATAAGCATCGGAGCTGTTAACCTACAAGCATATTACAGCCTTCAACCTAAAAAGTGAACTTCCAAGTGGACAATTTTGGCACATTTCTCTAATCAGCGCTAAGTATCAAGATGATCGACTCGACAACACACGCAGCAGAGCAGACTCAATACGTAATAATCATAGATTGTCTACAAAAATAATGAAAACCGATACAAAAATAAGTGGAGTGACTAAATGGTTTGGTCTCGCCGCTCGATCCCAATCTTACCGGCGTGCTCTGTTGCGACTCCCACGTGTTTGCCGACGTCGAGGACGCGCGCGTCCCCACCACACTGCCGCCACCTACGTACGTACACACCAATACATTGGCAGTGATCAACCCTACACTGGCAATGTTCCATTAACGCCAATAATCCTAATTCCTATCCTTGCTAAAATCTGGGTTAAATCTAGTGCTTTCAGACTGACTACGTCCACGGTCGGCATAGTATTTTTTAATAACGTCAAATTTTTCGTTGCCTTTTCATATTAATTCATTGGCTATTGATGTATTGATAAAATTATGAGAGTACTGAAAATGATAGGTAATCAATTCATTACTTTAAAAAAAGTTGAGTTAAATCTTTTAATAACTAAACAATCTTTTTCTTTTACACGGTAGGTCAACGTTAAGAACAGTGAAAAAAATGAGGTACACACTGCAGAACATGAGATTGTCCAAAACTGGCATTGCTCCAATTATGATCATTAAAGCTTTAAAAATAATGTTGACATCTGATTCTACTGACTGTTCCTGCTTTCATAATACAATGCCTACCTAACTGCACAAAAATAAAACATTTTTAAATGTTATTGACTTAGATATTAGATAAGATCAAAAAATGATCACATAAATATACGTAAATACACATCATTTATTAACATAAACTTAGTCTATATTCCGATAAATAAAACATTTTCTAACGGATCTATAATAAGTAGTCAAATATTTGTCATGAAACTATACTTCGTAATAAATTTAGTTTCATGAAATTATAATACTTAAACTCTTTTTTTTCTCCTTAAGAATGTTGCACTAAAACAGTCTCCTCATTAAGCAATTGGATCAAAATACGAAAGATTCTGCATTGTAGGGATATCGTAAATTATGAGAAATACCACAACAAAACTTTATACAGCAATATTAAGCTTTATTTGGGTTACACAAATTCAATTCAATTAGTTTCGGTGTAATTACTGATCGAGTGCTTCATCCAAAAGAAGTTAAAGTTTTTAACCGATTTCAGTATTTACTTACCGCTCTTAATCAATTCATCTCCGCGTTATTCGCACACAAGATGGGAGCTTTAGCCCCAGGTTAATTGGCTTTTAGATGTGGATATATCTAATACATAATATGTCACATATCCCCATATCAGAACCGGGAATGTATTCAGTATAACACGCTGACTGGGTGAAGACGCAGGTTCATCCAGATCGCTTAGTCATAAAATTGAAACGATCTTATCTTAAACGATAAACACTTTATAACAGTAAGGGGGCGTCCATTAACTACGTGGGGCATTTGTGGGGGACATCGTGTAACTTTTTTCCGCAAGAAACAGTGTAAAATTGCGAGAAAACTGGGTTAAAATAAGTAAAACTAGTTTCTCCGCTGAAATATTAAGGTTATTTGTATAAACAATCCAAGAAGTCCCTCAATTGGTTAGATTGCGGATCCTAATTTGTTGTGGGATGCGATCCCATGGAGCTAGACTACATACTGAGGTAACTGGAGAGTGCAGTACTAACACTTTTTGTGACCACAAATTACACTGTGGCTGTCTTCCGTCTCACCTACACTTTGAAAGAATACGTATGGTCATATGAGACAACTGACAGATACTACATACTAAATGTCAAATTTGCTGGGCACACTTTTTTATTCAGGGTAGAAACTCCAGTTACCTCAATATTAAGTCTAGCTCCATGGGCGATCCTAATTCAGTAAAAAAAAATGGCCACACGTGATTAATGGACGCCCTAAGAATACGATTACGTACTTAAGAACACGGCCGTGGCAATCAGGCGCTGAGCAGACAATGGACATATTTGGCCGCAAAATTGGTCTTTGTGACATAAAGAATAAAGTCTATTTTTCGCGATTATTTATTTTATTCGGATAGAACACAAGAAAGATGTTAGAAGTAGCAAGTGGGCGGGGCTCGCGAAGTAAAACCCTTTGCTCAAAACAGCAAACCCTCCATACATTTTGCCTGTGTTTGATATCGAATTTGTTTAAGTAGTAATGGCAGCTAGCTTGTTTTTGATTCACGCATCATTCAATACAAAATGTATGTCATGTGCCTTCTAACCTCTTGCTTATGTTCCGTGTGTTAGAGTATCTATTAAACATCAAACGTGTAATTGATCGGAAACAATATTCATCGTCTGCTCAGCCTTAAGAGCCATTTTGCACTTTGCAATTGTCTCGCTCGGACAATAAACATTTTTAAAGATTGTGGAAAACACATTGTGTTTTTTAGAAAAGTGTCTCATTATGTCTCTACAACGCAATTAGTTATTAATTATTAAACATATTTCAACATTGTCAATGCTGCAATAATAATAAAATTACGAGCTTAAAGTTTTAGAAAATTTTCTTCCTAATTCTAACCAATACCTAATTAGATAAATAATATAACTTATACAAAATATCCGTAACATTGTGTTGTAGTGACATTAATGATATACTTAAAAAAAACACAATGTGTTTTCCACAATCTATAAAAAATGTTGCATTGTGCGAGCGAGACAACTGCCAAATGGCTCTAATTGCGAAATGGCCCGTAAATACTCCGAAGATACCCGTATTAGTCCGTGTGATTACTCACCAGCATTAGACATGTCGAAGGACATGAGCTGGTCGAGGTCGGGCTGGTGTTGCGGCTGCAGGTCGGGGCGGGCGGAGCGCGCGCCCACGACGGCGCGCAGCTCGTTGCGCACGTACTCCGACGTCCCGCCGCCCCCGGCGCCCGCGCCCACGCCGCCGCCGCCGCCCGCGCCCACGCCGCCTACCACACCGCTACCGTTGCCAGCGCCTGGACAACCGCCGACAAGCTCCATCAATGTCGGAATGTAGACTTGCGTACTCATTGAAAATATTGAAAATGAAGTATTATAAAAAGTCGACCCGTCTCGCAACTTTTTCTAATACTTCATTTTCAATGATAAAAATTGCATTGTGAATGCAAACAAGTAAAAATAAAAATAACTTACGTACTTATTTTTAGCGTCTATCTTGATATAAAGGGCTACCGTCAAACCAAAATCTAGTAAATCCGGTGTGACTATTTGCAGTTATCACACATTTAACATTGTTTTTTTTTAAACAAACTTATAAAACGTATGTCAGAAATCTAGCTTATGATTTGATGACACCCTAATAAACTATATCTTCTGATCAATCATTCAACAATATTAGTTTTAAAAAACTTTTTGCTTTGCTTCAAGAGAGATCACCATTGATTCCTTTATCCATCTCAGACTGATCCAAACTTATAAATTGAAATATTGGTCACAAGTCGACCCCGTCTAGAATCTCAGTCGATGTTTCGAAATGAAGTTTGTCAAGTAAAAGTGCATAGATTAATAATAGACATGCAGAGCATCTGTTACTAAATAAATAAATTAGAATATTGTAAACTAGTAGCAGTAAATTAAAATTACTCACCACCCGGATTTTAATAATATTCAGTCTCTGTATAAATATTTACAAGATTACACTAATAGAAATGCAGCAGTATTCCAGGTATTGAAACAGCTTGGGATAATAATCAAAGACTTCAATTTCAATCCCTGTTTTGTGCTGTTAATGAGTTGCAATAAAATTACCAATACCGAAAAGCCCTATATAATGAGCTCAAAAACCATAATTAACTTTTAAATTTCAAAAAATCTAATATCAATGTTACTATTGAGTACTAGCCTTCCGCCCGCGGCTTTGCCCGCGTGTACTACACGATGTTATCCCGCGGGAAGGTGATACTTTTCAGGAATAAAAAGTAGCCTATGTCCTTTCTCAGGCTCTAGACTATCTCTGTACCAAAATTCATTCAAATCGGTTCAGTAGTTTAGGTGTGATTGTGTAACACACAGACAGACAGAGACGCATTTATAATATAAGTAAGGAAGTAAGGATTTAAATTATAATGAGTAATGGTTATGAAATAGAAGTTAAATTGATATTAATGTCAAAATTATGGTTCTTGAACTCACGTTTTGTTGAGGTTGCATTGTGGATGTTGCCTATATACTTAAGGTCCCTTTCCATTATTCTATACTCAGCAGAGGTAACTTGACTACAGCTTAGTTGAAGCTATCATAGTTTTAATTATTAAAAAAAAAGGAAGCTTAGTAAGTTAACTTGGATTGGAAAGGAGATTCTCTTACTGGGGATAGAATTATTAAATACGGCTGTAATCAAACGCGTATATGTGGTATTTGTAGCGACATTGGTAAAGTGCTGATTTGTTCTTTGATGGATGCGGATAAGCCGCTACGGATATAAAAAAGGTAGAGTAAGGAAGCAAGCAAGCTATGAGAGTTTAAATGTACAAGCTGATTAAATGCACTTTCAATAGTTTAAACTCTGATGCAGTCTAAAGGCTCATTTTCATTAGTGGATAGGGCTCGTATGCGGGATGCGGGAGATTTCTGTAACATGTGCCATAGGGTCCGTATACTGGAAACAGTTTTCATTAGTCAGTGATACCCGCATGCGGGGTGCTGCTAGAGATTTTGCGGTTAACCGACCGCGTTATCGACTTATAACTTTTGTAAATAAAGATTTTTGTATTTGTATTTTTTGTATAACTTTCATTAATCGTTTTCTCGCCTGCGGTGGCTGCCCGTATGCTGTATGACAACCAGCGAAAATGAGCCTCAACTATTTTGTGATGCGGCGATAGAGAGTGTTGAGTGTAGTCTCTGGCTATATCATAAAAAAGCTTAGCGTGCTAGTGACTATGACAAACCTTTGGTGATTTATAGTGAAATGTCTGTTTCAGGTGTTCAGTACTTCTCTTCCTTGCTTATGATTAATGAAAAAGGTGTAATAGATTCATAAGTTATTCATTGATGTGTTTCTTAGTTTATGAGTATGCTATAACAAGCATGGTGTGTGATGGGTACAGTAGTGATTTAAGACAAAAACAATTTTTAAGTGTCTGATTGTATACATTTTGGTGCTTCAGGTACAAACAATAAGTTAAAAATTTATTTGAACGTCGTGTACATTTTTGTATGTCATAGGAAACCAGTGTTGCTTGATGAGTGTGTGATAGCGGCAATTCGTATGTGTGTGATGTCTTGATAGCTAGTGATTTACGTTCGTCAATGTCTTTTATTTTTGTTGACTGCTATATTTTGTGTAAAGTTAAAAATTTATTTGAACTTCGTGTACATTTTTGTATGTGATAGGAAACCAGTGTTGCTTGACGAGTGTGTGATAGTGGCAATTCGTATGTGTGTGATGTCTTGATAGCTAGTGATTTACGTTCGTCAATGTCTTTTATTTTTGTTGACTGCTATATTTTGTGTAAAGTTAAAAATTTATTTGAACTTCGTGTACATTTTTGTATGTGATAGGAAACCAGTGTTGCTTGACGAGTGTGTGATAGTGGCAATTCGTATGTGTGTGATGTCTTGATAGCTAGTGATTTACGTTCGTCAATGTCTTTTAGTATTGTTGAGTGCTATATTTGAAGTGTATTAGTGTATAAAATACTCACAAGGCATCTGCGTGTCGTGGGCGGGGTGTGGGTGCGCGTGCGCGTGGCCGTGCGGCGTGCGGCGGCCGTACTCGCCGCAGTAGCCGCTGTCCTCGTAGTAGCCGGCCACTGCCACACACGCGCACGTCGCGTTATAAACAACCCCCACCGCGCGACACTATACCACCTACCTATCGACTCTGCCCGGCGATCCTCGCAACGAACTTAACTGCGATCGGTGGACGTCGAGAACATTTTCTTTATAGGTGTTAAGAGTTTTTTAGAAGCTTTGCCTTAGGCAGGATTCATATCTACAATTACGTTTAATAGTGTCCACTTGACTAGTCTTTAAAGTCGACTTGTTGGCTAACGCAGCAACAGTACGCAATAACGAGGTTGGAAGGAGCTTGTCACACATTTTGTACCGAATGAAGCGTGAATCGAAAACAACCATGACAATTAAGGTAATTCAAATCGTACACACTCAAATTGTACTAAGGATTCGTTGTTTTGAGCAAGGGGCTTTTCTAGGCGCGCCCCGCACACTTACTTTTTTTAACGCCATTCTTATGTTCTGCGTTGGCCACCTTTAAAATCAGCACCTGTTATGAATTAAACATGGATCTACCTCGTACCTATTGGTTCGAATTACGAAAAACAATAAATTGCTGAACAACTTAATATGTCGATAGGATTTTAACTGGTTGTTGCACATACTGTCGCACATATTACAATGTTGCGCGCAGACTGCGCAGTACAAGATAATTATTTTCATATGTGGGACGTCTTTTAGTGACTAGTGATGTACAAGCCTCGTCTATATTATAATTTTGGAGACTCCAGTCAGGTTTGCAGGGCTCTGTGAGCTCGATAGGCCCGGATCCCGAGTAAGGTTGAGCACGAGTTCTCTAAGCAACAACTCGGGCCTTCAGAAGAGTTCGAATCTTAAAATGAACTTGAGCTTTCAAGAATAGCTCGAGTTCAAAAATTGCTTGTAGCTCGACGCGAGATTTAAGATGAACTATTGATAAAATATGATTTAATAATCATATTTTATTTCTCATTTACAATTTGAATCAGTGTTATAAATAAACAATCATTGCTTTTAAAACACACTCATCATTGTTTTGTAAAAAGATGCAGTCGACTTCGCGCGACTTGATGCAGACGACTGCGCTTTCGTTCGCAGAAAAAGACTCGAGCGCAGAAAAAAGACTCCAGCTCTAATATCACGCTCCGAGGCTCACGTAAACTCAATCGCAATCCGTTAAAAGAGCCGAACTCTGTGAACAACTCTGAGTCCAAAGTAAAAGGATTCCGAGAGCTCAAATCTTGTTCACCACTAGTTGAGACTAATTATTGTTCTCAAAACTAATTTGACACATATCAAAACTTCATAAATCTTAAGGAATGCTGAAGTCGACTCAACTTTATCACAACAACACCAATAAACAACTGTAGACATGAATCCAATACCAACATTTCATTAATATTACCAACATTCTCGATTTCCACGCTCGCTCAACTGGGGAATGCCTGATTCTATTTGGTTTTTTGAAGAAATTTCAAGTAGTAAAGCCAAAGTCATGCAATTAGTTTTATTTAATAAGAGACTTCGGGCGGTATTTTTCCCGAATCCGATAAATTACACTATTTCTAGAAATCTACGGGGCATGCGAAAGAATATCATTGTAATCGTTATCGAAAAGTCATGCGTTTATATGAAAAATAAAATCTTTCCGGCATCTAGTCTAATCTAAGTCTACCTTAAAGAAAATTTTAGTTATGTTTTCAATAAGAAGCATACCATACAAAAGAAACCATTGGATCAGACTGAAGATTCTTTGTAAAATTTCAATTACCATCCCGTTTTCCTTTACCAGAGTGAGAATAAAACGATAGAAAACATGAGATAATCTCGATACATTTGCTATCGGATGGAATAAGTTCGGTATTTCAAGATGTATAGATAGTATTATGGATTTTTACCTAGTTGCGGGCGCGGCGCACGGTGGTATTGCGGTGTCATGGGAGTGTGGACGCCGCTCGCCATCGCTACGCTATGCGAGTAGCCACTGGATCCAGAACCCTACAAGTAAATCCACAAATATAATTATAATATATTTAAAATAAAAGGGAAACAAATAACCTTCTAATAAATAATAAATTGAAATCCCATAAAACTTTTTTTTTTATAATTAGATATAGCGTAAATAAAGTAAGTGTGCTTGGTGCAACCCAATTGATTACTACAATCATTAAATAAAAAAATCTATTGTAAATCTACTTACACTCAACTGCCGGCTTAACATAGGGTTTTGTTGCGAAGTTGTGATTTTATTTGTACCATAATTTGAACTCATTTGGTCTGTAAAAAACGAAAAATTTCAATTTAACTTTTGCTTATAAACTTAAACATCCATTATGCACAGACAAACTAAAGAGTTACATACTCTGTGGATGATATAAACGTTGATAGTCAGTCCGTGTGAGGGCCACGTTTGGAGCTGTTCCAGACACCAATGCATTGATCGTGGAGCCCAAATCTTGTTGCGGTTGTTCCGCAGCCTAAAAACAAGTTAATAAAATTAAAACAAAGTAGTTGCATTACATAATAGCAGTAAGTGGCTTTAGTTGATGTCGGTCCTTCGAACCGGATACAAACTAAAAACTAATTAATAACTAGCGGCAACCCGTAACTCTGTCTATATGAAATGAAGTCTTAAAATAAATCCTTTTCAAAAATCTAATAAAACAAACAATGTCGGTCCTTCGAGCCGGATACAAACTTAAACTGATTAATAACTAGCGACAACCCGTAAAAAAATAAGTGTTTAAAATATATCCTTTTTATAAAATCTAATAAAACAAACACAAATCAACTGCGGCTTTCCGTTTCCTTTTTTACCGCGCTCCATTAAATTCAAGCTGATTTGACACTAGCTATTTTACCTCTGGCGACACGAGCATCTGCTGCGTGAGCTGCATCTGCAGCAGGCGGTTGTGTTGCTCGGCGAGCGCGCGTCGCGCCGCTTCCGACGCCCCATACATGGGTGTTGCTGTGGCGCTTTTGGCGCCGCCACCCCCGCCCATGTTACATGAACCCTATAGGTATCCCAAAAAATTACATATTTAGTCGACTATTCCACCTGAAAACTGACAACATAACCCTATTACGTTTCGATACATGTCGATTACTAAACGTAAATTTTATAATTTTTATGATGAAACACTCATTCGTATCCGTTGATTAGAAACTGAAAAAATATCATGAACATAATCAAGAGTGTTTTTTAATAAGAAGCTCGGGACGTCCACACTTTGATTTCCAGGAACTGCGAGCGAAAGTCTTGTTAGGAAAATGTAGTTTCTGAAAATATGCTAGTTTAACTAATTTAAACGGCCAAATGAGTTAATGCCCAATTATGCAATTAAATCCGGATTATGAAAATAAATTAATGTCTAATTAATAAGTAAACCAAATCCGATTATATTTAAATAGATTCCAAAATGCCTGTCTTAAGCCAGAGATTTCATAATTTGAGACATAGTAGTAACCCATCGAGTCTCTTTATCCATTTCATAATAATAATTGTTTGTAAGCGGAAGTTTTAACATTTCTATGACAGTAAATGTATGTTAATATATTAAACATCCTGGTTCAAAACGATTTGACGATAGACAGGTGCCGACATAATGATCGCAGATGTTAAATACTCTAATGAGCAACAGCTGCCGGTAGCAATCTGATAAAACTCATTAGGGAAATTGTATTCAACAAAAACTAATTCATTATCATTACAATAATAAGAAGCTTTAAAATGCAAATCAATTCTATTTTATAGGCTGTAATGATTTTTTAACTAACCAATTTAACACAAAAGTATGTAACAACACATAAAGTAAAATAAATAAATAAAAAGGAATAAAAAACAAAGAAAGGACGGAAAGTCAAGGTTTAGCTAAGCAGCCAAGATATCCATTAAATTTCTTTCTTTTTACTTATAAATGGTGCAATTGACTCGACTAACGGCCAGAATTAATAACCTATTCACAGATAGGGATATGTGCGATCCAGATTAGTTGCTATGCAACGCTTGATATTAGCATAGAATTAACGACAGTTGCCAGGGTGTTTCTAGGTGTTGCTTAGCAACTAATCTGGATTGCACCTATCCATATCTGTAGATAGGTTATTAATTCTGGCCGTTAATGTCCTATATCCCCTGGATGGGGCAAAGGGCCCCACGTCCACAGTAGATCTCCAACGCGTTCAGTCTTGAGCATCGCGTTTAAACTTCCCAATGCTTTTCGCTTCTGCCAGTACGGTGCGAAAGTGCGAAGCTGCCAGGTTTATCGAGGACGTCCACGTCATATTTCCCTTGGGAATTCCAATCGAGCGCCTGCTTAGGTATATGATCGGAATGTCTCCGGAGCGTGTGGCCGATAAATCGCCACTTCCGGCGCTTGATCTGCTGGTCGAACGGTGCAATTACACATGTTGTATTCGGTTGTCCGAATTATTTAGCTAGAAGTTCAGCATCCAATTAATGTAACAAGCTAATGAATATAGTCCGTTCGGTTAGATAGTGTCGGTACACCCGCACGGCATTGTGGCTCTTGCTATAAAATGCAGATATAACATAATAAACATAAGTTGGGTACCAAAGTCAATTTCAATTAAAATTTGGATATTTTTATATAAAAGGAAGTTAAATAAGTGATTTACAAATAATAATAATAATTATTAATTTTTTATATGATTATTATGATTACTCATCATAGCTCGAATTGTCACAAGTCACAACTGTCGTTACCACCTGTATTTATAATAAACATAGATTATTTAAGAAAATATAATTTAATAAATGCCGAATCCCAAAGTCCAATTCCATTTGCGGGTGTACGCCGCACGCGGCTTCTTTTGTTTATGCGGCGGCATCCTTTGACAAGAAGCGGCGCGTGCTTAGGCGGCGCGATGAAAGGGCGACACTATCTAAGCGAATGGACTTTACAAGTTCAGAGCACAACACTATCAAGTGAACATGAACACCCGTCAGAACACTGATCAAGCGAAGGAAAAGCTTGCGCCGGGTAGTCGAACTCGTTTAACTTCGTTTCGGGTACTTCGATCTTTTTAATTTATTTATTATTGTTTTCGCGAATTTTATTGGCGATCTGATTCCGGCGAACGACCAAGGGCAATTGCACCATAAATAAGCACATGACTAAGAATGAATCATATCAAATAATAACTTACCGGACTTTGTACGGGATACACGGGCGGGGTGCCGGGACTCGACACGGGGCTTTTACTAATACTCTCGCACTGCATAAGATTAGCCCGTATAGCACTAATCATTGCATTTTTCTCTTTAACGACCTGTAATAACAGCGTAAGTTCATTAACTTTGAAAAGGCTACTGTGACTCAGGAATTGCATATCATCATTCTCTTGCTCTTTCTCCAGTGCAGCATGTTTTTCTTTCATTCATCTCTACTCTATCATCCCTCAATTCTGCTATCACATGCAGTTGCATGTGTATAATCCAGACTAATATTATAAAGAGAAAAGAACGAATTGTTTGTAACGAATAAACTCAAACACTGCTGGACAGATTTTGAAAATGTCCCAAGTGACATGGCTATATTTTATCCCGATATTCCCACGGGAACGGGTAAAGCCGCGAGGAGCCACAAGTATGAAATAAAATTGTAATATACTATGGCAGGCAGGCTAAAACTAACCATAGTTACTTGTCTATAAGATCTATTCTCGTCTAAGTGCTTCTCTAAAGAATTTTGTTTTCTATTTGTAAGTGAACCTTATCGCTATGAGAGTACAGTAAACATTAGTTTATACCTCGGATGGGGCCCGGTCGTCGTCGGGCATGTTGTCGATGACGACGTCCAGAATGTCCGACAGCGTCTGGTCGCTCGGGACCTCACTGTCACCCGCGCCGGTACCGCCTTGTGCACGATTACTGCTACTCCTATTAAATAAAGACAAACGTAAGACAGCAACTCTTGTTGTTAGAACTTCTTTTGGTTTGCGTGTCAGCAAGTAGCAGCAGTATTTTGGTAGACCAGCACAGGTAGCATGATGAACTCGAGAAGGTTTTGTCTATATCGAAACGTCAAAAATGTCATTTTATCGTAGACAAATCTTTTGTTAGGCTGTCAATTATAGACGTTCGAGGTAGACAAATCTCTCTATCGAATTTGTCATGCTACGCGTTCTGGAAGTCAGCGACTGCTTTTGCCGATTCATTGGCCTCAATTAGATCGTCCATGGTGGGGTGTTGCACAATGGACACTGAAACAGGTGCGCCAGAATCAGAGTTGGAGTCTAGTCTGCAACGGCCTTCTTGGGTCCGGAGTCGCTCGAGTGACTTTCACGTAAGCCATGTTGCAATGTGGGACCCGGGAGACAATAATTGAAACGACTTGATAGGTCAATGTTGCGTTTATTACTCCCTAATAATGCATGTATCATAACATATTATATGAGGCGAGGTGCACACACTACACCTCCCCCGTTTTTTTGAAAAAGAAAAATAAATACATTTGTTTTTGTTATTACAATAAAAACTTTAGAGTATTTTTTTTAATATACATTTTGAAAGCTGTCTGATATTTTTTAGATAGGTACACTAAAAACACTTTTATTTAAAAAAAATATTACTTAAAGGAGTTTAAGTATGTTCAAAAACCAATTTCTCATACACATATTTTATACTAATTCAATTATTGATTTTAAAGTACACAACAGTTATTTTATTATTGTTATCATCAATATCAAGTTTATTTTGAAAATAGTAAAACAATTTGAGAAAAAAAATAGAACTTAAATTAAGTAATAATATTATACTTTGTTTGCATAGTTATTATTGTTTTTCTAAATATTTACTTTCATGAAATCACTTATACAATATAAAAGACGGAAACAAAACAATAACTTTAATATTTTTCGCAACAGAACAAAACAATCAAAATCTTATCAATAAGTATCATATCGGTAATACCAATCTTATTAACATAGTTAATTAGCACTGCAGAGCACAGAACCAAAATCATCAGATAATAGGTTCTTACTTACTTACTAAAAATTTTGAAGCAACAGAGACAAAAAAACTTACAATGCTAATCTATCATCTTAATTAACAAAAAATGAAATTCTTGCTTAGGCACAAGAAAGTTATACTAAACAAATCGACTTATCTAACACTGTTTGTATCACTGTTGGCAACCCTACTACGTTTGTGCACTAAGAGTTACGAAAACTTTTTGATTAAAAGAAAATTTATTTAAAAATAATAATAGACAGACACACATTTAACTTTGCTAACATTAAAAAAAAAAAATTAGGTGTCATTGGGTTGGTCATCGATTTTAATAATACTGTATAAAACTAACTTATTGCTCTTAAAATAGCAAAACAAACGTTGAAATATATTTATCCTATCTCCGTAACATTTTATTACTGTTTTGGTTAAAGTTACTTATTAAACCCTTTTTTTTTTCTACACATAATTACTTACTTAATGTCATGTCGTCATCATACTACCAATTTACATAGGTACTCATGAATTATACTTCGCTTTTAACTTATATTCTCAACTTTAAAATCAACTCTTTAAATAATTCTCTATTCAGTTAACCAAAATCTAGCTTTAAATAACTTTTCTTCTTTTCAATAAATTCATATCAATAATTCATTATTCTCCACTTATTACGTACTTCTTTTGAACCACACTTATTCCATACTCATGCTCATAATTACTTCATAATATCTTCATACATCATTGGTACACTTATCACAACAATATAACATAGGTACTTTGCCTATCATAACATAAATGGCTCGGCGCCGGCCTTTTATTTATTTTATTTGGTACACTCATTTATTTATTTATAGTCGCGACTCTTATTTATTATTATACATTTATATATAAAATGGACAACTTTGTGCCATTTTGGGTTATGCGCATAACCTAACATTGGGGGTCAAGTTTTAAGCCTCTTTTGGACTCCAACTTATCTCACGGAGGAAAGCTCGTTCGCACCATGATCGAATGGAAGGATCTGACCCACCGTGTACCATTACAACGTGTACCTTATTTTGAGCATATAAAACATAACTTACATACCAAACCAATCATAATAAACACAATACCAAAATATGAATATTAGAGTTTACAAGATTATTCCAAGCTCTCGGGTGATCAGTCCGATTGCGAAGGATACCTTATAAACTGTATTATTCGCCTACAACCTTAAATAAACACAAACACATCGGTCCCAAGCCATTCATAAATATAACTACATTTCCAATTCATAACTTCCATTTGCGCTGTACCTAATTGCAAACAATTCGTTACAAAAAGATTTTTAATACAGCTAACTTAAACTATACCAATACCTAACTTCTTTTCATGCTGTACCTAATTGCACACTACTCGTTACAAAAAGATTTTTAATACAGCTAGTAACTTAATCCTAATCAATCCATTTAAAACCATATAACTCTATCAAAACTTTTTGACTACATTACAAAAAAAAATATTTAAAAAAATCATGGTAGCATGATGATGATCTTTTTCCCCAGAAAACATATATATTATTCACGAACAAAAAAAAATCATACCCATTATTAAGATAACATTATAATTTTGTAATATTATTTAAACAAGCAAAGTCATCATTTCTAGAACGACGACTTGTGCAACATTATTTACAGAAGCATTAAGTTACTACTTCGCTTCCACTAACGCAAGCTAAGCATTATCATCTGGAAATGGGAACGATAAAGAAATACGATGACCATACCTAATACGTTAGACATTCCAACTGAAATTACAACAAACAATTATTGAAACTTTAATCTATCTTTAAATAAATTTAAACAAAACATTACTCTTTTACATTAGACTTTACTTTGATTCTAACTTGTTTTTAGAAGTTTTTATAGATAGAATATGAATTCACTAAATAAATAAAATCTATACGGATAAACTAAAATAATAAAATATTGACAAATAGTATTTTCATAAAATTGTAAGTAAGTAATCCTATAAATTTACTTATTAGTTGCAACAAACTCAAGATGCGTGAATATTATACATAAAACATACATTGAATAAGTACACTCAGATAACTTCAAATTAATATAAATAAATGTTAACATTTAAAATGCATAATGTACTGTTTTCTTTTTAGATTAAACTTTAATTTTAGAGTCACTTACAGTAATTAAATGAACTATTTAAATAAATTGCGACAAAATAGAATTTAACTGGAAATGTGTTTTTATACTTACTACTGTTTTATTTCATTAAAAAAAAACCGTAAAATACCAAATAATACAAGCTATACTTCTTACTTTTGATAAAATACATAAATAAGAAAAACAATCATAAACATATAAATTCGATCATGTTCTCATTAGATAAAACCGAAATTCAAATTAGTAATTCCTGAAAAAAAACCCATTGTTTTTGCTTTAATTAAAACAAAGCTGATGTAGTAGTAAAGTACCTACTGCAAGAGCGATTAAGAATTCTGTCTAAAATATGCCTTGAATTTTCGATAAGTATCTTTATTTTACCAAACTGTAAATGGTCAGTCTATTAAATCCAACAACAAAAATTAATGTCTTAAATAATTAAACTAAAATCTTTAAAAAAAACAAAGATATAAAATGAAAATTTTCTGTTATAAGTAAATTGCTGTATAAAGAATAGAAAGATGTAATATGTACTACAATACTTATATTGTATTTTTAGTACTTATGTATGTAAGTACCTATATGAAAAGATTTGCATACAAATTCAAAATAAAGGCACTAAAATGTGAAATAAAAATCAATCAATACTAATAAACAATAGTAACTTTTAAATAATTTCATACCAGAAGCAATAGTCGTCATTTTTTTATATACCTACATAAAACTGTCTCAATTAATTATGAAAAATATATTCGGTAAATTGACTTTGTCTTAAAGTTATACGTATAGGTACTTACCTATTTACGGCACGCCACAGTTACTCTGCACGTGTTGTTAGGTCAGCAAAAAAAAAACCTAAGTAACTGAAATAAAGACGTAGTTAACGATTTTGACGTTAAAAGTTTGTTTGTTATTTATGTTTAAGTAAGTAATTATAATTTATAAATATTACGTTTTTGACTATAGCAAAAAAAATTAAAGAAAATACTAAGTATTAATATACTAAGCAATCCATAATGGCATGATAAACTGATTCATATTACTTTACTCAAAGTACTAAGTAAAATTAAGGAAAACAACCTTATAATAAAATAAGTAATAGGTACATTTCTGCATATAAAATAAATGATAAAAGATAAGACACATAACCAATCCGGGTTAGTACATTACGTAAAATCAAAATCAACAAACTTCTATTTAACTATTAAATTCATTTTAAAGGTTCATAAAAAAAAAGTTGCCAACAGTGTAAAATATCCTTAAAAAAATTTATTAAAAAAACTAAAATAAGATAAATAAGCTTTCGTTATAAGTATATCATATAATCAATGTTCGCACAACAAAATACTTGAAACGTTTTAGAGTGAAGTTATTATTTATTAACAAGATAAATAGGTATATCAAAACTAGTCGTCACCAACTGTTCTTATTTTTGTAGATATTACATTAAAAAAAATACAATAAACCGATTATCAAATAATAATGCTAAACAGTTACCTACATTGTTTAGTTTTAATAAATTAAAATAAAGGAGCTAAATTACTTCCGCTTCTCTGATAAAAGTTATTACCTTTTTAATTTCAGTAAAAAGTACTTATATGTATCATTTTAAATTTAATATACGCTTCAAAAAAATATCATTATAGTAAAAAGAGAACAGTAAGTACTTACTTATAAAAAAAATACAGAAATATTTGTTTTAGAAATTACACTTTTCCATTTTCAATAGAAGAATTACACAAATTTCGCTCTTAAAAAATTATAAAATCCTACACTTTTAACCTCTTTTTTTTATTACACTTAGAGCTTCAAAAATACGCATTATCAATTTGGAAATCTTAATAAAATTTACGTTTCTGTAACAAAATCAAATAAAAAATACGAATTTCAATTGGTTAGGAACTAATTAGTAATTAATTTAGCACTGAACTTTACGATTATACGACGATCGATCACGACACAATCAAGTTTGCCTAATTTCCCGTCTGGACATCTCGCGGCTGCCTCCTCATCCGACTCCATCGTCTCCCGGCGCCCAGCTCATCACCTCTTTAGTCACTTGGTCATCATTTCCATCTCGATAGGTACAGCCGTAGAATGCCCGATAATTGTGTGGAACACGTTTTATAAATGTTTTATATATATTTAATGAACGATGTTTTTAATACTAATAAAAAAGTCTTTAGCACTAAAATTGTTCGATAAATCAAAATTTATTTGCAAGTGTCACTTCACTTTATATACTTAGTTATATTAAGTCATAATAATATTTATAGTAATTTTTATAGTCACAGGAACTTTTGTAAATTATTTTATTCTATTTAAAAACCATCTCAGCGCAGCGCTGCCACAAGGCAGCACTGGCAGGGTCGCCATGCAATGTGGGACCCGGGAGACAATAATTGAAACGACTTGATAGGTCAATGTTGCGTTTATTACTCCCTAATAATGCATGTATCATAACATATTATATGAGGCGAGGTGCACACACTACAATGTTCAAACTGCAACTACTGACGTTTGGGTACCGAATGGTGTCACAGGACTATCCCAAACATGTGACATGCGAACCGAGGTGTACTTTCCTGACCATAAATGGTTGCACAGAAATAGAATAACGCGTCGCTCGAGCGATTTTAAAACTTTTGTTTAGCGGTAACCACGCCTTTAATCGATTTGGAACAGATGTACAGTGTTGTACAGCCACCACGCGGGAATGTTGAGCCACTTGCCACTGTTTAGCTGTGTAATGTAAATCTGTGGCCGGACTCGTACATACGAATCCCGTACGTCCCCCCGTTTACACACGTATGCGGTGTCTGTACGAACACGAACTGACGGTACATTAGTACTCACGGCGGCTGGTTGTTGTAGGAGTGGTGCGGCGCGGTGGTGGCGTAGTGCAGCGGCGCGGCGGGCGGCGGCCCGTAGGCGGCGCGCGCCCCGCCCTGCAGCACCATCTGCAGGTGGCTCTGGGCGCCGTGCATGGGCGGACACTCGTTCGCCGCGCCCGCCCCCGCCCCAGGGCCGGAGCCGCCGTTCAAGTTGTTCACTCGACTGCAGAAATAAAAAGTTTAGCTAAAATATATACAAGCTTTTATTTGACTTGCCCAGGGGCCTTAGTATGAGCTGTTAGAGCAATCTTAAGATTGTGAAAGAGATGGCGCTATATGCAGTGTATAGCTCCATCTTTTAATCAACCTTACTTTAATGATGCGATAACGAGCGGACAAACAAGCCCTACGCCTGTTTGTCAGTGCGGTGCAACACATGTTGAAACTGAATTTTGAACTAACCAGAATCAATTGAGCTAAAATTTTGCATACAGGTCTGGTTTTGATGGCAATACAATATTAGTACAGTCAGTCTAAAAGCTCGTCATAACATGTCTTTTTTACGAGCGGACGGTGGCCGTGTACCGGCGCAGGTGGCGTATACACGAGCTGTGTATAGACATGGTGGAGGGCACTCACTGCGCGGAGTCCGTCAGCATGTTGGCGAGCGCGGCGTGGCGGTGGCGCACGGCGGGCATCTGGTGCGAGGGCGGCGGCGGGCGCGGGCGGACGGTGGCCGTGTGCGGGCGCAGGTGGCGTATACACGAGCTGTATATAGACATGGTGGAGGGCACTCACTGCGCGGCGTCCGTCAGCATGTTGGCGAGCGCGGCGTGGTGGTGGCGCACGGCGGGCATCTGGTGCGAGGGCGGCGGCGGGCGCGGGCGGACGGTGGCCGTGTGCGGGCGCAGGTGGCGTATACACGAGCTGTGTATAGACATGGTGGAGGGCACTCACTGCGCGGCGTCCGTCAGCATGTTGGCGAGCGCGGCGTGGTGGTGGCGCACGGCGGGCATCTGGTGCGAGGGCGGCGGCGGGCGCGGGCGGACGGTGGCCGTGTGCGGGCGCAGGTGGCGTATACACGAGCTGTGTATAGACATGGTGGAGGGCACTCACTGCGCGGCGTCCGTCAGCATGTTGGCGAGCGCGGCGTGGTGGTGGCGCACGGCGGGCATCTGGTGCGAGGGCGGCGGCGGGCGCGGGCGGACGGTGGCCGTGTGCGGGCGCAGGTGGCGTATACACGAGCTGTGTATAGACATGGTGGAGGGCACTCACTGCGCGGCGTCCGTCAGCATGTTGGCGAGCGCGGCGTGGTGGTGGCGCACGGCGGGCATCTGGTGCGAGGGCGGCGGCGGGCGCGGGCGGACGGTGGCCGTGTGCGGGCGCAGGTGGCGTATACACGAGCTGTGTATAGACATGGTGGAGGGCACTCACTGCGCGGCGTCCGTCAGCATGTTGGCGAGCGCGGCGTGGTGGTGGCGCACGGCGGGCATCTGGTGCGAGGGCGGCGGCGGGCGCGGGCGGACGGTGGCCGTGTGCGGGCGCAGGTGGCGTATACACGAGCTGTGTATAGACATGGTGGAGGGCACTCACTGCGCGGCGTCCGTCAGCATGTTGGCGAGCGCGGCGTGGTGGTGGCGCACGGCGGGCATCTGGTGCGAGGGCGGCGGCGGGCGCGGGCGGACGGTGGCCGTGTACGGGCGCAGGTTGGGGTTGGGCAGCGGCGGCGGCGTGGTCGGCGTCGTCTGCTGCCGCGCCAGCAGAGACACCAAAATCTGGTTCTTCTGGCATAGCGGACTCATACTCGTCGCCGGGCAGGTCGATGTGGACGACGATGACGACGGCGCTGCGGATACAGCACTCGATGACACCTGAGAAGCACAAAAAAATACATAAAATATCGCAAAATTTAATATCTCTGTCATACTTCCGCTCGCTATGGCGGATTTTCAAAAATTAATAAAAAAAAATAAAAGCGAGTCCCGAGCGGGAGGAAGTAGAGTTACGCGTGCGTACATGTGCACACGTTACAAGCTAAAGTGTTAAAAATGGCTTGTTTTAAAAGGGTTCGGCTTAGGTAAGTAATCTCATGGAAAAGTGTTTTGGTTACCTGTTGGGTTTCAGGTGCAGCCTTCTTAGCATTGTTAGGCACATTCCCTTCGTTCTCTCTTTTGCGTTTGCCAATTCTTTCCAGATAGCTGTCATTTCCTTCTTGCGAACGGCCGTTGCCCGAGGGTCCGTTGCTACTCGATAACAACTGCGACAATAATGCACTGGGTTGAGACGTACTCCGACCACCATCACCAGAATTTCTTCCTTCCCTCGCTTCGTCTGATTTATCATTCAATATCTAAAACGAATATCCAAATGGTTTAACATAATTGCATCTAGCCAGAAGCGTTACAAAAAATCATGTGAGATTGAACTAAATCATGTGAGATCACCTGACCATATTATGAACTTCAAATGTCAAATGAAGCCCATGCTCATATCGCTATTTTATAGCCAACCTGTAAGCCTAGCATGACCACCCAAAACATGATATGTATCGCATGATAGAGCGACTTATCGACATTCAAACGTCAACATTCAAACCCATAGTATTTTGACAGTTAAACCGGATAACTTATCATATCATATCGAATTTTGTTGGTCATGCTAGGGGGGCTGGTCAAAACAGAACTCACTTGTTTCAATAATAATAGCTCTATCTCATTGGGATGCCCCGCCAGTGACGCCAGCAGCCGATGCCAATCAAAACATATGAAATTGTATTACAACATACTAACCCTACTACCGCACTTAGCGGCGGCTCGGTTGCTACGCCAAGTAAATGCTGCTGGCATCGCATTCAAGGCGTTTAATGAGAGAGAGCTCTATGGTCTAGTCCAAACGCGGCCGGAAGCCAGAAACCGCGATGTTTTTACTGTCTAACATTCGTTCACACCTCCGGTCGGTCGTATAATGTAAGTAAGATCCGCGCCGGCGTCCAAGCGCACGGTTTCCGCTAGAAGTTCTAAATCTGAACAAGGCCTTAATAAGGCTAACTAGTTGTTTCGTCATGAATTAATGAACACGAACACTAATTCAATTCATTTAAAACCTGACCAGAAAAATAAAAATTCTGACTTGCGCCACTTTACTGTTACAAAATAATGTCAAATTCTATAGAAAAAATTAATTCGTCTCATTTCCGCAACATGGCTAAGTTTCTTATTTTTCTAGTCAGGCTTTAATTTACAGTCACCTTATCCATCCATAAGGGAAAGCCTGTGCCCCAGCAGTGGGGACTGGATTACATGGCTGATGATGATGATGAATTTACAGACCTTCCACCGAAACAACTTTGTTGTCCTAAAAGGCGCGTATCGACTTCGCGGTGTTCGACCGCGGCGAACTTACGTTTTGACTCGCGAGCTATTTGAAGCACACAATTTTATTGTAGCGAGGCAGCCGCGCCCGGCAGCCGATCCGTCAACGAGAGTTCATTGAATTCCCAACTGCGCGCGCACAACGCACTGACACCCCTTTGACGCGCCGTCAAAAACCGACATGTACTGGCTCGTCGCGCGGCACGTTCGAGCGCGACAATGTTCGATGGTTTTCCGCGCGAAGTCGATACGCACCTTTACAGAAACATAAAAAAGAAACAAAAAGCTTAAATATAATAATATATGATAAGAATCACCCTCAATAGTACATCTGAGTTGTGCGAGTGTTGCACATTGTGCGCGGTATGCGGCACGTTGTGCGCCGTATGCGGCACGCCGTGCGCGCCGTGCGTGTTGTGCGCGTTGTGTGCGTGCGCGCCGTGCGGCGCGGGGTGAGGCGGCCCCCGATGCATCTGTTCAAGAAACGATGCCTTTATAAAACTCAAGCAATTGATATGTAAGCATGACAAAACAACACGAAACTAAATTCCACCCTTGGTCGCATCAACTTGGAATTGGGTATTTGACAGAATTTTTTTTATTGACTTAAAATGTTTATTGAATTAGTAGCAACACAACATAGGTATTTATTTTCAAATATCTTGCATATTTTCAGCGATATAGAGCATAAAACTTTCTAATTAGACAAGGAGAGCGCTATAGAAATGTGACGTCACATTTCTATAGCGCCATACTCTCGCCATAGAAAATTTCATTTTAGAAAGAGATAGCTAGAGTCACAATTAAGTAGCACATAATTCGCTTGTTATATTACTTACAGATTGAATTTCTTTTTTTTCACATTTGTTATTCAATAATGTTATATTTCTGAATGTCATAATTAAATATCTACATTTCAACAACAGGCAAATTCCCAATTGATATGTATGCATGACAAAAGAAAACAAAAATAAATTCCACCCTCGGACCGCATCAACTTGGAATTCCACTTCCTATGACAACTCGTTAATGCCAATAATTGATAGTATTGCTATACCACCGACACGAAGAACAAGAATTATAATTATTTTTAATATAAATTAGTAGCTTTAATAGATCAACCCACAAGTAGTAGGGTCAACAGCGTGTTAGGCTTTACAAAATGCCAAATTTCTCCAATCGACTTTCAACCTAGTTCCAGATATGATAAAATTCAATATTGATTGCTTAAATTAGTCTGTGTCTAAAAGTCTCACGTGCTGTTTACGATCCTTTTTATAATACATGTAAATAACAAATACAATTTATCTATACTCATAATATTATAATGCGTACATATTTGTTTTTTTTTGTTTGTAATGGATAAACTCAAAAACTACTGAACTGGTTTAAAAATTTCTTTCATCGGTTGAAAGCTACATTATTCCTGAGTAACATAGGCTATATTCTATCCTGTTATTTACGCGGGAACGGGAACCACGCGGTTAAACCCGCGGGAAGTTACCAGTAGATCATAAATTCATAGGTACCTGCGCAGGATGTAACGGTGAGAGCGCCGCGGCGGGGGTGTGAGGAGTGTGAGGCGTGTGGGGCGTGAGCGGCGTGTGTGGCGCCGAAGTTTCACTGCCCGTGGCCTCCTCGTCTTCCTGTCTGAGCAAGTCCTTTAGGATGCGATTGTTAGAGTTGGTAACCCCCTCGCCGGGAGTCGGCTTTTTGCTCAACAAGATCCGAAGCCGGTTGGGTTCTTCGGTCGATACGCCCGCGATCGGCACGTCCCCCGGCGTGGAGGGCGCGCGCGGAGTCAGCGGCGTCGAACGTCCCTCTGAATTATCTTTCTGATCCTTCGAATCATCACTGGCCATATCGGAAAGAGGGAACGTCGATGTCCACGGCTCGAGGTCGAAATCGTTGATCGAGAACGGCGGTGGATCTGCGGGACTCATCGTAGGGCGGTAGCGAGGTTCGCAGGCGGACGACTCGCCGTTCGCGACGGAGGTCATCAGCGGCCCGCCCACAGTCGGGCGAGGGTTCTCCGCCTCGAGGAGATCCAGCTCCTCGTCGCCGAGAACGGTATGCGTGGACATTATGAAGTCGGGATCGCCAGAGGTCGGCTTAGCCCGAAACAAACGAGACCGAGTGCTGACTTTGAGCCAGGGTCGGTCTGCAGCGATGCGAATACGAAAGGGATCACTCACTGCGGGGGGCGCGGGATAACACAGCGCTTCCCGAAAATGCGCAATAACGCGATGTCTATCACTACTTTCAACTAGTTCCAAATAACGAGTACCGACGAGAGACACAGGAGAGTTTAAATTGTTTTCCACAGCACTTAGATCACAAGCTGAAACAAAAAAAAATATTGGTATAAATTTATTATCTATACTCTTATATTCTAGAGATTAATATTTTTTGTTAATTGTTTGTTTGTATGTTTGCAATGGATTACTATTTAATGGATTTATGGTTTGAACCAGCCTGTTTGATAAAATTACTTGAACGTCTTGGCTGCCATTAATTTACTAAACAGAGTTTAAAAATTCTATCACGAATATGCATTATTCCCGAGTAACATAGGCTATATTTTATCCCGATATTCCCTACTTATCATTATGAATACAAATTATTGCACATGGTTGCTAACTGTAAGAAAAGGCAACGGAACTGCGCACGAGTCGATCTGCTGAGAAAAAATCATGCATGTCAGAGTTTGTCCAACTCACATAGGATCGTGTAATTGCTGTCCAATCTGAAGACGATGTGGTCTGAAGGCTTGGCGGCGATGGCGGGCGGGCCGCCGTCGACAGGGAGCAGTGCGGCCGACGCGTCCTCGCAGCGCCGGATGACGCACATGACGGAGCCGGCCTCCTCCGAGGACGGGCCGCGCACCGGCGCAGCGTGGATCACGCTCTCCACGTAGCTGAACCATACCATACAATTAGAATACACTCAAAACAGATTCTGCATTAGTTTCACTCTAAAACACTCCAGCCCTCTTATTCACAAACCGTTGGAAACGTTCCTGACAGCGGAAAATATGCTCTATCACTGTCACTCGTCTCAGAAATATCACAATAGACAAAGACAAAGCATAGAATTCGAATCCGATAACCGAATCATTCCGAACAGTTGTGAAAAGGGGACAGGTTTTAAACGACCCAAGTCATACATATTACAAGCTTCAAACGAATCTTGCAGTGCACCAGTGCAATTGGTTAAACTAGCCTTCCTAGAATTAAGGAATTTAGTGAGTCTGCTTTGATCACTTATGTAACCGTAACTGTCACATAAGTGATCAAGACTATGACAAAGTTTTTAAGAAGATCAGCTTTTCCTTTATTAAATTGCATTTTATTATTATGATGAGTGAGCGAAATTGTAGCAAGCCCCTTTCTGATTATGATGATTTGTCTTATATCAACCTGTTTGTTGACAATATTTAATGACTTCAATAACAAAGCATAATCATAATACGAGCAATTCACACGTTTGACTCTATTACATATGTCAATAACCTCTATATTTGATGACTTAAACCATATACGATCAACTATTTACGTTTTCTGATTACTCAGTTTTAATAAGAAAACTTTATATAATTTTAACTTATATTATAAATGCTAAAGCTTGTGAGTATGGATTTATGGATGTTTGTTACTCTTTCACGCAAAAACTACTGAACGGATCTGGATGAAAAGGCATTGCCTAAAATTGTCGACTTTTTTTGTCTCGCGACCATCAACAAAATGTTTTAATAACAATTCTTGATAGTAGAACAAACATATTTGTTAAAACAGTATAGCTGTAAACTCAGGCAGAACCAAGTTAGAACCGTCCGTCCCTCCGTATGTCACAGCCACTAAGACATGAGAGTCGAAACTTGGTAGGTAAATGTATCTTGTAAACCGCTTTATATAATACAAAAACAAAAAAATACAAAAAATAAAGTGGGCTCCCCATACATGGAACTTTTTAATCAAAAATATTCGTGTGGGGTGTCTATAGATAGATCTTTAAAAATGACATGAAGGTTACTCAAACTATTTTTCAATGCTGCCATACTAGATAGTATAAAAATAGTCAAGATGTGGAGATAGAAGCTGATGATTATAATGTTATGTTTAAAACTGTTTTACTGTTTATGATTTCTCTGTACTATAAATCTAAAAAAATAATTAAAGGGGCATTAATTTGTAACTTTATAATATATTAATTATAACCTGAGCTCTATGGGGCGTAGCGTTACATTTTAAGGGCATAGCCAGACCATTTACGTTTATTTTCCATCAATAATGACATGAAATATTATAAAATATTACCTGGTAAGACCAGAATAGATAAAATATAAAGTTCTAGCTAGTCTCAATCGGTTCGGCCTGAGTTTACAGGTATACTCCCTTTGCAAATATTGTCTGTAGTGTTGCAAACAATTACTATTTAAATGTTTGGTTCATGCCCGCAAGAAAAAAAAAGACGCCAGCTGCCATACAAAAATGGTCATTGTCTTTTGCAACAGATATAGGTAATATTTAAAGTTGTTAACTATTTGAAATAAAACTCTTATTAAAATGAAGATCAGAGATAAGTGAAAATGGGAGTAAATAAATATTCGTAAAAGGAGTAGTGTTACTAGACTGGTTAAAGTATCATAATATCACTATTCCAGTATGCTTTTACCGCTTGCAAAACAATAAAAGAATAATTAATTTTAATGATTAATTTTAATAAGTAACTAATTTTAATATAATAATAATTAATTTTAATTTTAATCTTAATTGTGAAAGCATAAAAATCAGCGCTTGATTGAGACGATAATAAATATTACATGGAATATGTATGCAAACTGATGCAAAAAAAATCTGGAACACAAGAAAGATCAGCTTTTAAGGTACAAACAGGACGCAAAGACTTCAGTATAGAGTAGCCACATTAAATGGTTGTTAGGTATGTACAAAACATAACTTTATACTAAAATGATTTTTCGTAAAAATCAGTAGTATTCCCTTAAGATCTGAAGTATTACTTACTGGGTTTAAGTTAAAATATAAAAAATTTAAGAGCTTGTTTTATTGGATTGAATGACTCGGTAATAGCTGGCGCTAGCTACTGGTCCGCCAAAAAATATAAGAATCACTGACACTCAAAGTAGAAGATTGAGATTGAAATGTTTGTATGAGGCAAAACTTGGCAGAAGACGTTTATATTTAATCGAACAATCAATACACGTGACTGTCGGATCGTATGTCAACTCGATCATATGTCACAAACGAATACGATCCGAGTTAGATTATGGAGAAACAACTTAATTCGGATACTTTTATATCAGACTTAATTTGAGTAAGATAACGAAGCGTTCAAAGTCTTTAAGAAAAAAACTGAACTCTGTGTGATTCTGATTACTGATGACACATATTAAGATAATATGTATATTCAATATCGATTCAAAGCATTATGATACACTTTGCAGTTTTGCGTCACATTTCATACATAAATAGGTGGGTAATCGGACTCTTATCGTTCGTCCGCCACGATCCACTATCACAATGAAATAGGAAAATATGCTACATAACGTTTCGAAATAAACGATGTCTTTATTTTTCACAACATAACATGAAATGCAAAAAATAATATATTTATAAAATTGATTTCATAACGCAAAACATCCGATATAGTTTGCTGCGGTATTAAATATGCCTATGGAATCATATTTTGAAGGATAAATTATCTCCGAGTACTCAGTTGCTTTCCATGAAACAGAAACTCGTTGAAACGGTTGTTGTATGGTCATAATTACACTTTATCACAACATTGACCTTTAATATTCATAAAAAATTTACTATAGCTGGTACCAATTACATAATGCCAGAATGACTTACCTTGCTCCTTCAATCCCATTAGTATTCTTGACGAGCAGTCTGACTTGGATAGCGTGGAACCTGTCGAATTCGCCGGAGCCCCAGGCAAACTTCTGGGTGTTCCTCAGCAATGGTCTCAACTTCGCATGATCATTCACATGCAAGCAGGAGAATATTTGCTTCTTATACAGCTCAGTTCTGTCTTGCAGAGTGAATTCTTTGATATTTTCTGTAACGCATTCAATTTCTCCTTTCGCGTTTATCTCAAGCAAAACCCATCCGAGACTATTAGTGTAGTGTTTTAATGCCTGAAAGTGACCATAGATATCAACGATAGAAAATAATAACTATTTATTTTCTGAACATTTTATTTATATCTAGAAAACCTTATTTAGCATTGACTGGCGATGGTCTTGTGACATTGATTGTCTATCTATATCAAACGCATACAAGATGTAAACATTTTCCTTGAAATGTATCAAAATCAGTCCTAACAAGGCAACAAGTCTGCGTCACGACAAAACCTTTTTTAGTATGTTGTTATATCAGCAGGTGTGATCTAAAACAAATGTAAGGAAGCAGTCATACCTCGATGAGCGTGGTGAGCTCGGAGTAGTGGTGTCCCGCGTTGAGCGACAGCGGCTGGGTGGAGCTGACCTCGCCGGCCTGCACGGGCGACAGGCAGGCGGCGCGCAGGGGGCACTCGCCGGGGCACTCGCGCCGCCGCTGCAGCACGTCCTGGATCTGCCGAGTCGCCTCCCGGACGATCCCGTTCTTGTCCGGCTGCTTTACTTCAGCGAGACACGTCCCCAAAAGCTCCTCCAACTGATTTATAGTCTCGTTCTCGAGCTCCCGCCTTTTTTTCTCGTTGTGGCACTTATTTCTGAAATAACAAAGGTTTACATTTCAAACGACACGCCCGAATTCAAGACGCAAAATACGAATAGAAAAAAATGTAGCGAATTTTTTAACAACATGTGTCACAATCATCGGTTGGTAGAACATACAAGGTCGCAGGTGGCTTCGGGGACTTCCGGCCCTTAACTAACGCAAATACTTACATTTAGGGAAAATTTATAAAACTCGTCTATATATTCAAACTGTTAATTTATATTACCATATAAGAATACGTTTAATTAGTGAAAATTACACGCTAGGCATTTCAAGTGTTTTTGATAGCACGTACAAGATTAAATATGAAGTTAATTTACATAATCAAGACTATGAAAATTATCGAAATCAAAAGTTATAATTCATAATTTGGAGCGGAAATTATTTTTATTACTGCTTCTTCTATGGAACATGCTCTTGATTATAAGCTAATCGTTAGGTAATCTAGTCAAATAATTACGTAACCAAAGGCATTATAAATAATAAGTACTCGATGCCCTTATCTTCTAAGTAGATTTACTGCAAATTCCTAGGCTTTATAGGTTAAAAAGTTAAACACAGCTGTCATAAATAATTTAAATGAACGTGATTTATTTGTCTCGGGCAGCATTATGTAGCATTAAATAGATATTTATCCAAATAAGAATTATTAATTTGTCAAACGCACTCCAAGACATGAGCTATCGACTAATAAAAACAATTTCAATTCTAAAGCATTTTTTAAACTAATATGACATGATTTTAGTCTGTTAACTAAAGTTTGATAGCGTAACTAAGATAACGTTTTCGTACGATACGTGTGAACATTAAGTTTTCATTAATAATAGAAGACACTAAGCCTAAGCTGTGAAAGGGATGGTTGACAACCATGAAACGCACGTGCCTTTGTATTGTTCAGCGTGAGAGTGTCTGTGATTCAATAATATTATGCAGCTTGGAGACCAGTGCGGTGCGGCAAACTATAATACTTTAGTTTAGTTAGTAATAGTTTTAAAAGTTAGAACTGGCCCAGTTTTGATAATTCTACTAGAATAAGCAGTCAAATTAGTAATTAGTATGCACGGCGAATCACTTGATGATTTCCTGAAAATTTGCATTTAAGTCACATAAAATGTAGCATTTATAAATTGGCAGAGGAATTAAATGCATTACATTTTTTTGAGTACCTACAAAGATTCATAGAAATAAAAATGCTAAGCCAGTTAATATTTCAAATTCTAATGTAGGTAAAACCGCAACAGTTTAGTCCAGTAGCCTTACATTAGGCACATTCAGCTAAGTGACCACAGCAAATAGGAGACCTTCGCGAATCTCGTCTTGTAAAGAAAAACAGCAAAAGAAAAAATGTAATGTATTGACACTGCCGAAACATAATCATTGCATTTCTTAACACAAGGACTATGATAAACATGTCAAATCAACGAAGCGTAGGAGTAAATAATATCCTAAAATTATTGCTGTCCCAATTGAGACTAAGAAGGGTTGGTAAATTAATTTTAGTATTTTAAATACGGAAGTAACTCTGGCTGTACCCAAATTTAATAGTTTTACTTCTGATCCACTGGACCAATTTCGATAACATCATGCTCTTGTTTGGACTGTCTGGGATCAAATGAAATCTATTTGGGTTTAAAGTATATTTTATTAAAGAGATAGGTTGAACCATTGTAAAAGACAAAATCTTGAAGCCAGTGAAATACTGTAAAAGCATGTTCCACAAAATACTGCCTTAATGATTCATAACATTTACATCATTTTTCGCGTTTTGTAATAAATACAGTGGAGGTCACATAATTAAAGACACCCTTGATGTTCACCACACAGTCCACACACAACAAAATAAATGATATTTAGATACCCAAGATAGGCATCAATTCCATTTTAATTGTTATTTTACGTACACTGACGTAGTATTTAAAAAAAAATTATAACAACATAAAAGTTATATTAGCAATAGTTTAGTCTTAATTCCTTTTGCAAATGTAACATTTTTCTAATAAATTTAAAATAAACGAGCACTTTTATTTTTTCCATAATTATGCCGCGAATTTTCGTGAGACGCAAAAACTAGCAAAGTTTTAAGATTGTGAAATTTTAATTGAATTAGTAAGGGAAAAAGCAAAAGTTGCGATCCTACCACAAGGAAGATAATTCTCAACTTTTATGACAAAGGTTGGTCGTACAGGAAAATTGCAGATCATTTACGATGCTCTAAAGATATGGTTATGAACGCTATCCGACATTTTAGGAAGTTACTACGGAAAATGTGCCTAGAAAACCTAGACCGAGAAAAACAACCCCGCGGGAAGACACAAGAATAGCATTGTTGGCTAAAAAAGACCCTTTCAAAGGATCAGAAGTTATTCGCTTAGAAACTTTTGAAGAAAGAAAATATCAGAGCAAGATTACAATTTGCCAAAAAATATGCACACTGGACAGAACGACAGTGGAAAAAATTATTTTTTTCCGACGAGTAATATGGTTAACTGTGTAGTTTATGTGAGGCGTCCTCCAAAAAAGAAATGGATTCAAAGAACACAAAGAAAACAGTAAAACATGGAGGGGGTAATATCAAAGTTTGGGGATGTTTTTCTGGTCACGGTGTGGGACCTATTAAAAAAAAAGAAGGTAACATGGATAAATTTCAATATAAGAATATTTTAGAAGAAACCATGTATACCTTACCTTACCTTATGCCGAGGATCATTTGCCGGTTATATAGACTTTTCAACATGATAAAGAATTTCTTAGGAGATAATCAGTAACAGTTTTAGATTGGCCACCGTACAGTCCCGACATTAACCCGATCGAAAATTTGTGGTCCCGTGTGAAAGAAATAGCGGCAAAAAACGTACAAGTAACGTGCATCAACTTGACACGGCATTTAAGGCATGGGAGCAGATTTCTATTGAAACTGCAATAATTTGATCGCTTCAATATGCTTAGGCGGGGTCGGGCTGTCATTGCTGCTAAAGGTAAAGGACATGTGACAAAACATTAGGTTTTTACTTATGACCTATTATTAATAACGGAGTTTTGTGTTTTTATTAAACATCTAAAACTAATTACTTATAGTCAAGTTCGTTTCAATATTTACAATATTTATTTTTTTATAGTTTTAGTTAGGTACTTAATTTGTGTGTCTTTTAATTAGTTGGCCAAATCTTTGATACTGCTCGCTATAAAGTTAAACTTAATAAAAAATTAAAATACGACAACATTGCATTATAATAAAAAAAATATAGGGTAGGTAAACTTTGAAAAATTAATATCCTATAAGTGTTTTTAATTATGCGTCCACCACTGTATATAAAGAAGAATGATGTTGTGGTTCAAAATATGAAAAATTTGGAAAATCCTAAAGTGCACGCCTCATTATAACGCTCATTAAAAAAAATACCAGTGTTTTACAGGGTGCCAGATAATGTTCGCATCCAGCACGGTGCAGCGGCGACAGCGACCGATATCGCCTGCGCGATGCGGGCCTATCATCGGCTGTCATCGAAGATGAAATTATTCCCTTTTGAGTTTCTTATTTTTGAGTATTTATTAATTATAATTAAACTATAATGAGTTATATAGTAATTTTCAATAGGAAACAATCCCGTGTCGTAATGCAGAAGTTTTTAAAAAAAATATACAAATACATTAAGTATTTTGAGCGTAAACGTGGCACATACACGTCCTCCATACAGACATCCGGACGTCCACGCACAACTTTCTTATATTATGTTACTTCACAAATATTTTCTAAAATGAAGGGTTGTCGTTGTATTAAATCTGAAGGGTTGTTCTTCATATCTCTGTACTTATATTATTGTATAAGTGCAATATGAATATAATAGAAACAGTTTAAGTCCTGAAAAATGCTTAACTCTGACATGTTGAGAGTAGAGCACTAAGTCTAGGAGGCGTGCAAAAGCTAATGTAGCACAGCATCTAGGAATCATCAGCTAATATGCAAACGAATCAATGTGTGAAATAGGTACTTATAAGTTAAAAAATTACTAAGAATCATAGAACAATTTTGATCTACTTTAAAAACAAGTGTAGCAAAAACTTATAAAAACAACCTATGCGCACTATACGTACATTTGCGATTGTGGCTTATTTTCGGACTTTTTTCTTTGCTTCTTAACCGGCGCTGCCACGCTCATCTTGCTTTGCATCCCCCTCCATGTGTCTCCCAGTTGGAGGTCACAGGATTCAATTCTACAGAAGCAGCAAACAAATAAACTATTATTAAAGAAATTAAAGACTAATCTATAGTGGAAAAGATAAGCAGATCAAAATCTAATTAAATCTATAAGTAATTGAAATTAAAACTGAGTTGATGCTAAGTATTTTGTAATGGTAATAATCGTTTCCATGCATAAATAATTGAAAAACAAAGCAGTTGCGATGATAATAAGAATGAACCTATACTTCAAGTTTAGTTAACATGTTTAATCCCAAAGTTAATAGCATCCGATACTTTTTTTATAATCTGAGCAATTCCCCAATCACTTTTTGTTTTTTACTGATTTAAGTTGTGATATGACTCATGTTTGGTGTTTGGGAATGGATTACATAGTTTGTCATAGTGTTTATAGACTCCGATGTCAAATACTTTATTGGTGTGGATGTTGTATGTAACACTATCAAAAGTCACTCAACGTATACCTTACACAATGATAAAGGAATGACTATCAAGGAATACCTAGTTATATTCACATTGACGCGACTCATACATATCAAATGCCAAGTACAGAGCAAGCTGAGTGAAGCTTAATGCGAAAGAGGGACAGAGATACCAGTCGAACGCCTACCGAGGAGCCCCACTACGCAACCTCACTGCGACGGCCGCGCAACCTTGAAATAATAATGTTCGGAATAACAACAACGCGCCATAAGCGTGACCAGAAATAGTATAATAAATAATTCTCGAAATTTTTTTAAACCTCCAGTTCCTAGTGCCTACATCCTGTCTGCTTTGGGATGTTCTTTTGTTCTAATGAAGTGATTTCATTGTAGATGGAACAAAGAATAAAAGGAAAACGCCGAAAGCCGGAAATGATGTGGACAAGCCTTTTCATCGAGATAGTTCCCAGGGGTTTTACTAGTTACTCATGTCTCTGATGTAATAACTGCAAACTTTTATCCAGTTGTCACTTGAGACCAAATAGGTGAAAGTTGGTAGTATTGTTCGCAAACGTTCCGCTGTCGAAGGTTTCGCTTTATCAATCGTTACTCAACATGTATTCGTCATCCAAGTTTAAATGCGCCTTGCCGAATTCTTATTAACAACTTTGACCGTAGATATAAATTACAGTGCACATTTTAAAAAACAATATAAAATAAACTTTTACGATGAAATGAACCTATTACATTAAGAATTCAATAGGTTGATTAATTAGCAATATAAAACGCTGTGTTTAAAACAATTATTGTAATTACAATGAAACTTTTGTCCGTTATTTTCTTTATTAGCGCTTCAAACAATAAATATCGTATTACCCCCCAACCCCAACCGACACGGCTAAACTTACTACCTCCATGGCCGAGTGTTCTTCTTCTGTGTTTGCATCGCACAGGTGTTATAAAGTGCCGCTATCTATGGAGGGTTCGATTCCTGATCGGCTAAATATTGAAAACGAACTTTTCGACATTTCCTGAGGTCTGGGTGTATTTATGTGGTAATAATACTAATAATACCCGCCGTTGTTTCCAATTTTTGTAAATAATTGGTTGTAATAATATTTGGTAGTTATTTTTGTAAATTTTGTAATTTTAAAATCCGAGTTTAATCCGAGTTATAATTCGCGCACCAACAGGCCCTGCCAGAATACCAGCGTTGTCGTGACACATTATAGTGTCATGGCAACTCATGCTGAGGCAGGGACCTTATTGACCTAAAGTCCATACTTATTTTCTCTTATAGTTTTATGTTGTCTTTTTAATATCCTTATTGTGTGGTCTTTTGTGTAAATAAAAAAATATCTCTCTCTCTCTCTCTCTCTCTCTCTCTCTCTTTCTCTCTCAATTTTCATAACACAAGTGCTCAAGCTACTATAGTTTGGTATAGGACTAATGTATGTGATGGTGTCCAATATTTATTTATTTATTAAGTGTTTCTAAAATGACTTTACCTAACCTTTAAATCATGAGTACACTATGTACAAAATACAATAATGAGAATAGAGAAGTAAGATAAAAAGAAACGTGTTAAAACTCATAAAATGTAACTATGGAAAAAGAACCGGATAGTGGTTAAGTACCAACTAAATAAAAGCCTTTGAATTAATCTAAACCTTTGGGAGGAAGTAGTAAGCCTTCTCGTATAGCACCACCTTCGCTTGGGCCCTCTACGGTGAGTAGCGGCAATAGCCGTGAAACTAATTACTACACCACGATGGCAAACCAAACACCAAACAGTCCGCTTACAATACCAACTCTGTGCGTAGGCTCGTTTAACATCGAAGGGTTCTCTCAAAACAAGCCAGATTTTTTTTCTGAACTTTGTTGCAAAACCAACTGTGACATTCTATGCATCCAAGAAATCCACCGGGATGAATCACAGGTCCGGCTATTTGTCGTCCACAAATAGCCGGACACACGCTTATCGCCGAGATCCCACATCCAAAACATAGTAACGCAGTGTTTGCTGCTCCCGGCGTAAGCATCATATTTATCTCGTGCTCGAACCATAACGGTATTGAAGTTCTCACTGATGAAACAGGAAACTGTACGATAACATCCGTGTACAAACCCCCTGGGACACCTTTCCATTTCGCCCTGAAGGTAATTTTGACAATCAGCCTGTGAAGATTGTGTTTGGGAACTTTAACAGCCCAATTGGGGCTATAGAGACACGGACCTGAGTGGACGTGCAGTGAAGGGATGGGCTGACACAAACGATCTGACTCTGATTCACAATCCCAAATTACCGGCCTCCTTTAACAGCAGCCGATGGCGAAGAGGATATAATCCAGACCTTATCTTTGTCACATCTTCTATCAGCCCAAAATGTGTAAAAAGTATAGCCCCCCCCCCCCCCCCCATACCTCTTACAAAACACAGGCCCATCATCTGCACGGTTAAGCCCATCATCTGCACGGTTCAGCCTTTGGTCCGTCCCATTACTGTCCCGTTTAAACGCCAATTTAACTTCGCCAAGGAAGACTGGGATGTGTACGCCGAGTCCATCGACGATGTCTTACTTGACGTCCTGCCTACCTCAGGAAACTACGACCGCTTTATTGACATCATAACGACTTTGTCTCGACGATTTATATTCCCTGTGGTTACATCCCAGGCCTGTCGACGGACTCCGTCAAGCTCCTCAGGCAATACGAGTTCTTATATAACTCAGATCCATTCTCGGAACAGACCACCTCTATTCGTGAGAAACTATTGGCAAGTATTGGTGAAAAGCGTAGGGAAAAATGGGTCAATACTGTGACAACTGTTGACATGAAGCATAACAGCAAACAAAGCCTGTAATGCTATTCACAAACTCACCAGCGAACCCCCTTAACCCGCAACGCTCAGCCAAGTCACTGCCAATCAGATTGCTCATCAGCTTTTACTAAACGGCAATCCCATACGTCGCCACGGCAAGGTCCCCAAGTCATCAGACTCAACTAGCTCATGCGATGACATTCAGCAAACCCTTTGACCTCATTGATATCACCACCGCAATAAAAAAAACGAAATTGCGGCAATTTGGCAGTCGTTACGACTCCGTAGCTCAAAGGTTAGAGCAGTCGCCCAGATAGCGAAAGGTCGTGCGTTCGTGTTCCATCGGAGCTGGTTGTGAGACGGGTCGACTATTTCTAAAATACTTCATTTTAAATTTTTCAATAATAAAAATTACATTGTGAATGCAAAAAAGTAAAAATTTAAATAATTTGGCGAAAGTCAAAGGTCATTATGATTGATTCCTAAGCCGGGTAAGTCAGCAGACAAACCAAAAAACTTTCAGCCAATATCTTTGTTGTGCCATACTTACTTATAAATTGTTCGAGCTGTTACATAGTAAACCCAAAGCTGATTTCCGAACAAGCCGATTTCAGACCTGTGAAGTCTTGCAGTAACCAGACTCTTAAGCTAATGCAACATATTGAAGACGGTTTTGAGACAGGGATGGTTACAGGTGCTGAGTTTGTCAACCTATCTGCAGCTTATGATACTGTCAACATAAGACGATTGCTGTGGAAAGTTGAGTCCTTAACAAACGACTTAAAATATGTCAACCTATTCCGAGAGCTTCTGCACAAACGCCGGTTCCAGGTCCATCATCAGTCCGAAAAGAGTCGTTGGAGGTCGCAGAAAAATGGCCTGCCCCAAGGCAGTGTTCTAGCACTAATTCTCTTCAAAATTTACACCAACGACCAGCCATCAACTCCCCACACGTCCTTTATGCAGATGATCTCGCCTTGACCTCCCAAGCTTCCAGTTTCGAGAAGGTTGAAGCCAACTTATCGAATGCCTTGCAAAGCTTGGGAGAGTACTACGACGCCAACTTTTTAAAGCCGAACCCCTGCAAAACTGAAACGTGCGTGTTCCACCTACGCAACAAAGAAGAGGACCGTAAGCTCAACATCCATTGGCGCGGGATGCTTATCGAGCACAATGACTTCCCGAGATAACTTGGTGTCTATTGGATACATGCCGGGTTATTACGGGTTGCTTAAAACCGACTCCGATAAAAATGCTTCAACCTTCCTGTCCGTTTGTTTCACCGTCTGAGACCCTCCCACCTGGACACGAGTTACCATAGCCTGCATGGAAGTCTCTAAATAGACTCCCGACGATCGTCGGCCGCAGTAAGGACAACCTGTCCAGGTGGGGATTCTTGGTCAACGCGGACTTAGCGTGTAGGTGTGGTGCTGTTCCTCAGGCGATGGAACATCTGACATCGTGCCCTGCGTATCCAACCAGCTGCACGCAGGAAGACCTAATGGAGGCTACCAATGCTACGATCAGCGTAGCCGAATTTTTGTCTGACACCGTTAAGGTTTTTAGTTTGCTATCGACTCGATTAGAAGAGAGAATCTCAACCAAAAAAATGTACTTAATTGATATTTATATTTATGTTCCTATAAAATATTATTGAAACTAAAATAAAAGACGTCTGATTCATTGAAAAATAATTTTAGTACAATACATTTAATTAATTGGTAAGTATTCTAAATTTATTACTTTTAATATTTACTATAAAAAAATACAATTTTGAAACCGAAACCCAAATTATGAGGCGTGCAAAAGTGAAAATAATATAAAAAAGCAAATAAAAGCAAAACGAGACAATATTTTAATAAAAACCTACGACTGGGTGATACACTTAAGAGACGGTCTGATTAATGTAATGATAGAATAATTAAAACTGGATGTCATATTTTCCTAAAGAAAGACTTCAACGAACTACGTTGGGAATCGGAAAAAAGATTTAATCCTGTGAATTGCTACAATTTAAATTGCCATTGTAACGCAAAACTATAAAAAAATGTATTTGTCCAATAAACAGGTACGAAATGTACCTATGTATTTCAATAATCTTCATTGCATTTAATTACCTACTAAAATTCATTCGAATAGTTTAAAAGTATTGATAAGATAGGAATTTTCTTTTTTTTTCAAATACGATGTTAATTGGGTTGATCTTCCCAAACAATTAATTTTGGGAGAGAGGCTAACCAATGTGTGAAACTACTAAGTCAAATTATTATGAGTGGCGTTTATGTTTGATATAGATTAGGTACTAGCGACCCGCTTCGACTTCGCACGAGTGCAATGTAGTCTATATATGAGGAGTGTCTCTTCAAAAGGGCTTATTTGACTTAAAAAAAAATGTTTTAATGCAGTTCGGTTCTAAAGCTCTGTTCTCGATCAATTTTAAATTTTCTAAATATATATAAATATAAGGACCTAACTGCTCGCCTGTTGGAGGCAACAGGTGACCGAAAGTCTGGCAATTATTTTGCCCAGCGCATAAGCCTAGCCATACAAAGGGGCAACGCCGCCAGTCTTTTGGGTACCTTGCCTCGAACAGGTGAGTTGGTGGAAATATATATTTTGTAGCTATTGTTTGCCTTATTGATGTGTCTTGATGGATAAACTCTTTTATTGTATAAATATATAAATATGAATTGCTGTTCATTAGTCTCGCTAAAACTCAGAAACTGCTTGACCGATTTGAATCCTTCTTTTTCTTATTTTGTTCGCTATAGTTCAGGGGTTGATCTATTTAAAGAATAATGGCGAAAATTCTAAAGAAAAGCTAAACATATTGCAAAATAAAATTGGTAATTTTATATGGAAAATCGTCTAACTGACGTGCTAACTGAAACGTCCATGGTCGCTTTGAAATAGAGTGCGCGCCAGATAAGTCTGCGCGCACTAATAATTCTTTTCATAAGCTTAAAACAAAAAAATGTCCTGTAACTAGCTCCAAAAACGCGCTAAGTTGCGCGTTCACACACTCTATAGATGTCGTTTGTGGCAAGCAGTGTATAAATCCTTCGTTCGTTACCCACCTAATTTTTTACTTTTTTTAATTATTTTTTATTATTATTTTTTATTTTCTTTACTTCTATTTTTTTATTGTTATCTGTCGTAACCAGAATCTGTCCAAACCAGAATCTGTCCTAAGACGAATAATAAATTGTGTACTTTTTACTTTTGTTGGCAATGTTACTTCTGCCGTAACAAGAATCTGTCGTAACCAGAATCTGTCCAAACAAGAATCTGTTCTAAGACGAATAAGGGAGAAATTTAATTGCGGTATTTTTAAATACCTTTGTTTTTCATAGTTTTTGAAAATGTGTTATATCTCAAAAACTACTGATGAGGTCTACAACATATATTTATTTTCGATTTTTCACTCTGTTACTTTAAAAGTTAGAGTTAAAATTATACATTTTAACTTAACACTTTGGAAGTGTCTATCTTTCAAAATATTGACTATGAGAAAAAATTAAGGTACCCTTATATTATTTTTAAAAACCTATCTATCAAAAGAATAGGTTTGATAAAAAAAAGTTTCAGTCCCATGTATGGGTAACCCCCCCTTAAATTTATTATTTTCGCATGAAAATTGTAAAGCGGTTTACCGAATACATTACCGAATCTACCTACAAGTAGCGGCACGAATCTCTAGCGCTGATCGTTATTGCGCAGAAGTAAAAAATAAGGTATTTTGGACCTTGCGCCATACCATAAACATGCGCAGCTATCCCCTCCACGTCTGAAGAATCTCTAAGGGTTCCGTTTTTGCCATTCGGCTACATTGTGACAGCGAGTCTGTCGGGATTACATGATCGGTTTGCTTAGTGGAATAGTATGCAAAAATATTAACAACTTATAAAATATGGAATTTACAAGATTTCCGAGTCTCAACTTTCAGAGACCCATTTCGGCAAAAAATGCCCCACCAAGTACATATATTTTTGTATTATTCCGAAAGTTTAAGCTGTCGCGCAGTTTTTAAAGTTAATCAGTAGCTATGGAAAACCTTTAATTCATTTTATATTTTAAAGTAGAACATTCTTGTTGTATAATATAAGATTTTAAACTTTCGCGTTCCATTATAATTATAAACAAACGGGACTCAACGCGACATTTATTTGAAGGTGGCCGAAGATCAAGCCCGCTCGAACAGACGACGCCGCGCATCGCCAGTCTGCGTCTGCTTGTGACCACGGCTGTAGCAACACAGTCGAAACGTCAAGCTGTAAATAAGTACATGTGTACTACATAATAAATGTCGCGTTGAGTCCCGTTACTCTTGTTTATAATTCTTGTTGTATCTTGTATTTAAGTAAGGACCGCGATTATTTTACTCATAAAACTACAATCAATCAATAGGTATTATTGTATTAAAAAAGAAATTGCCGAGAAAAGCCTATCCAAACAATAAATAAATAAAGACATAATTTTTAAATCTCCCATAAAAATGAAAATAATTATATTTCCAAAACTACGAAAAATCGCGGAACATACATGGGTGTTAAATCGACAGGGATGGTACTCGGCTATCACCTCGCACCGGCTTGACACCTTAAAAGAAACAGCCTGTATATTAGTAAGTAATTAATGAAATTTTTAAGCTTTGATTTAAGTAGGTATATATGTGAGTAAATATAAATAATGCCATTTGCAGCAATCTATCACGTAGTAAATTGAAAGCTTTACAATTATTCTTATACCATAGAGCAACAAACTATTACAGAGAAACCTAATGCTATAATAACAGGTTTTTAACATTCGAATAACAGAGGAACTGTTAACTGAAATTGACAGATAAATGTTGAAGATATTTTGTGCGAGCTGTGACTAAAGGCTAGCGGCGATCGGCACCTATGCAGAAAAAAGAGAACTCGTCTAAATTGATTGACTACGGATCGTGAAGACCGAACTCGATTCCCATTTTCATAAAAAAATCACAAAAACTAAAGTGACTCGTAAAAACCGACTAGGCATTGTTATTTTATGCAATAGACAGAAATGGTGTCGCAATTCTGAATACTAAAATGCAGTAAACTTATTAAATATACCTGATGCTTGTTATAAAATTTGCATTGGTACAAAATTTAAACAGCTAACTTGCTGGTGAATCAGGGACGATAAGCAGTAACTTGCTACCAATATTAATGTGAAAGTTTAGATGTTTGGATGTTTGTTACTCAATCAAACTGCTGAACGGATTTGCCTGAAATTTGGAAGACAGATACTTTGTAGCCTGGAGAGAAACATAGGCTACTTTTTATCCCGGAAAAATATCACAATCCCGCGGGATAATGTCGTTTAGTCAATGCGTGCGAAGTCGCGGGCGGAAAGCTAGTATATAATAAACTAATACTACCCGTTCTTGCGCAATAAATCTATAGACTAATTTATGTTATACAAAAATCTGGCATATAATCAATTCCGAAAATTCTAAACACATGAAAAACTTATACTTTTTTAATACAGTTGCTCAAAAAGTGGCGTATTGCAGGGACGTATAGCGTTCGGGATGTGGGCTATTACACACTAGAACTTTTTCTTTACCTTTCCCGAACTCGTGCGTTTTCTTTCCCAACTGTCAAAATATTGTCTATTAAAAAGAAAAAACCAACCACGAAGTTTTTACTACAATAAAATTCATAGAAGTTTTTATGATTCATGAAAATATTTCTAAAAAAGAAGCTACTAATTTGTTTCAATATCAGATTTAAAAGTACTTAATTTTAATTATACATTAAATTAATATTAGTATCGGCCAAATTAAATTTATGAATATAAAAAATATATAAAATTGGCTGTATGACCACAGATTACTAAATATGGTATGACGTGCACTATTTACCATAGTATCTGCTTATAGGAGTTTGCGCAAGTGAAAAGAAAATGAGGGACCTTATTTCTTAATTTTCTAAATTAGTTTTCATCCCATCGATTCGAAAAGCGATGATTGTTTATCTAATAACAGGGTCCAAAACGATTCATTTTTTACCTGTTATGACAAGAGGGTATAAATGAGATTTGAATTTTGAACAGCTTAATAACAGGGTCCAAAACGATGAGATTTGAATTTAGAACATAATTAAAGAAGCATTGGTTGGAGTGTAGCAAAGGGTGGCAAGTACTTAAAAAAAATTCAATTGATTTTGTATGGGGCCGGGACTTTTTTCGGGACCGAGAAATTTTCAAAAACGGAATTTTATAAAATTGAGAATATCTCGTAAACGGTGAGTCGTAGCTAAAATCTAACAAAATTTTCAACCCCCCTACGGCAGCCCAGGAGATACTTATAAGGAATCTGATGGACATATATTTTTTTTATTTTTTATTTTTTTTTATTTCAAAACTCAATTCTTTTTTCTTGCCCGACTAGCGCTATGATGTATCCGAACGACAAAGAAAGGTAGGTAGTTTGAGTTTTCTTTACTGCTTTTCTTATAGAGGGGGATGAAAAGCAGAGTGTATTACTCGGCCGCAAAATTATTTTCACCTCGGGCGGCGTATATTGAATCCCTCGCTGCGTTCAGGATTCTACTTTAGAATCCCTCGCTGCGCTCGAGATTCTACTCTAGAATCCTTCACTGCGCTCTGGATTCAAAATAGCGCCCTCGCCGTAAATATATTATTTTGCTCCCTTGTAATACAATCTACTATTTTTCTGGTTTTTATTGTGGTAGGTACTTAGTATGGTGGAATTAGTGCAATAATGTGGCTTTAATGGAAAACGATGTGGTAAAAGAGAGAAATAAAGAAAGGCGCTCGTGTAGCATTCGGATTGCTTTTGTTAGGTTTCATTTAATTTCATCTCATTAAATTTTATTTTCATTTCATATCAATAAAAAAAATCTACTGAAGCCTTGGCTGTATGATCATAGTTTCCTTTGCCAACCCAGAATGGGTGAAGAAAACAAAAAAAAAGTCTCTGCTTATATTCTTTTACGATTAGTTAGTTGAGTTTATTGTGTTTTATTATTTTATTAAATTGCTTCATTTTTTCGCAACTGTATTAAAAATAGTTGTTCAGTACACGTGCGGAACCGTCATTGCAACTTGTTCCGACTGTCAACCCTCACCTTCGGCTGCGCCTCGGCTCGGGTAGACATTTGTCGGAACTCTTTGCAATGACAGGCTTTCCGCACTTGTAATGAAATATACTATTTCACTTTTAGTGCCTATCTTACTATTGACAGAAGCTTGACCTAACACCAAATGATTGCAAAACAAACTTTGCACTACTGACAGGGAATAGGAATGTGAATTCAAAAAGCTAAAACATAATATATATATATAAAAGGCAAGATTATCTTATTAAATACATTATGCTAAAGCTCAGCTACCGCTCGAGAAAATTCTTTTGTAGAATTTTGTGTTGTGATGTACTATGTATGTATTGTGATGGGTCTTTTAACCTTTTGGTGACAACGGGTTGCTAAAAACGAATATTTTTACACGAGCAAACATACTACTTTATCTTATCTATCAGTAAGGTACACATATCAGATCACCCTTTATCGAAACAACTCAGCATATTGCCTAAGATATAGATTAAATAATAATATACAAGTACGCGTAGCATGTATATCGAATTTGAGTCGTATCTGCATATCTCTATCTATTTATTTGTGGAAGCTCTATTTTGATTGGCGGGATCCGGTGTGGCCATGGACAGGAGTATAAATGTAGGTAGGTTGGTTTTGGACTGTAAAAGTGCCGAAAATTGTAATACTTTTTATTAGACAATACGCGGACTAACGTCTCGTCGCCTGAAAAACGGCGCCAACGACCTCTTTCCTGTAGTTTTCATACATTTCATATGAACGCCGACGCCGGTAGTCGTCACTTGTTTCTTTTTCTAGCTTAAGGCGCTACTCGGAAAAAGTATGGACTATTTGATATAAAACTATAGGACGGTTAGAGTTGTTATAAATCTGGTATTAAGATATATATTTCTTCATACCTTTATCTAGAATCGTATAGTTTAAAAAACACGATTTTATGATTTTGGCTTGACACTTTTTCTTTTTGAAAATACCTCTAAAAATACGAAATATCAAGATTATTCTTAAATGGGATTACATATACTGCTGAAAATAAGTTTAATTAGTGGACACCAATAATATTGAGGATCGTATAGAAGCATTTTTTTAAAATCGCTATAGTTTTTTAATACGAAGTGATTTTGTGTTTTTTTGCGTAATCGGCAAAATCGGTCTCGCTCCCGCGCGCGTCGTTTTCTCATCAGTCGTCATCTCATTCAATTTTTCCGAGTATCGTCTTAAAGTGGCGGCGTTTGTGGCTCGTCTGTGAGAGTGAGTCTGAGATTGGATTGCACTATTTTATATTAGCGGTAACCATAAAACCGATGAAAGTAACATATTTCATAATATTAAACATGACATGACACATTAGGAGTACACGCTAAACACCTAACTAAATGCCTAAGTACCTACAGCATTAAAAGGCATGAATTACTCATATTAATCAATCTGCCTCCCACAAAATGATAGTCCAACAACATAGGTGAAAGGGATTGCCGAAATATTAACTATTCGAGTGCAAAATAGAATTTAAACTTAGAACAAGCATCACTATTCAATCGATAGAATAGGTAATGCGTATGCAAAAACTACACTTACATTATACTGTACCAGATACGCAAGAGATGAACACTTTCAATAAACGAACACTTTATAATAATAAGTATTGTATCATTTGAGACGTACTCCATGTACCTACCTACATAAGTAGAGAAAGCCCGATCTGACTTTTTAAATCACTAACATTTGACTTACATAAATTGCAATTAAGGTATTATATTAATGCTCTACTGAAGAAACGTATTATTTTGTCACTTAATAAACTAGTTATAGTACACTCAATGTAAACATAATATTTTTCAATTCACTAACCGAAAAAACAAAGCCGCAGTTACAGCGTTAAGTAAAAATCTGTTTGAAACACCGCCACAACAGCTAAATTACGAAGATTCATTATGTAACAGAAACACATCATAAAAGTACGAAAAACTTACAGAATTTTGTAAAATTTTCATACATAGAAAAGACATCAACGATACTAGAACAATTTTCCTAAAAAGACATCAACGAGACTAGAACAATTTTCCGAAAAAGACATCAACGAGACTAGAACAATTTTCCTAAAAAGACATAAACGAGAGTTGAACAATTTTCCTAAAAAGACATCAACGAGACTAGAATAATTTTCCCAAAAAGACATCAACGAGAGTAGAACAATTTTCCTAAAAAGACATCAACGAGACTAGAACAATTTTCCTAAAAGGACACCAACGAGACTAGAATAACTTTCCTAAAAAGACATAAACGAGAGTAGAACAATTTTCCTCAAAAGACATCAACGAGACAAGAACAATTTTCCTAATTTTAATGAGTTCTTTTATATATTTCCAAATACAAAATCAAGTTAAGAAGTAATTAAATTTTTCGCTAACAAGTTAAATAAATGCTTACTTAAATATAAAATAATCATCGAGAACTTAATAGGAAAAAAGGCTCCTGCCCATATTTCATTAGAAAACCACTCAAGTTACCAGTAATAATATTACGGCTCATAATAAATTACTATAAAGAAAACTAAAACCATGTTATTCTTACATTTCCTTTACTTGTATAGATTGAGATGAATAATATCCTACAACATCAATCTTGAAAAATCAAACTACAAAAAAAACGCTCTTACAATGCGAAAATTATCCTTTACGGAAAACTTTATGGAAAGGTGAATAAAGTAAGTACTTACCGTTTACAAAAATAGTATGATGCAGAAAGTTTGTAGTATACGAGAGTTGAAATTTTGTTAAAAAGTTTATTTCATCCCGTTATTCAATACAGCTTGTTATGGGCACACAAATTTAACATTTTCTCACGCTAATAGGGTATGTGCTCACATGTGACAACTGTTCCGGCGTTATCATCGATCATACACAACTTTTGTGTTATTCTATTATATTTTAAGCCACATTGCCATTAGCTATTAAGTAACGACCGAATGATTAAAAATGCTTGGTTATAAACTGTACGTACAAATATTAGTCAAACATTATTGTTAAAATGAACCAAGAAAATATAAAAGTCGGTGGTTGAATGAAAAAAAACCTATAACTTTGAAGGGAATTCGAATTGGATATCGTATTTGCCAGCAGTAACTAACTAGCCCTACCAAATGCAAGCGGTATGACCTAATAGCTTCTAAAACGGTTCAATCTTTACAAACAACGCTCAACGTAGTTAGTTAAAGAAGAGACGTTCGTGATAATAATATTGCACTATTAATGCACTCCAATGTAAGTAAATTTACATCGATTGGATTATTATGTTTACTAAAGTCAGTTGTTATCTTGGTGGCATGAATTTTATCTGCTTCGAGTGACCCGCAATCATTGTGGGTCTTGGTGTTTCGAGTCATTTGCTGTTGTTATTCGAAAACTAGCTTTTGCCCAGGCTTTTGTTCATGACTGATCCATAGCGTAAGTTTGTTATTCAGTTTCACAAAATAACATTTTTCGTAAGTGCGTGGGAATATCTTTACAGATAACAGAATTAAGCGCTGACTCTACATCATCATCGTCATCAGCCATTTACTGTCCCCACTGCTGTAGCACTGGCCTTTTTTATGGATGGATAAGGTGAACGGGCCATGACGCATCACGCGGGCCCAGTGCGGAATGGTGGGTACCTATTAACGACAGCAGATCAGCCGAAACCAACGGCTTAGATTGCCTTTCGAAGCACGGAGGAGCCCGAGATGAAAAATTTTTGCCCACCTATCCCGTGACCGACCTTGCGAAAGTTGCTTAACCTCAACGAGCACAGGCCGAGCGCGCTAACCACTGCGCCACGGGCTCCACAACCACGACTACGACTCATATTTTTCATATTTTAAATCAATATAACCTATTCCAGCAATATTTATTTTGTCAAAATAACCCTTTAACTATTACGGGCACGACTTCGACTTTTTGTCGCTAAAATAAAATAAAAGAAAGTTTGTGCGCGAACCTGAAAAAAGTTGAGGCGGACAAGGCCGCGGGCAGCCGGTTCTATCAATTAAGACATTATTCAGAGAAATATAGATTTTATAAGGAAAATTTTCAATAATTAATAAGCCAACCGGAAAGTAAAAGTAGTCAGGAATTCTTTAAAAACACACACAAATTTTAAAAGACTAGGCTTAAAATGACGTCTCAAGACTGCAGAAAATCATACAAAACAGCAAAATTTAATAAAACGTCGTTAACTTCTTGAGTCTTCTTAAACGTAGCGGCATCTGTAGAATTGGAGATGGCATCGAGTGAAACGACTGCTAGAGTAACTCTATTAGGGAAAGTTGGTGATTCAACGTGCATATACGTAATAAATTATAACATACATTATTTAATAATAGTGCGTAAGAATGACTCGAAGCTCTATGGGGTTTCCTCTATGATGTTTGCGTTCACTGTATGATATTGAATACGGAACCAATTTGGAAAATTCAATCAACTTTTACTCATGATAAAAAATTGTAGAGTTTTGATAGATATATTTGATTGAGATAAAATAGTGTTTTTTATTAATTTCATTACTACTATTTACTATATTAATTGCTTATAGTTAGTTTATATATTTTTTTAATAACCTTACGTACGTTACTTAATGTTTTTATTTTGTTGATTCAACCTTACAAACGAATAAAAACAAAAGTTTGTTCATTTGAAACCACTACTATGCCACTACCATTGGCGTATTTACTGACTTAAGTATATAAATTTATTGTTATTTAGTTTATCATATTAGTATTGCCAATATTGCAAGAGATAAGCTTTATAAAATAAATAGTATTAGGACCATTCCTTTAATCAAACTTTTTATTATAAGGTAGCGATTAGTTATTTCAAAACAATACGTCATTATATTATAGGTTCCAATTCTTGTATTTATTTCATGGGATTGCTTTATCATGTGAAATCTATTTCGCAACATGAGTGACGTATATACTAATGCGTGAAGTTATGCTTCGTGAGATATCATTTACTAAGCTGTAGAAAATGAGAAAGTTTAGTAAAAATGTACAATACGTAGCAAATAAATGGCAAATTACCTTGGAAAAGTATTATCCCCAACGTCGACATCAAAGAAGATATCTACAAAGTCGTCAACTTCGGAATCTGGCGTGAGCGAGGGGGGCAAGGTGTCCGACGGAGTGGCGGCCCTATCGACGGTGTGACCTCCACAGTTGAAGATCACCGGTTCCGGCTGCACCATAGGCAGCATGACTACAGCACATTCCACAGGTGTTCAACGCCGCTGTTTTTGATACGATCGTCTCCCTGGACCAACTTTGTATAACAATATTCGTATCCGCATCCAAACACACACTGCATTGCGCCAGGCTCGCCGCGACGCTATTTTTTATTGTAGAGATTTCGAGACCGAACACAAAACATCGAACCTTTTAAACTTTTCTGAGAACTTTTTGCCACTATTAATAGGTTAGTCTGATGAAGGTAAAGTGTGACGGCAAACCGGGCTTTAACTTTATTACGTAGCGATAGTGCAATTTCCTATCGATATCCGTGCGAAACGTTCGCCACAAAACGACGATGAAAGTCAACTGAAAGACGAGACGTACATATACATACGTCCTTTTCGTTCACCGCTACACAATTTATCAACACAGCGGCGCGGCGCGACACGACGCAGATCATCGGCGCGGCGACAGCGGCGGCGCGGCTGCGGGCGGGAGTAGCCAGACTGACTCAACTCAGCGCTAAAAGTATTGCTGCTCCATTCACACCTACACTACTTCTATTTTGCCGAGCTCTACGATCTCGCTCGCCACCGAGTCGAATAAAACCGACCACTTACGAATTAAACGACGTATTACCGATACAAATTTTGTTTGCTATTTTCATTAGCTAACCATTTGCGAAACAATAATAAACAATTCAGATTTACTTTAAATTATTTTCCCTGGTTTTCATTAAGAAGATAAGCGAACATTTCCACGTTCACATTTTCATTTTCATCAGTACTCTTTAACATTTGCAGGTGCAAACAATAACATTCATTGCATGACACATGATTAGAAATTATATCAACTAAAGATTGCAAAAATTTAATAGAACAAATTTCACACCCAAATGTGTGGGTGTAAATGAAATTCAGATGAAAATAGTTCTGTTTTCCATTGGTGAGGTGTATCTTTAACATTGTAACGTAACCCTTCAAGCGTGCGGTCGAGGGCAGGAGAAATCTTGCAAGATAAAATAAGATATTATTTCAGGATATCCACACATCTAAGTGAAAACTTATTGGAAAAGTGAACTCCAACGTTCCGTTACACAAGCGGGCGCCGTATGCTCCACCGTGTGACAGCCACAGACGCAACGGAACAGCGCTGCGTGACGTAGCCGCCGCCTGTACCTACATGAAAGTGAAATGGAACAGTATTCGTGTCAAGTGCACAATTTAGATAACGAGGTCATTTATTGCATAACGCTACTCAACATTACAGATACAATTTACGGATCGCTATTTTATCACAAATACCATACAGAGCCTATGCATAATTTTAGCACAACAGCTTTTTTGTATTTGTTATAAAAACAACATTTGGTTAGCTCTTCTTCCACAGGTGATTAATTACAGATAAACGACACATCAAACTAGCATGTCCATGCCGTTTTATTAGCTCATTATTTGACGCAAGAAGCATCTGAAAGTGAAAGAAATAGAGATCTGCTCACGAACGCTAGCGTTTTTCTGCTAATAAGCGTGTAACGTAATCACAATCTTGTGTTGCACGTTATTTAGTTAAAATACTGAACGAATAATGAAAAATATAAGGGGGCAGTAGAGGAAGAGCGCAGCGCGTGCAGATATCGGTGCAGGCGGCCCCGCGGATCTATGTCAGTGGGTCACGGCAATGACGTGGCACATGGCCGCGGCGAGTCGCGGCGCGCACTTCATTCTAATTCCGCTTCACCGGTGTCTTCGTTTAACTACTTATTTGTGCCCTAACACGTTAACTGCCTTTATCCAAGCACATCGCAAATAAAAATATATGTATCTCATTCCAGCTCAGTTTTATCTATGGAGGGAGTCCGCTTTACCGTTGGCTTATCGTTGACATTGACCGACTGAAATTATTATTCACGTGAGAATGAGCAATATGAACGCAGTTCTAATTCTACGAGGCTATTAATTCCAAATTAACATTGAATTGGATTTTCCTTTACTCTTAAGGATGACGACGAATATTATACAATTTTAGTAAAAAATATTATTCATCGTAATTCCACGAATGATTGATGAATACTTGTTTATTTCTGAAAATGAAATTATTGACCTACATTTAATTTTATCCCCCTATATTTTTTCTCATTATCAATAATTAATTATCTAGTTCTTTATTCGTTTCAACCTCAAGGTCATTTAATTTTGCAACTACAAAAGAATTTAATGCAAAACTTATAAAATCTAAATACTGTTTAAACATTTTTATAATTTTCCTCCTCCTACGTATAATCTTACGCTCCGGTAAGTTTAAATGAAACCCCACCCAACATCACGCTTACAAGAAGTGATGAGTTGCCACCTCAAGGGAGCGTAAGTAATCTGATCAAATGAAACAACTAATGAGAATATAAATGGCGTAATATATTGGTTGGGGACCGAGTGGCCTGAGTATACCATAACATCACATCTCAATCAACCTCATAAATGAATGAGAAGGTATCTTCTTGTTTATTTACGACCAGCCTTCTGCCCGCGGCTTCGCCCGCGTGGGCTACACGACGTTATCCCGCGGGAATGTTATATTTTTCCGAGATAAAAAGTAGCCTATGTCACTCTCAACTTCTCCAGGTCCCAAACTATCCCCATAAAAAATCACGTCGATCCGTTGCTCCGTTTTTACGAGAAAGACGGACAAACAAACAAACACACTATCACATTTATAATATTAGTATGGATATTGATACCTAGATTCCATCAAAGACTTTTAACAGGCTTTCAGAAGTTGTAATTTAAACAAGTGCACAGTTATGTAGTAAATTGGATATATTATTATTCGATTGTGGTATAAAATTAAGATTGCAACTTTAATTCATTTTCGATGGTCGGATTATTAATAAGCAAAAGGAGATAAAAATGTACTAAATTATATAAATAACTCTATTAGTGATGTAGCTTGTGTGTATCAAATTATATTTCCATAATTATTCCATTCATTCAATAAATAATAAAAAACATTGATGAGTTACCCTTTGCAACTATGTAATGGGAATAATGGGATTCTATTTCGGCAAGTGTATAGTACCTACAGTAGTAAAAATATAACAGATCAAAAACTGTGGTTTTCATAAAATATAAGTAAAATTTTATTCACATTTTAGCGCAATTAAATTAAAAATATGGTCCACAACAATAAATCAAATAAAATCGTTGGTGCAAATATGAACTGGACTTGAACAATATACGATATCATTCGATTGATAACCCTTTGTCGATCATAATTCATTACATCCGTGTTAAACAATAAATATGTACTTTTCATACATTATATTGAAAAGAAATAAAAATTGGTTTATATCCTACACATGTATTATATTGGTACCTTCTCAACAAAACATCGTTGGGGGGGTTTGCCATAATCGCCACGCTTGGCAGGCGGGTTGGCGATCGCAGTATGGCCTGCTGTTGAATGGAGACGCTGCTGCCCATCTCCTTTTGGCAGTTTTCCCTCTGTCGGCTCTTACGACACCCACGGGAAGAGAGGGGGTAGCGCTATTCTTTTTATGTGCCGGCACTACACGGCATAACACGGCAGATTCTACATAATTCAATTAAAAATATCAAATTTTTTCAAAAAAATTAAACCGCCTTCAAAACAAAACTACAAACAAAAAACTCATTTTCCAAAAAACACGTAAAAGTGAAAAATAAATTGAATCATTCAATTCAAAGTACGAAAGAGCGGGACTTTTTCTAATTAATCTTGAACTTACTGATCTGATTGAAGTCGGTGTCAAGCCATATCATAATATGTATTTGATAGGTATCACTTCGCGCATGAGATATTGTGTATTGTATTATTGATTCACTATTTCTTGTTACTTTCAGATTGACACCGACTTCAATCAGATCAGAAAGTAAATCTACCATAAGAAACCGCATAATGAGCAAGCGTAGCGCAATGTGCAACGACTGTAGCCCATATCTAAATTAGAATGCTCAGACAAGCACCACCCTCCAACTCTCAACTGTTATGCAGTTTCCTTCCACCATCAGCTAACCTAAATTACCTGAAAGAATACAACCTAAAGTTCTATTCGCGCTTGTGGTACTTAAAAACATACTTTAACTCCTAAGCGTTAAGGAGTTTTACATTCCATCATCAGCTTACCTAAATAACCTAAAAGATAACAACTATAAATATTTACGCATCAACAATATTTAAAGAATTATTCTCCAACTCTCATCTATTGAGGAGTTGTACCTTCCATCACCAGCTCATCATCTTGTGATGATGACTACCAGACGCAAATACTTGAAAATTGCTATAAGAAATCGTATCGCGTCCGTAAATTTTAGTATTTTATTAATATTTCCGATGACCATCTGTGGTCCTCATCATCAGTTCCACTACACCAAATTGTGCTTACCGGAAGCAAGTGCTAGAGTTATTTAAGAAAATACAAAAATCGCTATAGGTTTGCCTATAAAATTTGAAGAGTTCCCTTGATTTCACCAGGATCCCATCATCAGATCCTGACCGTATGACAATGGGACCAATTTGTAACTAACGAGTGTCCCAAAAGTAGGTAAAGGATGATTTGTCTCAATAAAACGCGAATAGATTAGAATTTCTTCGTAGTTTTATTTTATTTTAAAGAAGAGACTTGTACAATTTTATCTGAATAGAATATCTGCTAAATGGCCGCCAGGGGCATTTTTTCTGTGTGCAAATTTTTAATGACACTCACACATTTCGCTGCTAATTTCACACATTTCACTACCTATTTCACCAATAACTCGGCGAATATTTTGTCTATATTGTCTATGTTTTGTGGATCGTTGGCGTAGACTTTATCTTTGACGTAGCCCCAAAGAAACAAATCCAGTAGCATCAGAGGCAAGATCTCGGTGGCCATTTGACATCATCTCTTCTTAAAATTACGAAATTTTTCGACCTTTCGACGAGTGTTTGTAATTGATCGTGAATTTTCGTTAAATATTTGTAAAACTTCTATGCGCTGTTTTATTGTGAAACGCTCCACAATTAATTTTACATGTGTCAAGATGACGCATGTCAAATATCAACCCGCCATCTTGAATATTTCGGAAATAGCGCGAAATTCAAATCCTATACGTACTTTTGAGACACCCTTTATTATACTTTTGAACAAAAAAAGAATTTCTAAAATCGAAAAAAAATAATTGACAAAGTTATGAGGTAACGAACATTAAAAAAAACCGAACTGAGAACCTCCTCCTTTTTTTGAAGTCGGTTAAAAACTCTAAAATTGATTTACTGATTCATTGTTGGCATAGACGTAGGTAGAGCCCTAACGGCTGAAGGTAGAGACACCATTTTTAGAGGGTCATCTACATCATGAAAGGTATCCCTTTCTAACCAGACCTTTCATGATGTAGATGAGCACTAAGAAAGGATATTAGAAAATTCCCGTTATACAGGATGCTACAAGTTGTTCAAGTTTGTATGAGAATTTGTATAGGGTTGAAGATAGAGACACCATTTTTGGTGGGTAGCTTACTTTATAATGTAAACAGTCTGTTCAAAAATAAGGTGACTTTTGAATTTTTTCTAAAACCATTTATTTATTCATCAATTTGTATTTTGCCCCCTTCAAAGTAATCACCCTCTGATAAAATACACTTATGCCAACGCTTCTTCCAATCCGCGAAGCACTTAAGAAAATCGTTTTTCGGAATCTTGTTCAGCTCCTCCAGCGATGGTGTCTTAATTTCCTCAATCGTATCAAATCGTCGTCCTTTCATAGACCTCTCCAGTTTGGGGAATAGGAAGAAGTCGCAGAGGGCCAGGTCCGGCGAATACGGTGGCTGAGGCAGCAATACTGTGCTGTTTTTGGCCAAAACATTGCAAACAAGGAACGATCTGTAGCCGGTGCATTGTCGTGGTGCAAAAGCCACTTCTGATCCTCCCACATGTCTGGTAGATTTTTGCGAATGGCTTCGCGCAAACTGCAAATAACTTCGAGGTAGTACTCTTTACTAACCGTACGAGCCTGTGGTAGAAACTCGTTAATGCACCACGCCTCTGCAATCGAAGAAAACGGTGAGCCTCACCGGGTGAGGAAAACGGTGCAGGGCCGTCCAGGACGCTCCTCATCATTGACATCTTCTCGACCTTCCTCGAACAACTTATACCACTTATAAATGCTTTTTTTGCTCAACATAGAATCCCAGAGGCTATGCGCAACAGTTCCATAGTATCTTTGCGCTCTTTATTTTGTTTTTCACGCAAAGTTTGATGCATATTCTTTGATTCATTTTTTTGGAATAGGCAAAAATCGCCGCAGAGGAAAAACACCTTCGCGCTTTTTAGCTGTCAAAAACTAATTAAACTTCCAAAATGGCCGACCTTGTCAGCATAAGCGACAGACAGGAGCAACAACTCTTCTTCTTCATCGTTCCCTCATAACTGAGGATCGTGATCACCGGCTGTTTTTATGATTTGCCTGCATCGGTCTCGGTCCATAGTTGCTCTCACTGCTTGATGGAATTTGCTTGAGGAGGTTGCTACTCTTACTTGGTCAGACCATCTGGTTGGCGAACGACCTCGGGCCCTCTTGCCTCTTGCCCGGTTGGAGCAACAACACAACGCCACAAAAAAATCAAAAATTTTATTTACGTAATCCGTGAAAATTTAAAAGTCACCTTATTTTTTGAACAGCCCTCGTATATGAGCACTAAGAAAGAGTTTTGGAAAATTCCCGTTATACAGGGTGCTTTATGGTGTTCCAGTTTGTATGGGAATTTGTAGTGGGCTAAAGATAGATACACCATTTTCGGAGGGTAGCTTACTTTTATAATGTATATGAGCACTAAGAAAGGGTTTTGGAAAATTCCCTTTATACAGGGTGCTACAGGCAGTTCCAGTCTGTATGGAGATTTGTATAGAGTTGAAGGTAGATTCACCATTTTTGGAGAATAGATACCTTTTATGGTGTAGGTGAGCACTAAGACAGGGTTTTGGAAAATTTCCATTATACAGGGTGCTACAAGGTGTTTCAGTTTGTAAAGGAATTTCCATTTAGGTTAGGTTAGGAAGGTAGAGACACCATTTTTGGAGGGTAGATAGCTTTCATTCATAGTGCATGTTAATTAATAGTAAAAACTAAGCGAACAAAGACTGACCCACTATTTCAGAAGATAAGTGAGCATGGAACAAAAAAATAAGGTCTACTGATAAATAAATACCTTGATACTTATATTGGTAATTTGTGACTTTCAAAATAAACGCACAACTATCTTAATCACGCGAATGAAGTCGCGGGCAAAAGCTGATACAGTATAATGGAAGGTGAAAAGTGAAAGTTTATTGGTAAATTGGGTGTAAATTGTTTCTCTCTATTATTTATTATAAACCACACTTAATTTTTAAAAATGCTGTAATTTTTTAAAGTTCAGCGTATTGGCAATTATTATCGCACTTGTGATGACATTTTGTTTTATGTTAATTAGCATAAATTGTATGAATCTTCTTAAAAAGTTACCAATATACTTAAAGCTCATTCTATCTCTGGAGATTGAAAGGGAGTGGCAAATTTTGTAATAAACTGATTTATTTATACAACTTTACACTGTCATAAACACACACTGTTCCTTGTGGTTTTTTTTAATTTTTTATTCACAAGGTAGCACTCAGTCTTCATCATAACTGATGTTAAGTGATGATAGATAGTCCTGAATGTGAAAGCGCACTACTCCCCAAATCCTCAAGTGCTGATGAACTGGCTATCTTATCTCTTGCTGCCGGAACAAAACAATGCTGAAAACAACGTTGTTATGGCGTCAGACTTAGATAAGATGGTGGAAGCTAGCCAGGCGGACTTAGAACAAGCCCCCAACAACCAAACCGAATACAATATGTACCCCCAATGGGAATCGAACCCGGAACCTCTGGGTCCGATACCGGTGGTGTGTACCAATAGACACTGTACAAAGGCAGTTAAATGTGTGAATAAAAAACAATATAAAAGTAAAACTTTTAACGTGGAGCGAAAAAGTGTGCAGTCAGAAAAAAGTAGAGCAAAAAGGTTTTTGACATAAACAGCGAAGAAACATGCTTTTATGTGTCCGCTGTTGATTGTAAGTATTCACGTGCTGACGCTAAGCTAAATTATGACGTGGTTAACAAGTGTAGTGTAACCGTTAAGCAAGTTGCCCGCAAAGAATCCCCGCAAATGCGTTGCGTCACGTGGGCGGGCGGATCGATTGGGCGGGCGAGCAATGGCGCGTGCGCGAACAGACTCCTCTCCCATATCGACCGCCACTTTTTAACTCCACGCTTTTGGGGCAGGTTAGGCCTATGCTCTGGGGTCAAGGTCAAGTTTCTTCCCGTTAAAATATTCGACAGCCTACTCGGAACAGCAGCAGAAGATTTCAACTTTGTTTATGAATTGGTTCAGAATTTTATTATAATAACGTAAGCTAAGGACTGACGCGAGGGGATTTTAGTTTATTTTATTGTAGTTTACTAAACTTTGCGTCTATGAGATCAGGGACATAGTGAGCTAATATCTAGCTATTATTTTAAGCCAGGCCTTGCCAGGTACGATATGTTGTATTGTTACAGAGTTTTTACGTGTTATAATGCTTAGCGAGTTACTTACTTCTTTGTTTGTTAACATTTAAATATAAGTACTTGGTATATTTATTTCATAAATTAATAATGCAAACTATTTTGTATTGTATTAAATGCTGCGAACATCTCTTGAACAAGCTTTTCAGCCGCTTCATACAAAACTAACTTAAAGAAAATTTGGAAAGAAAATAAGTATAAACTGAGTAATTACCTAGTCGTGTCAATAAAATTTAAAATCTGCGCCAAGAAGCCTACGTCTTATGGTATAACATAAGTTGATAGTTTTAATAAAAAGGGATACAACTCAAAACACACTGCAGATTTATTTTAGATAGATCAATGCCCTTAAGAAATCGTCTGCGTGAGTTCGAACTCAAGACATTAACGTTACAACGCTAAGCTTAAGTAGAGAATAATAGTATAATACTATTCGAGTTCTTGAATATCTACAGTAGGATAGTTTTACGTGTATTGTTTGAAAGCAACAAAGTAAAAGACCGTATCCGAAATGATTAATAGGACTCATACTGTGGTGGTCAATAATACCTAAGAATTGTAATTGAGCAGAAGAGATTGGAATTTGGATCTTGTCAATACGCTTAAAATTCTTTGCAAGTGGCGATAGGTAACGGAAACTTATAATGACTCGTCGAAGGTAATCCACTAGCATTCCAAACATTCATTCTTACTAATTTTCGGTGAAATATCACATTACTTATAGAAATATATTCATTCATTAAAATATACGCTGATTTAGTTATGTATGAACATGTATCACACAACATTTATACCATATGAATTCGATTCAATAATGTTACAAGGGCATCCAATTAAATCAGAAGACAATACAAAACAATACTATTGTACTACTACTAAGCGGAAGGAATATCGAAAGACAAAATAGTTCGTTGTTACGGGAGACGTATACTACAAAACTTTAAAATAATTTATATTCTCAATCCAATTGTAGTCAGTGAAAATTTTATGCAGTATCCAAGCAACAATCAATGCCAAGATCAGGAAAAACGTCTCACGAAACCGTGTTACCTTACACTATTGTGCAAGTCTGTCTTGTCAGTTGTCGCTGCCTCTAGTTGTCGACGCTAAATAGGCAGCAAGCGTACAACAAACGTTTTAAATCACCTTCCTTAAAATTTATTCACTGTCGTCGTGTTTCACACAAGTTTGAGGAAGGCATAAAAAAGTACATGACAAGGAAAGTCTTCATTTGGTTTCTGTAACTTTCAATATATTAAAAATATAAGTCTTAATAACTACTATGAGAATTTTCAATAAACCTAATAATTACAATAAAATAAGAAACAAATCATTATAAAAAAAAACACATTTATACAAGGTATGTACTTGTAATTTGGGTCTGATATCGCATTGGGATATGTTTTGCAAGCATTCATTCTTACATCAATTATGTTATAAAATGTTCGAATAAACAAAACGCCGCAATTATGCACACCTATGTAAACTAGCGGTGGTCTTTCATTTGGCTGCATATTGTATGTACAACATCTGTGAGAGAGGTACCTATTTAATTATTTTATCACGTTAAGGAAAAATCATCCGTAATTTTTCAATATAAATAAAATTAATAAAGTCGCTCTTTTAAATCTGTCAACTCAAATTAAAATAAACAAGAAAAAGCCTTCGTTTTGTTAACAAAACTATTAAAATATAATACAGGGCCAGATTCTGATGATTTCCTTAGAATCAAAATAAACTTAGCATAACATTGAGAATGCATGAAACTAAAAGAAAGCCGTCTAGTTTTGACCGCTCCAAAATTCCACGTGTAAGGTGAAGAATTGCGTTGTTTATTTGTTTCGGCGAGGTAATCTTCCGGGGCTCCTGGCGAGCGGGTTGGAGTGCGTAATGCGCGAGAGGAGTGCGCGGGGACCGCGTACGGCGGCGGCGGCGGTGGCGGCAGCGGCGGCGGCGGCAACGGCGACGGCGCCGCTGGTGGCGGGGCTTCACCCGGGATTGATCGCGCCCGCACTCGCCGGGGCTCTGCCTCCGATGTCGTCATGGAGACCGCCTGTCGCTGCTGCCGTCGCGCCACATCGTCATCATTACCGATCACATTTCATTTAGGTACCGTGTATGTTTTGCGTATCAAACTAAAACATATTATAAATGCGAAAGTTAAGATGTTTGTTACTCAATCACCAAGAAACAGCTGAACCGATCTTGATGAAATTTGGCACGGATATAGCCTATGGGCTAGAATAGCATATACTTATACCAACTTTTTATCCCGGGAAAACATCTCATTCTCTTGGAAAAACATCGTAATACTGAGCTAAGCTCAACCGCCTCTGTGGTCTAGTGGTTCATACCACCGATTTTAGACCCAGAGGTCCCGGGTTCGATTCCCAGTGGGGGTACATATTGTATTCGGTTTGGTTGGTGGTAGGACTTGTTCTTAGTCCGCCTGGCTAGCTACCACCATCTTATCTAAGTCTGACGCCATATAAATGATGTTTTCAGCATTATTGTGTTCCGGCAGTTAGAGATAAGATAGCCAGTTCCTCAGTTATTGAGGATTCCGGGAGTAGTGCGCTTCCACCTTCAGCCTTATCACCACGTATCATCAGGTGTGATGAAGGCTAAGTGCTACCCCGCTGTGAATAAATAAATAAATAAATAAAAAGCTAGTCTATACAGTCTATACTAATATTATAAAAAGGAAATATTAGATTTTTTGTTTGTTTGTATGTTTGTAATGGATAAACTCAAAAGCCGGCCAAGTGCGAGTCGAACTCGCGCACGAAAGGTTCCGTACCATTATCTAAGATTAAGAAAAAAACGGCAAAACATCACGTTTGTTGTATGGGAGCCCCTCTTAAATATTTATTTTAATTTGATTATTTATTTTTAAAGTGAATATACTTACAACTAAATATCTGTGAATATTTCAAGCGTCTAATTTTTGCCGTTATTAATATTTAGCAAGAAACGGCAAAAAAACACGTGTTTTGTATGGGAGCCACACTTATATATTTATTTTATTCTGTGTTTAGTATTTGTTGTTATGCGGCAACAGAAATACATCATCTGTGAAAATTTCAACTGTCTTGCTATCACGGTTCATGAGATAATATAGACAGACGGACAGTGAAGAAGTGAAGTCTTAGTAATATAATAGGGCCCCGTTTTTACCCTCTGGGTACGGAACACTAAAAACTACTGGACCCATTTTAAAAATTCTTTCACTATTGGAAAGCTACATTCTTCCTGAGTGACACAGGTTATATTTGTTCCCGATATTCCCACGGAAACGAGTACCACGCGGGTAAAGCCACGGGGAGCAACTACTGTATAATAAATTAAATCAATATAATATCGTTAAGTTAAGAAACAGTAGTAGTTATTAATAAGCATTAGGAATATTAAGAGGTTTGCGTCCGCAAGGATATTCCAAAACACAAAACGGCACAAGAAAACCGTCCATCATTCTAAAAGTAAGCCACTGTCATTGTTGTGGAAAACAGAGAACAATAAACAATGTTGGTTTATTTTTACAAATGCATCGGATATCAGATTTGTTACAAACTAGCGATAACCTCCAACTACGGTCCCCGGCGGATGCAGAAACAAATTATTACGCCCCATGAGTGTCAGTGTTTTACCCGGTACCTCTGTCGATGTTAGCGGTAGGATGTCATTATGCCACAAACTCAAGATGAGCCATGATAATGAGTTGTCATTCTTTGAACAATTAGGACTTTTGTCACTTTATCACGTCAAAATAGGATTTAAATTAAATTAGTTGCGGAATAGATATACCGTATGTTCACATAGAGAACGACGTTTTATTTATCGGAGCCTTCATCGACAACATGAAATTTCTCTCAACAGATAATGTTTTACAACAACTTTTAAGCTTGAAAAATTTAAAATGAAGTATTTATCCGTTCAACGACTTCGTAGCTCAGTGGTTGGTTAGTGCAGTCGCCCGGATGGCGAAAGGTGGGTTCGAGTCCCATCGGAGCTGGTTGTGAGACGGGTCGATTTTTCTAAATATGTAATTCATTTTAAATTTTTCAATACTAAAAATTGCATTGTGAATGCAAAAAAGTAAAAATTTATATAATATTAAAGCTTGCCTATTATGACACATTTTTGGTAAAATGATATTTATTCAAAGGATACATAATCGTGTTAGGTAATTATTATTTGTGATAGTCATGATTTTTAACCCCCGAAATTAAGGACCAGAAAAGCCAGCTAAGCCAGGAAATGATAACCCTTCTCAGCCAGCGGACACTGTACCAAATTTTTTGTTTAATCACCGCGGACGAAGTCGCGGGTACAGCTAGTATTGTTTAAGAAGTCCTAATTCGAAGAATACTCTTTCTTTTATCGAACTCACGACTTATCATCGTTTAAACTTTAAGTTATGTAACTTTTCCTTATGGACTTGAATAGATCTTATTGTTGAGCTAATACCTATAACAAAGTAACACATGAAAACAAAGATTTTTACAAAATTTGAATAAAATCCAGAGCAGCTATGACTGTCTTCTTCCTAAGACCAACGTTTCAGGCTTAGTTATTTTAACCTTACGAAGGTTCCTGTCAAAGAACGCTATAAGCCACAAAATAAAGACTAGACTCTTTAAATTCCAGTACCCTTTGCGAGATAATAGAATACAACAGGGCCTGCTAATGAAAGCTACAAAATAGCTAGTTAAAACTTCAGATACAAAAATGAATTATCTACTAACTACAACTACGATACTAGCATCTTGGTTCTTTTGGGTCTAATCCAGAGATGATAACCCAAAGTAGTCTGTAATGACTCCAGGGATTGACGACTGCCAAGAACAGGTGCTTTTGAGTGATATAAAGGATTGAGAGTCCGTATATGTATCCATGATAGTTAATATTATTTAAGCAGGTTATGACTTCTTATGTCGAAACACATTTGAAGTTGATGAAATGCACTAGCAGTGGAGCGAAAAACTTGGCATGTGGTCTACGGGACATAAAAGTAAGAAACTGCCTATACCCTACTACGTAATATGTGGCATAGGGAATGCCAAACTATTCTGTTTATACAGTCTATGTGAATAACAATGATCATCATGCAATATTTGTCAATATTTAAACAAATGTTACTTATAATCATTATCATTCGAGTGCAGCAATAAAGATTTAAAGAACTTACCTTGCATTTTCATTTGCCAGTACTGGCATATATGATTCATTGAGACGAGTGGCGCCAGACAGCGCTGGACTTGAGCGCTCCGTGGCTAAGTCAATGGTTTTTCAGTAGTGACCTGTAACAATGAAATAGTAGATTGTACAACAAGTGCATAAAACGTGCCGTAGGTTGATAGTCAATTCGAGGGTAAAATGGGTTTTATGTACGAGTTTTACACTCTGCTTTTCACTTCGAGTGTGAGGAAAATAAATAACAATATTGCAAGAAAGAAAAAATAAAGTCTTCGCCATATTGGCGGGAAGACTTTCTTTTTCTTTTTTTATACGTGGCAGTGGCACGGCAGCACAGTGGATTTAACAAGGATCGTAGTCCATAATGCTCTTGAAATACTTATTTCTTAGAAAACTCATTTATTTTGGCTAGTTTTATTAATTTGGTAATTTAACATGGATTAAGTATGTACTAAGGTACCTACAAAATTGAAGAAACAGAATGAAATAACAAGTTTATTTAACGAAGTTTAATTGCGTGTGTGGCTGTTTACCTGACGACCTTTGTCTTAGAGTCTGAGACTTAGACGAAGATTTTACTTTATGCACTAGAGCTTAAAAAGCGATTTTATGCAGCCTATACCCAACATAAACACGAACTTTACGAGCATGAGAAGTGAAAAGTATATTTATCGAAATTGTAAACAGTATTTTTGTGCTAGAGTAAAGATTTACGCTGCTCTGTTGTACTACGTTCCTACTCATACCTTTATTTTAAAGAGATATTAGAAAAATAAATCGCAGTACGTAAAACTATATTCAACATTATTTTTTGTTTATACGGGTTATTAAACACGGGTCACATATAATTATATTTTAGTAAAGTGTGCATTAATTATGGTTTTGTAAATATTATTAAGTCAAAATATAACATGATATAAAAAATATTGCAATCGATTCTATTACTGATTCTGAACAAACAGTTTTCAGTTTTCGTATATACTAAAAATAACCTTGTATACAATACCAACGATGACGATAAACCTAACTTCACATTTATGTGCTCGATAGTGAACACTTGGAGGGGCATATCCTGCAGTGGACGTTAAAAGGTTGATGATGAAGATGACAATCGGTCAATGAAAACGTATCTAGGACGACATAGGAAATTTCATGACTGTAAAGTATATTCGTAAAATTATGGATTTTAAGACCTCGAACTTGATAGGCACGGTGCACTTGCAGGCACTGGGGTGTTGTGGTGCCTTATTGTCATAAAACTTTTATCTACACTCATGTTATAATATTCGAATTATTGACTCATGATCATGACTGACGTATAATGATACACTTTATGCCAAGTCAACTTCAAAAATAAAACTGCATTATTATAATGGTCATTATGATACAACCGGATACAGCAGTCACTCAATATAGTACACTTATGTTTCTTAATCTGTGTGTTTGAAGCTGCATTCGACCAAACTTTTATACCGCGAATATCGCTTACAGTGCCACAACCTTTTCTGTTCCGGTGACAGCGGCGCTACGTACGTTTTTCTTTTTTTTTGTATCAATTTAACCGGCCCTGACTTCTAAGACCTTCAGCCGCCAGCAGCACTATGGTTGGACATCAACTTGACAGCAGAATGACATTAAAAAAAACACGTTAGTTTCACATTTTGGCCAACGGAACAGAAAAGTTTGTGGCACTGTACTGTCGGATACTAATGTCAAACTAGTATGGGGTTTTGACATTACTATCCGAAAGTAAGCGTTATTCTTGAAATAAAAGATTGGTCGAATGCAGCCTTAGTGTCTGAAGAGACTGCATACTTGGGACAACATACAAAAACCTTACCAGTTAGCAAAACATAAAGGCAGCCTGACAGTGAAAAGGCATGCCTCCACGCCTGCATTAAAAACAAAACAACTGCTTATGGTCCAAAGAGCAAACAAATATAAAAAAAAAATGTTTCTATTTTTACAGTCTCCGTGGCAACCATAGGATTTACCGGCCCTGACTTCCAACTCTTTCAAGCCTTTCTTTAGCTGGCAGCAATAAGAAACTTTTTTAAAATTAGAATTTTTAATTTAGAAGGTATAGCTACTGTGAGTTTAGAGTTTCTTCCTAATAACCAATATATATTTTTGTATTTTAAGTTAAGTTCCTGTCTCTTAAGTTTTAACACGTTGAGCGCCATGTGTTGCCATTTGGAAACACAAAGGACCACCAATGAGAGGCTGCGTGCGTGTTTCCATTTGAAAACACAGCTAGTGCAGTGCTCCATTCGGAGGCCAGTGTGTCCGTTTAGATACACATTTTAATACATTTTACTAGGAATTCTGATACCTGTGACCTCCACGGTTGGTTCGGTCCAAGTGGGTTTTTTGTACGACTTTTAGATCAAAAGTTATGTCTGAAAATTAAATACATGTATATACATATATATGTATATACATATATATGTATATGCTAGGCCTTTGAATGGAGAACACGGTTTTTTTGCTTGGTGCTCAACGTGTTAATGTGCTGTCTCCACGTTAGGCGTCGGTCTATGTGCAAGCCGAGATAACGCACGCAATCTTCGTGATCGTGAGGCAGTGTCACATTGTTTAGTTGCAGCGGGGGGCAATTTCCTCTTCGCAGCCTAAAAGTAATTTGCACTGATTTTGATGAAATTGCCTTTATTTTCCACTTTTGGAGCCATTTGGATACTTTATCTAATCCTCTCTGTAGTTTCTGGGTTGCAAGGTCAGGCAGGATCCTTATCACTGGCAAGTACTGCAGTATCGTCAGCGAAAGGAGCGATTGTGACATTTTCTGTTATGGGCAGATGGGCTGTGTAGATGGTATACAGTACAGGTCCCAACACCGAACCTTGCGGTACAACGGCCTTTATTTCATAAAAAAGGGAGGCGGACTCGCCCTCTTTTACTTGGAAAAGTCTGTTCTGTCCGACAAGTATGATTCAAAGAGTACGAAGAAGCTGTGAGGAAGACTTATGCCAGACTCGGTCAAAAGCTTGGTGGATGTCTAGAAAGACTGATGAGCAATATTGAGCTGATTTCGTGTGGTCAAAGAATAAACTATTTTTCGTTCTTTCTTTCAATACTCCTTTTCTTCTGGTGTTCTTCTAATTTTGTCAACTACTCAATGTATCTGTTCAATTGTAGAGTGTTGCTGAACCCGAACTGGTGGTCTGGAATGGTGTTATTATTTTCCAAGAATGGAAGTATTCTTCTCAGCAAAAGTTTTTCGAAGACCTTTGACAAAATCGGCAGCAGACTGATAGGTCAATAAGAATCTACTTCATGGGCTGGTTCTCCAAGTTCATCATCAATATTTAAGATTCCTTTCACAGCTTGGGGAAGTATTGCAATATTAGTATTCCATTGAAGAGCGTTGTAAGGAACACTACTGCTTTCTTTTATACTTCCTGGGTGATGAGGTCGGATCCAGGAGCTTTCTTGGCTAGTTATTAAAATTTTTACTTTTTTTGCATTCACAATGCAATTTTTATGGTTGAAAAATGGAAAATGAAGTATTTAGAAAAATCGACCCGTCTTACAACCAGCTCCGATGGGACTCGAACCCACGACCTTTCGCTATCCGGGCGACTGCTCTAACCACTGAGCTACGGAGTCGTTAAACGACTTTCTTGGCTTTCAAATATTTATTAATAGTTCTCCAGACTTCACCGTTATAAGGATCGGTGGAGGCGACATTTGA